>JBAJHX010000031.1:9567123-9585898 GCA_037176925.1 Amniataba percoides | reverse complement strand
ACAACCTGCAGTGCCCAAGAGAGCTTTAGCTGTACGCTGCAATTCGGTGTGAAATCACCTCCCAGTGCTAAGTGCATTACATCTCACTCAGCTGTGAGGCTTTTTGTAAGCCTTTTGTATCACTGCATTTTTTAATAACAGCATGCCTAATTAATTTCCATCAAGGATGAACTCTGGGCAATGTTTGCGGATTCATCTTGAAAATCACGAGGCAGCCCGGTCAATCGGTCATCTGCTTACTGTTTGTACGAGCAGCAACGGCGATCAGTCGTGACTTAATTTTTTTTTTCTTTCAAAACTTCTGACAGCTGCATGCCAGCTTGTTTCAAATAAAGAAAGCAAAGATCACACCAACAGGAAGGGTTAGCAGGCAAGTTTTTAAGCACTGCTACTGAAGCCAGATACAATTATTCTAATGCATGCCATTTAGTGTGTGCCAGTTTTATCATAATTGAAGCCATTAAAATATCTGTACCCGAGATTTGAATGGCTGGGAATGAACAATAACCAGCTCCTAGAAGTCAGACGACAAATGTGCATGAATACAGTTCCTCCTCTCTAATATACTTTGCTGGCAGTCTAGTGCTCTTGTAGCTTGACTGACATTCGTCATAAAAATTGAACTTTTCTATTACTGTTGGGCTCATAAATCAAACCACCTAACTTGATGTAATGCAATCAGGTCCCTTGTTTACTGAGCTTTCTGGACCGTGTCTCCTTACTTACAGCTACTTCTGGACCAGGCAGCATTGGAATTACTTTAAATGAATAAGGAAAGTATTCCAATTTTGCATTATTTTTCTAAAGGTATACTGAAATATACATCAAACATTCACAAAAACCTGCTTTAGTTGCCTGGAAATACAGTAACATTATGCTGGTTGCGGATTAAGTTGATTCTCATGCGTAGGGGTTTTTATGTCATACAACAACAACAGTTAAATAATAAGCCGAGGAACATGAGGCCGGACAGAACTGGTAAAAAGCGGTTAGGGTGGTTCATGTACGAGTGGGAAGGTTGGCGAGGGGCAAGACTTGTGTGAGGACTGTTTTCTGGGGTCAGCCTTTGTTCCCATTTCCTGTTACGCAACTGAAACATCCACACAAACTGGCTGTGGCATTTTTTTTTTTTTTTTTAGCTGTGACCACACTACCAAAGTATATCTCCAGCCTCATGTGTAGGTTAAGATGACATTTTCTTGCTCCTTCATTATTTTTCCTTTTCATTTCCTCTCGCCTGCTCGCTCCCAGGTCCTTTTTTCTCCACCAGCGACAGTGTCATGGCAACAAGCCTTTGCAGTTCATGCCTGCTAGCTGTATGGTATTGTAACCCATACACAATGAAGCCCACGCCTTGTTAATGCTGTCAGTCTTTTCACTCAAACACAACATGCCAAGTTTTGCTATGGAAAGGCACGGACACCTCTTTGGAGTTAGTTGTCATCTCAAGTGAAGGAATGTGGATACTGCTGTCAAATCAAACAGGACGGAGCATGAGGTGAAGATTGGTCTTTACATCACAGAGACATGTCAGTGACAAAAAAGCAAAAGGTCGAGAGAGCACGAAACTGATTTGAGTGTTACTCAGTCCGCAAGAGAGCAAGAGAGAACTATGTTTCTATATTATTCGCTTGCTTCTGAGTCTGCTCTCTCATTTTATGCTCTCTAAAATCTTTCACACTCAATGTTTCCATATCATTCACACGCCCCTCTTACAGTCACAGGTTTGGGGCATTGGCGATACAAAAATATCACAGGTACGAGCAGATGAAATCAGTTCCCTTTGCTGGGGTTCTTGGTCACTAGGGTGAGAAGCTCACCTATACAGAAAGTGTGATGAAAAGAGCCAGCTGAGACTACTTGAGAAGATATTTCAGTGGGCAGTTCTTCAGGCAGACCCAGGGCATGTTGGAAGGATGACACAAAGTACCTCACCCGGCCTGGGATCATCCCAGGATCCCCCAGGAGGAAGTGAAGGACGTGGTTGAGGAGAAAAACCACTCCACTCTTTTTTATCTTGCACTGATAGATGAATTCCTTGCAATAATAAACAATGTTTTTAAGACTTGGAAAAAAAAGAAGTTTTTTAAAAGCTCTTATTAAACTTCTCGAGCACAGAGGAAAGCAAATAAATATTTAAGAAAACACTAGGGGAGTCAGTGCAGCTCTGAAATGGAGTTAATGGATAAGATGGGGAAAAATAAGGATAATGCTTCATTTGATTGGCACACAGATGCAGCTAAGCAAAGACAAAAAATATTATCAGCTAGATTTCTGAAGCATGCACTATCATAGAGTTGGGATGGTAAATTTAAATTTGTCAGCCTGTCAGAATGTTACTTACAATACGCTGATATTGAGACAGTAAGCTCGCTGTGCCGTCAACAAACATTATGAAGCTGTGAACGAATATCTTTGTGGTGCTAACAGCAAAACTGAGTGGTACCATTGCTGGAGAGTTAAAGGTGAGTTCAGCGACCGCAGGCCTCTAAAGCGACAAGACAGGCAGAAAAGGTGAAACAGTGGCTGAAAAGCTTTGGTATTTAAGCAAATTCAAACTTTTTTTCCCCCCTTGAAGTATGTGAGTTTCTTAAAGTGGCGTTCTTAACTTTCAAAGTGTGGCCATCGTTTTACAGTTACTCCTACGTTGACAACCCAACATTACTGAAAGACATTTTACAATCTCAGCAAACGCTGCCCGTTGCATTTCTACAATGAGAGCTTGAACAGATAATAACACACTGAATACTTCCACATGTTCAAATGGTACTTCAAACTTTTGATAGAAAGTGACAGCCCAGATAATGTACGGGCGCAAATGTTGGCGTTAAAGGGCAAGTCATTCATGTAGTTGAGCACGGAAAAGGTGGTGTGTGTGCTTGAGTGTGTGTTTTATGACCCACATCCCCTCCATGGGCTGGGTACTCTATCTCTGTGTGCGAGTGGACATTTAGCAGCGGGGTGTAAGGCCATCCAAACTGAGTTATGACCACACACTCAGACAGTGCGGAGCGAAAACTAGACAGTCAGACACCGGTGATGTCACAGGGAAGGTCAACAGGAGGAAAGGAGAGGATCGGATGGATTGAGAGGGCTCGTCCATTCTCCTGTCAATCAGTTAGTTGCCATGGTAAGGTCTGGCCGGGCGGGGCCTGAAATGGGCTATAAATAGAGCAAGGCGGGATGGAAAGAGGACAGAGGACAATTATGATACATCAGCCAGGGGTAGAGGTGTGTTCCTGAGAGTGAGTGTGTGTGTGTGTGTGTGTTTTTCCCAGAGTGGTTAGTGGTAATTAATGGTCTCTCTCTGGGATGGAAAACATCAATCCAAAATTAAATCTTGATGAACTACCACAAATCGACCAACCTGAGGGCAAACAGAAAACATGCACACAATTTGTAGCTCTCTCTTTGCAGCGATCGAACACTTCACAATTAAATCCTTTTTCTCTGAACATGAACACTTAGAATTAACCCCAACCGTGGCCCACTTGCCAAATGTGACCCCAAACTGAGCAGTAATCACACAGCATCTGAAATTATCTCGATCTGGGGGCCTCCCTTGATGTGACACACAAACACAGACTGACCACAGACCGACCTTGCTTAAAATCCCGACTTGATACATAAAATTCTCTCTTTCGCTCTCTGACTCTGTGAATTGTGTGGCCATGCGTGTTATTTGTTGTAAGAAGATAAGAAATAGCTGGCAAAAAACATATATACTCTATCAGCTAGTTACACATTTATGCTGGTGGCTCATCGTTCCGTAACATGTTTGTCTATTTCTGTTGTCAGATTAGTTATTTTTATTTGTGAGAAAGCCTCTCTGAAGCAAGCATATAATATTAACTTTGAAGAAGGAATAACAAAAATACAGCCTCCGTCTCAGTCCAGGTTTGGTTGTCAAATCTGTATCATACCAGTCTGGTTCAGTAAGGTCTCAGTTTTAGGCCTGTATCTAACTCAGTGATAACCAACGTGCACTCTTCACCCACGGTCAAACTCTCGAACCCAAAACCCTCAAACACAAATCATCAGTTTTACACACAGAGCGTCCTTTGTATTCAGACAGGCCTGTCAGTGTTAAAGGAAATGATCCACAGACACACACACACTTTTTTTTGGCAGATTCCCCTCCACTGTCTCAAGCATACAGGGTTTTTCAAGGGCACTTCGCGGCAAGTCTCAGAGAGATGATCTAATTACTGTCATTAGCAACATCTAATTGGAGCTTTAAAATTAAAAGATTAGCTCTGGCGCTAACTGTGCTAACCTATTTTAGGGAGAGCAAGAGGAAAAGAAAGCAAAAATGGAAGAGGGACAAAAGGAGATGGGCCAAGTGAAGGAGAGGGCACGTGCTTGCTGGCCCATTGAGGAAAATGAATTTGGTTCTGCGTGTATCACTTGCCCTTTTAACCTCATAAATAAACACACAGAGGTTATGAGAGGCAGTGTGTCCGGCCCCACGGTCCCCTCTACTCTTTCAGCCTCCGCCCCTCTTCACTAATTAACAATTGTTTTAATCCTCCTTTAATTCTGCAGACAATCGCACAATTCGTGTTTGTGTGTGTGTGTGTGTGTGTGTGTGTGTGTGTGTGTGTGTGTGTGTGTGTGTGTGTGTTGCACGCTAAGGGTCCCTCACACCATTCACCAGATTAGTCGAGCTACTCTCCGCCAAGCGTCGCCCACAGCGACCAAAGGTAATTGCTTTTTAATTAAGCCCCCGGCGCTAATCCCAATGATATTTAGCAGGCACGAACTGGCACATACACACGCGTTGACACACACAGACACTGAAGAGGGGACAGAGACTAAAAGAGGGGCACGTTCAACAAGACCTACCCGGCTGTAAACTGGACAAATGTGTAATAGGCTTTGTTAGTATTTCTCTTTTGTCCACAGTAGGAAGCAAGGCAGGCGGTGAAAATGAAGTCACTCATGTACTGAAGCAATAAATGAATTTCCACCCCATGGCCGATCTGAGAATATCCTTTAGCCTGAAAATGAGCGCTTGGATCAATTTTGGAATTGTGTGTGTGTCTTTGTGTGTGTGTGTGTGTGTGTGTGTGTGTGTGTGTGTGTGAGATTGTCTCTCCAGTGACCCTCAAATGAGCCCCGCAAACCTCAGAGATGGAAAAAAAAAAAGCGATCGCATCCTTCTATCAGTCATTTCTTCCTCGCCCTTTTTCTTTTCTTTTCTTCTCTCCGTCAGGCTCTCGTCATATTCTCTTTCAATCTTTCCCATCATTTCTCCATGTTATACTTAGTCTTGTCACAATATATTTTCATTTTCTAACTATGTTTTCAAGTTTCGATTTCCTCACCTCGTTTTTTTTTCCATTAAAAAAAAAAACACACACACACTTGGCAGCCATTTTATTTTCTGTCATAACATGTTTTTCTTCCTCTTTTGCCTTTTGAGTCACCCTCCTTGCTTCCTTTTCAGGTGGAAGCCAGACTCACCTCCTGCGGGGCTGATGACTGAAAATGTCCCTCTTTTCAGACATTGGGGTGATAACTATGAAATATGCTGAACCAATGAAGAGCCACACTCGCAGCTCTGTAGTAAATCTAATTTGATTCCTCGTCACGTCTGACAGCTCGGAATAGCCTTTGATGTCTTTGGTCCGACGCGTGAAAGTACCACTCGAGTAGAGTTAAAGCTCATGTTGGACTGTCTTTCACAAACATTTTCATTGCTCACACTGATCCTCTCCTGTCATCTCTGATCCCGCACTAAACTTCCTTGAATATCGCACATTTGACGGAGCTGTCTCGCGGCTAATCTTTTAACCACGTTGCGCGAAGGGGACGTGTCTGATTTCACGTGTCTTTTTAGTTTCACCACACGCTGTTCCACGCAGGGACTGCATGTCAACAGTAAAAACTCCTTTGGGTAAAGTTGGGATTTTAAACTAACTCTGCTCGATATTTCTGTGAGGTGATCCGGACTACCCATCAAACTCTTTTTTTTTTTCCCAGCTCCGCACAGTTTTACTCTGCTGTGTTTCTACCGTGACATTTGACTCTGGCTCCTCTAGCAGGCTATACACTCCTGCAGATTACAGATTATTTATAGCCCGATTTATCTTTAATCTCCCTGTGATATAACAGCGGAAACCATTTTCTTTGTTTTTTTCTGCACAGCAATATTTACCTCTGAGGGCACGCTCAGCGCACTTTCCTCCTCCTTGAACCAGAGCACACTGCGTTTCCCTTAAACCCTGCACCTGCTCCTTGGCAACATCTTTCCTGTGTTTGTTTGTTTGTTTTTTTTTGCTTGTTTGATCCTTGCAACCACCTTTAGGTCCTGCTTTTCCTTCAACTCCTCTCCTGTTCATTTAGTCCACTGACAGCTGCAAATCAGGGGTTTGCCCATCAAACAATACATATAAACATGAAGTGTAACCGAATTCAAGCATTTTGATCGACGAGATGATTCCCTAATTAAGGCCTTGCCTGACATATTCCCTCATTTCATCACAGGAAACCCCTTAATAAGGCTCTTTTTGCTAACATGCACAGCAGACTTGCTGTAAAAGATGCCAACACATGCAAAAGATCAATAGAATGCAAACACACACATACGCTTGTGCCTAATCTAATGCTGTTAAGGCGAATCACACATGACGTGTGAGTGAGGTGTCGTTTCATTGGTGGAAACTGGCCCTCCAAGGACAGGACCCTGCATAATTAGATGTTGCTGTGTCAGAGAAAGCATTTGATCAATGTTTTAGCGGCATGTAATGATGTGCTTCATAAGCGTGGCATCAAGGCGCGCTTGAGTAGCATGTAAGCCATCTGTCTAGGACTTGCGGAAAAAGATGGGCAGAAGGTTTTAGGGAGGATGGGAGGAAAAGAGGGAGCGCATGAATGATTTAAAAGTGGCATGCGAAGAGCAGATGACGGCATAAATAGAAAGAGAGGGGATATGAGCCAGAGCATATGCTAACTTACTGGCTTACTTAGGGGTGGTATTAGGGAAATTGGTGCTGAGAGGAGTGATAACAGAGGAGGAAGAAGACAGGTACAGTCAGAGAGGAAAAGTATGGCTTCATGCTTCTTCAGCCTATGGCCTAGAAGGTTGGTTAAATGAACAAAAAAAAAGTTGGTCTCCACAGAGAAGGCAGGAGTCGGAAAGAGAATGACAGAAGAAGAAAGACATTCACTCAGATGTGAATAAAAGATTTTAGTGAAAGTGAACATGAGCGCTGTGTCTTCAACAGAACGAGAAGAAATACGAAATCATGTGGGCTCGGTGCAGCGCTGAAATTAAAACACCAAACCACTGAGACATGGCAGGAACAGACGTTATCGCCCAGCAAATGTGCCACTTCTTTTTAAAAGAATTAATTACCCTTGACAGGAGAGGGGAAAATGGCCAAAGGTAGAAAATCACAAAGCAGAAATAATGAGTGTTAAAGGTGTTGAGGTGAGTACACAGAAGTGTAATGCTATTGGAAGAGGAAAGGGCAGAAAAGTAACAGCGAGTGATGGAAAGCAAATCTAAAAGCAAATAGGATTGTTGGGTCAAAATCTGCATGGCAATAATGGGGCCAATCCTCTTCTGATCATTATTCTGGCTTAATGCTATCGATTGTGTGTGTAACGTTGATTGACTAACAGCCAGTGCGTGTTTGAGTGCTTCTGAGCGAGGATCACAAGCGTCCTCTCCTGCAATCTGAAACGGTGGTATTTGTGTACACACACACACACACACACACACACACACAAACACACAGAAAGAGAGAAAACACAATATGGACTGTGAGTCAGCACTGCGTTTGTGTGCTTACCATAGATATTGGCAGGGTGGGACACCGGCAGGGTGCAGAGCTCAGGCCCTGTGCCCCTGTAGATTGATTGTCAGACCAAGAATAGAAAAAAGCAGCAATGGAAAAATGATTGCACCCCTCATTTTATTTCCCCCCACTTACATCGCCCCCCTGGATTGCATCCTGACACGGTGTGGCAAACAGTGAGGGGAGGGTGAGAGGGGGAGCTGGAAGGTCAGAGAGACTTCAAGCTGGCAACAAAAATCACTGCCTCCTGCCTGTCACCGCCTCCAGGTCAACGTGTCCCCTTTTTCTCTCGCTTTCTATGCTCATCTCTCGAAATCTCTCACCACTTGTGACATTTATTTTTTTACAGCAATTTTGCTCCGTGGAGTGCTGTGGTCAGGACATGAAAGAGATAAAAGAAAAGAGGCAAGAATCTTGAGATGGAGCTGAATGAGTGACTACGTGGTATGAGCCTTTTGTCCACTGAACCTGCAGGACATCGTAATCTCTATCCTGTCTCAACCTGCCGTGATCTGGCGCAGGGAAGTCTGGGCCGGCCATAGATCATGATGGCAGGTGAGCCGGAGAGCTCTTGCCGAGGCTGCTGTCTGAAAAACAAAACAAAAGTCTCCCAGTCCAGCTTGGTGTTGCACCTCAGTACCTTTTGAGGACCACCTGAAATGTGTCTGTAGCATCAAATATAAAATCAATTACTGTACTAGAAGTTTGTCTAATCTTGTTGCAATAGCATAAAGCTACACTATTTTTGGGACGAGGCTGTGTTTGATGACTCTGGCTTGTTCTTGCAAAAGCATAATGAACACAAGTTGATGTTTTTCGATTTCTGTTTGTATATGCATTAAACACACACAATATAAAGGGTTCATTAGTGAATTTCAGAGGTGGTGACAGGATATTTTGTAGAATTTGAATAGATCCCTTTCCATAGTACTTCCAGTCTTCTTGCAAAGCTAAGATAAGCGCCCCCTATCTCTATTCTTAAACTCAGGTGATTCCCTGACACTGGTATTGAAATATTTCCAATTAAACCCAATCCTACTAGTTATCCTCATAGTCTGTTCAATATAATTATTAGTCATGATTTCAAAGGCAATGCTTATTAACGAATGAATGAAGGAAAACCAGGAATTGTCATCCAGGCATCTCATGCAACCATAACATAAATACAGATGTAATTCTCCATGGATAGTCTGCACCTGTCTATCCCTTCTTTTCCTTCCAGGCCACAAATAATTTTTTATTTATTTATTTATTTATTTTTTTTACCCTGACAATCACATGTTGAGAGGCTGGGTGGTTGCAGAGCTTTCCAGTAACCATAAAGTCTATCTGATGACAAACCACAGAAGCATTAGCAGGTTTAGTTTGCTGTTGGGACGTGCCTGAAAGCCACTAATGGAAGGGTGCGCACAAAATCCATCGTCAGAGTGCACAAACCCAACACACACACACATTACTGGCTCAATAAATGGGTTTACTGGATATGGATGTAGAGAAGACAAAGTGCACAGAGACGGGGGGAGGGAGAGGCAGAAAGGTTAAAGGACTTTCTCTCCAGTAATATTTGCATCTAATAACATAAAATGTAGTTTATTACATATTTCATATAACCACAGGATGGCGAGTTTTTCCCTTACCCCGTCCTAATTGAGCGGTCACTTGCTGCAGGAACGGCAATTGGGAACAGGAGAGCAGCTTCATCTGGGCTGTGTCGGTGATTTAAGTGCTGTTTCAAATCACAGCCACTGCCAATAGGAAGTCCCTGCGCGGTGATTTACATGTAATGCTGATTGGGAGCGGAATCCTGTCTTCATTTTCTTTTATTGTCCCTGCTCTCTCCCAATACCGTCTTGATGAATTTAAATGATCTGCATTTATGAATCTGTTGCCACATAATTCTGCCGCCTGTGACTCATCACTTGGGCTAGCTGCGGAGTGCGTGCACGCCTTTTCTGGAGTGAGTAAATGCTTGCGAGTGCGTGTGTGTTAAGTGCAAGAGAGAGCAGAATGCATTGTGGGCATGTGTGTCTGCATAAACCAAATGTATCTAGGCATGCGTGAAAGAAAATATCTGTGCTTTGAGTGTGAGCCAGGTTACCGAGGGTGGGGGTCGGGGGGGGACTTGCACCTGAGGCTCTAACTGCTAACACTTGCTATAACCCAGAGGACTCCAGTGGAGCTCAAGGACGGGGAGGTCAGACAGCTGGGCTCCATGCCCGTGCCTTAGTCACCTGTCCCGGAGTAGCAGGAGGCCACAAGCAAAGGTGGATGGAGTGTGGCGCCCAAAGGCCAAAGTATTTGCCAGACAAACAACAGGGAAGACAAGGCATGACTCCACATTATCAGTGCTTTAGGGCTGTTTCTAAAGTGGGTTTTGGCTAGACACACACACACAGTAGGAGCCAATGCCACAGTAATGAGAGTAGGAGGACACTCCTCAGGAGAGAGGTAGGCCCTTCAGCCAATTCTCAGCTAGTGATTACACAGAGAGAGACAGAGCTGAGTAAAAGTGCGGAGATGAAATGAGCTGCTGACGTCCCCCCCTCCCCCGTATGCTTCAGTACAAACTAACCAGGCATGCCACGCAAGGAAACTCTTTACTAGTGAACTACTAATGTCACAAGCGTGCTAACAAAGGAGAACACACAAGAGAGCAGGGACGCAAGGCTAGAGGAAGGTAAAAAAAACATTACAAGGATTCAAGAAACCTCACATTTACATTTGTGGTGTTTTGCTAGCATCTTTAATGGGAGCGAGCATGAGAGATAAATATACCATAGGTCTGTACACATAAACAAAGCCTTAGGGAACACTGTATAGATGTAAAAATGTCTCTAATAGCCCACAACCTCATTAAACATAATAGCTTTGAATAGGGAAAGTAGTAGAAGAAAACAATTTAAGCACAAAATAATAGATGCAATTCTAAAAACCGTTCAGGTCAAATGGCTTCTGCTTGCAACGACTGCAAATCTCAGTATTATACATCAACATAATGAGTGCCGTTAAAGAGCCGCACAAACACCAATGCGCTCAACAGCTACCAGCTGAGTGCGATTAACAGAACGGACGGAAGGTTGTGACTCGCTGGATTTTATAAATTTCCCATCTTTCATAGCTTGGTGAGCGAGGCACAGCAGTCACCCCGCTCTATCGTGTTAAGATATAGTGAGGACCAACATGATGGAGGTCAATATGTTTTAGAGATAAGCTTGACTTTGCAGCTTAATTGAACTGCCAAGAGTAACCTGCAACCTGCATGTAATATACAACTTGAGCCTGATGACAAGAAGAAAGTTTACATGCACAGTCAGATCAGACGTATGTTATTTACATGTTGTCATTTACAGGATAGTATGAATACAGAATACATTAAATGTAATGCTTTTATTAACTTCTCTCAAGTTATTTCCCTCCTGTACAGTAATTAGAGCGGTTAAATGTAGCATCAATCAATACAAATATGGTTAAAGAATAGCTGGTAGTTTATTATCCTGAATCAGACAACAGCCAGGTGGGGTGTTTAGGACCAGCACTGTCCTGAAGCAGAGAGAGCGACCGGACCCTGGAGGGCGAGCCCTGAGCAAATCCATCATCCAGGAGTCACTGTTCCAGTCTGGCAGCCAGTGAGCGCACCCCAGGGAAGCAAGACAAGCCTGGCATCACTGATTCCCCCAAGGGAAGGCCAAACGAAGCCGGAATGACTGATGCAACCCAGGGGAGGGTAATCGAGTGTGGAATGACTGATGCTTCCCACCAGTAAGGACGCAATCCAGGAAGATCTGGCCTCTTAGGGGGAGGCCGCGGGGAGCCAAGTGAGCGAATCAGCTACATAGTTGAGTACGTTTCCAATGAAAGACGGATTTTCAGATACTGCAGGTTACAGAGCTGCAGGAAGGACCTTCACTTGGATTTCACTGGTTTTGACCAGAGCTGGTCAAACAAGAAAGACCAAGCACAACGTCCGTGAGATAAATAACTGAGAAAGAGCAGGAAAATTATTAATGCCTAGCACTCTGTTTATCGCTCTCTCTTGCTCTCCATTTTTCAACAAGTCTCGTCCTTCTGCCATCTCTCTGTTCCTTTCTGCTTATCTCTGTTCTTCACAGACTGGAAGAGGTATGCGAAACCAGTAAGCAGACTTTACCCACGATCACTGACAAAAACACAAAAAAACTGTGACAAACCACCAAGTGCATGCAGTATAAAAAATAAAAAAAAAACGGCGGGGGTGGAGCTCTAAAGAGCGGTGGATTTATGGATTAAGGATGGATTAAGTTGAACCACAGCATGTTTGTTTAGGCATGATTGAAGCTGGCAAGCAATCAGAAACTGGTATCATGCATTAGTCTCTCGCACTGTCAGACCTCAACAGCTGGTCCCCCCCTCGCCCTCTGACTGAGCGGCAGGTCAGTGCTGTGCAACACACAAGAGACCGCAATGAAGACCAGCAAGGGCACACAATGACACCAGGTCCACCTCTAAGGTCTAAAGTCACATTGACAGAGCCGATACAACGGACTTTGTTTTTCTACTAAACGTCAAGAGGGCAGTCTGTTAAACTCCTTTCAAACAGCAACACATTCAGCTCTGTGTTAGCGTTTAAATGGACTTCGCCGTCACAAAGTCAGTTTACAGCTTTAATTAAAAGGTTTAATTGTTCATTACAGGCATTACGGAGAAAACTCTCTCATCAATCCTTTCACCACTGAGGAATTCTCCTTTCACTGACACAGTATATCCTGTTGTGATGCAACAAAATCGCAAAAAAAATACAGCGCACAGTTCGTACTCGTTCAAAAACACAGCACACACTCTTCTCTGCCTTGTTAGTTTGTTTATGCCTGCGCCACTATAAAGTCAAAACTCACTCAAAATCTGACACCATGCAGACAAAAAAATATATAAAGCACACACACACATAGATAAACACACACACACACGACAATGGGGATGCACAGTAGGAATCGTTGTTTGTTATGCAGAAAAAGTGCCAAAAGTCCTAAAGTCAGTGCGGTATATATATTTAAAGTGACATACTGTGGAGGTGACAGAGTCCCCAAAACAACATCGGCTGGAACAGAATGTCTTGACAACTAAATGACTCATGAATAAAAAGACCAAAAATAGACAAGAAACAATGGATGAAGCAAAAATAGACTACATTTTGAGCCACTCCTTATTTTTGAAAAGGACAATTACATTAAAAAAAATTATAGATAGTCAGAAAAAACTTTCTGCCGATAGGAACAAACACAAACAGCTTTTCCACTAGTAAAAGACAGCTTTGAAAAACAAAAATGCCTGAAGCAGGTTCAAAAACATGCAAGACAATCAAAGTTTTTAGACTGAAGTCAAATTGCTTTAAAGAATTTCACCTCACACAAGTTTAAAACCAATTTCCATCCAATTTAATGAAAGTAAAAAGAAGGGGAAAAACCAAAAACTCCTCCAGCTCGCTCTCTCTCTATCCTGGAGTCCACGTACCTTGCAGAGTTTCTGGTAGCGCGGCGAGGAGATGGCCATCCTCTGGAGCCTGTGTAGGAAGACCACCACTTTCTGGAGGGAGGTCCGGACCATGGCCATCATCTTAAGACTGCTACAAGTCTGTAGCAGCCTGTTCCTGGTCCGCATGCTAGCACTGCCCTACCCCGCTCATATTGTTCTCCCTCTCCCTCTCCCTCTCTCTTTCCCTAGCCAGCTGACCAGACCCCAGCCAAGCTGACGTGATGCGCGCACGCACACACACACATGCACAAAGAGAGAGAGGAGACGGGAAAAACACACACACACACACACACACACACAGACTCGCCGGCGTACTCAGCTCAACATGCCCCTCATGTTTCGTCACATATATACATACACACACTCTCTCGCTCTCTCTCTCTCTCTCTCTCTCTTTATAAACACTCAATCTCAGCATGCACACACACACGATGATGCAGGCGAGCGGGACAAGACGAGACACTCACTTTCTCCTCCACGCGGACATTCACACGCGCACCCCGACTGCAGAGCCAGAAGAGAATCAAACAAATCACTTGTGACGGCACCCTGCAGAGTCAGAGGAGGGTGACGGAGAAAAAGGAAATGATGAAGAAGAAGACGAAGAAGAAGGAGGAGGAGGAGGAGGAGGAGGAGGAGAAGGAAGAAAGGGGGAGGAAAAAATCAACAGGGAGAGTGGAGAGGAAGAGTTGAAAGTGCCAGCAAGCAGGGAGGGAAGGAGAGAGGAAGGCACGAGTAGTACTGGACGAGAAGAGAAGCTGGTCGCACGCGGTTCACTTTTTAATGCCACTGATCCAAAGAGAGAAAGAGAGGGTATGAGTGAGAGGCAGAGACAGAGAGCGAGAGAGAGGTAGTACTCCTCTGGGACCACAGAGAGAGAGAGCGAGAGAGAGCGAGAGAGAGAGAGAGAGAGAGAGAGAGAGAGAGAGAGAGAGAGAAAGAGAGAGAGAGAGGGATGAAGAGGGAGATGGAGAGACAGAAAGCGGAGAAGAGAAAAAGGTAGCGAGACGGATCAAAAGCAGCAGTGTGAGGGACGACAAACACTGCCTCTGTGAACGGAGACTGACATTACGCAAGGAAACCAAGAGATCAATGAACGAGACAGACGGAGAGAGAAAGCGCGTGTGTGTGTGCGAGAGAGAAAGAGAGAGAGAGAGAGAGAGAGAAATTAGATGCACATACACAATAGAGTTACGAGGAGGGAGGAGTTATTTCAGCCGTCCAGGGTTCCTGGAAGTAAATGTCCCATTCATTTTCTGCCTTGGCAGTGTAAGAGACTGACAGCTGGAGCACTTCCACGGCTTGGATGGACATGAAACTGGTTTGGCTGAATCAGGAGCACAAAGGCTGTTTGACTATATTAAAAAATATTGATTTCTTTGATGAAAGTAAAAAAAAAAAATACAAGTCTGTGTGCTTAAAAACCTATGCTGATAAGTTAAGGAGGAGTGCTTTGGTGAGAAACCCAGTCAATCACAGAGAATTACACTTTGCAGAAATCCATTACGAGAGCATAAATTAGTTGACTCTCAGATTAAGAATCAATTTAGGGTGAATTCAGCAAATTTCTAATTGCAATGGCAAAGCTTTTTTTTTTATTTGCTACAGCTCTAATTTGCATTTGTGAATGGACTCCTCTCTACAGTGATGGCAGCTTAGGCTCATGGTTATTGTTTTGTTTAAAGCAATTTGCTGTACAAAACTAGCAGAAAAAAACAACACGATGCACTTGAGCTGAAGATTTTTGTTGCATACATTATCCACATCTCTCCCCAAATTTCTTGTCTTCTCTCTACTGGGGACTATTTAATAAATCCATGAAATGACTAAAAATATAATTAAAATATCATTAGAGTAGGAGGGAGTGGAGAAAAAAAATTTCATGCATCAACAGCTCCTCCTACTTTGCACGTCTATTGTTTTGTGTGGGGGAGAGAGAGAGAGCGCGCCCATGTGTTTGTAAAGTATTCCTGTTTGTGTGGCCTAAATGCAGCTTTCAAAAGATTAACTGCAGAGAAACAGGGGGAGGCCTTAACTGGGGAACTGCAGATAAAAGACAACAAAAAGGAAAAGTGGGAGGAAAGTAGAGCAAGAGGAGAGAGGGTAGGAGGGCAAGGTCAAGAAGAGATAAAAAAGGCTTTTAAGTGTCTGTTATCGATGTTAAATCTTTGGAGGATGAATATGTTGGAGGCGCACAAGTACCGGAGAGGTGACATCAAGAGACAAAAAGGCAGGAGGAGAAAAACAGAGGCAGAGGTGTGTGCACGATCAGCAGAGATTTTCATAAAGCCGCCGCTCAGAGAGCCACTGGCCGCACAATATTACGCACAGGTAGGTATATTAAATCTATTCATGTTGCCTGTGACTCTTTCTGCTGAATTTTATTTGAAGTGCTGTTGGAAAAGAAAAACGCTTTCTCCCAACCGCAACACAAGAGGCATTTATTTGAAGTGAGGATGAAAACCTCCGTATCGCCCAAGAGCAGCGTGCTTCACGCCGATGGTTCGCCTGTAACTATGACTCATGAATTTAAAATGACACACATACACGAACGGTGTATTCTGCTAGCACCAGTAGATGCATTACAGCATTTGGTCCCTGCTTGCCTCACCTTTTTAAACAGAGAAAGGGAGACTCCAAGGCGGAGAGGGGGAATGAGCGCAAACAAATTCCTCTAAACCAACATGCAGCTTACCTACGCAGCCAGCTGGGGTAATCGTCATTTAGCGGCAGGCTCGTGCACAGATGTGCGCACGCACAGTGACTAGGAAAGGGGATCACGATGGGCTTACTGAAGAGCTCTGTTTGGATAAGGTTTAACAGGGTACAGCGTCCATTTCAGTCATTCCACAGAGTATCGACTTTGCTTCACAGGGAATTACAAGGGACACTGAATGTTTTGTTGGTTAAGTCTAAATGGCACTGACGGCACCGGATCTCAACTAAGAGGTTGTAGGAGGCATGTATGTCTCTGCTGATCTGGTAAACACACACACATACAAACACACACACGTACAATTCAAATGCTCACAGCCAAACACGTACAAGTTGAGCTTTGCACTTTTCTACTTGATCCCATTACTCCTGTGTGTGTGCATGCATGTGAGCGTGTGTGTGTGTGTGTGTGTGTGTGTATGTGAGTGTGTGTGTGTGTGTGAGAGATGTCCTGTGGTAGCGGGACCACACAACAGCTCCAGTTGCCAAAGAGATAAGCATGCCATTATATACCATGAAATTACAGAGAAATTTAATTTGTGATACCATTCACACCGATTTATCTCAGGTCGTATTTGACCACTGCAGACAATGCAGCGAGTTAATGAACAGAACCGCTTTATGACAAGATTGGATTTACGCAGGATTTTTCTCAATTGCACTTTCAGACAATAAACTGCAAGACAATACACCGAATATGGATGCTGCCATTTAATATTACACATGCCGTAAGGAGGGAGTTTTTCATTTATCCATATCACCCAGTACCAAGATCATGAAACATTTTTGCAGTGGAAAAAAATAAAATAAATAAAATAATCAACCACAGCCTGCAAGCAAATACATATTACTTGAATATTTAGGGAAATATGATTGTTGTGACCAATATGGTATAATTGTGATTTGATGAGATGAGCGACAGCATGTTTGTAGAGTATGGATTTAGCTAAAGGTGATTGTCTTAGTTTAGCATAAACAGTGTATAACAATGTGAAAGTGCTGGCTTAGAGTAGAGAAATAAAACTGCCCAAGAACTCTACGTTTTGTTTGTTTAACCTGGTGAACAGGAGTGGCTCTATCTTCCTATTTAACAAACAGACATGAGTGTGGTCTCAGTGTTCTTGTCTCATTCTCAGCAAGAAAATAAATCATTTCCCAAAATGCCAGTCTACTCATCTGACACGCCTCAGTGGTTGAATTTTCCTATGAGAAGTTGTGATCCTTGTGGCCCAGTCTACCATCAGTGCATCACGCGTCTGCGCCTCACTTAAGTTTAACTCATTATCCATTCACCCTCCACATTTTCGTGAAACATCACTTAATGTGCCACATTTGTATTTGCCACAGCTCCCAACGGCTCACCAACTGTGGGCTTAATATGAAAACAGCAGTCAGGATGACAATGCCTGTGGCCAAAAACTGTGATTAAAGTAACCCAACACTCGGCGGTCATTGTGAGTTAATAAAAGAGTTTGGGAGACAGCTCTTTATGTCAGTGCACGTCCTCTAAGGCTCAATCTCCGTCTCCGTTTCATTATCCCATATTCTGGACATGAATGCCATCCATCAATCTCGACTCCAACTGAGACAGTGAGATGGAAATGAGAGGGGGAAAAAGTTCAAATAAAGACAGTGTGCGAGGACCAAGTCAGCTAGACCTATTAATAAGTTGATGCGCTAGTATTTCTCAAGATATTAGCCTTTGTCTGACTTAAATTACATTTCATCTCAGTCACCTTTTTACCACACTTACCCCACACTTGACCTTTGAGATGACTTTGACAGACTTTTTAGGAATAAAATCCAATCATATACAGCGGGAGTGTCCTTTGAAATTTTGAGAGGGCTTATAATGATGGATTACATTCAGTACAACAAATATAGATCACTGTAGCGGGCAGATAAATGTGGTAATAATATCCACTTCTCCCCAACGATCTGCGCCGCACTGAGATTAAACCCAGCCGGGCCTCGACAATGAGCTGCGAAAGTCTCTCAGCCTCACGTCCACACCAAGTAAATGAATCCTCAGAAATCTTTGTGGCCATTCATGCAGAGAGTCAGTGTCATCTCCCTTGGTAAAATTTTAAATGACTGGGCGCTGGAAATGGAAGTGACAGTAATGCAGCATTCAAGACAACAAAACCAAGAATGTGTTTACTGGACTTGAGGTTCTGAAAGATGTGTGGCATAGCAGCATTTTCTCAGGGAGAAGGAGTTTGTGCAACAAGAAGTTGAAAAACAGAAAGCTGAGAAAATGAAAACCCCTCAGTGCAGAATCCAGAAGTGAAGAGGAGAAGACTGACAGGGTCTG
Source organism: Amniataba percoides (assembly GCA_037176925.1). NCBI lineage: Eukaryota > Metazoa > Chordata > Actinopteri > Centrarchiformes > Terapontidae > Amniataba > Amniataba percoides. Next base: position 9,567,556 of record JBAJHX010000031.1, on the reverse strand, counting down.
AATTTTTAAAAAGACCCTTCAACTTCTGTAGGATGTGAAGAAAGACAAAAGAAAAGAAAAGAAAATGAATGCCCATTTGCCTGTTTTATCTGTTGAAAGGGTAAGGTGGGGAATTAAATGTTACATAAAGCATAAGATGATGTGTGTCAACAGATCCCTGAGGGAAGGTCTGGGTAAATGACAAACCAGCGAGGAAACACAAACACCTATACACACACACACACACACACAGAATTCCTAAGCAGCAAAGGACAAAGGATCAATGAGTCGCACTCAATGCATACAAGCAGTCTCACGCCCTCTGTATGCCCTCTCATTCACACCTTAAACCAGCAGCTTACACATGGATGGACCCTCACACACACACGCACGCACGCACGCACGCACGCACGCACGCACGCACGCACGCACGCACGCACGCACGCACGCACGC
>JBAJHX010000031.1:9539438-9552280 GCA_037176925.1 Amniataba percoides | reverse complement strand
TGCTGACGACAACTTGATTTTTCAAAGCATCTGCAGACAACCTGCAGTGTTTCTGTGTGCATATTATTTTCATACTATACAATAATACTGTTCCACGGTGAAGAGGGAGCCTTCGGACAAATGAGAAGAAGCAAGATCCATCTGTTTTGGGTGCCTCCACCAAAGAGTCACATACCTGCGCCTCTTGCGGGAGCTGGAAGGCGTCGATGCGGTCGGTGAGGTAGGAGGTGAGCGTGTGGTCCAGCTGGCTCAGAGACTCCTGCAGCGTTTGGAGAGCCTGTTCGTTCTCCTTCAGGGTCTGCAGCTGCTGCTCAAGGCTTATCTGCCTGTTCACCGCCTAGAGGACATCAAGTCATGGGTTTGAACATTTATCAGTCGGGGGAAACTAATTATTCTGATATTCCAGATTCAAGCAAGTGAGGGCAATTTCATGTCCTAAAATTAGAGAAAACTTAATATAATAGCTGGTATAATTATTAACAACAAAACTGAATGCAAGACTTTTTCAGATGCAAATGACTTGATACAGTGACGCAACAAGAACACAAAACATTTAAAAATAATTGTAAATTTACCAATTTCCAAATGTAAAATTACAACATAATTGCATTTGATATTTTGTCATTTTCCTCAAACATAACCAGACTGCACACAGAAAATTGTCATCAGTTAATGTATTGAGCTTTATGTTTTATAACATTTATTTCAAAATAAATCATTAATATTTTCACTTTATGTTAGACTATAAGACCAAATAAAATAAAATACAATGCAAATACAAAATAAAATACAATCTACATTTACTGTAAAAACAAAAAAAAATCCAGACATAACAAACAACAGATACCTTTTTTTCTACAGTAATAAACACACACACACGCATCCCATATTTGCTTACACACAAAGACAAGGTCCTGACCTGGTGGTTGAGCTGCTCGTAACGGGAATTGAAGGCCTCTAGTTTTTCGCTAATGAGTTCGTCCAGTATGCCCCCGTCTATCAGAGTCTGACCCAGCTCTCTGATTTGGGTCCGGTTGTCCCCGGGGTGACGGAGCGCGCTCTCCAAAGACTGGTGGTGAGCGGAGAGATGGAGAAAAAGGGTCAATTTATAAGCAAAGACTCAAATAAAAATCAAGCAAAACTGGAAAGAAAGGAAGCAAATTTCCCAGCAACAACAAAATAGTCCTTTGATAAAAGCCCCAACAGAGATCAAGAAAGAAAACTGCTTCACAGAAATTAGACGAAAAAGCACAGACAAAAAGGCAGGAAACCAGACTCTTAAGGAACAAAGAGTGCCAGAAAGAAAAAAGAAATCCAGTGTTACTGTTAATTAGTAAAAAGTGTGTGTGCATGTGTGTGTGAAAAAACAAATAGCTGAGCAAACAGATGGAGTACAGATGCAGAAATGGCTATGTTGGGTGTGTCAGATGGAGGCAAACTGAAAAAAGATAATAACTGAATGAGAAATGAGAGACAAGTGAGAGAGGAGCCTGTCGAATGACGGCACTCGTTTGGATCCAACAGTCACTATTTACACGGGTTCATTAATTTGCTTTTCCTTCCCCGAGGTAATGGACAGAGAGAGAGAGAAACATAGAGAGAAAAAGAGGGGGCGACATCACCCCTCCAGAGGGGTGAGTCTGATTAGGAAACTGGGAGAATGGGAAGGGTAAGGGGTGAGAGAGACGGAGGTTTAGAAGTGTGGAAAAGGAAGAGAGAGAGAAAGAGGCTGGGTGGGGGGAGAGAAAGAAAAAAAACGGCAAAAACACATAAGGACAAAGAGGCGAAGGGCTGTCTTCAAGGGTCTTCAATTTTCTTCATCGCTATGCAATGTTACAGAAGCAGCACTGTGATTAAAGTGAGTTTGACAGTAGTGCTGCAGGCAGTCTACAGATATAGCAGCAGAGCAAGACAAAGCACAAGAAATTTGGTAGATAAAGTCAGAGACAATGAGGTTATTAGCAGAGTCAGAATATTAAACGGATGGTTTGGTTTATAAAATGTACCATTTCTCCTGCTTACCCTTTCTCAAAGAAATGGATGAAGCATTTTTAAACGCGTCTCCATTCCATTAGAAAGCATGTTGACAACGGACTGACAATGTGATGCCTGACCATTCATTATTTAAGCATTCATAAGCCAACTCATTTAAACAATAAGTGAAAACAAAATTATACCGCACTTCTTATTCCTTTCTGCTGACATGTGCCTGGAGCTGTGAAAGATGAATATGTGCATTTTCAGAAGTTGTCCAGGAGTTCAACTCCAGTAGCACTTGCTATGAATATTTAAATAATGTGTTTGGTTTTGTTTTAAATGTTACCAGAAGATGAGTTTCTATGTTTTTATGTATGATATATAGCAGTGTCTTGAAACCAAATAACCACATCTGGGATGGGCCAAATGTTTGGCGTGACACATGAATAAACCCTACCTAACTACTAGACTGCATATTGACATTAATTGAGACAGTCACACTGTTCCAAAGGATGGAATACATCCAGTCATTATGGTGATGATATTATATATATTCAGATACATCCAGAAATTAAGCTCAGCTAAACTAATCTCACCTGTCTCATGATAATGAATGCCTTCCTATGTGTGCACTTTGAATATGTTTGTCTGCGAGTCAGTACGAAATGTATGAATATTGTACAAAATGTTTAAAAGACTGAAAGAATGAACAGGCAAAAAAGCTAAAGACAAAAATGACCAGCTATAAGATGGTGGATCAAAGTGATTACTGTGTGTGTATTTTTGCCACTGTACCTCCAGAGCTTCATTAACGGCCTCGGTGCTCTCCGGTAGGCTGTCAGTGGCTTGAACCTTCTCCTCCAGAGTGTTGAGCCAACTCTGCTCCATATCCAGATACTGAAGCAACTCCATCCAACAGGACCAAACCTCCTACAGAGCGCACAATCAGAAACATTTAAATACAGTTGTGTGAGACCCAGAGGCAGCTCTATTATGCCCTCTCTTAGAATAATAAAGAACAATGTGGAAAAAAACACTTCACTGTGTGTCAAATAAAACCTTTGGTATGCTCAAATTAAGCAGCAAACGTCTAAGGACAAAGAGGGGATGGTGACTATTGGACTTCAGGCAAAGAGTACACATGAGCATTAGCACAACTCAGTGACTCTGACCTTTACACTGCATAGTCCAGGGGATGATAATTCAAAACTGTGCCTCAACTCATGACTTTACACTCTCCGAAACCAGAATCATCAGTGCCAGCGTCTCTTGCTCTTTGCATAAAAATAGGATGACAAAAAGGAGTTTGAGAAATGACACATTGCATGAGGCAACATGTCATTCCATTACTGAACCACAGAAGTTGTAAGTTGGCTGACAAATGGGGCCGTTCATGCTAAAAAAATTACGAATTATATTTACATGAGTGTGTGTCACAGTAGCCTTTTATACAAAAAAAAAGTAAACTCCGAGCCAACTTAAATCCACTTTGGTAAGGAGCTTCTCCAAAACAGAAGGACTTCACACAGACACACACAAACACACACACACACACAGATTACCTCCAGAGTGTGACACTTGCTCTTGAAGCGGTCACAAAGCTTGTAGTAGTTGGCGAGCACCCCGTCCAGCTCAGAGGTCAGCTCCTGTCCACCGCCTCCACCAGAGGGCGACATTCTGGACACCAGCATGTTGATGCTGTCCTTCAGGATCTTTACCTTCACCTCCTTCTGCAGCACATCCTCTTTAGCCCTCTGTGAGAGACGAGAACAGGTTTATCAGAGCTTGTTTATCAGAGAATTACCTTCCTGAGTTCCTGAATGTTTCATTTTAAAAGTTCCTTTAAGATTATATCTCTTCCGCTCCCACCTTCATTTCATCCAGTGATGCTTCCAGCTCCTCTGGACTCTTGTACTCAAAGTCCCTCATGAGAAACTCCTCATCGACCTGAGTCATCCACTCCTGCATCTCTGCCAAGTCCTTCCTCAAATTTACCTGCCTCTCCCGACTCTCCGCCACACGTTCCTGATGGTTCAGCAGCTGCAGGGGGACACGTATTACGTCAAGTCAGTAAGTGAAAAAAAAGTTATGTTGCCTAAAATCAGACTGAGGCCAAACACACAACCTGTTAAAGACCTTGTTAGACTTTGAACTACAGAAGGCATGAATGTTTGTGGGTATATAGACACAAAAAACAAGAAGCCATGGTCCTTTCGTACATATTCTGCAGGACATAACAGCACACGATGCAAAGCAGGAGCTTTCCCTCACCTGTTTGCTAAGCGTGTCCCATCTGCCCTGACACTCATCCAATTTATCCTGCCCCCACTTGGCCAGTCCTGGGACTGCAGCCGCCTGTACAGAGTTCACGTTCTCTCTCATCTGCTTCAATGAACCTTCCACTGACTCCATCTCACTCACATACTCCTTGTTCACAGAAAGAAGAAAAAGAAGGGAAGGTAAAAACCAAGTTTGGTAAAAGTACCTTTTAAGTATCAAAGCCATGTTGTCTTCAGTATTAGAATTAATGCAGATCAAGTGGAAAAAAACAAAACAACCATTGTTTTTTTTTCTGCATTGTCCTCTAACCTTGCACTGGTTAAACTCTTCCTGTAGTCTCTCCTTGTCACCCAACCCTGTGGCATCATGAGACAACAGTTCCTGAACCGCATCCAACCAACGTTCCACTTCCACCAAACGTACCTGAACGCGACATGAAAACAATTTATCAAAAACACTCAATTAACAGCATTCTTTTAATCACACTTTCTAATTCTACAGTGCAGCTACACTACCTGATTGTCCTTCATGCTACCCAGGATGCACTGCAATGTGCCCAGCTCCTCACGGGCCTTGGAGGAGAGCTGACGCCATCTTTGTAGTTCTGCAGGATCAGAGGCCTGCTGTGTTTGCTCGATCTCTAGACACAGGCCCTGAGTTGAACAAGAGTTCAGGTATAAAATGACATTTATGAGCTGTGTGTGTGTAACTTATGGGCCAGTGGACTAACAACAATGCCTTTTCTCTTTGATTGTCTGAGGCCTCACTTTTAAGAAAAGCGTGCACTAAACATTTGTGGCTACCTGTGAAATGCACATTCTTTTCCCCTAGTCATTTGACACTGTGGCCCACAGTGACCTTATATTATGAACTGCTTCAGGGGTATTTCCATCATAACAACAATGTTTAATTTAATCACAATTTGGATATTGATGTTTGTTTCTCTGCTGCTGATCAGTGAAATTAAGTGAAACTGCCAGCAACAATGGGCATCATATCACTGGTGTGCTCTGGAACCAAAACATATGTTGCGCTACTTGAGGTCAAACTCATACATAAAGAACATGAAGTGCAGGGACATGCCCATAATGTAGCACAAAAGACAGTGTTTGTACACAAAAAACAATGTGGTGTTACAACCCTGCAGTGAACTTCCCTGAACACACCAGTGACTGAACAACAACCACATTTTTAGGGTTAATAATAATTTCCGAAGCATGACCTTCTATCATTAGGCTAAACGGACCAAGAGATGCTGTCATGGGACTGTACGTGGCGACTGTCAGGCTGACTGACTGGTTGAGCGGCTCCACACGGAGCTCCACGCCGCGTGCATGGGCATGCTGCCCAGAATGTGCCAGGTCCCCACTCCCTCGCCAGCGCCGTGCCCTATCTGACACGATAACAAGAACGCGGACTGAGGCACATTCCACCAAAGGATGGAGGAGGAGAGAAACACACACACAGTAACACACACAAACCACAACAACACATACATCACAAAATGACATACCAAAACACACACACACGCACGCACGCACACACACACGCACACGCACACACACACACACACACACACACACCCTTTTCCTCCTTCACAGACTTGATAAAGAGGCCTATTGTGCAGCAGACAGAGATTAACACTTGCTCTGAAAAATGCAGAAGCACACAGACACAGACACAAACAAAGTGACTGTTGAGAATGAAATCCTTTAAGCTTAGAGGTCAGAGGTCATGTGTATTATCAGATACAGTCTCCAGATAAGCCAGTAGAATTCAAAATGACTAATACATTGTTTTCTTACACATACAGCATTTAAGCATGTCGTTTCCACTTAATTTTGTTAGTTAATTTAATCATTATCTAACCAGCGATGCCTTATTCAGATGCCAGGGAGAGCCTTGACCCACAAACACAGGCAGTACTTTCTGTGGCAATTTCTATTCTGAAAGTTGAATCTTTGAGAAATTAGAACAACAGAAGAGACTGAATCCTTGAGACAACCTAATGTAGCAAGTCAAAGACAATCCAAACTCATAAAATAAATAAGATTATGCTGATACAAACAAACAAAAACTTTGTGACCATACTTAGCATGGTAACCGTCACCTGGGAGTTAATGTTTTGTATTCCTGGTCATCTTTCTGTCTTGCATGCGTGTCCTTTACAGATTTAAATTAAGTTAGGAGCAAACCACTGTTTTCAGTCATGGAGCCATAACTTATGAAGACTATGAACTCCTTACCTGTGCACGTTCCACTGCCCCCTCAGCGGTGGGGATGTCTACTATTCCTTCTCTCACAGTGGCCAGTCTGGCCTCTAGTCCCTCCATCAGGCTCGGTACCTTCTGACTAGCTTCACTGGCCAAAGCTGGAAAAAGAAAAAGTGGAAAGAGGAGAAGAAAAAACAGCAAATTAAGTGGAGATATCAAAAGCTTTACACCGGGAATTAAGCATTAGGTTTTCAACCACAAGGGGGCAGTGATCCAATCTGGGATTTCCCCATCTGTGTAATATGTGTGTTTTCCATGTTGCGGAATCCCAGATGTTTTACAGTCTGTTTCTAAAGTAAATTTATATGTGCTGTTATAACCGAGTCATTCACATCAGTCATGCAAGATGAATATAAAACTATAAAATAAAAGCTAAACTGCAATTTATCCCCATCGCAAAAAGTGATTCAGTAAATAACAGCAGGTTAAATACTACCCATTTGTGATTCTTCAACCCATTTCTACTGATTGGTTACATTTCTCGCTGCTCCTGCTCCTTCCTCTTCTCTTCTCCTCTTCTTTTTGTGAGCATTTTAATTACCAGGTGATTTAATGCTTACATAATCAGACTATGTTTATACACACAAAGACCAGAGATAGAGCGTAACTGGGAGGGGTGAGGGAGGGCAGAGAGAGGCCCCAGCAATGGTCAAACAGCCCTCAAGCAGAAAAAAAAATGGTTTTCCTTGGCTCTCTTCCAAATCCTCGCAGTCATAAAAGCCCAAGAAGACAGCCACACACACACAGACACACAAACGCACACCTATGGTCAGGATTGGAGAAGAGCATCCAAGGCTCCCTTTATGGATTAGTTTTTGGCTAGGAGGGGTGCACGTAAATTCCAGAGGTAAAACGCTGACTGACTTTCAGGACCTGCTCCAGGTCCGAGTCACGTCCTCAGGTAGAGATGGATGATGTTACACTCGCTCACGTACACACTCATGCATCCGTGAGATTTTGGAGGCCATATAAGGGCATCATCTATTACTTGTGGCTGGCCAAGGATTCGTATAAAATCTGATGTCAAATTTACACAACCTCCACGGGACTGAGCTCTGCTGATCTTAGCTATCACTCTCTCCGTCTCCCTATAAACCTGAGAGCTTTGAGCCAAGAGCGAGGAGAAAGAAATGAGTCTTTGTTTTAAAGAAGGCTTAAATCTCTGGCCCCGCAGGAGGATGCCTCGAGGCTGTTAGGTCCCTTGAAAAGCAGTACAGTGCCTGATAATACAGAGGACCTTGCTCAGAGTTTCAGTTTCTTTAGGTTTCCTCTGCGCTGATTTAATACATTATTCTGATATTAGTTCAGCAAAAGTACCTTTGTTGACATCTTGCTCTCTGCCCTGCAGCCACTGCAGTGTGGAGGCGTGATGTGCCGACACCACCACCACGTTGTCTTTCAGGGAGGGCACGGCTCCCAGTGTCCCCGCCTCTGCAGAAACCTGCTCCAGTCGAGGACTCAAGGCAGTCACCTGGACAAGTCGGGACTGAAGAACACGAGAGGAAGACGAAAGCTCACTGATTTGTATGAAATAAGGAGTTACATGTGTGTTATCTTTGATTGTTCCTCTGAGGTCAATGTAATACAAGATAAGATAAGTTCCTTTGGACATTTCACAGACTTCTGTTTTAATCATGCAGAACAATAAGTTGGAAAGTGTGCTTCTTAGGAATTCATTCTTCTTGTGTTTAACTTATTTTGTGCCATTAAGCACAATCAGTGTCATCTTAAAGATTTTAAGCTTCCATCATCACTGGGAAACCTGTAACATCACACTGCAAAGTTGAGTTGGCCTGGAGAGGAATTCACAGGTTACTGGATGGAGTCGTGCTTTACACTGACAGGTTCTCCCTCCCTGCTCAAAATGAATTAGTCTCAAAGTCTTAAACTCCACACTTCAGGAAACAGCAAGATGAGCTTTATCCGTCTTACTCTGTACACCTTTCACTGACTGTAAGCATTAGAGGCACCTCGTAACTTCCCTTTCTAGTTACTGAATCCCTATTTCACCCTTGTGTTTGTTTTGATCACTGGCTGAAAAATGTGTTTCGTCTCTACTGAATTATTAAGAGGAATTGACTGAATTTAGGAGGATTGGTCAAAAGGGCTTAGAGGTGAAATTCAGAACTAAAGTCACACACGGGGATTCTTACCTGACACTCTCCACTCAGGTTTCTGAGCTCGGCCTCATTGCACTTCTCTACAGCCGAGGTGGAGTCCAGCCACTGGTCCTGTTCCTCCAAGGCTCGGTCCAGGTCTGCCAGCTCCGCGGACACTGCTCTGACCCGGCTTTGAGTGCGAACCCGCTCGCTGGCCACCTGCAGCTCCCTCGCACAAACATCCCACTCGGTCTGGATTAGGTCTATTTCCGCTCTCACCGAGTCCACGCACACACCCTCTATAAAGAGACACAAAAGCCAGCAGATGTAAATGCTCGCGTCAAATACACTTAATGAACAGTTAGGTTGAATTCTATATAATTTAGTCTTAATGTGTAACGCCCTGTGCTGTGAGATTTTGGGGGGAGAAAGAGACCCTAGTGTGAATAACAACTAACACAAATGGCTAAAAAATAAAAATAGAAAACAGACAATACGGCTGAGTGAATAGCAGATATGAGGGAATTAAGAAGTTGACTTCAGTGGAAAGTTTAGTGTTTAGCAAATATACTCCAACTTAAGCAGTGCTGATCCACTACCCCTCACCGCCTGCAGAACAGTGTAAACACATAAAAATCCTGAGTGCCTCTCCATTTCATTGAGCAGTTATATGAAGTCAGCAACCCTGCAGGCTGACAGATTTTTACTACTCTGTCCACACACACACACACATTCCGATTACTGGCATCTGAAACTGAACGACAATAAAAAAATTTAGACTTGTAAATATCCAGAAAATACCAAGCAGCTGTGGAAAAGTACTAAAATCTTATGAGAAGAGCACAGTTTAACAGGAAAATGGAAGATTCCTGTTAGAGCCAGTAGTTGTAGGCCTCTGAGAAACTATAAATATGAGTTGCAATCTTGAGCGCATTTAAAAAGAACATCTCTGACAAAACCTGAACAGATTTGTTTAAAGTAATCGTTCATTTAATGTGTAGTACAGAGCACTATTTCAGTGTCAGTGAATTTCCTATTTCCTTTCATACCTCTCTCCAACTGGTCCATCAAGCCCCGTCCTTCCTGGATCACTTGACTAACAGCAGCTTCCTTTGCTTTGTGGTCTGACTCCAAACTCTGTAGTGATTGGTCAACACATATTCAAAGTGTGATTTTTAAAATGCATACACTAACTTCAGCCTTCATTTTCCAGCTGCATCATCTGCAGGTTTACCTTTAGGGTCTCCTGCAGGTCTGGTGTGTCAGGTGTGATCTCAGGGTGTGTGGAGGCAAGAGCCTGAGCGGACGTCTTCCATGTTTTGATCCAGCTCAAGAGGTCAGAAAGTTTTGTTTCAAACCTGCAGTACACAATGTGTGAATGTGTGAATGTGAAAATGCGTGCCTTTTAACCTTTCTGACGTGAAAATAAAAAGATGTGCGTCTCCTTTCTTACGTTCGTCTGACTTCAACATCCGTCTCCACCAATCGTTTCTTTGGGGGAGCTGGTTTGGCCAACTCCTGGTCAGCAGCCGATGCAGCCGCAGATACAGTAACTGTGTCAACGACGACCTGCTCGTCCATCTGAGTCATCCCAGCATCTGTCACAGCTTCCATTACCTATATTGTGAGTTAGAGCATCAGTAAGAATGAGACAGAAATAACCCCACACCTTCGTGCATGTTGACATTGCAGTGTGGCTTTAAAAATGATTTCATTCATTCTGTTTACAGGAGTGAGTACTCAGAAATTGCATTTTGTACACTTGAACAGCATAGGTTCAGTAACTAAGTTCAAAATGATGTGTTTTTAATTATTTGTGTTACTTAACTTTAACTACTGACTGTTCAATATAATAAAAAAGCAAGGTGATGTTGGGATTTGTATTTAGTGAACATTCAGCAAACATACCTTACTCACATCTTTTGTTTGATGACTGCAAAGGCCAAAACAACACATTCACACTGCCCAGATGGTGTAAAAAGGCTTGCTTTACAAGGTGCAATAAGCTAGTTTTTATGTAAGTACAGTTAACAGAAATTACGTATGAGTTGGGAAATATGCTGCATTTCCTCAACACTGACTGCTGCATACTGAAATTGAATTATATTCTGATGCTATAGCAACTCCTGGGTCTTACTGGCTGAGCAACAATGAGCTTTTTTAAAAATGGATCCAACTGCAGCAGTCAGTCTTTGTATTTCCATCAGCTCAGGTATGCTTTTCATTGTGATGTTTGTTTAGGACAGCAGGCGGAAAGTGAATATAAATTTACATGCAAAGAACTGGCGCACACACCTGGAAGGAGCAGTCCTCCAACTTCTGCACCAGGTTGTCCCATCGATGTGCCAGCTCCTCTGTGTCTGCCTCAATCTTGGCTCCTGCGTCTGGGCTCCGCAGCAGTGATATCACATCCTGCCCCGCATCAGAGAGCTGGTCGAGAGTCTTCCTCTTCTTTTCCATGTCTTCTTTTAAAATCTACAGGATTTAACAGTGAAAAAATCAAAAACTGCAATAAACATGGACACCTTATTTCAGAAGTTCACATATTAAAGGTAGTTAGTTGTTAAAAGTATCTGCTGCAACTATGACGACTTGGCAAACTACTTACTGCTAATCGGCGCACATTAGTGTTCATTTCACTTGGGTCCTTAAAGTTGCTGGTCTGTACCTCACTTAAGACCTCCTCTTTTTCTGCCAGCCATGCTCTAAACAAGCTCTACAGAAGAGGTAGAAAAACAGAATTAACTTCAATTACTTTGCAAACATTACAAACAGAGTGAATGTGTCCTGGAGTCCAGATGATATGTGAAAAAAAAAGTTCTGAGCTCTGAATTAAGCAATTAAGTTAATACCTTAATTCAAAGAACTGCATGTTCAGGATTACATAAGACTTGCATAATGAAGTTTAAACGTTTCTGTTAAATTAAAAAAGTGGATCAAATACTGAAAGATTTACTGTGTGCTGAAAGGACTGAAAGTTAGCTTTATGAAGCAAATGACCGAACACTGAAGATTTCAGTGACACTGTGAGAAACTGTCTCCAGCTCGCTAAGTGTCCCGACCTGGTCCGATAGAAGCTGCTGCCACACCATGAAGACTTCCTGCAGCTTGTGCCACCTCTCCTCTGTCCAGCGACACACAGCTGCCCAGCGCTCACCCAAGGACTTGAATGTAGGATAAAAGGCAAACATTAACACAAGCATGGATGTTCTCAAAGACACAAAATGATGCAGAGGAACATTTTTCACACGTTTAACATCTATATGTCGCAAAACATATTCCTGAGTCCAAATTCACAAACACTGTCAGGGTGACAGCTTACTTGTAGTTGCTCCTCCAGGGCAGCAGTGGCACTCTCACCGCTGTTCTCATCCACCACAACCACCATGTGCGTTAGAGAGTTGACCTTCACCTGCTCCGCCTCCAAGTCATTCTGGAGCTCCTGAACGGAAACGCAAATATTGAATCCAGCACGGTCACATATTACCCATTAACAGAGCTGGCAGGGAGGCTGCTCAGTTTTATGGTGACACCAGGGAGACAATGCATAAAAGGGCAGGACTGAACATGTGACACCAAGATCACAAGACTTGTTTTTTTTTTTTTTTTTACTTTTTTTCCCTTCAGCATCCTTACCACTTCAAATCAGTTACTGGCACTTCATGGACCAGAATCATGCAAGATGAGCACTTTGAAAGAAAACGTTGGAATAAAACTGTATTTACTTTGTGCTGCTCTATCTGTTCTTTATAAGTATCCATGTCTTTTGCTGCCGGTTCCGTCTCGATCTTTCTGATACGCTCCTCTGTCAGCGTCAGCCAATCGGAGAGCTGCTGTAGCTGCTGCTGCTGAAGATCCATCAGGACCTCGTGGAGCCTGGAGAGGAAGAAGGTGAAAGTGAGGACACAGACTGGGAGACAGGTGGGTGTGTAAAGGCCAACATGAAAAGGCAAGAAAGCTTTCAGATCAATAAGCATCAAGGTGCAGCTGTGTGTTTGGGTGGTTACTTTACGGCCTCACAGTAGCACAAACACCAGAATGAGTGTCCATGTTGTGTACAGAGACGATGTGACAGGGCACACACAAGCACAAGTACTTTAAATCCAGGTCAACAAATGTTCTGGTAGACATCATAAATATGATTTATGAACAAATGGTGTGTTGTCTGTGTGTGTGTGTCTGTTGTCATAAACCTTGATAACATAGATTGAGC
>JBAJHX010000031.1:9528368-9539338 GCA_037176925.1 Amniataba percoides | reverse complement strand
ATATGATTTATGAACAAATGGTGTGTTGTCTGTGTGTGTGTGTCTGTTGTCATAAACCTTGATAACATAGATTGAGCGTCACACTTATTAGGCCTTGGAAGGCTCGTTGCATATCAAAAGTCACCTTCACACACAGGTTGCAGCCTTGTACATTCTTCACAGGAAAAACTAAATATCAGGTTAACAGTGACACTGAGAAATAAAAACAGCTTCCCCTGAGCATGTGTAGCTCATGATGTGATGGCACTGCACATTATTGCATTTTGCATTTTCTTTTTTTATTTAGTAATTACTTTTTTTATTTAGTAATTACAACCACTAGTTTGTGACACAAAAAAATAATAATGATATTTCCATTTGCATATAAACAGCATCAATGGGTATAATTCAAAATTACAGGACTAGAGCAGGTGTATAAGTGTGTGCATCCACCTGGCCTGGCGGTCCATGCTGGCCACTCGCAGGCTCTCCCAGCGGGAGTTGAGGAGGCTCATCTGTTCCCGAATTTCATCTTCTTCCTCCTCCGTCAGGTTGCCCTGGGCGATCAGTTGGTTTCCCGCCTGTAGCACATTACCCACACTGCTCTGGTGCGCTGTAAGCTCCATCATAAAGGCCTTTTGGAGGAGGAGAAGGAGTAAACAGCGATGATAGAAATTTTTATGCAAATCTTTGACTCTGAAACAGTTTCAGTTTGAAATGCTGGTCTTCAAAAGAAGCTGTAAGCTAAAACCAAAAACAGCGCTGGGATAAATTACAGGATAATGAACTTATCCTGTACACCATGTTAAGTTAAAGGAGACAGGGTGTAACCACAAATCCTTCAAACGATCCAGATTCAGTCAAGTATGGAAGCCTAATACTGCCTATAACGTGAGGCTCCGTGTTGGCACTTATCACCCACCTACTAAACATCTGGATATGTTTTTCTCCACATCTTCAAACTTCATTCAGTACAACACATAATGGCGCCCTGCAGAAGCACTGGGCATCACCTCTGTACCCTTGTATTTGAAAGTGTTGCTGTAGCAACAGTCAGACAAGCCTGTGAGCACAAACTACTCTGTCAAGTAGCCAACTGAGGCCAATTGCAAATCAGATGAGGAAGCAGAAAACGCTTCAAGGAGAAATACAAGAGCAGCTTTGAGGGAGCCTGGTTGAGTCTTAACTCCTCTGATGCGCTGCTTTTTGTTGGTTCCTGGAGTGAGAGATATGAAGACCAGTGACGTGGGTTGTCTGTTTTCCACGATCTATCTGGATGAGTAAGCATTTTTGTCTGCACCTCTGAGCACATTGTTTTTGATGAGGCTTTGCTGGAGAAGCTGGAGTAAGTACGCAAACAACAAGGCCAAAACGGACTGGATTGATTTTTTTTTTTTTTAAACCTCCTGAAAAGCCTGGCTGTTAAAGAGGCTTTGGGTCTCGTTGCTCTCAGTCTCACTACCAGCTTTCTGCTTTGACCTGGATTCCAGACATTAGACTTCACAAATATTCACATTTCAGCCAAGGGAATCCTGCCAAAGCCCCTTCACACACATGCACAGACACAAACCCTGTAACTACGCCTTCTCAAGCAAACAAGTAAGCTCCAGGCCAGGGCACCATGGGGTGCTGTGCACCACTGTTCTCAGCAGAATTCCTGGCATTCTCAACATGTACAAAGCATGTACTGCTGGTTGTGGCAGACCTCTATCTCTGGGACACTATCTTCAGTTTAAACAATGGGGAGACACTTCTTAGACAAAAAAAATGTTTTGATTTGTGTCATGTAAGGGTGTGATCATTTGCCCTAAAATGATCTCTCAACATGATGTCTTACTCAAGACTGTATTATACAGATCCATTTATACCACACAATTTACCATTTTGTCACATTTTTACTGTGTTATAAATCTCAAGACATGGACACATATACAAATTAACTCTTATTTGCGCCTCTGTCTACATCTTGATGCATGTTTGCATCTGTGCAGGCCAACCAGCAGGTCTCCTCCTACCTCGTGTGTGTGAAACTGCTCTTTCACTTCTTCTACATCATCCGACACCTCGTCCTGAATGTGCAGGGCATCCTCAGCTGACAGCAGCCAGGTGAGGACCTCCTCCAGCGTAGTCTGGTAGCTGTCCAGGTCCACTTCCAGCAGGCCGCCCTCCATCTCGCCCTCTGCCTCCGTCAGGGTGCTCGGGGTCTCAGGCCGAGGGCTGCTGCCTGCTTCCTCCATCTGCACATTCTAGAAGATGTGAGGCAAAGAATGAAGGCACAGATTGACTTTATTATAGACAATATGTTTACATAAGGGGGTATGATTGCTGCATTAATCACAAAATATGATGAGAAGTAAGTAATGTATTTAGCCCAGTACTGACTGCTGTAGTCTTTTATTTTTTTCTATGTTTACCCAGGGTCAAGTCTTCTATTTTTAAAACGGAAAAACTCACATGGGTCCATAAAAATTCAAACACAAAGCTTTCAGGACAGTGATAGCTATGAAACACAGCCATGCCCAAACATTTGTCCTCTTTGTGAGTTTTTAAATAGAGGCAGACATCTCAGAGAGGCCTGCACTGCTCCGGAGCAGGCAGGGCATACTGCCCTACTCAGTTAAAAAAAACAAAACAACTGCAAGCCTATTATGGGATGTTGGGAGTTGCCCCTGACATGCTGGGCAGGTCAATCCTCATTCTAGGAATAGCAGCAAGTTTGGTACACAGTGGTATCCTGGGTAAAGATGGGTGCACAGTCTGAGAGATGGAGGATGTAGCCTCAAAAGTGAAACAACTTAGCAGAGGAGAGGAGGATAAAACACTTTTTGCTCTTTCCTCTATATGTAAGTGTAAAGATTTATTTGCTGTGTAATGACAGTAGTCATGTCAGTGCAGTGTCCTTTATCAACAACTTCTCTGAACATGTCACTGAACCTAACCATAAAAGATTCAGATTTCCTTTATTAGTCCCACAGAAAAAATTGTCCTATAAAAGAAGCAGTCTGTTTATATTTTCTGCACATTTCCAATGATAAATAACTTTAAATACAGGGACAGGGTTGTTACATACTAGATGAACATCTGTCACCCTTTGTAATTAGCAGCACTGGCCAAACATTCCAGGTTTCCATCTTGAAATGTAGGAAAAAGCGTGACAGCACTCAACAAATCTGTCTGGAGCTGAAATTAACTGGATAAAAATCTTTGCTGCAGCCATGCCAAGTCAAAGATGACAGAAATGCTAATGGGTGTGCAGGGTCTGGTACAGTAACAAGTCAAGAAGCCCTTTGTTTTCCAGGCTGAATTGTCACAGCAGTAAAACCTGCATAACAAACTCAGGAAAAGGTCACCTGCTGAAAATATTCAATGACCTTTTGGATATTTTGGAGAAAGTGACAAAAATACTGTAAGCCCTTATGTTAGACCAGTGTAGGCTGGCAGAGACAAAGCAACAGTGAGAAAAACATGGGAAAGAGTGTGTGTGTGTGTGAGTTTGAGAGAGAGAGAGAAAACTGCAGCCTTGGTCTATTTATTGACTTGAATGGCTGTAAAATAGCTGTGGTCTGGCTCGACAGAACACTTTATTATCACCAGATGATTTGCTCAGCTCAATCCCTGCATTCATCACTTTTGCAGTTGTGACTCCAGAGCACGTAATGCATCATCGTGCATACGCCACTGCCCTCATCATCAGTGATGTGCCACCCTTAAAGACAGTTATGTAGTGAAAATTAAAATAGACTGAAGCCTCCGTAAATATAGAAAATATAATAATAATTACTTAAAATCGACGTTAAAAACAACTCCACAACAATGTCATGAACCAGCACTGTGAATCTAAAAATAAGGAATAAACCAAACACAGTCATCAAAAACAAAGGGCCTTTATTCTTCCTCCACTCAGTCTCACTACCAGCAGCATTACGCATCACTTCCTATGAGGAGCTGAAGTGTGCCAGGAAAGTAAACCCCTTGTTGGATCAATCAAGCTTTAAAAAAAAAGGGGGGAGACTTTTCCAGCACCCATTCCAGGACTTGTGAAGTATGTGCCCATGGGCAATAAAAACTTAAGAGATGGTCTCTGCGTTTTCTGACTTCTGACTAGAAACCTCTAAAACTAGCTGCTCCAGACACATGTGAGAGAGTGAGAGAAAGAAGTGCAGAGGACTGGGAGGGCCTGAAAAAAATCCATCTAATCAAGCTGAACAAATGCCAAAACTGAGCATAATAATCACATGTCAGTGAAACAGAAGGAAAGCCCGACCGAATCGAGATGCACAACTCTCCCATTCGCACCAACTTATTCCCTCATTTCCTTCCATTCCTTTGCAGCTCTGCGTTTCCAGCAGCACGCTGCTCTCTCTGTTGGCCGGTGTCAGAGGGGTGAGTCATGGCTCTCCTCCCTGTTGGCCTATGCCTGCTGTGCTTTTCATGAGTGGCGCTGGAGAGAATGAAGGAGATGGCTTTTTCAGAGTGGGAGTGACTCACTCTCTCTGGCAACACACAATGAGACACTTCACAATATTCCTTGTGCTTGCACAGAACAAGAGTCTGTGGTCTTCAAGCTGAATGTTATCAGAAGTGTGGCGCTGCGTCGAAGGTTGAAGCAGTTAAGGGCTCAAATGGGTTGCGTGTCCAGTTTTTTTCCCACAAGGACAATTTTCAGGAGCTGAAGTATCACCTCTCCATTCACAGACAGAGATTACGATTTGTTTACATCAATGCAAAAAGAGGAGTTCACGTTGGAGAATATCTGCTAGTCTGAAGCACTGTGTTACTACTGAAATAACTCCATGGGGATTAAGGAGGTTGTATTACACTGTTTCTTGTGCTTTTGTTTTTTTAGGGGTGTATCCTTACACGTTTTCATTGGGAACAGTTTGGTGTTCACTAAGCTTCATACAGTTCCCTGTGAACCAAACAGCCTGTTGGCAGCCTACAGTACATATTGCCATCTGCAGAACATAAGTTCACAGCTTCGTTCATATCAGGAAGGGTTTTGGCTGGGTGTCAGCTGCTGGCTAAAGTATGCTGGTAAAGTTAACCTAGCTCATATTAAATATAGCTGGCATCATTGTTTTAGCAAACACAGCTAAGTTAAAAGTCTTCTATTTAGGTCAGTTGGACTTCCTGCAAACAGACTAAGACAGGGTTAAAAAGGTTTAAAGTCCTTTGTGTTTTTGTCCCTTAATTTCATGTTTAGTGATCAGGTTTTTCAAAATAAAGGGAATGTAATTTTATCTTTATTCCTGCTGTGTTGAAAACTTTGTACAGAGACTTTGGTTTGGGCACCAGTTCTGATTTGTATCTAGTTCCAGACTATTTAGAAGCAGCTATTGAGCTGTTCAGAAATATGTTTTTTCATTCCAGCTATGAATTCTTGAAGTTTGGACTTACTGTGCTCCTGTCTACGCTGCTGGTTACCAGCTGTGGATTTTGCACATAAAAGAACACCTTGGATTCTTTGAAAAACACATGTAGCCATGGACTCTGGTGTGTGAGCAGTTTAAGGGTTGTGAGAATAATATGGTGGCTCGACTTTTAGTCAGGACCTACATGTGCTTTCTGCTTTGTCCCAAAATCATGTCATAATGGACTAAGCCGTTCTGGTGTTCAGTGCCAGCCTGTCTTGCACACATGGCGTACAAAATGTTACCTGACGTGTTGTACATTTTACCTGAGCGCCAAGGCTCGAGCCAGAGTCCTCAGCCTCCACTTTGTATTTGCGCGGCAGGGTCTCCACTTCTCTGATAGCCTCCATGCTCACGTCTTTGGGCAGCACGGCGAACAACGATGTCACGTACATGATGATGGACTTCTTATCTGGCAACTGCACTGCTACGTCTGTGAGAGAGGTGGCAAGATGGCAGGAACGGAGGTGGATGTGGGGCAGAAAGATGGGAGGTACAAATTAAGCATGGGAGGCGGGAGGGAGGGAGGGAGGAGAGGGGGGAAAAGAGGTGAAAATTGCATGAGGAAAAAAGCAGCGGGCGAGATGGAGTGCGATAACAGTTGAGGGTGACAGGAGGAGATAGATGGGAAGAGAGGTGAGAGGGGAGAGAAAAAAGCAAGTTGAGGCAAGTTGTATTGATTAAAGCTGAATCTGACACAGGTCAGGTTTGACTGCCCCTCAGTCAGACAGAGCATCTACAGATGATACACGAACTAGAAAAAACTTTCTGGGCACAGATGACGGCTTCATATGAATCTTCAGCCAAAGACAATGCAAAGGTATTTGCTCCACTGAGAGCTTTTCCAGCTGCTGGCAGAACATGAAGGTAAGCTTGGTGAATAGCTTACGCTGAACATGTGGGAACGTTGGATAGTGAAATACATGTTTTTACATTGCCAACTTCTATTTTTTGGGAATACCATAAAAGGTAGCTGATAGGTGCTTTTTTTTCCAAGTAATGCTCTTTAATGTAACATGTTTTTTCTGTCTACAGTTTGGTCAAACTGACCTAGGCGGATCTATGCGGGGAAAGTGTTTAAAGGGGCTCAGAGGGCCTGTACCTTCGGGATCCAGCAGCCTCTCAATAGCCAGCTGGTCTTTGGCTACCGTGAAGGCATGGTCCAGTCTCTCCACAGGGCTCAGCCGGACCACCTCATCCCAGCTGAATGCATTCGGCCTGAAGACACACAGAGTGGTCGCGATGAGAGCCACAACATGAAGACAATAACATTCAGGATTTCTAGAGTTAACACTTGACACTTATGGGCTATTCATTTATTCAAGCCATTTGTGAATATTTTTTACTTTGCCTTTAAAAAAACATTTACTTGGCATAGATAAGCTTTATGAGCTGTTTTCCACTTTTACGTACTATGCTAGAACAACATTTGATCATGCTAGCGTAGCACATGGAAGGTTTATGGGTACAATATCAATTAATTCAAAATCCACATAAATCCACATGAATGTATTTGTGTACACATTTATGTAAGAATGTGTTTTGTAAATACCCACAAAGTGATAACTCAGGGGTTGGAGGATAATTGCTCATTTAATATAAATAAATGAGCTTTAAAACTGATTAAACCAATATGTGCTCTTTGTACAGAGAAGAGACTTTCCTTAGTCATACTGGGGAGACTTGTGTTGAGGCCTGTCGGGTGTGGAATGTGTGTGTTCAGTGATCCACCTAAACCCTGGCCCTGGTCTAAACCAACAGTGGCCTTTCTCACAGCTCATAGGCCTCTGTGTTGTGTGTGTGTGTGCATGACACTAGTAAGGACAAGGGGTTACAGAAAGGGGTAAAACATCCCTAACACTTCTCTCGCTCTCCTACCTTCTTTCACAAATACAACACACACCAAACGTGCAAACAGTGACATGGCAGGCGTAAACAGAGCAGTGTACACACACCCTGCAGGCGCTGACCTGTCAGCCTGACCTCCCACTACCTAAACTGCTTGGGTATCCTCACACACACACACAAACACATGCACACAGAAAGGTTCCTACAAGTCTGCTTTTAAATGGTTCCCTGAAAGCATCTGAAGGTCTTGGTCTGTTCTCAGTATGATTTACATTCAGAGCCAAAGGGCGTGAGCCAAATATGCAATGTTAACTTAAAGCAGACAATTTATCTCACAGCAACAAATATTACAACATCGGAAAAGGTTCTCGTGTATGGGAACTGCAGACTCACAAAACTGGTATGGAACACCTCAACACAATTTGCCATGACACACAAAAAAACAGTGTATGATGTGTGTGTGACTTCTTCTCACCTGAAGTGGTGTAGGATGCTGTTGAAAGCGAAGCCGTCAGCCCAGCTGGTGGTGAAGTTCAGCACATTGACTTCTTGGTGTGAACGAGTGCACTGGCGAACCCAGCTCAGTAAGATCTTCTCACTGTTGGTCTGCTGCAGGTTGGACATAATGTCCTTCATGATGTCTTTTACCTACAGGAACATGGAAACACACACATTAATATGGGTGAACTAACAAGAGCAAAAAACATTTGCTTTCAATTTCTTCCACATAGTCATTCATAAACATTAGTTGCTTTATTCTGGTTGTACATGTTTTTTGTTGATACGGAAAGAGATAATTGTTGTAATGATTTGTTCCACATCAGAATTGTTTACAGTGTATGAATTAAATGAGCTGGTTTCTTCATACTTATTTCTCACACATGGTCAAAATGTGTAAGAAATTATGTGAGAGATTAAGCGATTAAACAACGATTAAAAACCAGCATTTCAGCGCTCTGTGGTTATATGAAACAACAACAAGAGTCACGTTAACTAATAATAATGAAGGAGCACTAAAAGACTAATATTAGAAGAACTGGCAGCACTCAGATCCTTTTATTAAAACCTCCTGATTTACTGTTTTCTTGTAAATGGCTGTTTGAAATTTCAGCAGGTCAAACTGACACAGCAGCGGTTGATTAACATGCATGAGCGCATGTGTGCACACCAATACAGACTTTCCATCATCTGTATTTTTGATCTCTCGGGAACATTGGTGAATTGTGAGTTCGCAGTCAGAGCAAACATTAATGAGCCTGTGTGTGTGTGTGTGTGTGTGTGTTTGTGTGTGTGTGCGACGTGGGTGGAAAGAAAGGAGCGGCACACGTAGGCAGACATGTGTGCTCACCTGCCAGTGAAGGATAATACTCCAGATGAGGCCCAGGGTCAGTTTGTGGTTCCCATCCACTATATCTGTCCCCCCTATGTTTACCAGATCAACCTGAGGGAGATGACAATGAGACATTTAAAAATAAACAATTAAGTGGACAAGCAGTGGTAAAAAGCTCTGTATAAAAGTAGAAATGATTCCTGTTTTTTGCTGATTAACTGGCCAGTCAAGCCGACTGCACACAATATGAAATCCTATTAGTGAAAATCTCTTTTGTTTGCTGTAAACATAATATCATTTCGATTATTAAGCTGGTGATATTTCCAGTTACAACACTCCTAAAAGTAACTAACTAGAAAGTAACATTTGAGTTTCTTTCTGCAGTAGGCTAAATAATATTGCCCTACATCTTAATGAATGTTCATATTGTTACAGACGAATACTTCCCTCTTTTCACCACACAGGTGATTACACCACCATCATTACACCCTTCCACTTCTACCTATAAAGTGCGTCTACAGCCTTGTCAAACACTTATCATATGAGGTGAGGCCAAGTGCAGACATGATTACATATAAATATTTTGGAGCAGATCGAGGCATAGAGTGGAACACGAGGTCAAGTGTGTGGTCAAGCTAAAAAATGATCTCTCCGTCGACCGCAAAGCCGACCTCTGACCCATCTCTCGTCCCAATTAGCTTCATCCTGCCACACCACCGCTCTCTCTCTCTCTCTCTCTCTCTTTCTTTTTGTGCCTCGTTCTCTCTGACACAGAGGTTCACATTTACAGTTATCATACTTCAGCATCTGTGGGCATCTTTCCATCCCTAATTTCTAAACTAGGCCACATGAGAACTCAAACTTTTGAAGCACTAAGAGAGCTCCTTCTCACACATTTAACCTCTGGTCGTTAGAGAGCAGAGAGGGAAGAAATGATCACATGATTGCAGCTAATAGTGGAAAAAGCTTCACACATCATATTCATGCATTCTTTGACCACCTGAGCCAAGTTGGAGCCAAAAACACAATTTGCAAATAGCACCAAGAATTTAGGGTTAGGTGTAATGTGCACTGTAAAGTCACGTTTTTTTTGCAAGCACATGTCAGTGATAAGCTATGCTTAAATTAAAAACATCACTTATTTATGACTTTTTATATTTATTTCATTTCTTCATTTTTTCCAGTCAGCAGACTTTAAAAGGCTCATGGGAACTCCGGCCTTCACTGCCAGCTGACAGTTTGGCTCTCACAGGAGAAATAACCAGCGGGGGTTGCATACAAAACGGCAGCCTCTGCTACTTCCCATAAACATGCCCTGCCCATTATCTCCCACAGCTAAGATTAAGACCAGCTTTTGTACACAGGGAGGAGGAGGAGAGATGAGGGAGCGAAGGAGGAAGAGAGAGAGACAGACATAACAAAATACACAGCACAGCGTAGAAAACATGACACATTCAGATACAAGGCCACAGGAGATCAACATGCAGTCCTGTGCAGCAAGTGTTGACTTGAACTAAGCAAGTGCCACCTTGACTGGAAAGCTACACCTCTGCTGGAGTGAGACAACGTCAAATGAATCGGGTTTTCACTTCAACGTAAC
Source organism: Amniataba percoides (assembly GCA_037176925.1). Classification (NCBI taxonomy): domain Eukaryota; kingdom Metazoa; phylum Chordata; class Actinopteri; order Centrarchiformes; family Terapontidae; genus Amniataba; species Amniataba percoides. Next base: position 9,529,170 of record JBAJHX010000031.1, on the reverse strand, counting down.
ACAACAGCAGCTAATATCATTATCTGTCATGGTTCCCTCTTTTGGCTGTACTATGTTGTACAGGCACTGTTAAAATTAAACCCAGCAGACTCTTTAGCCTTAGTGACACCCTGGTAAAAACCACTGATTTTGCAAAAAGCATCCATCAAACAGCAGCTGAAGGGACATTAGCATTAAAACCAGCAGAAAACACCAGGTACTCACATTATTTTGATGCAGGACTTGAAGTACTTTGTTGACATTGTTAAGAGCGTGCACTCTGGTGGAGCCTCTCTCTTTGGTCTGAGGAAGAGGAAACACAGCACAAATCACCTGACAGCACACTCACTGTTCATTAGCTGGCTGCATGCATCCAAACCTGTTGTGTCAATGTATGTATCAGCAGGTGAGCTGTTGTTCACTTTGACAATTCATTAAAACATCTCAGAGAAATGGAGATTCAGCGGAGGGACGATGGAATCTGTGACATTTAAAGGCCATGACCAGAAATGAAAAGAACTTAGTAAAATGTACAATGTAAGGCATTGCTACAGTAAGAAAAGCTATGCCATCACTCAACATACATTCATCACACCCATTACCCTATCAGCAGTGTCCACAGGCCAACTTATGGAAAGAATGGCTGCATGAATAGCTGCCAACTGCAAATCTTTTTAAGTCTACACATACCTCAACCACTCATTAGCACCCAATTATAGAATTAGTATCCTGGTATCAGAGAGAGAGTGAGTGTGAGTGTGTGTGTGTGTGTGTGTGTGTGTGTGTGTGTGTGTGTGTGTGTGTGTGTGTGTGTGTGTGTGTG
>JBAJHX010000031.1:9484943-9526802 GCA_037176925.1 Amniataba percoides | reverse complement strand
AGAGAAGAGAAGAGAAGAGAAGAGAAGAGAAGAGAAGAGAAGAGAAGAGAAGAGAAGAGAAGAGAAGAGAAGAGGGAAACCAAGATCATTTAAGAGCTTCAGATATTATGTTGCAAATATTTAAACAAGAGCAGCAAGCAAAATAAACATGGTTAACACAGTTCAGCGAATGTTGTGTTTATGAGAATAGAGAACGAGAGCAACAAGTGCGTTCATGTTGTGTAAATATTGAGTAATGGGTAAAGGCATGCATTAATAAAAAGTCATGTCTTTTGGTAATGCAATTAGATTTAGTGCTTTATTTATCAAATAAAAGGAGATGTATAGAAATTTATGCCATGCCAGGATTGAAATGACCTTCATTTACTCTCACTAGATAAAGCTTCTCAGTTGTAAAATCATGAACTCATGACACATTATACGTTTGTATTTTATTTATTTTAAGAAGTGCAGTAAAATCTTGGCATTCATTTGAGCTGGTCGACAAACTTTACATTACCTTGGAGAACTGTGCATTTATCCATTTGGTGAATGTTTTCTTCTGTACTGCGTCATGCTCATCTGTGGAGCAGATAGAGGAGGGTTTGTTAGAAAGTTGAAAAAAGCGGCAGCAGATTCAGTCAGTCTTATGATGACAGCTGAGTACACTGTTAACACATAACACAAGTCCATTTCCACCGCTTCATTTCAGGAACCAATTGGCCAAACTCACTCTCACATTGACATGCTGGAACGATAATTATAGCTGGAGGCATCACCACTTAAAAGCATTATGATCAATACAGCTGGAACATCAGAAAATTACAGGAACAAAATGTAGGTACAAGAGGCATTTGGATGATGTGTGCAAAATGTCAAAAGGTGCAGTGAATAAAAAAAAACACAAAAGTGCATTAGCATGTGTGCACACACCCTTGCCCATTTAAAGTGTTCCTCTGGTCTCTGAATACAATTGTACAAATATTTCACATTCTCGTCCCGTTTGACTCCCCCCCTCCCTGCTCCTTCCTTATTCTCTTCAACATGGCTCTCTAATAAGGTCTCATTGTGTGTCAGGCAGAGGGTTAGCTGCTTTGAAGTGCCTGGCTCCTGTAATGGATCTGAGTGGTTCATACAAAGCTTTGGGCTTGACTTGACTGAAAATCATTTTTCTACTTTGTGCCACATTTAAAAGGAAATTGAGTCTTTATGAGTACCTGTCTCTCTTCCTTTCTATTTCTCTCAGCTTGTGATACATCAGATAGAATTTGACATATTGAGATGACTGCTTTATGAGTCATACAGGAGATTAGTTCAGACAAAAAGCAACTTCAAATCATCACTTTGGACCAGGAGTGCAGAGGGGCATCAACCCCTGATTTCATAGAGCGGATCATTTATTGGCCACATGGGACAGATACACACTAAATGCTTAAATATTTTCTGTTGCGCTCCATTAATTTGCTCCACTGAGCTGATTTTTATGTGCTAAGCTAATGCTGGTACTCACCACTTAGTGCAGGTGTCTCACAACAAAAGATTTTTTATCGTGATTGCAGTGGTGTCACAAATGCAAATGCAAATGCAAATGCAAGCTTTACATTAACTTACTAAGGAATAACCCCAATGAGTCCTCTGCAGCAAAAAAGCATAAGCAGAAATTCTGAATTTGGAAAAAGTGAGCACTGATATTTCATTTGTACTTTGGATCGTCCGCTTCCTTTAGTTTATGCGTTGGAATCAGTGCTGGGAAAGAAAAACTCAAACCACGGCATTTGTACTTTGGCCTCTGCTGACTCTTGACAGGCATTTGTCATCATTTGACAATTTACTTACACTTAACAACTTTAAAAAGGTAGACACAGTCATATAATCAAACAATCACAGGATGTAGAGTGGTAAAGCATTAAACTCCAGACCAGCGCATCAAATCACAGAGCCAAAAAAAGTGCTGCAGCAGAATAAACTTCCACAGCCAAATACAGAACAACGGCATCAATAAGAGGATTGTAACCAATTGTCCACCTGAGGTTCCGAGTGTTATCTGTCACTGCATTACAGGAGCTAGACCTCAGATACATCAGTGCTTCAGGAAAGTGATGTGAGACGGCCATGTTCCCTGCCCTGTAACCTCCAAAATAACCAGTTCATTAAGTTGTCAGTCTCTCCCAGAATTGTACACCTGAGGGAACGGTTCAAAAAAACAAAAACGCATGAACGTCTGTTTCCAAGCACCGTGACTGAGGCCTGGGACTGTAATCTCGGGGTGGAGTGGCGGTAAAAGCAAACGTGTGTATGAGCGTAAAACTGTCAGTGTCATTCAACCGGCCGCTGTGTAAAGCAGCATGAACTGAACAAAAGGTCAGAGGTTATGATCACGAGCCCTAGCAGAAGTCGGCTTCTTTGTTTGGGCTGTGTGGAGTGTATGTTGTGTATGTGCAGCCGCTGGCGGGGTGAGAAGGGGCATAAAAACAAGAATGTAGTGTGAGGGGAGGCCAGAGGTGGGGGTGAGGGAGGTGAAGAGGTGATAGGATGAGATAAATGGTGGTGGAGGAGAAAGGCTCTTTGCCTCTTTGCTCTCTTTTCCCTCATCCACACTGAGGGTAGAGGGTGATGGGTTGTAGAGAAGAACTGTACAGAAGACAACACGTGGTTTCTGTATTTTTCATTTTATCCTGGCATTTCAAACTTTAGGCAAACATTAATTCACTGACTGAATTTGAAAAACTTCTTAGTCGTGTGTGAGGAATTATTAAGTTTTTCTAGTTTCTGTGTCACAGTCACAGAAGAAAATAGGCAAACAGAATTGCTTTCTCATCTAAATGTTCCAGAAATGTCATGAAGACCTGGGGAGGTGATAAGTGTTGGATGAGACGTCAAGTTTGGCGGGCTATTTCTGTTGAAAGAGACCAGTTAGGTAAGAAAAAAAAGGAGGAGAGGTTTCTGGTATATACTTGCACTGTGTCCTCTTTCCTATGACACTGTCTTTAAAGTGTTTCCAACCGTAACACTGTAAAAAGGTTCCCGTGAGTGCATGTTGATCCATTTCTTCATATAAATCTCCGGCAGCAACAATAGCACCTAAAGGATTCTGTCTTATGAGGTGAAGAGGACAAAGAGGTGCTGCCTGGAGCAGGTAATGAATGAAGAAAACAGGGGAGAAAAGAACACAGGTGACAAAGAAGGGGTCTTGCTAAAAAAATAAAATGACAGCGTGACTGACAAAGGTTAGGTGCCATAACAGACGGCCCAATAACTGACTGGTTAAACATCCCGAGACACAAAGACACAGGAGAAAACACAGACAACAACAAAAACTGGAGAGAGTAAGGTGGGAGCAAACCAAAAGCCAAAAAAGATATAGAGACAGTCTGAGAAAAGTGCTGGCAAGAATAGGACAGGTATAGTACAGGTGTGCTTTCAACACAATATCAATTTTCCTCTTTATAAAGGAATAGGCCTCCTGTTTTAACAGGCTTCTCTGCACCCTGTGGAGGGCCTCCAAGGCCCCAATGGAGGGGGTCCCTGCGGACTCAGGTCTCCCGGGCTCTCCTCCTTTACCACCTTGACAGGACAATACACTCGATTCATATACGCTGCCCCCCCCCCAAATCTGTCTGCTGCTCCTACTCACCACAGCACAGGAATGTCTTACTGCTGGACGGATCAAAGCAGTGCCACGGCTTTGTGTGCAAGCTTGTTTAGGAGTGTGTGTAAGACAGAAAATATACCCTTACTAAGGGCTGTCTGTATATACCATATAAATACAGCATTACAGCACTTATGTCACTTTCCTTATGACTGTTTACATTTGCCCACACAAGTACTTCAGCCAGATGTACACAGAACTTAAGTGCATAATACTTACAGTATATCCAATGAGGATAGGAAATAAAAACTGTCAAATCATCACAAATTTATGTGGCTGGCAAATGATATGTGTTCCTGTGTTATTTACTGAGACCTGAGCTGATACACTTTGTGCTTCAAGTTAATCTTGAAGCTGATCGGGTTAGAGAGTACAGCACCATACAAAAAAATAATAGTGTAGTGTCCAATAATTGTAAGTCAGGTCTACTTTGTCCAATTATTTATGCAAAAACAAGGCCAGGGGAGTCAGATTTACAATTGTTCGTTGTTTAATTTCATTCAAATCCACTGCTGCTGCTAACTAAAGCTTGTCAACAGCTTATCAATAGATGAATTGGACATGTCAAATAGGTGAATCCTTTGAAGGTTAATCATCTGTTGTCTTAATTATTACTGAGGGAATCAATTAAGAGTGTTTCTTATTGTCGCCAGAGAAAGCATTAACATATGAATGCTGTCTTGTCATCAAATAATCAAACAAGAAAGACAGCTGTTTTGGGCTAAATCGAGTAAGAAGTCAAGATAATATCTTTATTAAAAACTGGTAAGAGTAGTAAAGCTTTTACCGGAAAATACTCTTTATGGGTCACTTGGTCATATAACAAATATATCCTATCAGCCCAGCGTGGACTAGCACTGTGAGTCATGCGCCCTGTTTGTTTGCAGAGCAAATACTCAACTCCCTTGTCGAATAATCAGTCATCATATTTCACATAACTGAGCCACACACACACACACACACACATTAGTGTAAGCAGTGGGATGTCACAAACACACTTTCCACAGACAGTGCAAAGTCATGTACAGTAAATGTGCTGAGATCAACCGGTGTTTCTCTTCCTCAAAAGCCAAACAGGAAGCGGTAATTACCTCAGGAAGAGCAATCCCACTGCTGTGATCTCACAGCTCACTGAGCACACACATGCTCTTGATATATTGTCATGCACACACATGCCTGCCCATGCCACAAAATGATGGCAACACTATTTTGTTTCAAGCAATGGAGAGGATTCTCTTCTGGACAAAAACAAAAATCAGAATTACTATATTTTATGTTCAACATTTTCAGAGCCAAGGCCATACATTTGGCAAAAACAAAAAATAAAGCATTCAGATACAAGTATATTTTTCTGTGATATGACCGTGTTTCTGTGATAATAGCCTGGCTGCCTCTCATTTCCTTGACCCAGTGTTGACCAACATTACATAAGCACGACTTGACAGCACCAAGAGGAAAAATGAACTGCAAACAAACCCCCAAACATGACATAACAAGGCCATGGGAAAGAAAAAAAAATCTCAGAAACACACATGTTCCTCAGAGCAGCCAGCTGGGAACACAGAGCAGACACATAAAATATACAGCCTCCGTCTATTAGTATATCCCTCCCTCTCACAGGTGGAGAGAGCTTTTTACCACACAGCAGGGAGAGGGGAGTGGTGGGGGGGTGACGGCCGGAGGCACTGAGGTGAAAATCAAACAAACCATCAGGGTTTCCACGGCAGCATCACACAGTAAACATAAGAGCTCCAAGCTTAGACAAATAAGAGATATTTACTAAGTTTAGCCGAGTCAGTGAGCAGCAACTACCTCTAGCCAAGTCATACTTTCCAAAGTTTCCTTGTCATTGTTTCAGTAAAGCTTTAAAATGTTCATGTGGCTGTATTGTTTGGCCTGAGTAGCCAAGCACTTAGCTCCAGTATCAATCACAGAATTGGGATGTGTGTTTGAAAGCCATCACAGTGCTGAAAGTCAGCAAAAGAAAATGTAGCTTTTTGGGTGAAATGGGATGCAAAGTGCTTTCCTTGGGTCATTAGTGATGCAAAATGATGGAAAGCTTATATCCTGACTCTCAAGCAGAGATGCTCATAAAAATAAAAGTTTCCTAGGGTGAACTTCACCTTGACGGGAGACTGGAAGGAGGTTCAGCTGCTGGCTTTCTTGTCTGTCGGCACAGCACCACCCACAGCCTACTGCAGGGCACTAATCCTTACACAGTCCTACAACAATCACACCGTTACGCTTTCATGTCGACTATTGTCCATCTTAACTTCAAGCCCTCTAGCAATTACTCTCTTCTCCTCACATATGTACATGCAAAACAAGTTCACATAAAGCTAAGGCCTATTCCCAAGTTTGACGCAAATATATACGTTTTATTTTGATGCCATAGGTCGAGAGGTATGCACAGAATTCCTGTAATTTCCCCCCTGCATTCCTCCCTCCTCCCCCCATTGGTCACTTGTCTAAGCTTGTCCCAGCCGGCGCAGCCTTGTTGACACTCTTCCCTCGCTGCGATCTGGGAACTTGTAAGGAAAACACATTGGACGTCCAGAAAGATTAGGCCATATCCCCACTTAGAGGCTTTGGAAAAACACCTCGGTGGTGTGCGCAAGTGCGTGTGTCGGTGCAATTAGGGGTGAGCGAGAACAGTGAGGTGAGGGGTGCTGGCGATTTTTTCCCGTGATCAACCCGCCTGTGAACATGCTGAATACCTGAACTGTTGCAAAACCAGGGGAATATTTCGTGTCTTTATCCAAGAGCAGTAAAAGGTAAGTAAATAGTAAAATATGGAATGACAATCAACCAAAGCTAAAATCGCGCTTTCACAACAGACCCCCTATTCTAACCAACAGGTTCAAAGTTTGCAGATAACTTGATCTGACAGCAGGTAAGTACTAAAATTACAGCTTTTTTTCACCTGCGTCTGCATTCTTGAGTCCACCACACCTAAATGCTCCACCTGTGACACACCTATCTGCCACCAAACCGTGTGTCACACCCCTGTCAAAAGTTCCTACCTCTGAGTATGAGCCCATGCTCTGCCATCTTTCACTGTAAGCCGCCACAGTGCTGAACCAAAGAAGCAGCAAAAGCAAAAAAAAAAAAAACAACAAAAGAACAGCAGAGGTGGTTGTAGAAAGAGATAGTCCAAGAGTATCAGCGCAAGACAGAATTTGACATTCCTGCCTCCTCTCCTCTCTTCTCTCCTCTGTCGCTCCTTGACCAGCAAGGGAGAGAAATATCAGAAGAATGCTGCAGCAAAGAGAGAGGGGAGGGAAAGTGTGTGTGGGGGCACTGTCAATGAAAGGGAAAGAGATCGGGGGCAGAGCAGAACAGGACAGGGCAAGCCACGGGTGGGGGGGGGAGTCATAATGCATCGTGGGATGAGGGGATGAGAGCTGCCAAACACAGAAACACTGTTTGGCACCATCTCTGCGTGCAACAGGACAGAGCGCAAGTGCCGTGACAAGATGGGAAAAACGAGACAAAGAAGGGCATATCAGCCAGAGATCGCCGCACAAATACAGACACAACAGCAGGCTGTAGTGGAGGCGACATGGTGGGAGGCAGAGGCATCAACTTTCTGATCTGCATTTGCTGCTGGAAATCTGCCCAACACAACACATCCACCATCATTAGATCCAAATAAAAACATTCACCTTTAATTCACTTTCACTTTGCATCTCTCTCTTTTTTTCAAATCAGAATACAAGCCTTCTGTCTATGTGATGAAAGTAAGAAATCTAGCTGTACATTTCCTATACTGTCACACTGTGTCCACAAAACAAGGAGGTGGATGTTAATGGTTGAGCACATCATTAGAAACTAAATATAGATGTAGCTATATGTATGTAGCTTAAGGGTTTAAAACACATAGACATATTACGTAATAAACATCACTGTCAGAAAAGATGTCACAGTTAATGAACAGCTGCTACTATTTTGAGTTACTGCGGTACGGTTATCATTGAGAAAATCATTTTGGTTTAACATCTTTTAACAAGTAAAACAGATAAAGGCTCTTATGGCTTCGTCAAAATAAGTGGATAAAAAGCTACGTTTCCTGTAATGCTTATTGAATTTGCTGCTGAACATTTCCCACAGATGGACAAAACTGCATAGGCGCTCCGCTTACCTAGATCGAGGCCATTTTCAGGCTTCCCTTTCCTCCTGAAAAAGTTACGCTTTCTCCACGACATCCACTTACTCAAATTCATGACGGAAAGCAAGTCTTTTTTTGCAAAAGAAGAAGAAGAATAAAAAGAAGTAGAAAGTAAGAAAACAACTCCGGAACAGGAAGAGAAGGTGGCAGCGGTGGTGGTGGGAGAGTGAGTGAGTGAGTGAGTGAGTGAGTGAGAGAAAAGAGAAAGAGGAAGTTGAGGTGTGAGAGCATTTATCGAGCACACGGGTTCTGTTTATCTGGGGTGCTGGGCCGGGTTGTTGAGCATGACATCACACAAACATCAACGGGAGAGTAACAAAAGTGAGTGACGAGAGCAGGGGCTGCTTCAGCACGTCGGTTAAAAGAGATGAATGACAGGTGCCGCAGAGGTTTGCGTGTGCCATATGCACTGCTGTGAGTGACAGCTGATTCTCCCTTGAAAGCACAGACGGGGACGACATCGTTCGTCGTCCCGCACCACAGAGAGAGACATCAGGTTAAACAGCAACCCGAACCCTGAAACTAACAACTGGGGCCCTGAGCTACGGCAGCTACTTCGTTTGAGGCTTTTGACAATCATAAAAATGACTCGCAAAAAAACGCAAATGCTCAAAAGTCTGTCTCCTGACATTTAATGCAGGTCTTCGAGCCAGCGCTATGGAACAGGGAACGGGGCAAAGGCCTGAGTCCATTTGCTCATTGACATATTTAGTCAATGAGGGGCAACTGAACAAACAGCTCTATTCCCAGAGAGAGAGAGAGAGAGAGAGATGGGGCGAGAGAAGAGAAGAGGGGGTGGGGGTGATCAGAGAGGGAAAGTTCATTTTCCTGCTTTTTGTTTTCTCTTTTCCTTTCCTGCACAAAGAGGAAGTCGAGGAGGAATACCGGCCGGGCCCACCCGTGATAAACTTCCAGGGTCTGACTGAAATACATGCACTTCCTTCCACGGAGAGTTGCGGCAGCTGCTCTGCTCAGAGGAGGGAGTTAGTTTGGGTGAGGCCGGCCTTGGCAGCAAGTGAAGGAATCGTAGACCAAAAAGGGGACTTTCCACTGGGCTGCATCACTCACGAGCTCACAGAGACAGGCATCCCCCTCTGTCATTCCATCTTCGCACACCACCCCGAGAGCATCAGTCATCGGGGCTGCTTGAATGAAGCCGTGCGAGTGCATATATGCTGCCATAAACCACTTCTGCGCTCCCTCTCACACACTTACACACCCAGACACACACGCAGTTCATTTGCTTACGGTAGCTCCTCAAATCCAAATCCCACATCTGACTGATGCTTGGAAGAAATGTAGCGAGCCTTTTATTTTCATGTCTCACCAAAAAAAAAAAAAAAAACTGCTTAAAGTTTGCATGACATTCAGAACGGCTCATTTACTAGACGTTCGATATCTGTACGTGAGTAATTAGCAATACAACTGCTTATGAATATAGCCATGAATTTAAAATCCTTGATCCTTATATCACAGAGCCTCATATTAGTAAAATTAGGTAAAAAAGGTTCTGAGATGAGAATGAAAAGACCCTGAAAGGGCAACCTGACTGTACATCTTCCTCTGACCTCCTCTCCCATGAAACCACACAACAACTAGTAAGTACTTAAAGGGATGTTTCGTCTTTTGGAAGTGGCGTTGTACGAGGTCTACAGTCCATACTCTGTGTCTTGCAGTAGATGGCAGTCTGCATATCCCCAGTTTAGAGAGTCAGCTGGAAGGCCAGCACTGAAACTAAACATCTCCTGCTGTGGCCAGCGTCAGCAGGAAAAATGTATTTTGGCGACCAAAGAAACAGATCTACATCAATTTAAGCCCACGCAATATTTAAAAATGTTGTCACAGTTTCACCTTCCTGTCAGACTGCACTTTCCTTTGACACTGCATTTTTTTCGACTGTAAAACTTCCTTAAGCATGCTGCACACTTTTTGAAGCAGCAAATCAGGTAAGAGATGACATACAGCAGACAATACAATTGGTTATGAGAGCAATGACAAAATGCCGTTCACTGTGGAGACAAGACGATAGCTTTATGATTACAGAAGAGGAACTTTTGTGGCTGGAAACTGGAGACTTCTGTTTCAGATGGATAATTTTTTTTCTGTGGATAAGTACCTCATATAACTACATTTCAGAAAAGCTCAACTATCCCTTGAAAATCCATGCTCCACTGACTGAAAATGTTCTTCCCTAATGGAAACTTTAACTGCTATGTCACTCTTTGATGTCCAATGTCTTTGTGATGACATAGTTGTTGTAGCGTCTTACTCTTAGCTTCCCATCCTGATTGTCAACTTTGATTCACTTTGTGATCTTCACGTGTCTCAAAACAGCAAGAGTCACACCCTTGACTTAAACTTCAGCGTGTTTTGTTGCAACAGCCCATAACTGCTTTTTGCGGCTCCTGTTTGGCATTTCGATTTCTTTCACAGGAGATTCGGTTAACAAGGCAGAGGAGGAAATACAGGAGATGATGAGGACAGAGTTTATAAAGTGTTTTATAGGGTGGATTCTTCCTTTCAAAGTACCTTTCAGAAGTGGGGGTGGTACACACACACACACACACACACACACATCAGATGAGTCAGTGGTCCGACCAACATCCAAGAGAAAGAAAATGAAACTCTCCCACAATGCCACAGGCCTCCACCCTCGGAAACAGTAGACTCCCGTGACTGAATCCTCAAAATCTCTTTGTCGATGTGAATGACATGAGGCCACAATGACCTTGGTTCAAGTCTGACCTGAGACCATCACTTTCTGTCTCTCTCCCAAGTTCCTCTGTGGGTTGGTGGGTTGGGTCACGTTGGCATCAACAACACTTTAAGCACACAGTCAAAGAGCTTTTAAAAAGTTTGCACTCACACCTAATTTTAGAACCACGAGTACTAGAACAAGTTAAACAGACTTGCAAACAACCAAAGGATGAAAAAAAGAACACCTTCAGCACTATAAGAAAAAAAGGATTCAATCACTTTGACTTATTTATTCAGTAGTGAAATACCAATGTAGCTTTAAATGGTTAATCTAAACTCTCTCTGGGCCTCAGCCTGTTTTTTTGTTTTAGTAAATCCTGTCATGCGAGGGGTCAGAAGGTAGATTGGGCAATATGGCTTTGTAGCCCTAATGAGCTAGGAAAAGGGGGCAGAGAGGGGGAATTAAACTGGAAGAGCTTTCTTTAGGGAAAGGGAGACCCACAGAAAGAGGAGACCAGTTTATGTGCGCTGATCATTTTATGCCATTTCCAGCCTTCTCCAGAAGAGTTTAAATGTCATCTGGGCCGGGCGGGGTGTCTGTATGCTGCTGTATGTGAACACACTCACACACACACGGACCAAAGAGGCAGAGTCCCACAGGCAGCAGCCGCACCCGGGGGAGATGTTTTGGCCAGTGCTTCCATTCCCAAAATTTCCAGCCAGGACTTTGCAGAGCTTGTTCCCTCCCACTTCCCAGGCAGTCAGACCCAGCTACGAGCGAAAGAGGCTAACGCAAACACACGCCTGTGTCTATAAATTGCTCTGAAGACACATCCAGTTTCATTCCCTGTGGACACTTTGCTCTCCTCAAAGTCAAAATACGCTCGTGAGAACTCCGGCTGACTGTAGACCCATGCGAGAAAGTGAAGCTCAAACACCAGGGGCGAAGAATAAAAAAACAAATTTAGGTCATGACATCTCAAAAGGAAGGGGCGGCCACAGTGAAAGCGCCTTTGTTGTGACTGCTCCATGCTACCCACACATGCAGATTCACTCCCGTTATTATGTATGTGCATAATGTTGCATACCAATGCATTCGCTGACAGTTAGAAAAGGTTTTTGCTGTCCTAGCTAGCTGGCGATTACCACTTTCAGATAACTTTAATGTTTCATCCAATTATTTCTTGCTGAGTAATCTGATCTCTGTCAACACACGCATACACAAAAAAAAAAAAAAAAAAAACAGCTGAAACAGCCCTTGGTCCACCCTGCCACAAAAGGCCAAAGCTTGAATTAAGGATGCATGACATGTAGCTGAGCTAGTATGGCGACAAATGTTTCAGAGAAGCCTTTATTCCACACCCTCCACACCCTCTGCTGGGTGACAATCACATTCCTGTTCGATTATTGGGTAAAACAACATTTCTTTTATTATGCTGTGTGTCACACACCCACAGATAATGATGCATGGCCTGACGTGTAAGAGCCCACAGAGCACAAATTCAACAAAGGCGAAACAATTTTAAAGCTTTCAAAGCGCTCCCTCTCAATCTGAAGTGTGGCGCTTGGGACTCTATAAATGCACAGATGCATTCTGAACAATAAGAAAGAGTAATGAGTGAGGGGGGGGAGGGAGGGTAGGTAACCTGAGTTGTGTGAGCTCCTCCACAGCAGAGCTCTCAGGTGACAAACAAACAGAGAGGAAAGAGGGTCAGGTGAGTGTCCATTATTGTGTAATGGTTGTTAAACAACAGCCCCGTAACCCAGCGGATGATATTTAACCTTTCACATTTGTTTGCGGGAAGGGGGAGGGGAGGTGTACTGGCAGGATAGGTAGGTATAGCTTCAGGGGGGTTACAGGTTAATCCAAGCAGAACTTTGTCCCAACTTTGGCTGCTGTGCTATGTGGCACATCACATATATGTCATTCTATTAGCTCAGTTTCAGGCCATACGCATTCATTGTCTGTTGATGATTTCTTTCCTCAGATTAACTGCTTAATCTTTTAGTCTAATAAACTCCAGTTGGCAGTGAAAATGGCCATTACAAGTGCGTTACCCCATAGTCAAACATATTCGATTTATAAAGATATGACATTCATAACCAGGTTAATGTGTGTGTGCAGCTGAGAAGCAAAAGGCAATTAATTATTTTTATAATGGTTTCAACACCAGTCAACTTAGAAAAACATTTTAATGCCTTCATTATCTGTTTAGTAGCATTTGGTTAAATGAATGAAACGCTACAGCAACCTACACGCCTGATATTCTGGCAAAGCAAAGAAAGAAAAAAAAGACTATGGGATTGTTTGACCAGGACTGTTAGCCGTGTATGACAGGTAAATGCTGGTCATGTGTCACGCTTAAGCCTGTCGATAACATAAGTAGATATGCAGCAAGTGCATGATTGTTCCTACCAAAGTAGACCCACCTTCCCCATATGCTCTACTTTCTCCAGTTTCACACGGTTCTACCCTACACCCCCTTTCTTCTATTCTCCACTGAGCCCCTCTCTCTTTCTCTCTGGTCCACTGTGAGCTGCATAACAACCTGACGCACAGGAAAACATGAGCCAGCGCAAGAGGCATGAGTGTGCATACGCCTGTGAACGGTACAGACTGTCTAGCTTGCTGACCTCCATCGTAGGAGGCAGAGCGACAACACACACACACGCACACACACACACACACTCCCTGACGCCTCAAAACACACACACACACACACACACACACACACACACACACACACACACACACACACTCCCTGACGCCTCAACACACACACACACACACACACACACACACACACTGTAGTGGTGATCTCACTGTAGGGCTAGTTTAAAAACTTAACACCCACCAGCTGAAATAACTGTGCCGGAGCTTCAGAATAATAAGAGAGTCCTCGCTCTCTCCACAACTTTAGGATGATATTTCCATCAGTCAGTAATGATGACAAAAAAAACGAGGACACGCACTATGCCGCTGTTGGATCGCTCAAATGCACCCCTATGCTGGCCAGCCTCGAGCTCAAACCGTCAAATGCGCCAATGCTTCACTTTTCTTCCGTTTCTCAGCTGTGAAAACATCCTTCCACCTGCCCAACACACACATGCGCACACCTGCTTGTCAATCACCTCTCAAAGCCCCTGTTTCAGCACCACGTAGGCAACAAATCTCTCTTTCTCACAATCTCTCTTCCTGTCTCAGTTTCCGACACCAGACACCACAGCTGACAAACCCTGGTTTGTCACACTGTCACTATATCGATATCGATTTTATCGATCACTTTTTATAGTTTAAAAAAAGCTAAGCCCATGACAATGCCTTGATTTCTGAAGCTGTAGTGTGTGTGATGATAGAGAGAGAAGCGTGGAAAGGAGTGCTTTTTCAGGTGAAGGCGCAGCAATGCATGTTTCACAGGCGTCCTGGTGAAAAATATATTTTTCGGAGTTTCCTCACAGTGAAGTGTGCAGCTGTTTCCCCCTGGTTTAACCTCATTTCACAGAGTTCACATATTTCTTGTATTATAAAAAAGAACACCTAATTTCAGCCATATTTCTGTAAGCCAGCCGGCTACACAGAAACACCACAAAAATCCACCCCACAGGATGAAGAAAAAAGATTGTCAGGCTACAGCCTGCAGGTTACCTTAACATATATGTGCCCCTCTTTTTTTTCTTCTTCTAGGGCTGTTTCGTTGTCCAGCTATGCTAGACACTACATTTTCCATAAGAGAAAACTTTACTTTTTGAGGGTTGCTAGGGAAACCTGAATCTTCGTAAGAAAAGCATTGTGGTCTGAACACGAGCGTTGTAAATTACAAACTCGGTCGACACGGTGGAATTCCTGGCACCGAATCTGCCAGTACTCTGAGGCTGGGCGGGTGGAGAAAGCTGGCACACGAACTGGGCACAGTGGATAGATCTAGACGCATTTTTTTATTACTACTTTTTGAATTTCACAGTTCACAGCAGAGTGAGTTGAACAGCAAGTATGGCAAGTTGGCAAGACTGGGGAAGATCTCAAACCCGGGACGAGAGCACACACCGCTACTTAATGAAGTGTTTACATGATGAATGCCCAGTGCATCACAATCAATGTATCTCAGTGACGTATGCTTGATTTTGTTGTGTTTAACATACTGTGTCCGACACAAAGAATGTGGAAACGTGTTTGCTTGCCATACTCTTTGTTTCCTTTTGGTTTTGTATGTAACTTAATCTAATGGCAAAGCTCAGGATGTGGGCTGGGTACTACTTTTGCCTCTGACACCTGAATTGAGCTATTCATTAAATAATTCATTACAAAAACCATCACTGTTATCTTACCTACTGGATTCAATTCACACATTTCAATTTATAACCTCAAAAGATTTTTGTTGTTGTCTTTTATGGCACCTATGGCGACAAATTATATTGGGTGATTACAGGTGTGTTTTTGGACTTAAGGTTCAAAAGTCATTGTCTGTAGTCATCAATATTGTCTTTGTTTTTTAAATTGTCTACAGCAGCGCTAGCACAGTTGGAAAAAAAAAGCTTGCTGCTTCACACACAAGTGATTTGAAGACTAAATCTGTTGCATTAAAAAATAAAGTGTGTGAGGCATGTATGATCTTTCTTGGAAAGTCAGTGACATCAAGTTGAAACACTGAAAATGCAAGGGCTTTCATCTATGGGCCATAGGCTGAATCACCTTTATAAAACCTCAATTTACGACCATACACATGGTGTGATATATATGTTTGTGAGGACTAAAGTCATGTAGGTTAAGAATATGAGCTTGTAAGAAAAACAATTTCTTTAATAATGGCGACTGCTTCCCTTAAAATGATGACCTAAACCACAAGCAAATGTACGGCACTTTGACAAAAAGCCCTTAAAGTTAAGTGTTATTCCAAAAGCCAGCAATAATGGACACATAATATCAGGTACAATATGATTTATCGTGCTAATGTTGAGTGTTTACAGTTTTCACAACTGCAGCACTCCTCCTGCCAGAGCAACAACTTGTTTATGCGTCTCTCTCTCTCTCTCTCTCTCTCTCTCTGTCTGTCTCTGAGAGTGGCGTCTACAAAAGATTAACCTATGGAATGATCCACAGAGAAAAGGATCACAGGGCGCGGCTTTCTAAACCCATCCCTGCATTCTTGTCTTCCCTTTTCTCTGCTGCCATTGGTCACCTCGCCTGTGACTTTCTCTTTCTCCTAGCCAACGTGCTACAATCAACCATCTCCTGTTCTCTCCGTGTCTTTTGTTGCTTGCTCTGCCTCTGTCCCTTTTCCCCTTGCCTCCATGGGAACTGAGGTTAACCATGCACAACAGGATTTCTGGCTCTGTCAGAGTTTCCTCTCAGTGACTGCTCTTATGCACGTACAACAAAATGTTCCCTTTACGCAGTTGTAACACACTAAAGCAGTGATTTTGCTATAAGAAACAAAAATAGCCCTTCAATGATCTGACAGCATTTAGTTCTTCACACAGACGCTCAAACAGGCCCAAAGCGGTGCGCCCTATAAAAGCATCAAACATTAAACACACCCTCAAGATAACAATCTCAATAATGGCCAAGGCCTTCAAAAACATACCAGATCTCCACTTGATGATGTCGTTGAACTCTTCGTTGGCCCCTCCCTCTGCTCCGTCGCCGTGTGTCGCCATGGCGGCCAATTAACTTCAGTGCCCTGCCAGTTGAAATTGGAAGTGTGTGGAAGTAATCTCCAGGGGAGGCCTGGAAGAGAGGAGGTGTCATGTGCAACAGAGCCACACACACACAGAAAACACTCAAATGTCGCACTGTACGCAGGGAGATCTGGCACTTCGGGAGGAACACTGTAAAAACACGAACAGCTGTTTGAGACTTCACCTCGATGCCCTACCCTCAATAAGGCCTGAGGGAAAGAAACAAACTGGTTTCACACCAAAGCCTGAGGCTGACAATCCAGGCACTGATTTATGTGTAAAACGACCCCCGTAATTGTAATTGACACTGTAATAATGACCAATCATGTCTCAGACTCTCATAAAGTAACAATCAAGACAATAACCTCAAGAGTCTGAGACACCCACAAAGCATCAGAGGTGAAATTGGACTTTGGTCAGCTACCAGAGACATTTGTTCTCAAGTGATTATTGATTTGGTTGGTCCCCCACTAACCATCACACATAGTTATAGTCTTCTCACATCCAGTGCTTGCTGCATGAGTAGTAAGTCTTAAAAAATCTCATTCTAACAATACTGAGTTCGGTGACAGCCCCGTGTGACAGATGACAGAGCACCACTGTTTATGAGGTGGTGGGGGAGCTTATCATCATGCAACCAAGTGATGCTTTTCATTGGCTCTCTTAGGTCTTTCCAGGTTTAAATGTTAACAAATACATATCCATAAAAAGAGAGCAGATAAAAGAACTGTTGTATTACACAACTTTTCATGTCTAGTCTTGTGCCAACTTTTGCATATGGCACTGTGTGTTTCAATTTGTATTCTTTTTTTTTTCAGTTTCAAAAAGGACGTCTGACATGTGTGCTCAACTTTCAGTAGAAAAACCAGCTATCATAATCTCCAAATGTTCCACTTGACCCCCTGCCCGGGTCAGTCCGTGCTGCAGCTCCTGTCCTTTTAGTGCAGGGCTGATTCTCATGCATGTGGTCTGTTTTAATTCAGGGTGTCCTTTCATTAAACACTCCAACAGTGGTTCGCTCCCAAGATAGCTTTTGCTTTTACCATGAAAGGAGTCCATGTGCGGTTTTATCGAGCACTGCTTGATGAGTTACAGTTCTTGAGGGATGATGCAAGAGCCCAAAAATAACAACTGTAAACTCAAAGAAAAGACACCCCCCCCCCCATCCTCCCTCCCCAAACACACAATTTCGGTTCCTCTCAGTGTGAGAGGAGCAGTTCTGACAACCGAGGCAAAACAAATGGAGGGATCAAACCAGACAGTTTGAGCTGAACTATCTACAGACTTCTGCACTTTGTAGTCTGGTTAATCTGAACAACAGCAGAGTGTCAATGATTTTAGTAAGAATCAAGACATTTAAAGCACTCCTGTGTGGTGTTAATCTTAGAGATTAGCACCTCCCTGATAGAAGGAGGAAAACACACACACACACAAAATGATACAACCACAAAACACACTTTTAAACTGTGAATCTGCGGTTCCCATGTTAATGTTTTATCTCGCAGGTATTTCAAGCTGGCTGACTTTTCATCTTTGGAGACTGTGTGCACTGACCTGCAGCAGTGACACACACACACACATACACACACACACACACACAGGCACACGCGCGCGCGACTCTGTGTTCGATAAACTTTTTTTAGTTTAACGGTTGCTCCGTTTTTTTAACGTTTCTTTTTCATCGTCTGGACGTCACACTAACCGTTTTCTTCCGTTGGTCCGGTGACTGTTGCGGGTCCGAGTCCCGCACTCACCTCTGCTGTCACCGAGGAGGCAGGTCAAGAGAAGAGCTCCCTCAAAACAAGTCCAAAACGTGCGAGTCTGAGTCGACTAATGAAGGGAAATGAATTGAACGGTTGAACGGAAAAAAAAATACATTAGTCCAATTCATTTAAGGCATTTCTACGGGTGCCGGGCGGTCTTCTTAACTTACTATAAAGTAAGAAGAACCGTCCTGAAGCGCATCCAGTCTCCACAATGTGCCCCCCTTCTTCTCCTCCCCAGGAAAAAAAAGCCTTAAGAGACGCAAAGCAGAGCACAACTACCGCAGCACACGGCGGGCTGTCTCCCGGAGACGGAGAGATGGTTATTACATTTCACGGGTGAACGCCGCGTTTCTGTGGACTCAACTTTGTTCCTGTTGCTTACTTGACTCTTTTCTCCGCGCTGCCTCACACCGACGTGAAGCCCGACGGAGTTAGGGGCGCGCAGCGGAAATACTGCAACGCGTCCTTCAAAGTAAAAGGTTGTCAGGAGTGTGAGACCATAGCATCCGACGATGACTGACCCCAACTCACAGTTTCAGTCGCTCCTTTTCGCTTGACTGGTATTTTTTTAGGTTTTGGAAAACAGTATTAATTATCTAGTCTTAAAACATCCCGTAGAAGCATATAATTTGACACCGCGCTTGTAATATTTGATTTTTTAACTTTACTTTTATAATTAGATTTTTCTGACATTAATTATAAACTAAACATCAGACATTTGCAACAGATGGCCCTTTCACTCACGATAGCCATCACATTAGGTAGCTGATCCGTAAGCAGTGAGTTTATTGTGAAAGTTTGGACCGGAAGCACGGTGTTAACTGCGGTTGTCTTCTCGCTGGTCTCGAGCTTTTCCTCTGGCTGTAAAAGTTTTCCTGACGCGGAGATGGAAACATGGCGCGGTGGGCGTCACGTGACGTAACACCCACCAAACCAGTGATTCCCTCTGAGGGGGAACAAAGCTGGGGAGGGAACTTTTTATTGTGGAATAATAACTGGAATTTTTATTAGGCACCAGGGCTCTTTGAAACTTTTCCAGGTAAAAGTAGCACACATGGACTGCTTGCACAAAGACATTTGATCCAGGATGTGTGTTTTACTGTAACACGTGTACTATAATACATTTTATTTTCTAGAATTATAAAAACTATTAGAGCCTTTACTGAAGCAAAAGTATCACAGTATTACAAATGAAGCTATGAATCACTGAGTCACTTCACTGACTTTATTATTTGTTTCCATGTGAATAAACATTACATTTGAAAAGGCAACAAGTCAGATAAGTTACTGTCAGATAGTCAGTGTGTACAATGTGTGTGTACAGTGGCAAGAAAATGGAAGTACTCAAGTAAGTACTTCCAATAGATGTATGGTACAGTTCCTGAGTAAATGTACTTACCTACGTTCCACGACTGATCTTTTTCTCATGCTCAAAATAAACAAATTTATTGGACAATATATAGTTTCATCTAAAATCTACTCCATCAGTTTCTCTTTTAGTACTCTGTTAGGCAAGTTTTTATATCATAGAAAAAGGTCTAACTACAAATCAACTATGTAACTATGTAAACTAATCTATTAAAAACATATACATTTCACTATGTAAGAGATTGAGGCCCACTGCAGACTCTCTGAGGTTTTGGGGACGCAGAGATGTTGATCTTCCATTGCAAACCCTCGTCCTTCTCTCCCCTCTTCTCAGCTGTCAGGCCTCTTTTGTGGATGCTCCCTCACACAGCTCAAAGAAGAAGCTCAGTTTCACAAACTTGCGCTCCAAGACATATCGAGTGACAGCATATTTATCTGGTGGCGAGCATAGAAGGGGTATAAGTTAAGTGACATAGGAATGCTTGCCTAGAAGTGGACAGCACACATGGACACTGTATGTATTTATGAAGTACATAAATATGGAATTTCAACAGGTTGAGAAAGTTTCAAAAGGCCTATTTTCCATCTATGCTTCTCAGACCAATGTGACCACAGAGGGACAAACTTATAAATACTACTTTAGAGGAGTTACAGCTATTTTCTGTGAGGCTTTTTTCCTGTGGCAAATGCAGATGACTGGGTATCCATGAATCCAAGGCATCGCCCTTGCAGTGAAATTATAGGGGTGAAAGTGTGCAGGCCTTCAGTGGGCCTGTGCTGGACGCCAGCCCAGAGACCACAAGAAGGTCTTAGAGCGCCCTCTTCTGCCCTAACTATGCAACTGCTCCTAAAATGTCTGTCTGATTTAATTCTGTTATAGTTAGGGCTAGATTGTGCAGCATCATCAGTGCTACTCAGTGAAGATCATTTGATTTAGAGAAAAAACGTTATTCATACATTTACATACGTTTTTAAATTTGCAGTAAACGACCTGTTTAATTTATTTCATGTACCTCTTTTTGAAATGGTACCACTAATAATCGCTAACAATGTATGTGTGTTCCCTGCCTGTAGTTATACTGTCATCTGGTGCTCCATAAATGTTGCTGCAGCATTTTGACTGCCTATTTCGCTATATTTAATGTGAGCTTTTGTTGCTTTACAGCATGACGCTCTGCACGTTTGTGGTAGCTATTATCTGTGTGCATAACTGGATACGTTTATGTACTCTGCATATCTACATCAGATTTCTGGTCGTAGTTACTCGATCACAGAAACACTAAAATACTATTACCAGGAGTGGGGTTCGAACCCACGCGGACATATGTCCATTGGATCTTAAGTCCAACGCCTTAACCACTCGGCCATCCTGGTGTATACACCGCATCCCGCCACATTTCTGCAAGAAAAACAGGATATATTATCCTAAGTCACATTTTACTTTAGACATATCTCTGGAGCTACACGCCTTTGTTTCTCCAGTCTCATATTTCTAATGCCCCATGAACACAGCCGTCGTGCTTAAAGCGGTGTTAGCAGCTAACAGCTAACTTAAAGGGGAATGAAGCGAACTTGCTAATACCATGCTCGCTGGCAAAGTACAACAGCTTTCAGACAAACTACCGTCGTAAATTAGGCAGTGTGTGCGACAAAAATGTATTAGCGCGCAGAGGAATGTCGGCTTGTTGGTTGCGAGTACACTGCTGTATGTTTTAGCGCAGAAAAGTTAGGTAATAACTAGAACCAATAGCTTATTACGTTAGCATGTGCTAGCAGGTAGCACACACCGAAGCAGGCTCACACGACGCTGAAAGTTCAGCCGCACAGTGAAGGGTTAAAATCTGACTGCCGCGCAACAGCGACCGACGAAGAGAGTGAAAAATAAAAATAATCTAAAATATATAAATATATATATATAAAAGACACGGCTGGAGTTAGTCCAATTCAGGCAGAAGTTACCGAAGTCTGAGAGAGCGAAAGTGAAGGCGCTGCGCCTGTCCGAAGAAGGCACCAAAACAAGATGATCACTCCTCTCATAATACACATTTTAATAGTCTGCCCTGAGAAAATTCCATTCTACAAAATACGAGAAAATAAACACAATGAAATATTATATATTATATTAAAATGATAAATTGTAACGTCAAAGAAAAGACACCCCCAATCCTCCCTCCCCAAACACACAATTTCGGATCCTCTCAGTGTGAGAGGTTCAGTTTTGACAACCGAGGCAAAACAAGGGAGGGATAAAACCAGACAGTTTAAAATGAACTATCCATAGACTTCTGCACTTGAAATGAAAATTGTGTAGTAGAATAGCAATCACACAATCCCAGTGGTTTCCTTTTGTCATTTAATCTATTTATTCTAAAATTAAAGACTGTACAGTATTACCAAAGGGATAAAATAAGCAACTAACCAAACGCCCCTGAGCCTCCACGTACAGTATATCAATGTGTTTTATGCCGCTTTACCACTAGTACCTACCAGAATCTACTCGGCTCGCCTCGCCACGCCCACCACCTCAGAGTGGGCGGTCCGAAACTCCAGTAACGTCTTCTGTTGTGCGAGACAAGCACGAAACAGATGCGGAGGCCACCAGAGAGAAACAAACAAGCAAACACAAAGACACGTCTGCACCTCGTTGTTGCTTCACGGGCTGGTTTTCTGTGCTGCGACCTCTGATCGTGTTTGTTGTTATTATGTTTTAAAATGCCGCGGTTATTAACTGTTATTAACGAGTTGCGCTCATGACGCATCACGCCCTGGCCAATCAGCGGCCTTCCTTCTGCCAACGTAACATTTTCGGCTCCCTCCAGGTCGCTTGGAATCCCTGCTGAGTAGGTACTACGAAAGTACCTGATGCCACAGGGGTGGTCAAATATTTTTTACAGTTTCAATTTTGCTGTGCTGCTGTGGCTTGCTGATGTGTGATGCTACTTAAAATAGTGACCCTCAGATTATGTCATAGGCTCATACTTTTGATATGACTCCTCCCCACTCTGAGGTGTCAACAGTTTGTCTGACTCAAAGAATAATCTGGAAGAATTAGCTGATCTTTCTTTCCCCATTCCTTTGCTGGCTGTGTTAAGTCATTTTTGACTTTTTACACCTGCTTGAATATACATTTGTATTTGTAACATAGCTTGTTCCGCCCGTAATTGCAGCCCTCCGTCACCAAGCGCAGGATTTTAAACCAGACCCACCTTTTTGTCACTTCACATCGTCTTTGACTTTCACTTTAGACACATCAGAGTTTCTTTAATGTCTTTTTGGCTGTATCTCCTCCCACTTACAACTTACTAAGACTGGGATAGGTTTTCACCGGAAGTACAACCATAGTGACACTTGGACATTAGTGACTCTGCTAATTCACTTTACTTCTGCATGGCCACAACTCTTTTCTAAATGGATCTTGTCTGTAGCCACAAAGCGCAATTTGTCAAATATCCTGTCACCCTTGCTGTGATCACTCTCATGACTTTAATTCTTCCACATTTCAAAGACCATGTGTACCTCTTATCCTCATGACCCAATTTACAAAGCTGGTTTTCTGCCAAGGATGACAAATTGATTTGAATTTATTTATTTTACAAGTCAGTAAACTGCTAAACGTAAATTAAAATAGCATCTTTTTTAGATGCGTTCTTCACCACTATTGGATTTGGTCTCTCATCCAAATAACAAAACCACAAATTCTAGACATCAGCTAGACAAATGTGTTATTTTTCAAGACAAAACTGTCTCTGTCTTACATTGAACACATGAGTGTGTCGGTAAAAGGTTGGATTTACCATGAATTAGGCACATTACATAACATTTCTTTTCAGCTTTCCATATCTTCCTACAAAAGTGAATGTTTGTTTATTCAATGATCCATAAAATAGCATAAAGACAAAGTGTTAAAATGTTTGGTTGTGTGCCCAACAGGGTAGACAGGGGCAGCACTGCTGAAAGGGATTTTTCCTCTTGTATTGTAGGGCCTTCTTGATGTGAATGTTGATTTTCTCGACATACTCCTCAGTTTTGCACACATTAGCCTCGATGTTATTGACCATGGATCCCTGCTCCTCCACCAGCACAGCCATCTGCAAGAACAGATCATGGACGTCCTTCAGCCTGGCCTCCAGCTCTACCAGCTCCTTGTGTCGGCCCTTGATCTCACACATCGCCCAGCGGGACGAGCGAGCACCTGGGACCTGCAGGCTCTGGGACAGCTCAGCCCAGCCCTCGCCGCCTTTGTCCACCATCACATCCAGCTGCTCGTCACTGATTTCAGTCCCCATTATGGAGGCCTGCCTCTGGATCCTTCCCCGACATATAGTCCTCTGCATCTCCTCTGCTTTATTGTAGTCGCTCATGGCAGCGTGGAAGGCACGGGTTAGCGTGTCGTACTGAACCCGAGCGATGCGACCGACGGCGGAGTTGGGGCCTTCTTTCTCCTGCAGCTGGCTGCTCTCCTTACCCAGGGCCTGAAGACGAGTGTGCAGGACCTCCCCACGCTGCTGGATCCCCCTGGCGATGGAGTCACAGTCCTTTTTGAGAAGGGTGAGGCGGCGCGTAGAGGTGCCAAAACGTTGATTGTGCACGCACAGGCGCTCCACCTCCAAGTGGAGCAAGGAGATATCCTTGCGTATATGGTGGGCCTCCTTCAGGATTTCATCAATAGCCAAGGAGTTCTCAAACACCACTGCCTGTTGAGAGAGCGTCACCTTGTCTACATCATACTCCGGGCCATAAAAGTCCGGCTCGTAGTCCTCCTGCTCCTCACTAATGGTCTGCAGCCGCTCCAGCATGTCCCGCATCCTGCCTGAGTGAGCAGTGAAAAACAAGATGGTGGTTTTTGTTCTCAGATATATCAAAAGTAAGTATCGCATGTGTTCTGTACATCAGGCTGCCACCTTATAGTCATGAAATTCAGTGCTCCCATTAGAAATACATATAATCAAGACAATTTGACAGATTCACAGTTAATGTAGTCAAACTACACCACTTGTCAAAAGCTAAATTGTCAGTTACAAAATGTCTGACTCACAATGGCTGGTCAGTTTATCTGGAGTAGGTGGTGAACAACAATGACAGCAGTCACAGCTCAAAGGCGCAATGGAATGTCTGCTTTTAAACCAGGAACAAGGAAGAAACTTATTTAAAAAGACACATTTCTTCTACAGTGCGGTTGAGGTACATGATATGGTGTTGCACGAAATGTGTTTATCCATGTACACTACCAAGTTTGGACACATCTTCTCATTCAATGGGGTTTTTAAAAATTATTATTATTGTTATTTTTGTCATTGTAGATAAATACAGAATACATCAAAACTGTAAAAACACATATGGAATTATGTAGAATGTAGAGTGTTTTATCATTTAGATTTTTCGGAGTAGCCACCTTTTGATTTGACAGTCTCAAACAAATTACGAAGAAATTCCACAAATGAACCCTTGGAAAGGCACACCTGTTTATTTAAAAACCATTTCAGGAGACCAACTCATGAAATTGACTAAGAGAAAGGCAAGACTGTGCAAAGCTGTCATGAAATCAAAAGGTGACTACTTTGAGGAACTATTTGATTGGTAGTGTAGCTCAGTACATTTGTCTCGTCAGCCTCAAAACTTTTGTTTCTTTGCTGCATGTCCACATCTTTACCACTGATTCTTTCATACAGTCTCAGCCTCCAAACAAAAAAAACATTTCCTCATACCACATTAGTAAAATTACATGAAACCGTTTTAAAAGCTGTAAAAATGTTCAATAAAACAATTAAACATCCTCCTGAATGAGTCCAAGCTTTCCAAGCTGCTCGGGTAGTGAAACACTAAAGAACTCCAATTAATGATCTGCTTGTCTCCAGCTGCTTCTGCTACACCCAGTTATATTAATGAAATGTCATCCAGTGGTCAAAATGTCTTACCTGTTATGACTAGCTCCCACAGAATCAGAAAGCAAGTAAATCCCTTCAACTTGTCTCCCAGCGATTTATTTGGTCCAACGCGTTTGGAAAACACATCTTTTCTTTCTGATGAAGGAAGTTGTCAGCCTGCTGTGTGTTCAGCATGTATGTGTGTGTGTGTGAGAGAGACTGCCGCCCCTACCAAGGTGACAGACATGGGCCTTCCCACTGCAACACATGATACTTCCTTGATGGGAGATGCTTTTGTTTTTGTTCTTTCCTTTTTACATTAGAACGGAGGAGACTCTTAAATCAGACAACCTTCCCGTCAAAGAATGCACCTAAGACAATTATTCATGAGAAATTTACTGAGAACATCTGTTGGAACCGAATTAACTATCTGACAGTGCACCACTGCACTAATGCGGTGTAAGCTGTTGCTGTTGCAAAGTGATGGCACCTGTGTGAGAGTGGATGTGTGTCTGAGGTGCCATTAGACTGGAGGGAAGCTGGACAATTAAGAAGACCTTTGGTTGGACAGAGAATGTGGAGGGATTATAGGTATCAGTTGTGTGGCTGCTACTGAGCTGCATTTTAAGCAGTGCCCCTGGTTTATACTTAAATTAAGATAATATTTTCATGTACACTACAGGCCAAACATTTGGAGGCAACTTCAAGTTTCTGCTCACAACGCCTTTCTTAAAAACCAGCATGCGTTATATGTATTTTGGGATGTATTTACTGCATGATCAGACTTTGCCTTCATTGATATGCACCATCCTTAATTTACCTCTAGGTATACATTAATGTTACCTTGACAAAAAAGATGAGGAAGCTGTTCTTCCAAAGATGGTTTGGCCCCCTCCGTTTCCAGTCCTTTTTCCAATTGAACTTGTGTGGGATTAATTTGATCGTTCAGTCAGAAAAGTGCATCCCACAAATCAGCAGTCTCTTATTGATGAACTGAATATAATTCCTGGCACAAACCTGAAAACCTGTCTGTCACAAACCTGCCTCCTATATGCAGTACTGTTGTTAAAGCCAGAGGAGGTTATTTTGAAGAAGGAAAAGTCTAAGCAAGAAAAACTCAAATACCTGGTAATTATAGTAAAAATGTCTTCTGATACTCTTTATATATTTATCATGTTTATTTTGTTTCCAGTAAAACTATTATCTTTTTTTGTACAAATTTTGATCTTCCTTCCAAACTTTTGGTCTGTGGTGTATATATTTAATCTCAACAGGTTTTTTTTTCCTGTGTAAAGTTCATGTTCAAACAACAAAAGCTTCAGACACATGTCAATTTTAATACGACTCTTTATATAATATGCCACAGAAGAAAGGCAGACTACATAAAGGTATTAATCATAAAGTACCACAATCCATTAACTGTGCTCCCTACATTACACTGAAACAGACAATAAATCCTGGTAAAACCTTTTTTTAAGAGTTGTGCTTTGTGGTCAACACAGAACAGCCGGTTACAATCAATCTGTGAAATTCATAATTTATATACATCATAATGCAGAAAATATTTATAATCCAATCAAGAACAATGCAACTGTACAATTTCTAAAACATTTTTTTTCAGCCTTCATCTTGGACATACATTTTTGTAGTGCATTGACCTGTAGTGACAAATCATTTTGTTTAGCAGTTTTATGAGAATGTTTCTGTCGCTGTAAATCCTTCCCATGTTGAAACTCGGCAGGCATTGAAACCATGAAAAATATTTTCATATGCTATTTGTTTCAGGCCTGTGTCATAGAAGTGAGTCATGGAGGAATTCATTGTGATTCGGGATACCTGTCTCAAACCTTTTCATCCAAACGTTACAGACATCAGTGGATTACTTAAATACATTTTAAAGTATTTTTGCCTCTCAACCTAGACTCCATAGCTCTAACCTTTCACTTCCTGGAAAAATGTTATTATTCAATAACTCTGAAGGCCATGTTGATAAATACTTTGTGACAATAAGAACAGTGTACTAATGAAACATGCACAAAAGGTTTAATGTCCTTAAGATTCCGCACGTCTCTTTGTATGGACAGGACATTATCTAGTCGCCCCTCCATCTACCAATCTCTGTATTCCACAGTCATTAATTGTAGCATGGGAAACAGCTGCAAAACATCTTTTTAAAGGGGTTGTTCCTGTCGTGACGTTTGGCCTTGCCGAGTTTGACGAGGACGTCCTGAAGACATTCGTCGGTTTTCTGCACGTTGGTTTGGATGGAGGTCACCATGGGGCCCTGCTCCTCCACCAGCAGGGCGATGTCCAGGAAAATCTCATGGATGCCTTTGATGCGGGCCTCCAGGTCCAGCAACTCCTGGTGGCGTTTCTCGATCTGGGAGAGAGCTGATTTAGCCGTTTTACCTTCGGACATGACGTTGTCAGTAAAGATGTTCCACTGACCCGTCTCGATCATCTCCTCCACCTGCTCCCCTGTCACCTCGCGTCCCACTATCTCCATCTGCCTCTGGATCTGGGATTTACAGTTCTCTCGGTGGCTCATTTCGGCCTCATTATAGTCAAACATGGCATCACGGAAACCGTTGCTGAGGCACGCGTACTGCGTCCTGGCAATACGCGTGATGGCAGAATTAGCGCCATGACCCTCCTCCAGCTTGTGGGCCGTGCCGTCCATTTCCTGCAGGCGTGTCAGCACCCCCTCGGCGCGAGTCTTTATGTCAGCACCAATGGCGTTAGAGTCCCTTTTAATGGTGCTCATGGTGGTGACGCCCTGGAGCATGCGGGAGTTCTGCTCACGAAGCCTCTTGACCTCCACGCGGATGAGCTGGATGTCTCTGTGGATATCTTGAGACTGGGCAAAGACTTCTTCCAAAGCAGGGCTGTTGTCAAACACAACGGCTTCATGGGACAGCTCCTCCTCCAGGTCCACATTGCTGAAGGCGTCGGAGGTGGTGGACTCTGCGTACTCCATCGGCTCCACGTCGCCGTTGGACATTTCCTGCAGGTGGCTGAGTCTGTCCCTCATGGTTGCGCTGAAGTGAAGGCTTCAGATGTCAAGATGATTTCTGCAGTCTAGTTATCTCTCCTCCTCTAACACACATTGGTGAGGGGCGGCCTGAAAGGGGAAAACAA
This sequence comes from Amniataba percoides, assembly GCA_037176925.1. Lineage (NCBI taxonomy): Eukaryota > Metazoa > Chordata > Actinopteri > Centrarchiformes > Terapontidae > Amniataba > Amniataba percoides. Next base: position 9,498,497 of record JBAJHX010000031.1, on the reverse strand, counting down.
CACATATTTCGATTCACAGCACAGCAATTGAACTTTCTTTTCCAGAACAGGCAACTTGATAAATGTTTTAAAAAGCAACACAATTTTGAACACACCCAATGTTTCATGTCAGCTGCCATGCCAGTTTACAAGCCTTTTTCCTTTTTCCTTCAGCTAACCCACCCAGCACCGGCCTAACAGGTTCTCCAAAGCACAGTCAGAGGTGTTGCTCCTCACCAAACTAGTTCTTTTTACTTGTGATCTGTATGAAGCCTTTCTCCAGACATTCATTTGGACTTTTAATCTAACTGGGGCATCAACAGATACTCCACATCAGATACAAAAATATCTTTGCGCTCGAATTCGAGCGATGCTCTAATAAACGAAACAAAATAGCATTTCCAACATGAAAATAAGGAAAATAAAGAAAATAAGCTCCTAAAGTTCAAGGACATTATTGTCTCTGTGATCAGAACTACAGGCCTTAAACAATTCCATTTAAAGTTGAAATAGAGAGGGATGAATCTTGACATTTATAGCATTGTAGACTTGAGTGCTCCTGATTATCAGGATAATTTACTGAAATTAGTCGTTGTTTAGTGCAGGACTTTTTCAAATGATCTTCAGCTTCAGTTAAATATTTTCAAAGTAAATGTGAAGAGGCTACATAACAAGCATTTGTTGGGTTCCTTCAGTTAAGGCTTTATACCATCAATCCATGGTTTAAAAAGGTTAACAATAGAAAAACTATATATTTATTTTGAAAATATGTTTTTTACAATAAATCATGGATCTCAGGTTTTCAAAATAAAGCTGGTTGATTTTTTTCAGGCCATACAGACCACATGAGTGCTTTTTGTTTGCCAAACTGAGTCAATTCAGACATTTCAGCAGATTTTATTTAGATCCTAACACACACACACACACGCACACAACGGGTATACAGTTTTATCACTTCCTGCTATATTGGTGTAAAGTTTTCTCCGTTTCATGCGGGACTAAGGATTAAAGATTAAAGGTGAGCCTCTTACCTGTTTCGCTCTGATCCCCACACACACCAGGCTCAGTCCCGTTGTGTCAGGTGGTCGCGGTGCCACAGCAGCATCCTCCAGCTCTGAAGCAGACAAAAAAACAGGGCAGCTACATGCGTAATGCTGCTATCTTTGGAGCCTCCACTGGTATTCAGCCGAGGCTTTGTTAGGGTGACGGGTTGCGCCACGCCATGACACTGCAGTGATGTGACTTGAGGAATGAAGCCCGGTCGGTTCAGCCTCTCAGGAGCGTCAGTTGGACGGAGGTGTGAGCAGCTGCTGCGTTTGAGGCGACTGTGAGAAGGTCTGAACACAAAGTTGTTAATACATGTGAGTGGGCAGGAGGACTGTGTGTGAAAGTTGTCTTTGACTTGGGGGGAGGGGGGGGGGGTCCTGTTTGGGAGTTTTGATGATACCTGATGAGTCCTGGATCAGACAGGGCCAAGTCCGCGTGCTCAGGTGCAGTGACGTCAAGACGTCCCCCAGCCACGCCCAAGTGACATTCACAAACACTCACTTGTGTTGTGTGTGTGTGTGTGTGTGTGTGAGAGAGAGAGAGAGTACCGACTGTCTGTTCTATCTAAAGTCTGCAGACTGTACAGATTACACATCAGGCTACATGTCTTTGATTATATGTATATTCTCAGGCACACTCCCTTTGTACTATGTACAGGTTTACTTACAGGTATAATTATGTATCTTGGATTATTCTATTTTTTATTTTCTTGTTATTTCTTATATGTATTTTTTTTTTTACTCTATGTCTTGGTGGTTTTGGGTGACATTTCAGAGACTGGCCATTTTTCACATTATGCATTCAACTGAGAAACTTTGATCACAGCATGAAAAGTTGTTTGTTAAACCTGCAACAGGGAAAGCAGTGAATGCCTTGTGTAGAAAAAAATACTTTTCCATTCTTGCATATAGGCTACCTTATTCGTTTTTTGCCTGTATAAAAAATCAAATCTGCAAAAACTGTATGAAACGTTCGTGTAAAGCAGCATCAAAGTAAAAGCTGGTTACTTAATGGTAAAACAGAAGTTGTATAAAACCTTAAAATCAAAGCAATCAACATTTGTCTTAATATATTTGTTGTAAAAAATGTTGCCGTAATTCCGTAAATTTGGACGAATTTGTTGACAGAACTGATGCACATGTAACCCCACTTTGACTGAAAAGTACATCTCAGGACTCCCCCCCCCCTCCTCAAACATGTCGTGGACCCACATGGCCTGAACTGACCTCCTCCCCCACCTCTGCTAACATAGCACGTGAAAGGCGCGTGCTCATAATCGCGTGCATGCTTCTACCCCATATGCTGCTGCTTTCAAGGACGCCCCAGATTTACGAGACCAGCGAAGTATCACAGCGATCCCGGTTAAAAAGAACATATAAACACTGAGCCAAAAGGTGGGCAATATTTTGTTGTAGTCTTTATGACAGGGTAGAAATATTCAATTCATTATGTAATTTTAACTTAATTATGACATTATGATAATATCGCAGATGTTGGCTGTGTGAGACTAATCACATATGAGGGGGCGGGGCGGGGGGTCTCTGAGTATTCATATTTCCGCCAGCCCGTGAACACACCGCGCCTCCATCAGGACCCTGCAGGCATCAGAAACACTCTCCTTTAATACAACCAGGAACTTGAACATCTCAGGGGACATCGCAGGGGAGAAGACCAAAGGAAAAAAACGACATTTAAAAGAAGCAAAAGAAAAGATCATGAAGTTGTCAATCATTCGTAGTGCTTGCGGGAGCCTCCGGATACCCGCTGCCCGCTCGGGGAGCAGGGTCGGCGGCTTGTCGCGGAGATACCCGTCGGCCGGTGCTGCCAACAGCCGGCTGATCCTCCGGACGGCGAGCGGGACCAGCGGCGGCGGAACCAAGCCGAAATTAGCGGTGAACACCGGGAAGAAGCCCGGGAAGGATGGTGGCTTTGAATACGACAGCTGTTTGAGGTGAAAAAATTATTTTAAGCTGCATCGTTTTAATATGTCATTGTCTTTGTGGTGTTTTCTAGTTAAGTTTAGTCGCGACGGAGCGGTGTTTGTTGCTGGGTAACGCCCGGTGGTCCGCGCGTTTGGCTGGCCGCCGGCTGTTCACGTGTGCTCGATAAGATCAGAGCACCGCGGCCAGCTGATGTAACTTTACTCCGCTGTTGCCAAACACACGGCGCCGAAACCTGCGTGAGTTATCGGTGAAGTAACGCTGAAAACACATGCGGGTGAACTGGCCGTGCTAAAATGATGCGTACTAAAATGATACTGCGACGAGTAACGTCACTGTATATGTTTACGTAGATCGTTTTTCTGTGGTTTTTATTGGATGCGACATAAATCCAACATGAATGGGATCTAATGTATAAATAATATTTTTTTATAGTGCATTAAAGTGCAGAATAAAGTGTAATGAATGATATTTGATAAGGGTGTGCTTGATCATGTTAATGTTTACATTTTGGTCAACATATAGGTCAGTGTGTTAATTCTATACGGTAACATATTAGCTCCTCCCACACATTGTCACATGCGCATTAAGGTGACCAATAGGCGCAACTTCAGAGTTAGTATTTAAATATTTCCTTTTCTCATAATTTTTTTGTGCAGTTGATGTGTTATTTCATAGTGAAAGTACTAACTACATGACAGATGTGTGGTATTTAATGCTTAAATGGCTCCTATAGTGTTGAACTGTTTCAACATTGTTTTATTTGAATTGGACAAGTGAGAGAGTTTAAGACACAAACGACAAGGCCCACAGACATAAACACTTCCACTTGTTGTCCACTTTTCTGCTGGAGGATCCTTCAAGAAAATCTGAAGAAATGGGTAGTAATGGATGTGTTATTTGTTGTATATCAAGGGGCAACAGATTCAAGGAAAAGCCATCAAGACATGTGGAGCCACGACCCTCCAGAACAGCTTCAGTGCTCCTTGCAAAGTCTGTGGAACTGTGTTGAGGGGATGAACACGATTGCTCCACAAGATAGTCCTTCATTTATGAATATACAACTTTTTTTAACTCAGATAATGTCACAGAGGTCATGATCTCTTTTGCAAGAGAGACCAGAGTTCAGTAGGTAGAAAGGAAAAACAAATAAAGCCAGATAGAAGACAAGGGCAGACAGCATCAGAAATCACTTGAAGACTTGAAGATAAAAGTTTATATTAGTTGGTGTTATGGTGATGGTGGCAGAGAGCACTGTCTTACACAATGTTCTCCTCATAAATGTGAAACTGGTTTAAGATCTGGTGGCTGGAAAGATTGTAACATTTTATTCACAACATTTTTCAAGCTCCTCTGTGAGCTCTGGTGCACAGAAGCTTCTGTATTTGATTTGTTTCTCCACTCTGTCCATTTTTTCTCTTTTCTTCTTGATGTTTATTATGTATGTGACTTGAGTTTATTTAATTTGTGGAGCCCCAAATGGAGGAATTGACATTGCTAATCAGTTAATTCTCTGTCACAGGGACGTGATTCAGAGCACGGAAGAGGCCATGGTGGCTCTGCAGAGGAGAAATCCAGCAATTCAACCTCTGTTAGCCATTATACAGGTAATGAAAGCAGAAACAGCAGCACTAAAAATAATTTAAAACTCCCATCGTAGAACAACAGACTGTGTTAAGACAGGTAAACAGTGTCAGTTAGCCATGGCAGGGTTGTGTTGTGTAAACACCTGTTTGTCTTTAATTACCTTTGACCTATAGGCTATCTGTTTTTACTGAAGCCAATATTTGTGTGTTATCGGGTCTGTGTGTGTTTTTCTCAGTGTGCCAATTTTATCTCAAAGGCAGGTGAAGATGACAGCTTATTGGAGGTCAATAAGAAAATGGCAGAAAGGGTAATTTTCTCACTTGTTCCTTTTTTTACTTTTTTCTCCCTTTTCATAAATTAGCCAAGTAATTTAAATAGTTAATCCTATCCTTGTCTGAATGTCCACAGATTGGCTTAAACATCACTCAGATTTGTCTGGCAAAGGAGTGCAGTGAAGATGAAGTAAGTGAAGCTGACTATATATTCAGTTGATTTCTTTCGGAGTCTAAAAACGAGGAAAGCTCCTCCTGCTGCCACATTGTTAAGCAAGTCGATACATGATGTATTGTTCCTCTGGCTGTTTGTCTGTGCAGCACGTGATCGTTGTGGTTGTGTGACGTAATCAGTGCCTCTAGGAAGACTGTTTTAGTCATAAAAACTTAACCAGTCTTAGTCATGATATCAGCTCTTACGTGAAAAATTATTTGATTTCCTAATTAATTGAGTCACTCTTTGGGTAATTTTCTCTTTTCTTTTTTTCACTCCATGGTATTTCCCAATATTATGAGATTGGGAAACAAGTCTCTCAGCTGTGTCTCTCTTTGCCCAAGCTGACTCTTGATCCATGTAGTAAGAAGGAACCCCTGGGAATAGCTCAGGCACTTCAGCTGGGAGTGGATGATTTACATTACAATCCCAGGCCTCTGCTGATCCACTGCTCTACTTTAACACCTATCCTCTCTCTTTCAAAAATCCCCCTCTACCAATCTCTTTTCTTCCTCCTCAGGGATCTTTTTTTAATGCTCAGTCAGTGGCAATGACCTGTTAAATGTGACGGTGAATTTAGTGTTTCACCCTTTTTCTATTTCTTTATCAGTGATTTATTTGTAAAAGACCAAGGGTACTTTATCTTTTAGGTGTGAAGGCTGAGGTTTTCTGCACACATTTCCTCAAACTACAGCTTGTAAATACTGTATCATTTCTGTTTGCTTGTGTTATGTCTATGTGTGTGTAGATTGTAGAGGAAGTGTTGAAGCTGAACGATGACCCCAGAATTCACGGAATCCACCTCCACCTCCCCCCTGCTTCCATTACCGGTCGAGTGTTGAACACACTCAAACCTGAGAAGGATGTAGACGGGTAAAAAGTTGCACTAGCTAACTCGGATCACTTGTCTGTCCAGGGACTGAGCATAAGTCTTAAAAGTTCCTCATGTCCTTTTTAAAACTGGTGTTTCATGTGTAAGCAGTAGGCATTTTGATGCAGCAGACAGCCAGGTATCAGTTGTGCATGTTTCTCCGTTCCAACAGAGATAAATGCATCTGCTCACATGCTTTGTCAAATTGGCCCAAATCAGAAAGGGCTGCAGAGAATTAAGACTGCGTAAATGTAGAGTGTGTGCCATCGGCTAACAAGTGAATGAGAAAATAAGCAAGGCACTCTTCATCATCATCGCAAGTTGAAGAGTTCAATAGAGGGCACATTTTGAGCAGACAAAAAAATAGCTGCAGACGAATCATGGTTTTGATATTCTGCACTGTTCTGGTATTGAAACTAAAGAATTATACTATATACTACTAAGATGCTACTCATCAGTCCTAATAGTAAATAAACAAACCCTTGAAGCCATAAACTTTACCACGTTATCCATAGCACATTCCAAAATAATCTTAATGTGGTTGTCAGTAAAAAGTGACCACCAAGAAAAATAAACCAATATATTTACTGAAAATGAAACAAAATATTTATGTCCTTTTTTATCATGCTATAGGATAGCGGATTTGAATATTGGCCGTCTGGTACGAGGAGACCTGAGCAAAGGCTTTGTGCCACCCACAGCCAGTGCTGTCTTGGACCTGCTGGAGAAACATGGTGAGTTTCTGGGAAGTGAAATGAGTGAGTTTGATTACAGAGCGAAAATGTCATGAAGTCAGTGTGAACATTGACATAGATTCTCGTTGTTTTTAGAATACATTTTGGGGCTTATGTGGGGATCTAAAACTCAAGTGCACTGGGACACTCAAGAAGAGGGCTGACTCACCAGGCTCACTAAACACATTTCAGAGGGCAGGGGTCAAAGTTCAGGTGCTCAAAGTGTCAGAGATATTCTGAGTGTCCTAATGTGAAGTGTAGGATTCTGCTCAAGTTTAGCTTTAGTTAATGGGATGGTAAATTCTCATATATAATGGTTATTGACGATGGATTTGAAAAGGCACCGCACATCAGCAGTCTGTAGTTAGCAATCTGTAGTTACGACCATAGTGTTGCACAAAACTATTAATAGCTATGAAGTAGGGTGTAACTGAAATGTAGACCGCAGTAACAGTTCAGACTCTTTATGAATGAAGAGTGTCTTAATGTTGAATTAAAATGTTTCTACAGATGCTCCTTTGGAAGGGAAGTCTGTGTTGCTGGTCGGAGGGGAAGGACCCCTCAGAGTGGCCCTGCAGTGCCTGATTGAAAGAAGTGGAGCAGTAGCTCTCAAGAGTAATTGGAGCTCCAAGAGCCTCCAGAGACAGGTGTGTTTGTCTATATGTGTCTGGCAAAGGATACAGTGCTTGTGTGGTTGTGTTTTTGTGTGTGTGTGTATGTGTGTGTGTGTGTTTGTGTGTGTGTGTGTGTGTGTGTGTGTGTGAGAGAGACAGAGACAGAGAGAGCGACAGGGAGAGAGTAACACTTTTTAAAACCCCAAATAAATGTTTATTAATCTAAGTTTAACCTGTCACCTTTGAAAGGTGGCTGAAAAAAAGATGTTTAATGTTTTTGTCAGTCTGACCATTTTTAGTGTATTATTCGTTTGAAAATACTGGAAAAGCTGAAGTCACTGCTTTTTAACTTAGTCTGTCATTTTCTTACATTTTTTTCATTCTCAACCATTTGTTATTATTCTACTGGAGCAAGTACAGTATGTGCAGTTTTAGTGGCTGGCCACATGGAGTCAGTCTCTGCTTTTTCCAAAGTGAAGTCAAGAAATATGATCAGTAGGAAGAGAGTTAACTCATAGTTTAGCTGATTGAAAGCTGTGTGTTTTACTCTGAAAAGTTGGTTTAGGCCCGTAGCTATATTTATCAAACACATGGTATCTTGTATCCTCTACAAATTTCTAAACTTTTTTGCTTTGTCACTTGTCTTTTTTTAATACTTTATCTCTTTCTTCTCAATTCTCGGTTCTTCTTTTGTAGATGATGCAGGCTGATGCTGTGGTCCTGTTAGATGAAGAACATATGGATCTCTCACCTGCCTGGGTTAGATCAGGGGCTGCTGTCATCCGCTGTGAGACCACCCTTGACACAGGTATTGTTGAATATATAGTAATAGTCATCACACTGCAAAGGCTTGAGCCATAGTCAGAAAGAAACAACACTTAAGCCCTTAACATCATATCCCTGGGTGGTGCGCGCTGGTTGGATTTTAAACCTCACAGCTGCACAGAAATTATTTGATCTTCAATCCTGTTTTCCGCAGACCTCCCAGAACGCATTTAGTGAGATTGTGGCTGAAAAAAATGCTGAATAAAACACTTGAATGCATCTGACTTTCCAAAGGCAGTTAGATAGTGTTGTCTAAATTTAAATGTAGGTATCTGGGTTTTTTTCTGCATGTGTATAGCTTTGGATTAAAGTCATACATCACATCCTGGTATGTGGAATGCTTCCCCTTTTTTTCATGTCTTTGTACTCTGTCCAACTCTTGTTTAGCATTTGCATATGAATGTTTTTGTTCAAAACATGCATCGATAAACGTTTTTGTTTCAGGTGAACATGCCATTGAGAAGTCGGGCCTAGGGTACCTCACAGCAGTGTACAGAACACAGGTACATCCCTTTGTTGTCTATGTTCTCACCTTATTTGTGTAGTATATCCCACCTTTGTTGTCATTTACCTTCTTGTCTCTGCCTTTATATTTGTCTACTAGAATGTGGTGCGAGGTTGCAGTCGGTGGCTTCAGGAGCAGCAGTACCAACCCTGGCATCTGCGCAGCCTCAAACTGCAGCCCCTCACCCCCGTACCAAGGTAAAGACCACTGTCTCTGAGGGACTGTTAGGATCCTTTGAAAATGTCATACTGTTGTCTACGTCGCTCCCATGCCGCACATGAATGTGTGAATAAGGTTGAGTGTGGTGTGTAATTGTCCATATATTTCATGCTTTAAAATGAAAATGTTTTAAAAATCTAAATGTATTGTCACATTCCCGTGTTTGTCAGTGACATAGAGATTTCCAGAGCCCAGACACCCAAGCCAGTGAACCAGCTGGCTGAGGAGATCGGTTTGCTGCCAGAAGAGCTTGAACCCTACGGCAGGAGCAAAGCTAAGGTCCGACTCTCTGTGTTAGACCGCCTCCACACACAGCCTGATGGGAAATATGTGCTTGTCGCTGGGTAAGTGCCACTTGCTGATCAACAAAATCCTTTTCTTAATTATAATATCCTCTCAGTACATCCTAGTGCTTAAACTTTTTGGCTTAAAAGCCCATAAACCCCACTGGTCCTCAGCATGGGAACAAAAACAAGCAATCACTCTATCCCTGCTTCCTTTGTGGTATTACTTAAAAGCCATGGTTGGACACAGTTGTGATTTATTTCCAAATAATGGCTAGCAGTTTATATATATCACTTGTTTAACTGCAGACTGAATGGGTTTATGGCATTAATGTACATAAATTCATTCAGTCATGTTATGGACACCAAAAAAAATCTATCAAAAACATTTCTGTATTTTCTCTATGTCCAGTATAACTCCCACCCCGCTAGGCGAAGGTAAAAGCACGGTGACCATCGGCCTCGTCCAGGCCCTGTCTGCCCACCTTAAGCTCAACTCCTTCGCGTGTCTCCGACAGCCTTCGCAGGGACCCACTTTTGGAGTTAAAGGTCAGCCACAAATACTTAGGCCTTTATGCTAGTTGTTCATGACAGCATGCTTTCACCTTTCTCCACTCGCCACCTTTCTCTTGACTACACAGTACAACAGGACTCTTATGATATTGATTTACAACTCTTTTGTAAGAATACTGTTACAAAGACTTACAAGACAACAACTTGAGATAAGAAGAGCTGTTGAACTGTTTTGTATGGTGGATGTTATTTCAGAATCAAACTCTCAGATTTTGTTTTCTCTGCTCTTTAATGCATTGAGTGGAATTTGGACAAACCAGCAGTTAGGAATGTATCATGTAACTGTGTGATAGGCTATCTTTGTCAGCGTGAGGTTAGCGTTTCATACTCTGCTACATTTTGTGCTGGGGTGGAGTAGTTCACCCAGAGTCCACCACTCATGCATTCCTCCTTTTGTGTGTCCCTGTCTTGTTTGTCTGCCTCTGACTGCGCTACCTCTTCTTTGTGTCCAGGGGGAGCTGCAGGAGGGGGATATGCCCAGGTCATCCCTATGGAGGAGGTAAGACACACAGATGCTCTCAGTGCCCCCCCTGAAGGACTAGCACATTCTTCAAAGGCCTAAGACGTGCTAGTTTGTACAAAAACACATAAATGCACACTCACACAACCCCTGGAGCTGCAGCATAATATCACTTGTGACTAAAGGCACTGTAAAGGAGGGGGGTGAGGGGTGAGAGAGGGAGGAGGCAAGGAGACTTGGTTGGGAGTTCCATTCACATAAGCTTCAATAAGGGAGCCTCCATGTCTCATACTAGCTTTTTCCAGTCACCGCTCCTTCTTCCCACTTCCACATAATGTTTTGTTTCCTTTAAATGGAGGGGCTCATACCAAACAGAGAGAATATGTGTCATAATATTTTTAAATACATAGGGGACAAAGTCAAAACCATGAGAACATTGCTTTGTTCGAAGCCCCCCTCACCTTGTGATAACACATTTTGTGATTACAGTCTTTTATCCCCCATTGCTAGAGATTTTTATTTCCACTGGGGGCATCCGGTTGCAATGTGGACCTCAGCATTACAGGATCAGTGCTTTGATTTATTTTGTGTCACCCCCTTGTCTCTCTCTTATTATCCACCTGTATTCATTTTTCCTCTTTTTGTCCATCTTGCCCTTCAGTTCAACCTCCATCTGACTGGTGACATTCATGCCATCACTGCAGCCAACAACCTAGTGGCAGCAGCCATCGATGCCAGGATGCTCCACGAGGCGACGCAATCAGACAAGGTGACCTTGTGATGATGTCACCCAGTAATAACTTATTCTTACTGCACAAAAATGTCACAGTGTTGTTTTGACCTGCATGTTAGTATAATGGCAGTATTTAATATTTCATTATTTTGCAGAAAATTTAAATGTATTGCTCATTATTATACAGTGTGCATATATATAGAAATTATTCAATATTAACTCTCTGGATATATTTCAATAATGGATTTATATGATATAGTGAATGTTAATGTTCAAAAATAGCAGTGGAGAACTGTAATAGCATCAGTATCCTTTTTATTTCATGGTTACATTTAGCATTCACAACTGTGACATCACTATGCAGCTTTTTTGGTGCATAAGCACACATACCGTTAATGCTACTGCTTTGTCTTATACCTCCAAGGCCCTGTTCAATAGATTGGTGCCTTCAGTTAATGGAGTCAGACGATTTTCACCCATCCAAATCTCCCGGCTACACGTAAGTCTGAACACTGAACCAGAAACACCAGTGTCAACAGTCATTATAAAAATATTATTATGTCCACAAGGAGACCTCAGTGAGCCTACCTTAAAATCTCTCCTCTCTCCTGGCCCGCATGTCCCAATATCAAAATATTTCTCTGTACCTTGTGAAGTTCTTATCTTTTATGTGTATGAGTGATCCTGTTTTTTGTGGTGCTGATGAAGAATGCATAATATCAAGTCTCAGCAGATATTACATTACTGCCACACATATGGCAGATGTTATAGTCATAAGGTGGAGAAGTTTGAATATAATGTTTGTCTGTCTTGTTGTACTGTACGAGATGTTTAATGGACTATAATCTGTTTATTGGTCTTAATGGAGTGAGTGAGTGAGTGAAAGAGAGTTGTCTGTCTTTTTAATTGTGTGCCTCCCAATGTACCTTTGGACCTGACAGCCAGCTGATCGCCTTGTCGTCATTTAGTCTGGATTTGATTTTGCATGCCAGAATGAAACTGTGTCCCACTGATATGGACGGAGCATAAAAATTACTACTATTTCTGTTTAAAATAAAAATATTGTCATAAAATATCAGATTCTTTGCTGTCTCTAGCAGTGGAAAATGTGGAATCAAAGCCAAAGGTTGTATCTAAGCATCACATCGCCAAGAAAACTCACAGACAATCCTCTAATCTTCCTTCTCTCTTCAATTCCAGCGTCTTGGGATCAATAAAACAGAGCCCTCATCTCTCACACCACAAGAAGTCAGCGCCTTTGCCCGCCTGGACCTCGACCCTTCCAAGATCACCTGGCAGAGAGGTATCGAGTATATCTACTATACCAATTCACTCTGTCCATTATGTCTGGTTGTCACCCTTTGATACTGAGAAACAATGGTGATGTTATATGGCTGTGTCAACCACACAGGCACAAATATTTCTCAGTAGCAGATATTTTTAGTGGAATGATATATTTTATATTTAGTTTCATATTGTGTACTGACACATTTCCCTTGAGAACGAAATGGTAATATTCTTTTTTTTTTTTTTTTTGCAAGCATGGAGACATATTTTTTTAACAAAACCGATGTTATTATATTCTGGCTATCATACAAATTGAATTTACGTGAAAGAAGTAAAAGGAGACAAAACATCTCGTGGTTCCATTAACTCGGTCAGTAGATTTCCGATTCCTGACACTTTTATTCACTGCAGTAAGTCTTCTAGTATAAACAGCTCATTCTTTTCTTGCATTCATGTTGAATTAACACATTTAACATAAAGCTATTGCATCAGTGACAGGATAATAAACGTGCAAATGGTGGGAGTGGGAATAGCTACCTCAGTGGTGGATGCGTTGGTTAAAAGTTGTCAGTGAGCACAGCCAGCTGGGTGCTGCTGTGACTGATGTGGTATTTACTCTAGTGGCTCCAGAGGGTATTCTTAAAAGACGAACCCTGGAGATTAAAAACAGATTTACCACCTAATGTTATGAGGGAGTGACTGTGTGTCATGAAACAAACCATGTTTTTCCCCTCTCCCTTTCACTGCATCAAACCAACGTGTAGATAATGTTTGACTAATGTGGCTTCCTGGATGATTGTACCAACAGTATAACCACAGAATAACCAGTTTCTAACCACATTAGAAGAGAACAGGCCAAGTGCTGAGAGAAGAAAACTTAAACACTTTCAGTGTATCTGCACCTTCTCGCAATAAGATTACAATCTCTCCTCCTGTCAGCTTTTGGGTTTGTATGTGCAAGCCTGTGGATGTTCATTATGTATATTTTTACTATTTCATTTAAAGTGTATATGCTTTGTCAGGGATGTAATGTCAGTTTTCATGATGAAATTAATAGATTTTTTTCTCTCGTTTTTCAGTTGTTGATACAAATGACCGTTTCTTGAGGAAGATCACAGTTGGACAGGCGAGCACTGAAAAAGGACAGCTCAGAGAGGTATGCAGCATTCATATCTTCACTGTCTTGATTCCACTGAATTTAGGACCTTTTTAAAATGTTTTAAAGTGTATTTGTGTATTTTTACAGTAACCAGAATATGAACACTTCATACGGTATCAGCGTTGGACTGAGACATCCACTAATCCTAACCTATTTACATACAGTAAAACTATGAGTGTGTGGGGGGGGGGGGGGGGGGGGGGGGGGGGGGGGGGGGGGGGGGGGGGGGGGGGGGGGGGGGGGGGGGGGGG
>JBAJHX010000031.1:9365941-9480521 GCA_037176925.1 Amniataba percoides | reverse complement strand
TATATATATATATATCTATGTATATATATATATATATATATCTCCACTATCAGTGACTCAATGCTGTCCCTGTGCTAGAGGAAAAAGCCTAACTCTCAAGGTGATGGATGTAGAAATGAAGAGGAGTGGAGTTTGGAGGTTTCATGGATTGAATGAACCAAAAGGAAACCAGACATACAGTCTCGATCTTTGGCCTTTCTGGTACAGCCGAAGCCCACTTAAAAGAAGCAACAAATCTATAGAGGGCCGCTCCATTAAGTAACTTCTGCACCAAAAGAGGAGGATGCAGCCTTTTAATCCCCTCTGCGATCCCTGGGTCTGATATCATTCACTTCCTGTGCTCATTGCGTCAGTGAGTGTAAAGTATGCACAATGATAGAGAATGAAACATTGATTCATAAAAATGAATTGTTGGATTTTATTATTCAGCTGTCAGAAATAACAATTTTGAAATTCTATATTACTCTCTACTTTAGGTGACCGATCACGTCTTTGGCCGTATACTCCATGGTTCATATATCACATTGTTTTTAATAAAGCTGTGTGACCGTTTTGATAGTGGACTCATCATTCAAATATTTTTTGAAGATGAATTATTTTCCACTTTCTCAAATTGGTGTTAAAGTTCTTGAAACCCAGTGTGTAAGACTGTCAACAGGCTGGTCGCGTAAAACTATTTGTTTTACAGTTTAGATAAAAACATTGATAAAGACTGATTTAAGTCACTGAAGTTTACAGTGTTAGCAGCTATGCTTTTGCCAACAGCTTTGTGTTTGCGTTGCAGAGCTATTTTTCCTTTGTTTGTTTGTTCTTTGTTGGTTTTGAACAGAAAGCTTGATTACACGGTTATTGGGTGGGGAAAATAAACACAGACTGGGTGTTTTCATGGGTGTAGAGGGGGTGGACTCTTCCATGCAGCAGAGATTTGGTTACTTTCTGTTTTTTTGGAGGAAGCGTTGCGGTCCTGTTGTGTGAAACCATTTCCTGTGTGGGTTTCCTGTCATTCTGGTCAGGGAACCGGTACTGGGACCGACCAGGCCTCAGAGCTCCATGAGAATTTTCCGTTGAGCTTGACCGCCTGCGCCCTTTGTGCCCTCTTCACTTGTGATTGTGTGTGTGCTGAATACAGACGCACGAGAGAATGGCGTTGGCATATGGAAGCTGGTGTCCTTGTGTGCAATTCTGTGTTATTTCAGATGGGGCAGGGCTTGGAGGGGACGTCGCACAGGAGGGGACGGGATGGTTTTTGAACCCGCTCCCTGTGTACGTGTCTGTTAAGCAGACCTCAGTCCTTCTGTGCGCTTTTCAAACATCCTGTCTACGTGGAGTTTCACCGAACAGACTGCATGCATCGTTCCCGAGGAGAGACAGTAGACTACAGCGTAGACAGTCAGATCTGTGACTACAGGTTGTTTGAAACTCGAGGCCGGGGACCTTTTTATTAGTGTGGCACTGATCTGCAGCTGGTGCAGGGGACAGTACAAGAGATGCACAAGAAGAGGAAACAGTGACATGATCTCAGTCTTCCTGTTTTTGTTCATTTCCATGCACTTCATAATTCTTTTGTCCGCCAGTTGAAGAGGTGATGCGCTCGACTTTTTAATTCGTTTCCACTTTCATCACCCTGTTGTGCCCTTTTATTTAGGACCTGAATCACTTTTCCCCATGTATGTTGTACGTGGAAAGTGTGAAATGGGTCAAGTTAAAGTTCAGGAGCTGCAAACACATGGAAATTCACATGGTGTGTGACGTGTGTAGAGTTTCCATTGTAAAAAAAAAAAAAAAAGTGACAAACCAGTTATTGAATGGATTATGGTACTAAAAGGATGAATTTATTTTGTCATCACACTATGCCATCTTTTCCCCTCTTTTTCTTCAAGCAGTTACTAGACATACATAGATGAACAGGGAAGGGGCAGCATTAGTCAGAGCCTTGTTAAATGGTTGATTTACTCCTCCGAGGGGAGGCTGTTTATGCAGGCGGAGGGAGAGGTATGCAAACAAAAGCTTAGAAAATCGTGCCTTCCCATCCTTCCTTTTTCCTCCCTCTCAAGGAATTCGCATGCAGTGTAACAATGGGTCAGCTGGCTTTTCCCCATTTTTCAATAATTTCCCTTTTTAAAGTTTATCATGAGAGCAAAGGAAGGACTGTGATCACGGGGAGTAGACCTTCTATTCTCTGTTGCCCTGTCTTGTACTGGCTGGATGCACATAGCAAAATATCTTTGAATAATTCAGAGTGTTGCAGAGCTGTGAGGCCTGCTGCTTCTAAACGAAACAGCAGCTGTGGGTTTCAGTGAGTTCACTTGAGAAGATATTACCATCAGGTATACTTGTAGAAAATAAAAACAAGATGTTATTATCATGCTAATATGTGAAGACATTGTGAGGATATGTAGGTGATGTTGTCTTGACAAAAAAAGACATTAAACACTGGTATGGCAAACATTTTTGAAACAGTCGAAATAGCCCAAGACTCCTCAAAAATGTTAAAGGTCCAACATAAGTGTGGTGTACCAGAGCACCAGAGAAATACACTCACATAGCTGTGGTGAAAATATCACTATGAAAACATCATAGCATAAATGTCTATGTAGAAACATTCCATTACAGTCAACAGGGAAGCTACAAGGAAAATAAACTGAGAATAAAAATACAAGTAAATTCACATTTTAAAGGTGGGATATTAATTTTCAGTTTGCAAATTCCATTGTGACAGTTGAGCAGCAAATGAGAGAAACAGTTATAAAACAGGTTTCTTTTAAGAGAGCCTTTAATATACAAAGCAGGGTAAAGTCAACAAGGTTCTGTATTAAGCCAGGCATTAAATTTTTTTTTTTTTTTTAAATGTTCCCAAGTACTCTTAAATATAGATACATGTCCACACAGTAACCTTAACTTCCACTCTCCACACTTCTAGTCCATGTTGTTTCATTTATACTTTGAACTTGTGTGACCAGCAAGGTTAAGTTCAGCATACCACAATCAATCTCTGACATCTACGGAGGAGTTAACATTTAAACTGTAGCCAAACAGTCAAAGCATAGCATTTTAAAAATGAAATCTTTTCACTTTTATTTGACTGGTGCACACTGACAACATGATATCTTTACCTCATGTATTGTGCTCACATTCATAGTTGAAATGTTAGTCATGTAAATATCGACTTAGAGTGATTGTATTGCCTTGGGAGTCTGCCAGACACAGAAACTTGAACTTGAAGTGCCCTTTCAGTGTGTATTTGTACCCAGCCTTTAGGGAATCATCCAAATCAACAGGGAAACGAAACCTGGCCCAGGGTCAGGCTGGCATGCCAGTCGAGTACCTCTTAACTTGTGCCTACTGTTAAGACAAACACAGTGGCAGCCAGAGTGCATCCACACTTCAGTATTTATCCTGATATCTGAAACATATTGAATTTAGCATGAAAGAGTCGGTTAGTCCTTATTGAAACTCGGCTGTCGGGTGAGTTGCTGTGGGTGACACTGTTTTCTCAACTCCTCCTGCATGTTTGTGTGCCTCTCTTAATTGTTGCAGGGCACGCCAGTGTTTGTCCATGCTGGGCCCTTCGCCAACATCGCCCATGGCAACTCCTCCGTGCTGGCAGACAAGCTGGCTTTGAAGTTGGTTGGACGGGACGGCTTTGTGGGTAAGGGTACACATTCGACACGTACAGATCACACACACACACAAGTTAAAGCGGATGCACAGCCACAAAGCATTTGGGGATGACCAGCAACATGATGTTAGCAAGGAGCTGCAGATGTGGAGGAATTTGGGACAGAAGTTTCCTTTGTGGGGCAGAGTCAAATTATAATTTATAATTTACTGTCATGAACTTCAGCCTGCTCCCCTGCTGTCGCAACCTTTAGCCTACATTTGTCTCAGTTCTGGTTCTTGCTCTGGTCTGCCTGCCTCCGGCTGAGTAGTAGCAGCACTGGTGTCTCGCTGCTGCGTAACTTTCTAGGAAACCGGTGGAAAGATTGCGTAAAAAAAATGAGAGAGAGGAAGGAAGCTGATTGATAATCTTAAGAGCCCCTGGAATGCTTTAGAGTAAACCACACTAATCCCTTCAACGTCAAAGCATACTTGAGTATTCCCATTTTTATCGGTCTATCTGTCCTGCTGCTCTCCTTCTGTCTTCATTTACTTTGGCTACAGAAATATGTTTGGAATGTGTGTGTGTGTGTGTGTGTGTTGTTGAGTTTCTGAGGTATGTCAGGTGCATTTGATGTATATGAAAATTGCATCAAGGATGATATTTAAGTGTATTTGAGGCTGCTTTTCACTGTGCGAGCAATAATAGGTGAAAGGAGATAGTTGGCTCTTTGGCCGTGCCAAACTTACACAAGCCATCATCTGCGAGCCAGGGTGACCGTGTAGGCAGCGTGAACAGAGAGTTGGGTTTCACAACATTGGAGCAGAGAAGCAGGGAGTCTTGTGTGCATTTTATACCTCCACCTCTCCACCCCCACTTGTTTTTCATCTGTCTGTCTCGTTCCCTCCCTTCCCTGTCTGCCTGTTTGTTACCTGACTCTCAGGTATGCCAAGAACTCGACCTCCCTCCTTTTCCTCTCTTGGCAGCTGGGATGCATGTACCCCCCTCCCTCCGCCCCTGCCCTCACATCTTGCTCGCTCCCTCACTCGCTAGCTCTTTTCTGTGATGCTACAAATTTTGCCCTCTAACTGTCACCACAAAGAAAGAAGAGTATTCCTGCACATGTTGTTTGGAACAACATGTCAGCTTTTTATTTTAGTTTATCAAGTCAAATTATAATTCTAGTTTATTACAACTTAATTTCCAATGGTCATTATTTCTCTTGGTTATGAAAACACTATATTCGCCAAAATAATTACTATGATCTTGAAACATAGTGACACTATAACGAAGTCTTAACAGGACAGAAAATGAGCCGTCAAACAGTCAGATAGGTTAACACTTTAACGAGATTATCTAAACTACTTTATTTGGAGGTCAAAATGAAAAGCACACTTTAAGGAAAACCTGCAACGAAAGCAAATCTATGATGTCCTTATTAAACACGCATAGTCTGTAGACTGTAATGGATTTAAAACATTTCATTCTTCCCCTTTTTTGTAAGTTCAATATTTGTAATATTTTTTATTAACAGTCTGTCAAAAGTCTATGTGAAGGTTTCAGATGTATATGTCAAGTCAGTTTAATTTTATCGCTCATTATCACAAATCATAAATTGCTCCAAAGGGGCTTTACAGTCTGCAGTGAAAAAAAACTGGCCAATGATCCAAACTGTAATAAACCCGAATTATTCTATTAGTCTTTGAACCTGATGTATCCACACCAGTGTCTTTGAATAATATACAGTTCAGTTTAATTATCTCTGAAAGCTGAAAGCTCCTCTCATGTGGTGTAGGAAGTCCATGAACTTTTTGTGAACTTGGTGGTTTGCGTGGGTGTGCACGAACAGACTCATGGTCGTGCTTCATCACGCTCCGTATTATTGTCAGCTCTCCAAGTCACTTTGGAATCTGGGTTTAAAATGGAGAAATGCTGCTGGGGGATGAATTCCTCATGCCAGATGTGAGGGATTCCTGTATCATTAACAGTCTGGAGTACCGAACACAGATAACCCCCCCGATACTGACTTACTGTAAGATTTCCCACACCGCAAAGCCTCCCTAAACTAAAGCAACAAATCATTTGGGCTTTTAGAGAAGTGGTCTCTAAGAAATGATGGTAAATCCAGCAGTAAAACATTTCAAACTCTACAGCCTGTTTCACACCACTTTAGAAAGAAGAAACATCTCAGGACTCTCAGGAAGCGTACTGTTCCTGCTTCAACTCGTCTGAAAGTGTTTGATAAACATACTGACGACACAATTGTCAAGAGATTTTCTTGGACTCTTTTAGATCAAGGAAATTTGATCAGATTTCCTTTAAAATTTCCTCCCTAGATTTCTGTATACAATGAATTCTTGTATTGGCTAGTAATTCACAATCAGGACTTTCTATGCAAACAAGTGTATTAACACAGCTGCAAAAGCATTAAAAATACAGCCTTCCTGTGCTATCATGGTACAAATGTTGAAGTAGTTCTGATAGTATTCATAGATTCATTGATGAATTAGCAGAGAAAAGAAATAGAAAAAGGCCAACCCAAAAAGTCCAGAAAAACTGAAGGCTTGATGTTTTTTAATAGTTTCATATCATTGTAAATCAAATGTGTTTGCTTTTGGGTTGCTGGTCAGACAAAACACGCTATTGACATTTTAATATAGTTTAATTGACAGAATAATCATTTATATATTAATGTATATTAATTAATAAATACATTATTAATCAATAATGAAAATAATCCTTGGTTTCAGCTTTAATAAGTACAGAATAGTTTATTGGTGAAAACTACAGCAGTGAGTACATGGTGGTGTTGTTCTAGCCTACTTTCCAGCCTTTTAGTTCTTGTTTTTCTTGGCAGCTGTGCTGATACCAGCGTTTTGACTGGTAGTGACACCATCCAGCTCTCTTTCACTCACAACAACATCGACCTCTTCTTCCCCTCTTGCCCTTGGCACCGTTCAAGGTTGTCGCACAGAACGGGAAGCTTGAAAGTGTTTCCTTGTGACATCCTCTGGGCTCAATCTCCCACTCGGTGTAATGTCGTAGTGGAGGGTTTGCTGCCATTATATACTCACCGTCTTTAGTTTTCATTCTTTCCACTCTGATTATGCTTTGCTCTGCCTAATTACACATGCATGGAGCGAGCACTCAGTTTGTGGGAGATCACACGATTTATGGACAAGAATGTGATTTTCACTGGCAGGCAGCTTCTGTAATAAGAGCCAAAGCTTTAGCGCTGTGCTAACGACAAACGCTGCACTCCATCAGCGGTCTGTGGCCAAATAAAGTCTAGATACATTCTGTGCTCATCCCTCAGGCTTTATTTGTTACTTTTTACACAAAAGGCTTTTTTATTACTGTATGCCTCTTATATTTGCAGAGGCCGTCAAGTCCTATTAATACAATAATGCTCTTTTTTTATTTTCACAATTCTGCTCTTGCGTTCCCCAGAAGATCTCCTTGTGCCTCTAATTTAATTTAGCTCCTTGTTTTTTTTCCACTAACTTTCTCTCTTCCCTCCCTCCCTTTCCTTTCATATCTGGTGAAGTAAATCGCAGTTTGACTCATACGGCAGAGAACCACACAGCTGAATGATGCACTTCATGGAAACGCTTGTTTTCACACTGAGGCCTCAGAGAGATGTGCTTCATCAAGTGTCAGCCAAAAGCATTGAAAGCTACAATGAAGTACTTTTTTTTTCTACCAAAGGCCTCATGTGTATGATATTCTCTTTTAACCGAAGCAAAAGCCCTTCTCTTGTTTGTTGCATTTCATAGGACATTCATTTTCTGAACAACTGAACAATGTGTTCAATCAAATATCTTAAGACTAATTAGATTTTCTACAATTGATAAAATAAAACATTTTCTGTCCTAAAGGAATTGATACAAATCATTCCTGTATCTGACAGCTTAACTGCACTCTATAAAATGTACATTTACTGTATAGATAAAATCTGTGCAGACACTCCCCCTCACATACACAAACACGTGAACGACATCATTCATCACATTAATTTCATTTGTTTCCTGACATGCTTCTTTGTCCCATTTCATTATTGTTGTTTTAATTGAATTAAATGTTAAAAGGGTTATCTGTTGGTCATGATGTCCTGCACACAGACTGCCAACACAAAGATCATACAGAAAAGGTGAATGCAGCCATGTTTGCACTTTCACTTTGACTATGTGTATTTTCTCTGGTGGGAACAGTTGTGCTGGACTGCCCACTGAATTCAGGGGAAATGTTTTGGCTTACTCCCCAGCTGTAGTGAGTAACTGATGCTCTTGTGAGGTATAACTTAGAATGAATAGATCTTTATTACAGTAATAAATTGGCCCTGGCTATACTGAAGCCTGGCAACCAAACCTCCCTTTTACTCTTTCTCCCTTAATATTGTGTTCCTATTTGACTGAATTATTGATTTCAGTCTCATTTCAATGTCATTTTATGGTGTTTTTATCTAAAATGCGCCCTGTTTTCTGACTTCGCACCAACTTTTTGGACAAGCTTCACTGGCCGTAGGTTAACTGTATAAGCATCATTGGTATTTTATTCTAACTTTTACTATCATTCATACCAAAGCAAAAAATGATTTATTTCAGTTCATTTCTGTGTCTGCTAGTTTCTGTTTCTAATGTACCAGGAGTTGTCAACACATGGTCACTTATATTTATTTTTATATCTCCTGGCTGCTTTATTGGTCCTCTCTGGCGGTCACAAAGTGCTCATGAACTTCAATTGTAATAAATACTGACTGGGTGCTAGAAACAGAGGAAGGTAGCTTGTCATGCCTCATACATTTTTTATAGTTAAGCTTTAGAAACAGATTTAGAAAGACCACCTTCTTTTTGGGTTGTTATCCCACGCCAGGGTTCAAATGACAGTGTTCTCACCGGGCTAAAGAGACTGCTTTGAATGAGAAAAACACAGTAGAAGTTGTTAAAACATCATTAAACACGTTGGGCTTAAACTCAGCCTTCTTATAAAACTCTAGTCTTTGCTCACCAGCAAGTGTTTTAGTACGTTACTGCCACACATATGCGTGCACTCCCACACATTAGTAACAGGAAACCTTATCTTAACAAGGCCGTCATTCCAGGTGGACTATTTGCTTTGTTTGGAGCCTGTTCAAGAGGCCTGTGTGTAGGGCTGTCCATATCAGAGGCCTTTTGTCTCCTTGAGAGTCTTTTACATTACTTGCTGTTACAGTCAGTTTCTTTGACTTAATACATTATTGTTAGAAATGTGTCTTTGTCTGATTACTAAAAATGTCCCTTCCATTTTCCTCGCAGTCACAGAAGCTGGGTTTGGAGCTGACATTGGGATGGAGAAGTTCTTCAACATCAAATGTCGGGCTTCGGGGTTGAGGCCAAATGTGGTGGTGCTAGTTGCAACTGTCAGAGCATTAAAAATGCACGGCGGTGGCCCAAATGTAAGTCAGCACAACACAGCTGAATTGCATTGGATAAGTACAACCATGGCACCCTCTTTCTAAAATGCTCCTTTAGAATACCTTATTGTGGTCTTTCAGGCTTTTGTCCACATTTTTTCTCTGATGTGGTCATTTCGAAAGTAAGTGTTTTTAGCAGGCTAAACTACCACATGACACTGTTATGTACACAGTCAGTCACCTCACATTAACTGTACTGTACTGAAAAGGGCTGCCAAAGAACCTTAACTCAAGAGAAATATATTAACCAGTTTATGCAATCATTGAAACTTATATCTGTGCATACCTAACTGCAGTACAAACAACAGACACATCACAAGGCTGCATGAAGGTTTCAGTGCCTTTTTTATTGACAGCATCTCCTGTGTGTGGTGCTCCAACTTCTCACTGATACATCTGTTCACCTGTAAATAGCCTAAGCTATGTAATACCATTACAAACATTAACTACAAGAGGGGCATTTAAAGGCAGGATTAGGGCACTTCTGATAGCTGAGGCTGCAGAAGATTGTGCTTTCTTTCATGAGGAAAATGTCAACAGCCATAGAGCTGAAAACAATTGTAGAAATCTACATAGGATTTCTTGGTATGTACTGATATGGCTAACCCATTCAATGAAATGAATGCCCCAAATGGAAAGCAATATTTGAGGGATTTTCAAAGAGAACATTTAAAAAAGGTGTAAAGCAAGAAAACAGCTGTTTTGCATTATAATTTAAATGTGTCCAAAAATGCAAAAGTAGTTGGAGAATTAAATCAGACATTGTTGATTTTGATAAAATACTGAAGTGTGTTGATTTTATTTTTATGTGTGTGTTTTCAGGTGACAGCAGGTGCACCTCTGCCCAGAGAGTACATTGATGAGGTATGATCCATGTAGATGTACATAAATGCATACAAATATACACAAAGATTAGCATAGTCACTTAAGAGACGCAAGAGATGAGACAATTTTAGCTGATGTGTGTTGTTGCATAATTACCGATCACTTTAGAATAATTGGCTTACCCTTATTACGTTTAGTCGTAAAGGCCAGTATATTTTTAGGAAAATGAAAGCCATTTAAACCTATTACTTACTTACTCTTATATAATTATAACAATCACATGCTCATTAACATAATGCTGTTTGGTGTTGCATCCTGTGTATTGTGTTCTACAGTGATCTGCTGTGGCAGGTACATGAAAACATGACTGAAAATGTGGCGTCCTTTTAGTGTAGCTTTTGTGACCCTCGACATTCCCAACAGGCTTTTAGGGCCTCATACAGCCCCGACCTCTGACCTGTAATGACTCAGAGTTGTAGGGCGATGACTTGCTGCATCTTGGTGCAACACTGTGGGCTCAACATTACATTTCACATATCAAGTCCTTAATGTCAAGTATGTGTGGGATGAACTAGGAAATGATCAGGAAATGAGCCATCGTGTGATACATTTATAGAGATTTAATGTGTGATGCAGTAAAGGAAGTTTCAGATTGTATTCAGATTAACTGCCTCAAGCATGGACATTCAATTCTCTGCCCGAGCACATAAATACTTTGCCCACTAACATGGCTAAGAGCATTTATTCGATTAACAGCACAAGTAGAACCCTTACGTGTGGTTTCCAGATATTTAGGCTTTTGTGAAGTGGAGATGGGATTATTTTGATGTGTCCGTGTGCTTGCATGGGTGCACGTTCATATCTGGCTTGAATCACTGCTCTTTCAGGAGGGTTCAGCTGAGTAAATAATGAAGCAGTATAAGTTAATTGTGAAGCCTGTAACGAGAACCAGAAGTACTGGGGAAAACAGAGCCAGGGAAATGAATTTATGGGATCTGTAAGGCCTTACCGCTCTGAGCCCGGGGCTGCACACACACATACACATCCACACACACACATACACACACACACTGCAAGATTGTCTTACTGCAGTCAAACCTGGAGCTTCACAATATGCTGTTAATCTGGTTGGGAGTCACTGGAGACAGTAGTAAACACTGTGAGAATGGTAAATGAATGACTGCACACAGTAAGATACCACCAGTCGTATTCTGTTAGGGTTTTTTTCTGTGAATGCCATCAGTCTAGATTAATTTGTTTGTACATCCCCAGCTAAACTGATAAATAGGAAATGAAGACAGTTAAAGTCAGTGTTCTCTGGATTTGTGGATTTCCTGTCATACTCTTCAAATTATATCTCTGCATAGTACTTGGCAAAGGAAGCAGAAGTCTGTAACAGTCGCATACCAAACCTTGTTTTGAGCATCTCATTCTGCTTTTCTAAAACAATTTTACCAGTATTTTGTTCCATAAAAGTTTTGAAGCACAAAACCTCTGACGTTATAGAGGTCTAAGTTTTTAATATTATAAAGAAGAAGAAGTTATTTTGAGGATTCTTCTATCACATCAACAGTGGAGATGTGACTGTAAATGAGGGGAGAAAGAAAGTGGACCACCAGACTACTGCAATGGACGAGCTTCTATAGACACACAGACCCTTTTTTAATGTTCTGCTATATTGTATTTACTTTTTTAAAGCCGCTTATGACCTAAACCATTTTTTTGTTGTGGGGTCTGAAAAGAACTACAGCTGCAGGTCCCTCTTGAAGTGTTGTTGTCATCGCTAATATGTCCTCTGGTGGACAGCCAGTTCTTCATTTTATAGGTTATTCAGATAGTTCAATTCAGTTATCGTTTGAATTGAATTACAATAACACATTTGTGACCCTTTTCTTTGTTTCTTCTGTCTCTTTCTCTAGAATCTGAACTTAGTTTCCGGTGGTTGCTTAAGCAATTTGAGGAAGCAGATCCAAATAGCACACCTGTTTGGGGTGCCAGTCGTGGTGGCTATCAATGTTTTCAAGTAAGATGGATACACATCCACAAAGACACAACCTTATTTGAGGAACAAACTTTTCTGTAATCTGTTCTGTTCTATGACAGATTAATAGAGTGAACACGTGAATACATTCCTCGTCTGCAAATACATTTTCCTTGGTAATCCATCAGGACAGACACCCAGGCAGAGATTGACGTTGTGTGCCAGCTCGCAAAAGAGTGCGGAGCGTCTGACGCTGTGCCGTGTCACCACTGGGCGCAGGGTGGGCGAGGTTCCCTGGAGCTGGCCCAAGCTGTGAACGAGGCTGCCAGCAGACCCAGCAACTTCCAGTTCCTGTACAACACAGAGGTGAGAGCAGATTTTGTGCGATAGAAATATTCACTTTGGAATAATAATTATAATTTGTGCCCGATATGGATTTTCCATAAAAATTACCCAGTTTGAAAAAAATACATCTACTTCATTAGTTTTCATTTCTGAGGTTTAACAGGTGGACAAAAGTCTGTACACATATACATATATATGTATGCTCAAACTTCTAAATGAAGTAACAATAAGGAAAATATATTTTTAAACAGAGTCGTCACAATATCTATTTCTTCTCACTCTTGGGTACTTTCTATCTGCAGTAATTGGTGGAGTTTTGTGGTGGGGTGTAGCTAGAGAATGTGGAGGTGAAAAACACAATCAGCTGGTTTGAGTTAGTGAGTTTGGGAAGTTGTGACATTCATTAGCTGATCCTGTTATGCTGACATTGTGCACATGTTTGTGTGCCTTTTTACTATATATGTAGGTGCCTGCATTCCAAGAACACAACTATTAGAGTTTAACAAGTCTATCACTGATTTAAATAAATCCAACAGAATGAGCTCAGTGAAGTGATGGGCAAGGTAGAAAAGACCCCAAAAAAATCACAATCTCCACTCTGTTTAAAGCAGTCCAGCAATTCTTAAGCATACAGAACTTCAGGGGGTGTTTTGTTGGAGCCGTGGGGTTCAACGTGTCTGTGGAGGAAGAGACAACTGTTAGCAGCCATGTGAAGAACAGCCATAGCAAACACACTTAAGAGATTTATATGTATTAAGTTGTCCAGTTCTGCTGACTGTGTGAGTGAGGATCATCAAATGTGAAGGTATCCAGTATTGAATTAGAGTAGTCCAACAACAATCAGTTATTTAATTCACTGGTGTGTCCCTTACTGTGCGACATCATGCGAATGGGATTTCACTTAATCTCATTTCCTTATTCCTCATTATTCCCTTTTTGACTGGAGTGCTCATGTGCGTCCGCCTCTCTGTGCCTCTGATCCCCCATAGATGCCGACAGTGGAGAAAATCAGAACAATTGCCCAGAAAGTGTATGGAGCTGATGACATTGAGCTGTCTCCAGAGGCCAAGTCCAAGATAGATTACTACAGCCAACAGGTGAGCTCACTGCTGCTGCAATAACACACAGTGACAGGACTCGACAGTCTCCTTTCTCTGTCTCTCCTCACATACCGCTGCTCTTGTTTTCTTTTTCTAATAACCAGGGCTACAGTTCACTGCCCATCTGCATGGCCAAGACTCACCTGTCTCTGTCCCACATGCCTGACAAGAAGGGCGCACCCACTGGATTCATTTTGCCAATCAGAGATGTTCGTGCCAGCATTGGAGCTGGCTTCATCTACCCACTGGTGGGAACGGTAAGTACCTGTAGTCCTGAAACAGTTTGTACTTCATATCTGGAAGTCACAGAGCTTTTTGAAAGCGACTGGATCCACAAATCTAATTTTTTATGCCATTACTGTCATATTTGAAACTTTTCATGGCTCCTGCTCCTTGACAGCTCTCTTGTCATCTACTCAAACAGGACCTTTCCAGTTGTCTCTGAACAAGGTTTATATTTGGGCCCTGACCCCTGCTGACAGCCACATTACTGAGCTGGTTAGAGCTGAGCTGGGCTGACTAGAGCCTCTCGGTTGATGATGGGCTGGGCAGGAAGAAAGCAGCTTCCTGAGCATTTTGCCTCCTGCTGTTTTCACCAGCGTACCCTGAGGGCCGGGCTTTGATAGGCCGAGGGAAAGGTGTCAAACACGGGGCATGCTGGGAAGGCATGGCAGCGTCTTGGTGTGGCGTCTGTCCAGTCTCCCAACTTTGCCTTTGATCTGCTGTGGCCCGCGGAGCCACTGGCACGCTGACAACCCTTGAACTGTGACTCCTAACCCAAATGAAGTTGCTCTTTGAACTCTTTGGCTTCACCCCCGTCCGACAGACCGATCCATAGATTGAATTTTTAAAGTTAGAGAGGGGAGAGATCCCACACTACGTCTGAATTTGCTTCGGACATCAACTTTTAAAATAGCTGTTTAGTTGAAATGGTGAAGTTCTTACATTGTATTGATCTTTACCGCGGTAGATGCCCTCTACGATCTGAGCAGATAACTACAGTATCAAATTTCCGAGTTTTAGGAAAGCTCCGTCTTGGAAAAAATGTGATGGGTGAGTGGAACTGAAGCTAGCGTGTAAAGGGGGCAGAATTGAGAATCTACATGCTTGCTAAACCTGAAGCAAAAACTATTTCATTAGATTTGATTAAAAGTTACCAGTGCATTTTGTTCCTTTTGGCAAACACTGCTGTTCCATAATATATGGATTAAGGTTTTTTTTTTTAACAAACTCTGTTGTCACCCTTGAAAGACTGCACCAACAAAACTCCTGAGGCGGTGAGGGGCGTGAGTGTGAGTGGAGGGGGGGGTTAAGGGTCCTTTTAAAGGGTGAAGAATCAGGAAGGGGCTGATGTCATTCTTCAGAAATGTGAGGGAGGGGTTGCAAGTAGAACAATAGATCTCTGTAGAGTTCATATCCCGTTAGAGCTGCATCTACTGTGGCATTAAACCCAGAACAGGTCAGATTTATAGAACCCCCCCCCCCCCCCAACTCCCCCAACACCTTTTCTCAGCTTAATATTCCACATGGTCTCAAGTGGTTAATGTTTAACAAGTTCTAGATTGGTTAAAGGGCTGTGAATTAAACTAAGAAAGAAAGCACTCAAGATGAAAGGAGACCTTAATTTATTTTAACTTAATGTTTAAGATTGTATTAAAGAGCCAAAGGCCAACCAGCGTGCTAGATCCAGATGTTTTTAACTTTAAAATTGACCTGCACTCCTGCTGCTTTAGTTCATTTACTACTGTGCTTCAAA
Source organism: Amniataba percoides (assembly GCA_037176925.1). Classification (NCBI taxonomy): domain Eukaryota; kingdom Metazoa; phylum Chordata; class Actinopteri; order Centrarchiformes; family Terapontidae; genus Amniataba; species Amniataba percoides. The sequence continues at coordinate 9,465,464 of JBAJHX010000031.1, read as the reverse complement.
ATTTCAGTCTGACTTGACTAAAAAAAGACCTGTGTAATTGTCTGGTGTTTGCAACCTGTCACTGGGAAGTTTAAAGTGCTCCCTTGGGGAAGCAATCTACTCTCACAGGTGAGGGTTCAAACTACTCCCACGATCTGTTCATACTCATCAGTGTAACTCCACCTTTCCACTCACTGTGTCATTTTCACAGTTGTCTCACTGCCAAGAATGGAACTTCATAAGATGCATCATCCATTTGACATTTTCTATGAATATTTACTCTCACGCTGTAATTTCAACATTTACCTCTCTCTAATGGCCCATTAATCTTGAATAGTTTGTTTTTGAATAAAATCCCACAATCTTCTCAATCCTCTTGTGTTGCAACTGTACCCTTGTTGACTGAGACTCCTCTCCAGAATCAGTGGGGGGTAGAAATCCAGCTACATTGTCTCCTCAGGGTTTTCCCTGACAAAGACTCATTGTGTTTGGGCATAATAGTGGGACTTATTTGGTTGAGTAGAGTTTCCAACTTTAGCCATGGAGTGTTGTGCGTTTTTGCGAGTGCCAACTTGTTCTCAGGCTGGAGAGGAGACCCGTCAGAACAGCGCATCTTTTGTTGCTCTCACACCCTTGACAGTTATTCTCCACATTTTACTGTCTTTTCATATTTGAATGTGCTGCCTGTAACTTTATACAGACAATCTGAATTAATATTCAGTGTAGTCAAAAAAATAATGTAGTTATTTCTAAGCTGTTTTTATTTCATTTTTTTGAGTGAGTTTTGAGTAATTTCTTTGTGGTCTAAGAGTTATAGTTTACAGGAGATGGTAGAATAGTAAGACAGGTGAATTGTTTTGTTGTTTTTTGACTGTTACAGTATGCACCAGAATCACATTATGTAAAGTTCATAGTACTTTACACCCCGTCTAAAATACCCTCTTATACATGACATCTTATTCTTATTTCAATCAGGATAGATTATAGCAGTATGAACAACACTTAGTAACAGAGGAATTGATGTGATTTTCATGTCGTCTTTACAACAGGAAAGGAACTCGCCACGTCTAGACATTTGTAGCCGTGGAATAAAGCCAACAGATGAATAAATAAATCACTGATATTGATCCATAGTAGAGTTAAGACGGTATTAAAGATTACCAGATTCTTTGCTGATGTTATCTTGAATTGCTATGATTATGCAATTAATGGATTAGTCAGTCAGCAGATTGAGTTAATCTACAGCTATTTTGAAGTAAAAATTTAACATTTCTTAGGTAGAATAATTTACTCTCACCTTAATGTATTTCATATAGTTATAGTAGAACATAATGTTTTTCATATAGTTGTATGGAATATGACATTTAACAAAGTCACATTGAGTTCTGGGATTTTGTGATGGTCATTTTTTACATTGTTTTATACTCCAAATGATTCACTGAGAAAATATTAAGCAGATAAATCAACAATGGCCATTGTCCTGTCAGCGGGATGATATCAGGTACAAAGTGAAAGGGTCCATTATATTAACATTATACTGCTATTTCAGAATGGTGTTTGGGTCTTAATACTACAACATCCATGAACTTTTATTATAAAGAACAAGATTTGAGCAGTATCACATTCAGAACACTTTGCTGTCAAATTTGTCTGAATAAATCCAAAATCATCAGCCAATTAACAAGTAAACTAATTTAAGCTTCTGATTGTACTGTCAAGTTTTCTCATCACCGCTACCTTTCTCTTTCACTCACCTTCAGCAGCACCTTGAGAGTTGCAGTCAACTTCTCCCTTTCATGTATTCCACACACTTGCAGCTTCAGCTTTCCTGATATATTTTTTAATGCTGTTCTTATCTTTTACACTGACTAATCAGCAGGGAGCATTTCCTGTCAGTCAACTGCGAGTCACCTAATGTTTATGGGAAAAATTAAAGTGAAGAACTAATGTCGGATCATAAGTGCCACACTGTGATGTCACAACTAAAAAGGAGCCCTAGAAATGAAGTCATCCCTCTGCCATCATTGTTCTGAATGCATCCATTAGAGTAAAATATGATTCATTGGTATTGAATTCCTTTAAACCTGTTCAGAGTCTGAGTCATGCGATCAAAGCTTTATTGACGGACTCAGTCAGAACAGTTTCACGTAACGACAGTCGCTGCTGACATCAGACCAGCCAACAATGAGAGTCAGATTGTGTAAGCATGTACTCCTCGTTTTGTGCGTTAGTTTACTTGCCGAGCCACATTTCCTCAGACAGGAAATTGGCTGGTCACTTCCCTCTGTCTCATTTCCACTAATGGGCCCATAAAACTGGCCGTGGGTCAGAAGGGGGGCAGGGGTGGAGGAGGGGGATAGCATGCAAAGAATGTCGCTCCCTGTCTAATGAGCGAGATAATTTCCTTTTTAGTTTGGATGGGATGATCTGGCTGAGGTTTTTGGGAGAGGAAAGGTTGCCTTGGCTCAACTGTACTGGACACACTAATTCCTTCTTTTTCATCTGCTGTACATTCACAGACATGAAAGTTTAGATTCTGATTTGTTTTGGCACCCTGAACCACATAACACACGCTGTCAACATCTGGTCTCGTTGGCTGTACGCATAAGCTTCCGATCGCACGCTCTCTTCCTGCTCACACACAAATAGTAGAGGTGGACAGGACAAGGGGACTCTCCAGAGCCACAGCCTTTTAAATTTGTCATCAGTAAATATTGTGTAACACAGAAAACACTGTGCTTTTTTCTGTTTTTTGTATCCATACAGGGGTTATAAATCCACATATCTGGGAAGTAGTTTGATAGATAGTATTCTTTATTATGTTGATTTTAATCAAAGCTTCACATAAGTATTGACGAAGCTTTAGGAGTTTCCATTATTTCAGTCACTTTCTTATAAAATTATTACACACAAGAAAGATGAATACTACATTAAAGATGCAGGAGTTATTTTTTAGTTTGTTTTTTCTACATTAAATTTGTGTTATATATTTGTGTTACTAATAAATGTTATTAGTGCTCGCTGTTTTGTTCCTCAGACCTTCATGGGAAAAAAAATCTGTAATGTTCTTTTCGGTTCTTTTGCTGCTCTCCTGGCAGTGAACCTGACTGGCAGTGAACCACTATGACTCCATATATCGCCTCTAAACTTTGCTTTTTGTCTGTGAGGTAACCTTTTGGCATCTATGCTTTGACTACAGCGAGCACAAAGCCACCTTTTGTTTGTGGCCAAATTCATCACAGCTAAAGTGGACGTTGTCAGCACATTGATCATCCGTCTGCTCCGAGTTAAATGAGTCTAGATTATAGTAATTGAACCTGCAGGGGTTGATCTTATTCTGTCTCATTTACACAAGGTTTGATCCAGAGTCTCAGTGAACTGTCTTCGGTGTAGAACAGCTGTGTTTTGGCAAAAGCTTTAATATGAGGTTTTAGTTATTATCTAAATTCTTATCTCTTATTTAGTTCTGTTTTTGCAGACATTGAAGGCTCATGTTTAAAGAGGGATGGAAAAATTTGCAGCAACTGCATTAAAAACATGAAATGATTTGACGAAAAATTAGGAAAAAGAATCGCAGCATGACTCTGACTATGATGAGTCATTTCTTTCTTTCATTTTCTCTTACTCTGATTAAAATTCTTACCCTCTGCTTTTATTGTTTCCCTCAGATGAGCACGATGCCTGGTCTTCCAACCCGACCCTGTTTCTACGACATTGACCTTGATCCGGTCACAGAAGAGATCACCGGGCTCTTCTGAGCACACTCCAGTCACAGACAACATAAGAGGTATTCTCTCCTGCACACTGTGATAAAATCTTCCCGAAAATATGAAAGAATATTTCAGTCATCTGAAAGAACATCAGTTGTATAATTATAAATATTTCACAAGTAGCCATTGTCTCTATAAGTTGTTACATGAGGCTTTATTTCCTCCCTGGAGATTTTAGTTTACTACCTTGTTCACTCAGTGCCAAGGCTCCAGTCTGCGAGGCTGCACTCTCACTTACAGACACACAATTAAAATCATCTTCCTGTTTTTTTCCCAGGCTCCCTGCTCGGTTCTCAGGATCCTCTGCCCCGTGTGTGCTCCATCGTCCATCCTCTACCTTTGACAGGAAATACATTTTTACTCTCCCCACATCACAGTGACATGTTCTATAAAAAGGACAGAAACTGAAGCATTAGCTCTGCTGTATTTGCACATCTGTGTGAGAAGCCAAAGATGACCTACAGCCATATCGTGTACACCTTTTTAAATGCTCTATGCGTGTGCCTTTGACCTCTCCGTAGTCAGTTTAAGTCAAGCTATAATTTTACTTTAATGCTGTGTTTTAATAGTCTCCTAATTTACTTTCTTTGTGGGAAAAAAGTTACTCTATTGTCTTAAAATGGTGCTTGCCTTTTTATACACGTCTTAATGTTTTGAATTGAAATGGGCACAGCTTGTGTATTTATTAACTGAATTGCTGTTGTACGCACAAAGAGCCATTACCGTGTATATGTAACCTCTTGTGTCCAAATCTGCTGGATGTCCGAGCTGCTCTGCTGCCTGAATGAAAATCACCACGTTACGCAAGTTTGGCACACTGGTTCAAAGCACTTCTTGAGTTATTGTTACATTTTATGTGATGAGAGAGGTAAATATCCAGCCTTCACGGTGACAGGTGACGCATCCTGATCCTCATCTCATCATTATTCTTAGTTCACAGCTCATAATGTCTCATTAGATATGTGGCATTTTGCCCTGTGTAATAGTACCTCTGCTATTTTCCTTCAAGGTTCATGCTTTATTTCGTTTATAAGTGTTTACAGTTGTTTTATGATGTTAATGGAGGTTAGCTTATTTTGGGGCTCCGCTTAAGAACCTGTTTACATTTCACACTCAGGCTGTGGCTGGTTTACATTTAAACAGCTGAATGTAACATCAGCTGGACACATTAAAATCTTGTTTTGATTAAGCGATTAACACAGAGTGCCTGGAAGTCTTGATGAGATGACTGAATGACTGACAAATCAAGCTGTTAAACTTTTATTGTGAAAAGTCTAAACCGAACTTCATGTAACCAGTATCTGATTCATGCAAAGTAGCTCCTAAACTGCTCTCGCTGCCAACAGCTGTATGTTAAAAGTTTTCGCAGACAGAGATTAAAACATTGTGCCTTTTAAGTAAACCTTTTCATTTACTCCAACACTGTGTTTTTGTTTTCACACTTAGCAGTTGACTTGTGGCTGAGCCCATCTGTTGTTTGGACACTTGCACTCTCTTCCTGTTGTCTCGTGGTTCAACGAAGAGATGCTATGATGCAAATCTGTTTTTGTTCCAAAGAAAGAAGCCTTCCTCTTTCTCTCCCTCTCTCTCTCTACTCACACATTAAAACTTTGTCATTGTTTCCTTCTGTTTTTCCACCCAACTGCAGCTTTAATTTCACAGGGGGCGGTCCCTGTGGTGGAAGCATGCCTGAAAGCCAACGGTTGGGGCCCCCCTGCAGCACCCCAGGGTGCAGCATCTGTCATTATGAGCTGTTTGGGATTTGCAACTTTGAGCCAACATACATGTGCGCACATGTGTGTGCGTATCATAGCCGGCATTCCACACCTGCTAAGTCTGTTATTCTGTGTTCGCTGGGCAGGATCTGGCACTTAACCTACACTCCCAGCTCTCATTTATACAGTATTGCTCCAACAGCATATTTGGTGTGTTTTGTGTGTGTGTATGTGTGTGAGAGAGAGAGATAGACTGAACCCTCTTGTTCTGAGCTGATGATAGATTTGAAGACACGGTGTTGATGAGGGGTGGGTTTCGTCATTGCTTCGTAACGTGCTGGAAAATCCCCTCCTTGTCAGGTTGGAGTTGTTTACGTTGAGCTTCTGACTAGATCTGCAGAAGCCTCCAGTTGTTTAAGCTCTCATCTTTTAGCACTCATATTTAATAGACTGACTAATTTCAGTACCAAGGACAGGTCCCTTTGAATGTGCGATTGTGACTCAAAGAGTTGCTAGAAAGTGACTCAGATGACCCAAAGCAGGTAGCTGCCCCTGGGCCTCGAATCCCCCGGGGCCCCAAAGGTTGTGATTAATACATTTGCATAACTAAAGCACATTATTAACCGGGTCCTGCATCCTGTCAATTTTATATTTTATGTACTTTCATGGTGTTTTTCATCAAATGACCGCGAACTAACTGACATACAGAAAACCTGGGGACACGTAGTATTCCAGTCGAGGAGCCTGGTCCGCTGTGGTTGTGGAGTTTTTCGCCCTGCCCACGCCAGACATCAACCCTCAGGGCCGCATTCTTCAACTTCACCCTGTCTCTGTCTGAAAAACACAACACTTCCCAGCATTGCACTGTTGCATTTTTGTTTTAAAAATATGTGACCCATGTATCAACTAGAAGTCCAGTAGGAATGTCAGGATTTTCACACGGATGCCTTTTGTGTATTTCCAGGCTGCAGAAGAAGATAGAAGAAGATATTCGTACAGTTTTACCTGTGTGTATTGTATTAGTCTTACCTGTATTAGCCTTTTTTCACTCTCTGTCATCATTTAAGCAGAGAAATGATGTTTTTCTATGAAACATCCTCAGCTCGGTTAATATCACCAGAAAGAAACACAGGTGGTGGGAAAAAAAGCATTGTTTTTCAATGGCCCCCTCCTGTAAAATGTGTGTGTGTTTGTGTGTGTATGTGAGCATGCGTTGTGCCTTTAATGTGCCCTTGCATTACTGTTTTATTGAGCGGAGACCAGTGACATATCCGGTAAGGCTTTCACTTTAATGAGAACCTCCTTCCCCCATCTTGCTCCACTCCTCTGCCCCCCCTTCTCTTTCAGATGACATCAGCGTTTCTGCTGATAGGCCTGCCATGCTGAAGGTCATTGACTAACCCATCTATCTACACACACCGTTCAGCTGTAATGAGCTTGGGCTTGGTGTCTTGAAAGGGATGTGTTTGAAATTATTGGGTAGTTTTAGCAGCGTGTAGTCTTACTCATGACAACATGCTACTTAACTAGTCTGAGATCACTTTGTGTCACAAAGGTGATGAGAAATATTCATGAGCATTTAGTTCATTTGGGAGCAGAGCAGTGTAACATGCCCGAATCAACAGCTGGGATGTAGGAAAATACAGTGTTAGTTCTGTGAACTGTGCGTTATATTTTCCAGAGTAACATTGTAATGCATGTGAAATTATTTTGCTTGTCTGAATGTTCTGCTGTCACAGTTAAGAAAGACGTGTTATTAGAAGCATATACTGATTTGTTCATCTATCTAGATTTATCTTCCATCATTGATTCTTCAATAACTGTAGAGGGAAGCTGTTTCACATCATTCAGTCATTCAGTTTTAACTAAATAAAACATTTATAAAAGACAGAACATAAGGTTTAATAAGATCAGATAAGATCAGACCAGTAAGAAACAATGAGTCCATTTGTAATTTTGTGAGTCATCAGGAGCACCTTAAAGTCTTATCTAACATAGACAGGGAGTCGGTGAAGAGATGCCAAAACCGGTGTAATATGCTCAAACTTTATTGTTTCAGTTAAGATCCCAGCTCCAGCAGCCCATTTGTGCTCATGCATGGGAAACTAGATAAGAGAATGTAATCCAATCTGCACGAAACAAAGTGAATTAACGTCTCTGCATCTGCCAAGGACAGAAAGAACCCAGTTTTAGCAATATTTTGTACACTGGAAAAAAGGCGAACTTGGTGATTTCTTTAATATGCTTATTGCAAGAGAGTAGCTTTTGATACTGCGTTGACTGGCCTCATCATATCCAGATTATGCTCATGTATCAGATCATTTATCATTAAGGCTTTGGTAGATATTGAACATTTTCAAAACAAAATCTGAGGGTCTCGTTTGGACTGCATCAATACTAGATGAACCAGTGGCTCTATAAGAAGATAGCATCTTAACGTGAAGAGGATACTGTTTATTATTAGCAAAAGGTTTTGGTGGTCAGCGCATGTGACGGTAGTTGGAAGCAGCTCATCATGTGTCTGTGGTTACTTTTACCTGATGAGGTTAAGTCAAATCAAATCAAATTAGATCTTCAAGTGCCAGTGATGCTGATATGGTCAACACCGTGGCTAAAGAGAGAGCTCTGCCGTCACAGGATGTGCTCACAGTTAAACTGCAGCACTGAATTATGCAACAGTAATTATTGGGGTCAGAAAATGAAACTTAAGAATATTTTTGTTTTCAAGTCAAGTTAGATAAATCAATTTTGACAGATCAAAAGGAAGCATGACTTAAAAGTCTTAATGGAGTCAGATCTCAGTCATCAGGAAGACAAAGTCCTCATTCTTTCGCCTAAAAGCTGCAACACAAACAGTGACTCAAATGACTGCTTAGTGTGTAAGTGGCCATTAAATTGACTAAATGCTGTTTTTACTGAAGTCCACAGTTCTGCTTTAAAGCTCCCTTTTGAAAATCATTTTGAAAACATGCTTTCTTTGTTTTTCTTTTTTGTCATCTGATTTTCCCGACAGGAAAAATTAGATGTTTTTCTAGTTACTTTGCTGCTGTACAGCAGGTTTCACATTTCATCAGCGCGTTTGTCCGTTCAAATATTTGTTTGTGTTCTGGTTTGGTTCAGCTGCAGGGACCCTGAGGCCTGTGTGAACTTGGCTTTGAGCATTCGGGCTGTAATTTGTGCCTTCTAAAATTCCAAACAAAATGGCACATGGCTCAACCTGCAATTAACATTTAAACCTTAACATCATCCCTCCATGAGAGAGCGAGAGATGCTCTACCCTTAACTACAGCAAACTGTCAGACACACCAACAAGATACTGACCAGATACTGTGTGTGTGTGTGTGTGTGTGTGTGTGTCTCACAGGCAGATTAGATTACAGATTCAAAACTGTATTATAATTACATTTTTGGATATAACTTTTATCGACTGAGCACAATAGAGTAACTTGAAATAAAAGACAACTATACATACAATGAAATACTGATTATCAATTAATGTGTCAACCATTTTCCTGTTGAACTGATCTAGTCCATTTTTTGTTGGCTTACAGCCCAAAAATATTCAGTTTACTGTAATATAGGTTAAAAGAAACCAGAAAATATTGAATATTGGTTGGTGATCACTCGAATTGTTGACCATGAATCGATGAATCAACTAATCACGTAATGTCTTTAATGTTAATGCTGATAACACAGAAATCCACGTGGATAACCCACAAAGGTTGTGTGCTGTGTGTGAGAAGAATAGCTTTTTCTGTCATCACATCACCACCGAACACGCTCAACTTGACCCAAGCGTGTCAAAGCAGACGATACATGACCTTGTTATGGGAGAAAGATGAGAAGATGGTGGCAGTAATGGAAAGAAAATATAAAAATAGTTTCACCATATTTAAAAAACACTGGGTGAAGATAAATATAGATATAATTAAATAACAATCAGGTATCATTTATGCATTAAAAGTTGTTTTTTGTTTTTTTTTTTACTTTCTTACTGAACAAAAAAAGTTCTTCTTGTATATTGTTACATATGAACACTTGTATGTTGATGCTGAATCTATGATGTCTACAATGGTTTATCGACCCCACGTTATATTGAATGCATTGCTCACACATCTTATAGTGGTCTTGTGTGATTTGATATAACATCTGTGGTGACCTAAAAAGTCAAAGATCACCATTTCAAACCAAGTACAGTAAAAGTAAAAAAAAAAAACTTTGGCACACTCTGTCCTGCTCCATATGTCAGAGTCTCCTGGTATGTTCAGGTCTTAAAGCTCTCCTTGTTTTGGTGTTTGCGGCTGATCCCATGTGTCAATGTTGTTGTTTTTTATGTATATATAATCTCTGACTCCATTTATCAGTCTCTCCGGACAGATCTTTTCTTTCATTTATCAGTCTCTCCTCCTCCATCAGCACTGTCTCTCATGCTGCAAGGCGTGCCACCATGCATCACTGACGGGTGGTGTTGCAGGAGGAGGAGGAGGAGGATGAAGAGGAGGAGGAGGAGGAGGGGGGGCGTCCTAAAAGAGTTCTCGGTTGTGGCTCCTCATCACTCCCGATCAGCCACCCCGGGGCGGAGCTGCGCTACAGAGCTCGGATAAACACAGTCGCTGTCGGATCCTCGCTACCTTCTTCCTCTCTATTTTTTGTGGTTTTTCGCCTCTTCTTCTCTCTTTTTTTTTTAAAGCCAAAGAGTTTGCGATCGCTCGCCATGGGAGCAGAGAGCTCGGCCCAGCGGGACGCGAAGAGCCTGCAGGATGCTTCAGCTTCAGCTTCAGCTTCAGGGGGGGAGCTGAGCGCGCAGGACGCCTCCAAGGTACGCCACAGACCGGGTCCCTGATCCGGATCACACCCCTCATCCCACACACGCTGCCCCGCCCCCCCACCACATAGTTCACCCCTCCATCCTCCACATTTCTGCCTCCATGTGCGGTTTTCTGCTGAGTAATGGGTCGAGCTGCCTGCAGTCCCGCAGTAATAAAACGCCAGCAGCTCATCCGGCTCCAGATTTACACCCAGACGAGGCCACCTGGAGCAGACACCAGATCAGCCCTGTTTTGTTTTGTTTTTTTGACAGTTCTGGGGTACTGAGGGGTGATGGAGTCAGGTGGAGTCAGGCTGGTGATGGCAGCTCCATCACTCCACCTGCTCCTGGCCTGCACTCTTCAGCTTTTTACCTGCTGAAGATTGAGAGTTTCGCCAAGCAAAGGAAAAAAAACCCAAAACAGTCCTGTGATACATTTCAAGCTCTTCATCTAAAAGGCTTTTTTTTAAAAAAATATATATATAAAACAAGGTTAAAAATACTGAAGTACTGAAGTAATGTGTGAAATTTAATCACCAATAACCCAGAAATATTGATTGATTGATATGATCTGTATCATTATATCATATCAGTGTAGCACCGTACGTCACAATAAACTTGATGAACAGAATGAAGTGGCTCAAACAAATCTCGTCAAAGTGTCGCCGTGCAGCAGATTCATCATTAATATGATTTTTATTTTGTCCCATCCTGTGCTGTTCCAGTCACTCCTCCCATCTCTTCCACACAAAAATCAAGTCAAGTTGAGCAGTTTGACCTTGTGACGGTTGGATAAACCATTAATGAATAATAGATTAAAACACTGTCAGCATGTTTTGGGGGAAGTGTATAAACAGGGACCTCTGATTTATACTGAGCGTCAGAGAGCCTGTTTACTTCTGCACTCCTGTTGAAGTCCACTGACGCTTAACTGATGAAGAAAACCGCATTAAATAAACTTCATTTGTACGCAATTAACTCTATCTCAACATTTCAACTGAGATAATGCAGCAGCTAAACTTTTACTACGAGTCGACGTGCCCTTTTCATTTCCTCGTCTGTGCAGTATGTCGTGGGCAGCTGCCATCATCTGGGGGATCTTGCCGACTCTGCAGTGTTGCCTCTGTGTAAATTGCTCAGCTTTGTGTGAGTGAATATTTGGAAAGTGCCTACTAATGACTATGTATGTTTCGCCACCTGCTCTGTTCACGCCTCATATAAGCGATTGGATTTATTGACTTTTCTACAGACGGGGGGGTCAGCGGGTCAGATTTTGTGGCCCGTCTCTCCTCCTGAAAGGTCAGCGGAAAGGTCAAACGACAAAGAGGGAGACACTAAAGTGAGACAGAACGCGCAAATGGCTCATCGCAGTTAAGATTTGAATTATAGCTACAACTGTTCAGACTTTTGCTTTCCTCAGAGTGTTTTTTTACATGCTGGCTTTTTTTTTTTTTTTGGCACTTGTTTTCCAGCGAACTGACTTCATCTGTGTGGCAGCTGGATGTTTTGTTAAGCCTTGAGCTGTTATCGCAGGTATCAGCGCAGTGGCACTGTTTTCACTCGTATTTTTACCAGCGACATTGGAATGTATGATATGAAATGTTGACTTGAGTGCGTCTATTGTGCTCTGTGATTCCAGCTGTGACGGGGGGGCGAGGGGAGGGGGAGGGGGGGGGGGATTTTAGAGATATCATGTGGACAAATACGAGAAACAAATTCATTCTCCTAGCTGCAACAGTTTTATTACTCACATTTCCTCGGCCAAATTGAATAAAGTCTGTGACGCAAATTTTTATTTGATTTAATTTCAACATGAGGAGCTTAAGAGCTTTACGATTTGATATTATTTATCTCAGTAAAGTCAATTATGATTCTGTTTGGAGGCTAAACTCTATAAAGTAAGACCAATTAGAAATATTGTCAAGTTTTAGTTACTCACTTACATGAGGTATTTGTACTATTCGTACTATTTTCATTTTCTGAACTATATGCTTAAACCCCTCCACCTTTCAGAGGGAAATATGGCGCTGTGTTACTGTATTGATGTGCTGTGAAAGATTAAACTGGTGGTTCCCAACATGTCTGGCCTTTGAGCTCTCATAAAAAAACTGTATTTATCATTATTAGCAGTAATAATCAAATGCATTTTATTTTCTCTGTATGTTCAAATGCAGGACTGTGCCTACAGAAGGTGCCTACAAATCTTTTGAAAAATCATAAAAAAGTGAGGAAAAGTTAGATTTCTGTTGAGCAAACTCATATCTTAACGTTGGAAAAGTGGAGGACCGTGACCTCGAGTTGTAGCGCCAAGTATTTTATTTCTGAACCACCTCAGAGAAAGAGGGAGTAGGCGGAAAACTGCAGATATGCCCGTTTCATTGTCTCCCTCTAAGTGATACACATTTATCTAACATGAAAACAGTGACTGCAAAACCACCATCATATTTTAATGGTAAACGTAGCCATTGAAGTCATGTTGAATGGATGGACAAAGAGTTCACAGAGTATAAATGGTGTGTTTTGTGGAGTGAGCAAAGTGTGTGTGTTTATGGTGTTAGTGTGTGGTCAATAAATATTCTCATCATGCCACAGAGGAATTATAGCAATGTCTCTCTCTAGTATGACCACTGGCCCGCCTTCCTCACACCTCTCTGTTTGCAACATCCTCTCAAGTGTTAATAAATGAATCCATAATCGCATTAAGGTCATTATCCCAGCATGTCTTTGCAGAGGTGAAGGTCGTGTTGTTTCGACTTAGGGAAAAGAAAACATTTTATTAATGTGACAAAATATATTGATTCAATTCTTCTAAATATTTGAGAATGTTTTTGAGACATATATGTGTGTATCTGTGACACAAATCACAAAAAAAGAAAAGATAAATCAAGATAAATAAGTTATCCTTATTCCAATTTGGCCTTAATCAACTTATTTAGGATTCACAAGTTACGATGGTAAAGAATCAGTTGGGGTTTTTTTTTGTTTCCGTCTCAATTGAATCTCTGAAATCTTCTCTATTCTCTGTCTCTCAGATGTACCTTTCATTGCTGCATTTCAAGCTCCATTCACACGAGTTGTAGGTCTCTTTTGGAAATCTCAAACATGACATGACATGACCAAGCTTGAGTTTTTACAGAGCATCACTGTAGTCTTTGTTCTGGTAGTGTGATATTACACTAAATCACTAAACAAGGTGATGGCACACAGTGAAATACTGAACAAGCACATCCACACATTTAACATCAAACTGAGGTGAACTGTGAGGCTACCTGAGCTGCAGGAAAATTCCTCTGAAGTTAGAGAGAAGTAAAAAGACAGGTGTTAAGTCACTTCTCGATCTGAAGATAACCAGAGAAACCAAAATTTAAAGGTCCAACATGCACAATTGGTATAAAAAGATTGCGGTGTGAGGTTGCTTCTTTCACCCTCTCTGCCTTGTTTACCTTAATTTCTTAATCCACTTCTCTGTTTTGCACAGAAGAAAGAAGCTTTGTGTTAATAGTACTGTCATGAAACTACAGTAAATATCACGTGCATTCACTCGCGTCCGCACTGACTGTCCACTAATGAACAATAGCAGACACACCACAAATAGCCACTTTAGACCTGCATCACATGTCAGCCTTCTCTCATCACAACAGTTGCAGGTGACTCCAATGAGCCGACACCATCTTATGTAATGTAATGCGTGCTGATTAAGGCTGGTACGTTCCTGTATAATGAGCTGCAGCTGATCAGACGCTGCCGTGGCTCTGATTATCCTGTTTAGCAAAGAGAGAGGAGAGAGTGGAGGGGGGAGGCGGAAGGGGTCAAACAGAGGACCCATTGAGGATGGGCCGGGATGGGGACAAGCAGGGGGCTCCCTGTGTGCGCCGGCCCAAAACAAGAGGAAGGAACCGACAAGGGGAGGGGTCGGAGCAGCGTTTGGGGGCCGAGTGTGGAGCCCAGGCAGAGAAAAGTTTGAGAAAGGGAGGGAGAGTTAGAGGGGGGACCCGCCAGGATGACATAAAGGCAGATGAATCAGCCGATTGTTCCCTCAGCGCTCCCTCCTGCCCGATTTCAAGAGGGCGCTGATGACAGAGGTTGAGGGAAAATGGGCTCAGGTTAAAAAAAAAAGGAGCAGACTTGCTTGGGTGGTGTTGAAGGTGGAAGTGTGTGAACTTCTCTCCCAAAAATTTGATCACAAATCTTGTAGAACAGAAATAAAAAACAAAAAAAAAAATCTTACAGCTAACTTCTTTTTTTTTCAGCGATGTCCAATCAAAACCTTTATATACCTTTATATAACCTCAGTATAAAGAGATACCTTAAAATCTTGGGTCAGTTTTAGATAGGAAACAGAAGTCGACCTTTAGTTATGTTTGTCAGTTTGTCAAAAATGCTTGACTGAATCTAAATTGACTGAATCTAAAATGTTTGGTTTTAGTTTTGGCAGAGAATCCACAGATGATGAAAAGGCTGATATTAAAACTGCTTACATTTTAAATGCAAGCAGATCTAAACTTGCTAATGCTTTCTGGGAAATCTTAATACAAACATACTTTCATGTCAGTGTATCAATCAATCTACACCCTGTAAACTGAACATCATCAGTGCATCATAGCAACATGAAAAACAGATTATTATAAAATGAATTGAATTGTTTACCAGCCCAGAGTTGGGTTAGATAAGAGTATCCTAGAAGCCAACACTTTTTAACAGGGAGTTTAGTGAGTTTCTCTCTGAGTGGTCAAAATAATTCAATCAATTGAGTTAGAGCAGAAAGTCAAGTGATGTTGGTTATTGAAAAGTAAGTGAGATTTGACGTGAAGCATTTAAGCATGTAAACAAACTAAACCTCCAAACTTACCTACAGCAGAACTTCATTTATAAAGAGAAAAGACGCACTTTCTCTTTCTGAAATGTGTCATACAAACTTGTATTTTTTTATTTCCAGTGATTGTTATAGCTTTGTTAGAAGCTGTAGATCTAAAATCATAAAATGTTCCAAAACATCAAACTCAACCAAATATATCCACCTGAAACAGAATCAAGTTTTGCTGAATGGCTCACAGCTTATCTGTCAGCTACTGCAGGCAGCTGAATTACTAAACCTTCTGCCGTGAGTTTCTTTGTCAGATCAAATCTATGATTCTGTTTTCTCGTCCCTGTTGTGGAGAAACAGGAAGTTGCTAATTAATCTGTCTGCCAGCCAGCTTCCTATCTTGCATCTCTCAGATTCTCCGCCAGCTCTGTTACAGCAGAAAACAGACATGTTTGAGCTTTTGTTGTCTTCCCCTCTCTGCCTCCTAAAAAATAGACCCCACTTCAATAGTTTGATCTAATAATGAGTTCACAGGACAATATCAAGTCCCAAAATGGCATCAGCATCAAAGTCTTACATAATGTTATAAAAATGTATTTAAATCAATGGTACAAATGCACAACTTCGATTTCTCAAAAACAGAGAATTATTTCTATTTTGTGAGACAGTTGTGAGATGGCTAACAGGTCAGAAACTTAGTAGTTTATCTTGGTTAAATATACATTTTTATGTGTTGTCAAATTTAGGATAATTTTAGCTCTTCTTGGCCATTACAACAAGCTATATTCAAAAAACAAAAGCATGGGAACCAGTCATTTAAAACTTTGTGTTTGAGTACATCAGTGTGGCAAAGAGATGAAAGAAAAAGAGGGCGATTGCTCCAAATGCTGACGTTTCTGTCGTGGTGCCATGCGCACGCTGGGCGTTTATTTTGGGATCGCATTAACGCAAATTGGATAAAATTTGACACTTTATTCAATTTAGAATTGGATTCCCTTTTGCACAAACACACCACCCAGAATCAGCGCTTCCCGTCGGCAGTGTCACGGGTGGAGGGGGGGGTTTCCACCGTGAGAAACGTCCTGTGGTGATAATGTGGTATTGAATATCTGAGGTCTGGCCAGCAGGGCTCGATGTCCCCACAGGGATTGTACCAGCTACTCCTTCCCAATCGGTCATTATGACGGGACGACTCTGCCACATCAGCGGCTTCACTTCACCGCCTCTTTTTTATTGCTTTCGGTAGCTGAAGGCAGTGTAGAAGACTGGAAGCTCCTTCGAATCAAGTAATTGTTTACGATATTTGCCCCAAATGGCAAAAGATTACATCGGTATTAGAGCCCCTTGAATAAATGAGGATATGTGTGCTTGGATAATTAGATTGTGATCATGCACAGAATCTGATTACAGCATAATTACTTTGTTTGTCTCTCACAGAGAACGTTCTGAACCGTTTCGACATCAGCTTCTCCTCTCTGCGCATGAAACAGATAAAAGGTGTTTACTTCCTTTTCAGAGCAACTTAGAACCGATTAGGTGCTCATTTTCTTCCCAAGAGGTTTTTTTTTTGGCTTTTGTTCAGAATTAGAAAAAAAACAAAAACAATACAAAACAAAGAAGCCCATTTCCATCTGTTTTAGTGTCTGCTGGCTCCTCACTGCGACACTGTGCTCAAAATAACCTCTCTTACCTCCATTACGTCATGAGCCTCTGTGGACCAGCTCACCCATCTTGCCTCTGTATTCTCTCGTCGTTTTCTCTTTTAGCCTCATGATTCATCATCCTGCCTTTCCACGCACCTGTTAGCTCTTGCTCTGCACTCTCCTTTCTCTCCATTTATCTTGCCTCTGCTAAAAAAAAGGCTCCTGATCCCATGTTGTCTGTTATTTATGAAGTAAGTAAACGCCCCAAGTTCTTTTTCTTCTGGTGTTTTTTAGCCTTTGCCAAACTGCTTCAGCCGACATCTGAACAAGGGCATCCCCTACCTCTGCATGTATCCAGAGTGAAAAAAACATTGGAAAAAAAACTATATTAAATTGCTCTTTAGTGCAAATGGTATCTAGAAGATATTACGGTGTGTCGCTTCTGCTGTTTAGAGAAAACATGATTGTTTAGAGAGAACATGATTTATTGATATATTATATATTATTTGTTAAGAATCATTTATCTGGAAACCATTCAAACTAACAAACCATTCCTATTATTTTTGTGGTGAAAAAGAGAAAGAAAAGCTGTCAGCCTTACTCCATATGTTTTTTTTATGTAGGGCTGTAAGAGGTATGCAGTTTAAAAGGGAGAAAAAAAACGTGTTATTCGTGGCGCTCCTCATCCCCTCTTTCATGAACCTGTTCACCCCTCTTGCTGCCTCCCTCCCTGTTGCTTTTTTTTTCTTTGCACATCCATTTTTCATCAGCTTTGGTCCTGATGCAGCACTAACTGCTGCACAGAGCAAAGTGGAAGATGTGTGAAGTCATGATGTGTGTGTGACTGTGGGCGTGAGTGTGTGTTTTTCTGCCGGTGTGTCAGCGGTGCTCGGTGGGGGTCGGAGCGTTTGAAGGACAAACAGTGAATCATAGCTCTGGCACAGCTTCCTTCTTGTACTAAATACTGATGGAGGACGGTGTAACGGCCCTAATCTCAGCAGCCGAGCGCTCTGAGATTTAGTGTATTGACCAAACACACGACTCGTAAATCAAACCCCTTCCAATAACAGTAAAACCCATTGACCTAAAAAAAAAAAAAAAAACGTAGAGTAATGGTGGAAAGTACTTACTCAAGCACTGAACTTAAAGACACTCTAAGGAGCTTTTAACTGGTTATGAAACTGTCTACATTTGATACCAACATATCAATACAGATTAAATAAGCAAATGAGTGCAAAGTGAGAGGACTGATTATTTTCTAGTGATAGAGTTGGTGAAACTCTACCACCTTTGTCCACAGGGGCTGACAAAACCAACACAAACTGAAAGATTTGCTTTAAGTACAAATTTGAAGTCATTTATCTGAGTTTGTAGATTCTGACTTTAAAAACCTGTTTTGGGATACAGTGAATTAAACTATCTAACAATTAAGATTGTGAAATAGTTCAACTTAGCTCCTCTTCAGTGAGATAATCATAAAGAGATGCTTAGATCATCAAATAGTCAACAGTATCAGAAAAAGTAATGTAACACTGATAGGATCCGTTCCTCTGCATAACACTAACAATAATAAAGTACTTTGCTCACAGTAGCTGAAGTACTTTTACTTCTATGCGATTCTGAGTAAAGGGCTTGCAGTGGAGTATATCTGCGTTGTGGAATAAGCTGTTCATTTTTGGGTGCTAAACTCCTGCAAAAAGTGTGTTTCTGTCAGGACACCTGTGTCCCATGACTCATTTGCACCAGCAAAGCATGTTTTTTTTTTATCACCATACCTTTTCAATGAACACAGTATTCATAGACAACAGATTTAATTTATTTCCCGTTAAATATCAGTTTTGGGCAGTTAAAGTCTGACTCATGTTCTTGTGGTTATGTCTAAGAAACTCAAAGCACTTGAATGAAGAAATGTTGGAGTTACGTTTCCAGATGTTGAATAATAAAAGGTGAATGCTAACTGCACAAGACAGGACGCAGCAGGGTACGTGAAACAAATCCCGGCCTCCCTGTGTTAAAGTAATGTTTTTAAAGACAGAGCTGCCTGTATGGACTTGACTGGCCCACGCGAACAGGCATTTTAAGGTTCGTTGCTCCAACTGAAGATGCACAATTATGACTGGAAGAGTGCTTTCAAGGCAAACCCCACGCTGTACTTTACATACTGTTAAATTTATTAGGTAGCCCGGGCCACCCTCTCTTTAAGGGATTTCATCTTTCCCTTCAGAGTTTCATGGTTACCCGGGTAAAGTGCAGTATATTTAAATGTTCCTTTGTCTTTAGTGCAATAAACATGCATAGCTTGCACAAAATGTACTGTTACCTTGACCCTCTGCGCTCTTTTGCTGCCACTTAGTTCCTGAGCACTTTATCTTATCCATACATCTTTGTACACACTTTATTGTTGTTGTACTGTTATGTGTGTGCTGCTATTGTCGTTGTTTGTGCGGCCCTGCTGCGTGCCAGATTTCCCTCAGTGGGACAATAAAGAACTAAACTGAACTGAACTTGACACTCCACTGTAAGTGGTGTCTTATGATGCCCACTGCTGTTTTAAGATAATTAGAAACATACAGTACAATGAATCAAGTGGTCACTGCTTGCTCATTTAAGGCGAAAGGAAGTGTTGTTTTTTTAAGTTGTTTTAAAAAAAGTCTCTTATTGATGAACTTGGAATATAATTCCTGGCACAAACCTTAAAAAGGTTACTCTTTATATAATAATCATGTTTATTTTATTGCAAAGTACAAAGATGAAACAGATTTTTGTACGAATTTGATCTTGCGTCTAAACCTTTGGCCTTTAGTGTTCCTTCTCCATAAACACCACAATGCAGTATTCTCTAGAGAAGCCTTATTGCATGGACATAAACAGGTTTAAAATAATCTGCATGATTCACTGAGACCTCAAGACACCATGATATAACGTGCTCGTCTGTGATTAAGTCATTCGCATTCAATCCAGGTAACTGAATTAGTTTAAAGCCCATATACTGTTCCTGCTGTTTTAAGCAGGTGAATGAAAGTAATGAGACGGCAAGAACAACATTAAGGAGTTGGTTGTATTCTAGCATGAAAAAAGATTTCTATCTAAAGCTGATTTCTTTCACATGTCTCTTTTAACTGGGTTAAAAGCGAATGGCACCCAGCAACATGTGAGAAAAAGCTGGAACGGAAAGACTAAGGAAAGACTAAGGCTTCTTCTGAAATTTCCCATGACTGCCTGCTCATGTGAAAAAATCAATAGTTTCATTTTTACAATGGAGCAGGCGGCTGCATGCACTGTGAGGGTTTGCTCCCAGTGTCACACTCACAGAATATTATTACTTTAAACTTGGATTTCATTGACTTTTCCACCTGCAAGAAGCAGCTGTGTTCTGAAAATGCTACAGTCCAGCACCAAAACATCTCAGTTTTGTGTTCGCATGTCTTTCTGCCTCATTCAAGTGGCCAAAACATAAATCAATTCAGCTTTAACTGGCTAAAATCGGTTGTTTGTCAAAGGTCATATACTGTAGATATTGTTTTAAAGTGAATGTGTCCATAAAATACTGCTGCAGAAATGTTGAATGACTTTGCCATTCGAGTCTGTTGAAAATTGGGAAACTTTCACAGGGTCTTTGTTTTTTCATACAGTTTGTCCAGCAAATTGCCTGTGGCGGTAATTACATTATTCCAAGAGAATAAAGGCAAACCTGAACCTTCAATCTTGGACACAAGCTTCAAGTTAGATGGTTTATTGAGATTTGTAAAATATTATATTGATATGTAGTATTTTGTGGTTTGACAGTACAATTCTCTGTGCACATAAACATGGTCATGCTGGAACATCTTCAGTAGAGTACGCAACATAACTGAGACTGCTGATGATAAATAAATCAAGATTATGTGCTCAAAATCATCTACGTTATATATCTTTGTTTCACTATATTTACTTAAACCTCATTTTAACGCCATCCAAAAATACCTGGCTCTTCAAATTATTTGGATAGCTCCAAGATTAAGTGACATATTTAACCCTGAATACTGTTTCTGTTCCAAAGCTTAGATCAAATGTAAAGACATTAGCAGGGCAATAATCTCAGAGTAATTTGAGGCCCAAAGCCAAAAATAACAGTCTGGTTTAAGTGTCTCACTAATTAAAGCCACGTTTATGGCGTCTGCGTGCGTTCCAGACACCCCTCTCACTAGTCATCTTCTTTTCTCACACATGACTCTGGAGCTGGAGATGCTTATCAGGGCTCAGAGATATTTAGAGATTTATGACAGGAGGGTCAGCGAAGGGGGTGGAATTGTTATTACAACCCAGTTAGAGAGGCAGGTCCGTGGGGTCAAACGCTGGCCAGCGCGGCCTGATTATGATTGTGTCCTGGGGGGTCTGTCCTGCGACCAGGCTGTTGTTGTTGTTTGGCTCAGTTTGCTGTTCGAGTGCAGCAGCCGCACAGATGAAGGGCGGGGGAGATGAAAAACAGACAAATTGTGGGAGGTATAGAGGGCCGGGGTTATAGGGTTAGTGATGCACTGATGTAGGTAGAGGAGGACAACCTGGTTGTATCTGTTGTGCTGAAATGGCAGCTAACAGGTGTGAGACTCTTCAGGGTCGCTCCGGCTTTTGGTTTGCGTTTCTTTCTCCTTTGTCTCTTCCTCACACGTGTGCGCACACTTGGGTCTTGGCTTTCCATCTCTCTCTGCTGTTCCACTCGTTTAATTCAATGTCCCTGAGGTTCCCTTCTCACGACATGTATGTGAACCAGGCTGAAATCAAATACAGCTGACATGTCTTGCAAACAGACTGATGTGGTTCTGGGGCTAAGAAGTAGTGGACCACAAGCACAGAATACCATATCTTTGGTAAATTTGCAGTCCAATTATATGGTCTTGTGTACCTTTAACCTTATTGGTAAAATTTGAAAAAAATACGCCATTTCATGCAGTTCAATTACAGCAACTATAATCCAAAACTGTCTGATAGACCTTGAAATTTATGTGCACTAATTCCTGCTTTCCAAATGATAAATGATTTAGATTTTGTCTCTTGTGCCACCGTAAAGCTGATGTATGTGGTTTTAAGAGAAACGCCTCAGCAACTTCTGGATTCTGGAGATTAAGTTGTCCGTTTCTAATGATCCAATCCTGAGAAAATGTCATTTTTGTCTTGGACTGCAGGACACTATAACTTCCAGCCAGACATTAAACCACCATCAGTTATAAGATAAACTAATAGAAACATTGGCAGCCACACTTTTGGACACAAACCCAGTGAGTAAAGTTTCCATACTGCTCATCTGTGTTTGCCAGGGACAAATTGACAGATTTATTGTGACAAATGGCTCTTTTCCTGAAGCCACCATAAATGAAATTGCACAGCTGGACCTGAGAAAAAAGAGGAAATGTTTACTCTACATATTATTGTAAATGTATAATAGATCTGGATATAAATTCATGTAGACTGGGATTTATACCGCTTTAATTTGATATTCGTTCATTTTAAAAATAAGGATTGATGATCATTCCTTTGTTAATTCAGGACTTTTGACTTGATTGACACACACACACACACACACACACACACAGAAGCACAGGTAGGCGCAGTCTGAGCACCTGAGCAGAGTTAAAGGATTGTGGAAACAGTGAGAGTGCTCTTCTGGGGTCTTGTCAGGCTTTGATCTTTGGTATGTACTGAATGTGGGGGTCAGGGATAATAGATTGGGGGCTGGCAGGGGTGAAGAGACATGAAGAGAGAGGGAGGGTGAGAGAGACAGACGTGATGGTCACACGGGCCCCTGCAACCTCCCGTTAGACCGAGATGAGAAGGCGAATACTTTCACGCAGTTTATTTGAGTCATCAGGTTTTTCCAGATCATCACGATTTAGTTGAATAAATTGTCTTTCTTTTTAGTGGCTAAACTTCTAAAGTTCTTCGAAGGGGAAGTTAAAAGTAACTATGAAATGCTCTTTTGTCAAAAAACTTTCACTTAATTAAAATTAAGTGAAAGTTAAGTTAAGTTAAGTTCGACAGTAACAAAAAAATGCATTTGGAAGCATTTTCCATTCCTATGGCTACACTTTTGTCTTCTCTCTCTCCTCCATCTGGATCACTGTTTCGCATCTCCTCTCTCTTTCTATCTTCACATCTCTGTTTTCACCTCATGCCCCCCCCGCCCCCCCTTTCAATGGCATGATCCTCCTTTCGTCTGCTGCGAGACTCTTTCCACACCTCGCAGGTCAGAGGCCGAGAGGTTAACTGTCAGGAACAAACTACGACCCCACAGAGAGTCTTAAAGCCAGTTATCCCCTGCCGGTGTGTGCACATTTTCATTTGGGAATAATTATAATGCACAGCTGAAACAGTGATGTTTTTATTTTAATTAGAGCAGCAGTTCAGTTTTCCTGCTTCCCTTTCTGTCGCTATCCTGGCAGTTCAGAAACCATGTCAGCCTGATGCAGTGACTTTATTACTCTGATTTCCACCTCAAAACCATCATCATCAGTCTTCACCGTGTTATGATTGACAAGCATAGCTGGTTCTACAAGGATTCTCCAATATATTCAGTCCAACAATAGCAACATTAGTCTGTTATTCTGTTGCATGAATCGCAATTTTTAAGCTCCAGAGAAAAAAAATCAAATGCCGACTATAAACTGTAACTGTCACACTGTTTTTGTACATGTGAACTTCTAAATAAATTTTACCCATAATTTTAGAGTCATTTGAACTATTCCTGTAACTTATTTGATAATATTATGGAGACATGTCTCGTTCTTTTTTATTTAAGTGGATCAGATTTGGATAAAGGTCAGTAGTCAATAGTTCAGCCTCTTCTCTGGGCCTTTCTAAGAGACCTGGATTTGAGATGTAATTTACCAGCTGCGGCGTCCTCTTCTTTTCCTCCTCCTACACCTCGTGTTTGGTTTAAGGGATATAAATCTTGTCGGCTGGCCTTTGTGGAGTGATTTAGGAGACAGTGGATTGTCTCTCTCTCTCTCCTGGAGCCACCGAGTGTAGAGGTATAGCCAAGAAGTAAATGAGAGAGGTAGATAACGGGAAATACTTATCAAAGATAAATTCAGGAACAAAGTGAAAGCAGAGAGAGTGGTAAAGGGAGAGAAGAGATTATAGGAAAGGAGCAACAGACAGAACATCTAATCTGTCCTCCAGTGCTGACCCTGACATTGTAGGTCATTCTTATTGTGGAGGAAAAAGGATTTAAGGTTTATCTGAAGGCTTCTGCTTGCACAAAGAGGACTGACTAATTGGACTTTGAAGTATTGTTTTGTCATTAAAGGGGCGGCAAAGACAATTTCACACATTGGATTCCCAACGTGGCAGGAAGCTTATGAGACAGTTGTTTAAATAAGTAAAAGTTTAAAATCACTCACTAAGGCTCAAAATTTCCCTAAAACCGCAAGTTTTTATCAAGTATTACTGAAACAGCAGTAGAAGATTGGTTGCAGACTATTTTCAGTGGTAGATTAACACACAGTCGGTGCGCTCGTGAGTATTTAAGTACAATATTAGTGTATTTCTGATTAGCACATAACAAACGACAGTGCCGACGTTCTTCATAGTTAATGAACATGAACTGATGTGTCTTTAAAAGTTTCTGGACAACAACAGAGATGTGTTGCATAAGATTTGTTAGTGGATATATTCTTAACTGGCTTTGATCTTTAACAAGCAATTGACGATAAGAAAAATGTAGAATATCACCAGCTTTATCCTTTAATGTGCATAGCAGGCTTGTTTAAAACCACTTAAAGTTCCCCTCTTTGTCCAGTTTAGCTTAAACCGTCTGTCACTCGTTGCAACTGCCTGTTCGATTTAACGAGCTGATTATACAAACAATAGCAATTATTCATAGGTCTAAATGGCGAGTCTGCATTTATATTAAGAGCCACACACGTCCGCTGGCCGTCAGACACCAAGTGCATAATGGATGTGTAAACGCTCAAGTGAAAGAGGCTGCAGAGAGAGAAGCAGGGAGATTAAACCGTCCTTTGTCAGTACTTAGCTTCTTGTGACAAATGAAGACGAGGCCAAGAGCGAATGAAAAGAGCTGAAAGAGGTTAAATGGTCTCTGTGGTCTCATGTAGCCAGTAAACACCGCTGACAGCTCCACCTAACCTAATTTACATGACTTTAAACATACTGTATACACATGTAAACATGCAAACACACATCCAAACATACAATACGCACCTCCTGCCTCACGGGCAGGAGGTGCGTGGAAGGTTGGAAGGTTTATATCTCTACCATACGTCTATCTGTGAAAAATGGAAAAATAACAGCTGCTGCCACTTTAGCTGTTTTTCAGTAAAACACAGGACTGCTCAAATATTTTCAAAAAGAGATCAATTAAATCAGCTCACATAACAGAAAACCAGACAGAAAAGAAAACGCTTTTTCTTTCCCTGCTGTTTTTAGTTAAACAGATGTTTTGTTTTGTGACCATTCCTTTGTGCACTTTTCGTAGTAGGTCAGTCCGTCTTTAAGTCTTTGTGGCATACCATGTTGACCAAGCAGACGTCAAAAAATGCTAAACTGGCAGTGAAACTTGAACATATTCAGTCTGGGAAATTAAAGGAATTCAGGCAGTGCAGTACCTATCAGTTTTAGGTCAGTTCAGATTCAGTTCACTGGAATGATAAACTGAAGCTGCAGCCTTCACTCTCAGTCGTCTCTGTATGGGTGGGATACCGAGCGGGCGTATGAGAGTTGCCTTACACAAATATTGATGACTGTTAAAGTAAGGTTAAAAGTTTAAAGCTACCACCTGAGAAGAACGAAAGTAAAGACCTGAGAGTATTGAAAATAGATTGATACTTAAAGAGTTTTTTACGCCATATTTAACCAAGTGTTGTCCTGTGCAAGATGGGCAGTAACAACAACACCATCATCAAGATCAAAATTAAACAGAAATTGATCACACCTGTATAAATAAAATACCAGCAAGAATAAAAAAAGGCAACACACTAGAAGCAATGTAAAGTGGGAATTTCAATTTACTACTGCACTCTGATTACATATCTTTACATGTATGTAATATCTGATTACATGCATGTTGTTTTTTTGTATCAAAACTGATTTTCACTTTCATATGTATATGACACACTACTTCTTATACCGTGATGTAATGTGGCATATATCATAATATCGTCTCATATGGATATTAATCCTAGAAAACTACAGACTTTCCGGGTGTATGTTTTGGCCCAGGAGGTGTGTTAGTCGCCATGCTGAGCACTTGCTGCCATTGCTCATGAAGGATTTGCTCTTGTATTTGCGGTGCTGAGAACAGCATTTTTGACACCCAGAAGGAGTTTTTAATTTTGATGGGGTCAGAGAGGGCTTCTGAGGTAACTTAGGGACAGAGGTGGCGAAAGGGCGACCGTCCAGGGGAGGTGGGCTGAAAAAAGAGGGCAGAGTCAGGTGTTGGGGGGGGCTGTGGAATTTTTCCAGAAGAGGGCAAGGAATGCCGGGAATGCCAGTCATGAGTTAGACCAGGGGAGGGCGGGGTCGCTGCAGGTCCGGAGTTCAGCTGGTGGCTCGCAAACCAAATCTGATCAGAGGTCTTGATGATCGCTTTAAAAGGACTGAGGTTACAGGACCATCCTCCTGTGTGTGAATGCACCAATGAGATATTTATATGTGTGAGCATGTGTGACTCCCAGTATGCAATAATGACCTCGTCTGGCATTAAATACATGTCTAATTTCTTACACAAGCGGTTGGCGTGCACTTATGTAATTTTCGTCCGGTGTTCCTGGGTGGACAAAGCTTTGCACTGACACGACACAATGGCAGCATGAGCACTTAACAAATTGTATTGTACATGACCTAACAACAACGTGGGAGCACTTGGAAGGGAGCAACCAGGGGTGAAAGGCTTGGCTTTATTATGCCTTTGTTACAAATGTGTTTTAAGATTCCTGATTACATCTACAACCAATTATGACCTCAGTATTATCCAAACCACCTCATTCTATCTGATCTGGTCTTTGCTTTGGCAGACCAGAAGCCAAAGAAAAATAAATCTGATGTTTGTGCATGAAAGAAATGACTTAAGGAAGGTTGTTAGACTGAAATATAGCTGCCTAAAAAACAATCAGGTCCTGACAGAGTGCAGAAACTTATCTTTGATTTTTGTCCAGCGAGACCTGCCACAGCTGTCACTGGATGACAGACTCACAATGGAGGTTTCAGAGAGGAGAGAGGTGCTTGTTTCCATACTTTTTACTTACTTTTTACTTTTCCATACTACATTTGAATGTTACCAGAGCTGAATTAATTTATTAATCGCCCAATCGATCAAAAAAAAAGTAAAAGATTGTCTTATTCTAGCTTCTAAAATGTGAGGCTGTAATGCTTTTATCTGTTTCACATTATTGTAAATGGATAGTTTTTTATGTTTGGATTATGGACTATAGGTGATAAAGGACATAATCATTGGTAGTAGCCCAGAATAACCACAAAATAGAGCAGCAAATTTCCTCCATCTCATTTGCAAGTCAATCTTAATAATAATACTGAAGAAAAGTTAAAACAGTTTGGCTTCCTAAATATTTAATTCCCGTTTCTCTCTCTTCTGTCCACATGCAAACACACACACACTGCTCCTCTCAGAGTTGGCCCTTGTTGTATTCCTCCCAATCAGCTACAGCTCCATGTAGGACAGTCCTGATGACCTGATGACCGGTCCTCCTCCCTTCCTTACCTCCTCTCACTTTCTTTTTCCTCATCTTTTTAGTACACCCCTCCAGCAGAGTGTCTCTTCTGTGGTGTCATTTTTCAGGGCTTTCCTGGAGGAGTTTGTGCTGGTGGGAATGGAGCCTGAGTTTTCCATTAGTTAGATTAGCAGCTCTGTGGGGAGGCTCTGGTTCCCTCTCCCTTGGTCGGGATTGACAAAGCTCTAGTCTGCCGGCCATTGTGTGACTGTCAGCTCGTCGCTACCTGAAAAAAAAAAAACAGTCAGGATTCAAATCCCCTGATAAGATGCTGTGAGCCAGCCTGTGTGTTGTTTAATTGACGCACTTGTATTTTCATCATGGAAATATATTAGTATCATCCATTTTCTGTAGGATTTTTCCGGTGCTTTTCTTCAGTGTTATTTTCTAGCCTGTCAGAGATCTCACTGTTGAACACGAGCTGCTGGCTGAACAACAAAAGTCTGATTTTATAGGAAAAACAATGAAACGTGACCTGATGTGAATTTGCCCATTTTTGGTCTTTGTGGGGATGTCTTTGTGTTTTAACGATGGATTTTACCATCTGCTAATAAAACTGTTTAAGGACATGTAATGCAGTGGCAGCACACACACCATTTAAGGATTTAAGAGTGGACTGGCAGTCTTTTTTTTTATTATTTTATTTTATTTTATTTATATATTATTATTTTTTATTGATCATAAAACTTGATCGGTTCGTTGACATAAAGGCATTTATTTGGTCACATCATTTGAAAACTTGGTGGTTGGTCACAAGCTGTTTTAGTGCTTTAGTGAAGCCTGTCTTTGTCTTAAATGCCCTAAAGAAAAGGCTTTACATTTTGAGTGTACTCTGATTAGTTTTCTTGCTGTGAGTTAGATGAAACTATTGGTACCTCTCTTCAATCTTTTTTTCTGTGTCTCTTTCAGCCTTTGCAGAAAAACGGACAAATCTCCAGCATGACCAGCCTGAATGGACATTCGGAGGACAACACGCTGGCGGAAGGTGTGTGTATATTTGCATGTCCCGTCAATACTGTTTATTTACAGTGTGTGACTTCGGGTGATGTTCCTGTGGTTGGTGGGATAAGTAGCTCCAATGTTTGTGTGTGTTTGTGTCTGGGATTTTGTACTGTTTCTTCAGCAGTGGCAGAAGGTAAGCTTGTTTGTATGGGGTCAGTTTTCAGTGTGTGTTTGTGTATGTGTGTCTGTGTCTGTGTGTGTGTGTGTGAGAGAGAGAGTACAGATATTTGTCTGCAGGTTCTGCAAGATCTGCTTGATCCTTAACTAATCCCTTTACCAACACACAGGGGACACCTACATGGACTTTTCACATAGGAGCCACACACTCACATACCCAACAAACTCTTTTGCTTCCCCTGTTTGTAACTTCTTACTTGATCTTGGTGTGATGCTACACCTCAGGACATATGCAAGATCTGGAGCTCAGATCACATCCGAGCTTAGCTACTGCAGAAATATCACTTGGAAATTGTAAAAAAAAAAAAAAAAAAAAAAAAAGAAGAAATAAATACCTGCTTCTTGTTAAAAAAAGGAAAAACATTTCTCTCTGAATCTGCTGAGGCCTTTGTACATTGTCTTGGGAACTTGTTGTTTTGTACTTGCAATGAAGAGAGAAGTCGCCTCTCATGTTTCATTCTTTAATGTCCAACTCCAAACATTGTTCTCTTAAAGTGGAACTATTTTAAGAGGACTGTCTCTGGTCTGCCAGAAGATACTCTAAGGTGAATGGATATTTTAAAATCACTAATCTGGGATAATCATTAACCAGCAATAGATTGAGCAAAACTGATTTCTATCCTGAACATGTGCACCAAGCTGCTCTGCCCATCTCCTGCCTCACCCTCCTATATCTAAAGCTGCATTTGTTTATTTTCTTTGCCATTTCTATTGTGTCTCCCTCTATCTGGGAGGGCTGCAGGGGCCTGTGCACCCTCCCTAAATATT
Organism: Amniataba percoides; assembly: GCA_037176925.1. Lineage (NCBI taxonomy): Eukaryota > Metazoa > Chordata > Actinopteri > Centrarchiformes > Terapontidae > Amniataba > Amniataba percoides. Next base: position 9,436,078 of record JBAJHX010000031.1, on the reverse strand, counting down.
TAGCAGGCCGTGACCCGGGCTCTGCACAAAGCAACCTGCGCACTTCATAATATGTTATGGCTCAGGGGAAAGAGTAACCCTATACTACTTAAAACACAGAGATATGTCACATACCACTCTGTCAAATAACCTATTTAATAAGCTATTTAATGAAGCGATTCTTTCCGTTTATAGAGTAACCCAATACCCTCTTCAGAGCATTCAGTGTATGACTTGATATGGCATGTAGACCAGTGGAGAGTAATTTGGTTGTTGAAATTGTTGCTTCTGTGGACATGTACTGTAAGTTAATTAGTAACATGGAAAGATAGAAAAGAAAAGAGGGAAACCACACATTAACGCAGTCAGGAATGCTTAGAGCTTGTGCACAAATACACAGGTTTTATCTGCATATCACTTTCTTCCAGCCCCAAAATAACAAGTGTTCAGTGTTCAAAACATTTTAACACAATAGAAATGGATGATATGTGCTGTTTTTTTTGGTCAAAAGAACACAAAGTATTGCATTTTGTTTATTATGCAAATCCACAAAATTGATTGCTAAGACATTTAATTTGATCTGTCCCTGCCCCTCATCACTCGTGATCTCATCATGCCTCTTGCCAAGTGATTTACCAGTTATTGTGCTAAATGAATACCCAGTCCAGCAAACCACCTCTAGTTCTGCTCCTTATACTCTAAGTGACCAAAATGGTCTAATGTTTGGAAATGAAATATTCAAACCTTAATGCTAAAAAAGAATTAGTAAAGAAAGACACCCAGGGACATTTACATCTAGCCTATAAAGACTTAAATAGAAAAGAACACTTCTGGACACAAACAGCCGTGATTTGTCCCACATACCACAGTTCACACTGTTCATTCACGGGTGCACAGGTGGCTCATTCAGTACAGCACACGTCCAAATGTGAAGCCCCCCCCCCAACAAATATTCATCTATGCAGTGCACATGGGATCCTGACTTTGACTGACTTTGCCCTCAAAGAACCTGGTGCTCTCAACAGCAGGACTTAAAACAGGATAGAAAAACAACACAGAACAACTAAAATTTTGAAAGAACTTCAAGGCCACAGATGAAAGGGCTGCAGGGGAGTGAAAGGAAGGGAGATACACAATGGAGAAAGAGAAGATAGGGGAGTGGAAAGCATGTAGGGCTTTTCATATCCCAGCACTTCTTTACCTCTTTTTGCAGCCTGATAAAGGTAGCAGTGCATTGTGGGAGACAGGAAGAGCAGAGGAATCTCTCTGATAACAACTAAAAACAACAAAAGACAGACTGCAGATCAAAAGACTGACGCATGAGCAATCGCACTCACACATACACGAGCCCACAACCATAATCTGTCTCTATCTGCTACACCAGAGCATTTATAGTTTGAGGAGCAGCCGGTAGTGAAACGTCAAACCCCACACACATCGCACATCAACCTGTTTTACCAACTTGAAAGAGACTTTCAAGAGTGATACCTGTTGGTTCAGCCATTTTTAATATCTGAATTATAGTCAGGCAATAAACAAAAAGCAAAGAGCGGGCTTATATATTGCAGCAAAAATATTTGCCTCTATCATCTGTCATGGCATGTTTAATTGAATTACTGCAAGTATTTGTTTAAAATGATATCAAAGTATGAGGGTGGTGTGGAGTTACATTTTCCATTGCATCCATCAGTTGCCGACCCCTTTGTGAAATATACACATGCTGCCGGTTCACACAAGGTGATGTATCTTGGTTATTGGGAAATTATGAAAATCTGGAGCTGAAAATAAGAAGTAAGCAGAACATAATTAACTTAATCTAAGCTAAGAGTTGCTTGTGCTTGTTGTTGCTTCACAGTGAATTGGTATTTTAAAGACCAAATGTGTGACTGCTGCTTCATTCCCTCAGTGTAAAGGCCCTCAGATTTGCATAAAATATATTCATCAAATTGCCTCAAATGCAGCTTTATTCACTGATTCATCGTTCTTAAGGTTTGTTTAAACTGTCTTTGACACCAGATGGACAGAGAAAGCCCAGGCAGGAGGGCTGAAGCTTAGGAGTGTTGAGTTTAGATGGAGTTATTAGACAGAAAGGAACTGAATAAATATTACATGGAAGTAGAGTTTTGAGAGGCACACAGAAGAAATGTTTCTTTGGGTACAGAGAGTAAAAATAGATTAGGGTAAAGAGAGGGAAAGACAGTAACACACGGTTGTCCTCCCTAAATGATGCAGCCACTGGCCGTGTCAATCTGTAAAGTTCCTTTCCTATAAATGTAACATAAATAAGACATTTTATCACTTAACCAGTATCTCTAGCTAGATTTCTTTTTCCATGCAGGAGTAAATAATGTTTATTAAAGTGACCATTCTGAATTTTTCAGGTGTTATTCTCACCGGTAACAGTAAGATTTGTTGTGTGCTGCATTTTCCGTGTCGTGGGTACATGCGAGTCTGCATGTGTGTTATGGTTGCTGTTTCAGGGGTGTGGGCTCAAGTGGTGCAGAGGGAGCCCAAAGACTGACATCATAGCTGATGTAATTAGCTGGCCGGAGCGATGTCGGTCCCTCCCAGATGGCTTACAGGCTTTAAAAGAGGACAGATGAAGTTTTCTGGAAAGCTTCAGAGGGGGGGAATGCTGACTGTGTGAGTGTGTGGCTGTGTTTGCAACAGTTTGTGTTTATTTGTAGGAAAGCTGGACATCTTTCATAGGTCAAATACTGCATGTCAGGTTTGTTTCATTCCACCTAAGGGACCAGATAGGCGCGGCCCACCACATTAAAACAATTCATTGGATTAATTCATTGATTGTTCATTGTGTCAGAATCGGTGTCAGACACTGCAAGTTGTCACTTTATATGCTGAACCAATTAATCAAACAGCTGAGAGAGATAAAATACATGCTTAAATTTATTATTTTATCACTTAAAACTACACAGTTTGCTCAGTGTTTCTCTGTGTCATATAGATAGAAGTATTGAGTCTTTTAACCCTTCTACCCAGGAGACACCAGATTAATGGGAACTTGTGATGGACACTTGCTTAGTTTGATAACCTAACCCAAGAAAAATAAAAGCGAGCTGAATTTACAACTTAGTGAGACATATTGTACTTCATGCTGCAGCAGTTCAAGTGTATCAAAGAGTAAAACAGATCTTTCAAATGTGTTCCCAGGTGTGTTTTGAATTGTCATAAATGATTCAAGAATCTCTGTCAGCTACATTTTTATTTCTTTTTTGGTTGCAGGTGTTAACTTTTATGGGGTGAATGTATTGCAGTCTCTGCATACTGTAGATGTGTGTGTGTGTGTGTGTGTGTGTGTGTGTGTGTGCTTATGTGTGTGTGTGCTTATGTGTGTGTGGCCATGATTTCACTCCAGGATGGACTTACTCAGGCTGGGCCCAGGGGAGGTACATAGTCGTGTTGCTAAAACGTTCATCATGCCTGTGGAAGAGACCTCTCCCTTCACTTAAGCTCTGTCTGATCTCTGCCAATAAGGCTTCACGTCGTACAATCACCATAACACAATCCAGATTCCTTTTACATTCCAGCTGACAGGACTCATTAGAGACGATGTCTCATATTAAAGATGTTCCTATGTATCTTTTTCTACTGTACTCGCACTACTGGGAGGAATTCTGTTGTCCTTGGTTTGTGCCGCATCTGCGCAGACGCTGGTCCATCAACTTGCTGCAGAACGTCAGAACGATTTCTTCTCCTCAGAGAAAGCAGGCCATCCCAGAGGAAAATGTTGGGAAGGCAGACTTTTAGATTGGAGTGCTTAAAAGGCCCTCAGCCCCTCAAGATCCATCATTGTCCAGTCAGGAGTTAAATTATGTTCATCTGCGCTGCATGTTTTATTCAGTCATTTGTTATGAAGTGGGTGCTTTAAGGATATACTTCAGGGCAGGAGAGGATAGGGGAAGTCCATTAGAAAGCTCCCATTTGTCAGCTGCTGCCTCGGCCTCTAAACTGATCAGACAGGAGGAGATTTTCTTTTTTAGCTGGCAACCTCGACAACATTTTAGATATTTAAATGAAGCTTTGAGTAAACAGATAAGCTGATGGGAAGCTAATCAAAAATTAACTAAAACCATGAAAACATTGGTGAACAGTTGCCTCACGTACTATTGGATGGTGTCCGAGACATCGCGCAGTAACGCTCGCTCACACTAAGGGGAACATGAATGTTTGTTTCACATTTAATGGCAGTCCTTCCATTAGTTGTTGAGATATTACATTAAAACCACAAACTTCACGGCATCGCCAGAGGAAAAGGAGGGAGATCACCAAAGTCATTAGGATTGTAAAATGTTTGTACGTAATTTGAAAATCCATCTTTTAGTTGACTTGAACTAAGAAAAGGTCAAAACCCAAACTTACCTTCACTCCCACATAAGATGGCAATTCCTCTACCTGTTGCTCATTTTTACACCCATGGGCAATTTTGTTTGCACAATAAATAACTCTCAGAAGTGACTTGAACTGGTGAACTGGGCTTTTTGAAGAACAATCACTAAAGCAGATGCTGTATTGTCTAAGGCTTTGACAGTATGTAGATGGTCAGTGCATAAAACAAATGGTCCACCCTGCACAAACATTGTGTGTTCAAATGGGCCGGGTTAAAAGTTTCAGTGCAGTGCAAAAGTGCATAATTTGGAGTGTCCCAGGTACACGGGGACTAAAATTACAGTAATAAGGTCAAACTCATTCTCCCACCAGACTCCCACCCGGGCTCTCAGACCCCCCAGGACCCACTCGTCTCCGCAGGCAATCCTCTCTCATCTTTCCCGGCATCAGGGAACCTAATCTCCCTCCTCAACCCTTAACCTCCCCCAGGCACATGGAGGATTGAGAGAATGGACCAGGAATGTGACGACCCCTCCTTCTGCTCCTTCTTTAATAGTGTTATGGCCCCTGTTACAATGCAGCAAGAGTATCCATGCTCTATAATAAGTCATTTTTATCTTGCAATTGATTCTATTCATCTTTAAACTGATGCCAGGAATGTGTCAGTGAGGCGAAGTTTTTCACTTGTCTCCGCTGCAAGAATTAAGCATAATGTTCTCGGTGTTGGATACTTGATACTTCAGTGTCTTCGCCTCATCTTAAGTTACCGACTTTTGTTAGAAATGTCCCAAAAGAAGTCAAATTGTTGTGGAAACGAGTGGAGTTACTTACTCCGCTGGTCGTTTCAAGAAAAATTAGATTTGATAGAGTTGAAATTAAAGGACTTGTTAAGATATTGCAATTAATGGATATCTGCCAAGGCCTAATGTTAAGCAGAGCTGTGCATGAGACCGGGGTAAGGAAGGAGGATGGATAAGCAGCCAGGAAGAGTGAGGAGGATAAGAGCTGAGTCTTTGGGTAAGTTCTCATGAAATACAGCAGGGTAGAAAGTGGGATCCCTCTTTCTTGGCTCAGAGATGTGAAGAGCCATTTTTGGGGTTGAAAAAGTTGAACAAGATTTTTTTTCTTACAATCTTCTTTCTGCTTGTTTGTGCAAAGCTTCTGAAAAGTTGAGTAAACATGATCAAACTGCACATCAAAGATCCTTGTCAAACAAGCAACAAGCTGGTAACTCCTTTACATTCATCTCTTTGCTGTTACACTCATTTGTAAATGTGGGCCATTTCCAGGTCCCTTTCAAGCTCCAGGAGGGGCCTCTTTAGATCTCCTCTTCCCCATTTTCACAATTCAGTCTGTGCTTGAGGACAAGAGGATGCATAACAACAACTGGAATGCCAAATTGCTTGTGCAGATATTTCAGGAATGCAAGTATAACAGATGGCAAAGGCTGGCTAAACATACCCCTTTGGGAGAAATGCTGCTCTTCACCCAAATTTAAAAACACTGTTTTTGTTGTGAGTTGTTGGGCTTTGACTGGAGCGCTAGAAATACCTACAGAAACAGAAGCACGCATGCTTGATCTCAAATCTAATTGTTCCCAGTTGCATGTGAGATAATATTGATTTTACGGAAACAACATGCTGAGAGCTGCACCGTAATCCTTCATTGTTTTAACGCAGGAATAAACAAAAAAGGTCACAAAATACTCTCATCTGAGTCACGCCGACAGCGTTCCTCTCGTCACGCGACCTCACGCAACGCTCAGACACAATCTCAGCAAGAACAGGCGGAAAGGTGGTTGGACGGTGTGTGCAAGAGTACAGAATGAAATGTAACTCGAGGAAACGGGTGAAAGGAAGAGGAAGTGGTGATGTCAAGAAATGACTGTTTCCTGTCCGACATTCTCATCCGTCTCTCTGGCCCACACACAGACAGGAGGAGGGGTGGGATGGGACGGGTGATCAAGAGGATAGAAGAGACCTGGGCGAAAGTGGCGGAGAGGGATTAAAGAGGACTCGAGTGTGGATTCCAAAGAAGGTGTGAAAGGGGCAAATCAGAGTAAAAAAAAAAGAGGGGAACGGAAAGGTATTGAACGAAGAATCTCTCTGATCTCGGGCAGTTTCACACACTCACGGCCCTCGTTTCCCTTTCCTGCAATTATTTCTACATCATCCTATCCAATTCTTGGAAGAGTAGGAGGCGTTTCCTTCTGTGCTGTCCGATGATGTCATTCACTTCTTTACAGGCAACAAAAAGCCCCTCCGCCCAGCACCCCAACCCCCCATCCGCCAGACCATTCAAGACCCCTCCTCAAACATTCCTGAACTCCGGCACGTTTTCTGATTTATCGAGATATGTGCACCCCCCAGACTCGGCCTTGTGTTATTCTGACTTAACTGCAGTTTAAATACAAAACACATTCCCATTCATGTAATGGCAGCTTGTTTTAATTAAACTAGGATTTATCTAATGAAAAGAAAAGAAAGAGAAACACAAATATTTAAATTAAACGGTTAACATACTGTGTTTCCTCGTTTATCTCCCCTTAATTAGCTTCAGGCTTGTTAAACTCATCCTCTTCCACTCTGTCTGACAGTGTCTTTTTCTTTATCAGCTCCTTTCATCTCATAATTAAAGTTATATGACGTTTACACTGAGGGGTCGGCTGCAGTTTCTTTTAGGATTTTCTTAAACTGGTAGGATAGTAAACTGAGTATATTTGGGTCTTGGACTGTTGGTCAGACAAAGCGAGACATTTTAACATGTCGCAGTGGGATTTAGGGATCCGCTATTTGCTAACTGATGTGCTGACCAACTGATTAATCTTGAAAAAAAAACATCATAATGAAAAATAATCATTCGTTGCACCCTTAGTTGAATTTAGAATAAAGTCCTGTGTGCTTGAATCCTGTTTTGCTTATTAGTTTGTGATGACTGGGCGATGGCAGGTCCGCAGGGTTCAAGTGGTTAATCAGATTAGCACTGAGACCAAAACAGCATAAGAGAGAAGCATGTAAACACATTTACGTACATTTAATGAATTACATTAGTAGATGTTATCTAATCTTCTTTACTTCATACTGATGAAGGAATGTGGCACGCAGTGTGAAGATGTGGTTCTTTTATAAGTTTCGAAGAGTTTTTGGTTAACTGATATCAAGCTGAGGCTACTTGTGGACACATTTGTTAACAGGAGCAATTATGAGCTGGTGGTTGTTTAAAAGGATTTTCAAAAATGCCAGTCTTGTCCTGTAACTTCAAGATGAAACAAATGGGGACTTTACGACAGTATCTCCTACACAGCGCAGTGTTGCCTGAGGCTGTGCCGAAATGAAAATTTTTCCGGATGTATGGAAGCTCAGGAATGTGTGAGTCATATGAAGGAAGTTGGGAGGGAAGAGGAAGATCCAATAGATGGACTTTCGTCAGCCTCTAAATTCCCTTTGGTCTGACTCACTGTCCACTCAGCATAATAGACATAACTGTCGTAGCGGTCATTGTGAAGTATAGCACAGAGAGTGAAATGCCCACCAGACGAATCACTGCAATAACAAAATGCCTTGCGGGTGTGTCAGATTTTGGATTGTAGTAAATGGTCAAGTGAATGGTTCTTTCATGATTTACCCACAGGATTTCACTTTTAAGTTGCTGCTGATGATCAATGTACACATGAAATTAAATTATATACTTAGACTAAAAACATGTAACTAAGTTACCAAGACTAGAAAAAAGGGCAGAAATGCAAGCTATGCACAGCCTCGTATTCAAAAGAAAATCAACTGTTTGTCCGTAATGCTATAAGGATTTATTTTATTATCCTCTCAGCCCTTTTCCTCAAAATATTGCACTTCATTAGATTTGCCTCCCATTCATAGATCACAGTGTTCACAGCTCTCTTGGTCCGACAGATCTGAAGAAACTCACAGGAAGACGTTTGGATAAAGACCACATTCTGTTTTTTCTTTGTCATGTTCTTTTGTAGCTTTTGGCTGTAAGCTGCCTTGTTTGTTTGCAGCGTAGAAACTGAGAAAACTTCAAGTTTAGGAGCGGCGCACACACACATTTTGCACACACTGATTTTTTTCCTGCTGTATGCAAATTTCCTGCTGACACTCCAATAACCAGAGCCGACACTGTGATCGGTTATTGCAGTTTTCTGCACCCATATTTAAATTGCACACACACACTTTGGGTGAGGGGTCTTTCAGACAGCACTTGATTACTGCTGTTATCACCCATTTGGGAGCCTTCTAGATGGAATTCACACATTCCTGTGGGACAATACTGAAGTGTGACAGATCTGATTATGTTGGTATTTACCTGAGGATTTATCTGCATTCCTCCCAGTCTCTCTCCCCCCAGCCCTCAGACAAAAGCTGAATTAAATGTGCCTGTGTTGGAGTAGTTGAGAGGGGCCTATTAACATTCACAGGGGGGAGGCAGCAACTTGATGCCCCCCCCACCACCCCTCCTTGGTTTGGGTTTAGGTCCAAGGTATGAACGTTAACGGGGTGTTTTGGAGAATTTTGCATTGCAAGTTACTGTTACAGAAAGAATTGGGGTCCCCAAAAGCTGTGAAAATCAACCATGTCAAATAATGAAGAAATTAAATGTTATGTAAGAGTGATGTCAGAGTGAGATCCTCAAATTACCTCTGGTTTGCCTCAACAATGTCAACATCGACGAGTGACATGAGATATGGGGGAGAGCCTGGTTGTCTGCTGAAAAAGGGGGCTGGAGGGGAGAGAAGGTGGGGTGGTTTCATAACACTGTTTTTCATCAGGTATTTGTGAGAGGCTGTCTTTTGAGGACACGTATGTGTATTAAGGGCAGAGAGGAAGACTGTATCCCACCCCGACACCCCCACCCCCGCCCCACGAACCCACACATACACTCTCCCCCTCACACACACACACATCCACCTCCAGAGAAACAATATGTGTGATTTTGTGTGTCTAAAACAGGGTGGGGAATTGTGTGTGTGGGGGGGGGTACTTGTGGGTTTGAACATGTACAATAGTTGAAGCTTTTTTAGAGAGGCATGCAATATAGAGCTTCCTTGAAAGATCACACGATGAACTCCAGTCATTCTGTGTGGACAGCGAGGTCTGAGGGAGGGTGAGTGGATGAGGGGGGAGGGAAGGAGGGGGAGGGGGGACTCATTCAGAACAGCTGAAAGAAAAAAGAGGGAGGTGGGAAGGAGAGGGAGGCAGGGGTGGTCCTAACATGACATGTGTGTCAGTCTGTTGAAATGTGTGTGGAGCTCTCTCTTCTGTTCATACTGGCTGAGAGGCGTGGAAGAGAGAAAGAGAGAGAGACAAACACAGCCTCTGCACTCAGACTCAGTTTACTGTTAGGACGGAGCTCAAAGGAACAAATCTGATTCATTGAGTCTGCAGAGCAGTGAAGAAAAGCAACACAGCAACCAAACTGACTTTTTAAAATAATCTAAAATAGTTTTGTTGGCTTTTTTATTTTTGGGAGAAAAAAGATTTTTGGACTTTTATACCAATGCTTGGAACAATAACTCTTACAGGTAAGGAAAATGCATAAATATGGTCTCATCAAGTACTTTTCGACACTTTAAAGATCCTTCTAACTTTGCTTAAAATGTGTGGCTGTTTTGTTGTGGAGTGTTGATATCATATTTAATGTTGAAACTTCTGATAATATGCATTGAATTTTAGTCTGGGATGCATCTAAAAACCCAGAGCAGTGGTTTCTTAGCATGAATGAGTGTAGCCAAAGGCATTGTTGTCCTGAGGGTGTGGTTAGTTAGCATTGTGGTGTGTAGATGTCCTGGCACGGGCTTGTAGTTTTTACTTGGAGATGGTTTTTCTTTCAGCCACTGTGGAGCTTCATCATGGAGGAATTAAAATAATGTTCTGATTCTATTGTTTTCATTTCATTTCATCAACTTTTATTATTTAACCCTGCTGGTGAGCTTGAATTGTAAGAAGTATATCATCAAGTGTTCATTCATCATTCTTCTGCATCACCAGTAGCTATGCAGAAAATGGATTAGAAAACCTCCCCCTTTTCATCCCCTCTTACTTTCACCCTGGAGTAATAGTAGTATCTACTGTATAAACCCACCATCCACAGTACTGCTGTCTATCCAAAGCAGACCGCTGAGTGCTCTGAACTCTTAAGTCTACTACTATTACTATTGCCAAACTTCTTAGTGGGAAAAGAATTTCACAGTGACAGCTGCCAGATGGAAATACATGAAGATGCATTCACAAAAATATTTTCAAAGCCTGCTTTTAGCTCATGTCACCATCCGAGCCAGCTCCCTGTGTCCTGTCATGTGAAGTATTTCATTAGATTAGAGTGGGATTCTAATTCCCAGTAGGGTTATTCAGCTTAGCCACAGAGGGCAGGGAGGGAAGAGAAAGAGGCGTATGGAATTAATTACATGCCAAGACTGATTCTTCTCCGAGCCTTAGAGTTGGGAGTGATGGTTTGAACGGAGCAGGTCTGGAATGTTTTGCTTCATGTTGACCTCAGGTTTTGGTTGTCCACATAGATGGAGTACCGAATCGCTGATATTAAATTTTGTGTTGTGCTAATTTAACTTGCAGTCATGCCAGACTTAATGTTAATAAGATAAGGGGAGGGCAAATGGTGCAACAGAGGGTGTTGGGTGTTTTTAGTGCTATTGATATGTAGGGTCCCCTGGAGCCTTGGAGACACTTTGACCACACCTTTGATACAAAGGAGGGGTGGGGGGGCGCACTAGGAAGGGCCTTTCGGGGGGAGGGTGTGGGGTGTCTCCTTGCCCTATTTTTTTTAACTGACTTCCTTTGTTTAAAGGGCTTCTGCTCCAGATAATTGTAATTACAGCAAGGATTTGCATATATTTAGCAAAGTTTGTAAATGGTGTCTAGAAATAATAGATGCTATTCGGCGTCCCAATTTCTCTCCTTCAACAGCACACAAACCCATGCTAGTGTTGAAACAGTCACAATAATATTATTGTTATCTGATCTCACTAGAGACTGGAGTAGATTTACAACAATCTTTGTTCAGCAGAAGTGATATTTAATAGTAGAGCACCCCCCTCCCTGCATGCTCTTACACTTACACACAAACACAGCCTGTCTCCAGCAGAGCAGAAGCATTTCAACTACGAATGTGTGTTTCAGAGATATGTAACACCCTCTAAAGTGAGTTAAGGCTTTCGGCCCCAGGGCAGACGCCCCCAACCCCCCCCCCTGCTCCATCCCTTCATCTCTTAACTGTCCCATCCTTGCCCCCTGTAGCCTCAGCCCTCACGCTCACATTCTTTCTAGTACAGTCGTTATTCAAAACACCCACCCTCTACCACCACACGTTAACTCACCCAGACTAACCAAATCAATCTAAGGATGTTAACAGTTGTGTGCCTGTAAAAAAAAAAAGTTGGGCTGGAAAACAAAGATCAAAAAGACGGGAGAGATGCCAGTAGTCTGTTAAATCAACATGGCTCCTGTTTTATTATACATGTAGACACACATGGCCTCATCTGGCTTACTCATAGACTGACCCCTCCTCTACACACACACACACACACACACACACACACACACAGTCTTCTCCATTCAAAACTCTCCACTGCACCGGAAGTTCATTGAAAACAGCTCGTTGGAGCAGCTATAATCATAAGCAATGAAAGCAAATTGCTCTTTGGGCATAGTTTAGCTGAATTTGTGTTTGCAGTCAGGTTTCTTATGAGATGAACATGACAGACTTGTTTTTTATGATGTTTGTGGCTCTTCTGGTCTTGACCTGCTTGCTCAACAACAGCATGATCAGACAAGTACACTGAAGATAACACATAAGTGACAAAGATTACACTGCTGTGTAACTATGGTGTCTCTTATAAATCACCCAGGACGTTTTCTTCATTCATGTTTACACCAGTTTGGTAAAGTCAGCAAGCTTCCTCCAAGCTGCAGTTGGTCTTGATAATAGAAAACTCGACCAACCCCTTCCTTTATTTTTGGAGGCCAGAGAGGGTTAGAAGGCTATTGTGTTTGCATGTGTGTGTGCTTTGGGAAGGGGGTGGGTCCCCATCCGTCCTGCTGTGGTGGAATTTGGGTCAAGGGGATTGGGACTTATTTTAAGGAGGGGTAGTAATAGTGGTCTGTATTGTTTGGTTTTAATCCTTCACAGGCACTGTCGAAACAGTTAAACTGAAAAACAAACATTCATGAAGTCCCTTGGTATTTAAATTCTGATTATGTTTAGAGCATCCTAAAATAATTCCCCCAAACACAGAGTGAACAGCATAGCTCGCATTCCTCTCAAGTCAAATCTATACATAAGATATGGGCGTGCCCTCACTAACAACATTAATGTATGAAAGCCCCTCTTTATTTTATCATGCCAGTCTTTTGAGAATCATTGCAGTGTTTTTGAGAAAACTTCACTTTATTACTTGTATTGGTCAGGTAAACTATTAAATAAAAGTTTTGTCGAGACATTTTCAAATAAAAATATTCTAGGAATGCAGCACCACAGAGTGCAGTTTCATGTCTATAATTTAGGATGTGGGTGCATACTTACTACATTTTTGTGTGATTTAAATATGTATTTACAAACAGAATCCGATTTTCATAGCAAACAGCTCAATAGGAATTATAATTCAATATCTTGTCTTTTACATTTGTCCATATATTTTTGTGCATCAGTTTTGAATTTAAGATTTGGGTTGTACATAGGTCGAAGTTCAGAGCTCCACAGTATTTATTATGTCCTTTGCTAGTGATGAGGGGTAAAGAGAAGTAGGTTTTTCCCACAGTGTGCATGGTTTTAGGGAGTGTGTATGTGTCTTTGTGTTTCCTAGTGTGGTAAGCTGATAGCCAGGCATTAAAATTCCCGGGAATTTGTTTTGAGAGCCCAGAGGTATCAGATGTGAGGTTTTCCAGACTGTACTAAATCTGCAGAGGAAGGTAGAGAAAAAAAAGGGAGAAACGCTTCAGACACTGGCAGGTCATCTTCCTCCTACCCCTTCCTCTGTCAAAACACAGACACGCATGGCGGGTAGACATTATGGGTATTTGTCTCTTATCTAATTTGTTTTAGATCTTTGTAACTGTTAGGAAATTACTCACAACACACCATGGTAAAGTTGACAATAATCCACAAAGTTTGGGTAGCGTCACTCTCATTGTGCAACATTTTCTCTGAAGCTCCCTTTGGGGATGTTTTATTTGTGTTGGTGGCGAAAGTTGTATTTATTTGGCCCAGGATTAGCTGGACCACATTCCAATCTGATTGCAATCAAGTAGTCAAATACATGATGAAATCAGCTATGGGGTTCGAGATCTCTGCAAATACTTATACTAATACAGTACTCTCTGATTATCTGCAGATGGGCTTCCAGCATTTGTCTTTAATGGAGTTTCTTCTAAGTGTAATGATATTAAAATGAGACATTTCTACACAACACAGCAATAGGCCAGCAATTTGATTTTGTTGCATGAATTTGTTCATTTGCAAGTAGCAAAAATATCTCTGGTCAAAGCATTTTGATATAAATGTCATGAGAATATTGTTGCTGATATTAAATTCACAAAGTAAGAGCTCTGGAAGAAAGTAGTAAAAATCAACTAAGAAAACTGAAATGTCTTTCTTTTCTTGTCATTTCAGTTGGCCAGCCAGATGGTGTGTCTGTAGCTCAGAAGGAGGAGACTCCTGAGACTATGGAAACCATCCAAGATGAAGTGGCTCCTCAAGTGAATGGCGAGAAAGTGGAGAAAGAGTCTCCTGATGCCAATGACATCTCTGCTGTTGAGGAAAAAGCAGCAGAGGAGAAACCCGACGATGCCAGTGAAGTGGGCTTCAAGAAGATCTTCCGCTTTGTGGGCTTTAAGTTTACCCTGAAGAAGGACAAAAGTGAGGAGAAAGACCCAGTGAAGCTACTGACAGTCAAAGATAAAGAGGAAGAGGAGGTCACTGGGACTGATGAACCCGCAAAGGAGGTGGAGGCTGCTGCTGAGGAGAAGAGTACTGCAGAAGAAAAGGAAGCTGATACAGAGCCATCTACTGCTGAGGCTGAAGTCATTAAAGATAATGAGAAAGCTGAAACTACCGCTGCCCAAGCTGAAGACCAAGCTGCTGAATCAACCGATGAAGTGGTCAAGGACGAAGGAGCTGAGAAAGAAGGTGAGACAACTCCACCATCCCAAGAGTCCACCATGTCCCCCTTCAGGAAGCTCTTTACTGGAGGACTCTTCTCTAATCTGAGAAAGAAAGCCAGCGTCAAGAAAACAAAAGAAGAGGAAGAGAAGGAGGCAGCTGGCGAGGAGGAGGCAGCTAAGACAGAAGAAACTACTGATGCTGTGGAAGAAAGTGAGGAGAAGGATGAAGTGGAGCAAGAGACCAAGGAGGAAGCACCGGCAACTCCTGAGGGAGAAAAAACAGAGCCCAAGGAGGAGGCAGAGCCCAAGGAGGAGGCACCAGCTACTCAAGAGGAAACAAAATCAGAGAGTACCCCAGAGCTTGAGGTCACTGCAGAAATATCTGCTCTTGCAGCAACTACTGATGAGACCAAACAAGAAGAGGAAAAGGCTGAAGCTGTCGCTGCAGAGGAGAAGGCTCCAGCAGAGGTCACTTCTGAGGCTGAGCTACTATCCTCACAGGAGAAGGTAAAGCCCCAGGGAAGCCCCCTGAAGAAGCTGTTCACTGGAGCTGGCTTGAAAAAGCTCTCAACGAAGAAACAGAAGACAAAGAAAGATGCTGAGACCAAGCTCACTGAGTCAGGGGAGCAGGCAGTTGAGCAGCTTCAATCCTCCACTGAGTCAGCAGAGGCTCCAAAAGCTGAAAGTGCACCCTCATCTCCTGAGGAGTCAGGAGAACATGTTATAACTGTGGAGGTAACCCAGACTGAGTCTAGCCAAGAGACTGAAGGTGAAGTTGCCTCTGATGGAGAGAAGAAAAAAGAAGGTATCATTGCCTGGTCCTCCTTCAAGAAACTAGTAACACCCAAGAAGCATGTGAAAAGGTCCTCTGACAGTGAAGATGAAGCCACTGGTGAGAAGCCAGCAAAGTCTGCCACCCTGTCCTCTTCTGAGAGTGCTGGGCTGGCAGATAAAAGTGTTGAAGAGGAGGCTAAGGAGGACAAGCCAACTGAGGAGGAGCCAAAGACTGAAAATACAGAAAAATTAGTCAGCAGCACTGAGGAACCCAAGAAGAAAATGGACACCTCTGTCTCCTGGGAGGCTCTAATGTGTATGGGTGGACCCAAAAAGAGGACTAGAAGGACGTCTGATTCAGATGATGAGGAAACCAAGGTTGAAGAGGAATCAGCAGCAGCAGAAGGAGAGCAAGAGGTTAAAACTCAGGCTGCCATCACTGCCCAAACTACAGAGAGTGAAGGAGAAGGTGTTTCCTCACCAGATCCTTTAAGCAGCCCCCCTGAGAGAGAGTCAGCCTGGGACACACTTAAACGAATGGTTATGTCAAAGAACAAGGCCAAACTTGAGGAAAAGCTTGAGGATTCTGCAGAGCATGTCCAGTCAGACAGTGAAGCACCAAAAGATGAGTCATCTTTCTCTTTGAGGAAGTTCTTGCCTGGACGCAGAAAGAAGAAGGCTGAAAAACAAGCCTCCACTGAACAGGGCTCAGGTGAGGAGGATTCTGACACCCCAGCTGTAGTTCCTCTCTCAGAGTATGATGAGCAAGTTGAATCTGAACAGGAAGCGCCAGAAGTACCAGCTACAGTTCAGATCAAAGTGTCCGCTGAAGATAGATCCCCTTCGTGGATCCCAGCCATTGTCGAAGACATTGATAATAAACATGATGAGCTGAGTGACATCCCAGAAGAGGCTGAGAATGCTGCCACACCAAAGTCTGTTGACACTGATGTTGCAGAGGATGATACTGAGGATGAAAACGCACTGGCCCCAAAAGCTTTAGGATGCAGAGGTCGCAGACTGTCTACAGCCGAGGTAAAGCCTGTTGCTCCAGCTCCAGCTGCAGAAACCACTCCTGTTCCACAGGGACCCAAGCCAGAGAGTGCAGAGGAGGTTATTGGGAGCATAGAGGCCCAAATCAGTGAAATTCCACCCATAGCATCTGTGACTGTTGAAGATGTACCAACAGAGGTAGCTTCTGAAGAAACAGAGATTGAACCACCATCTGAGAATGCTGAGTCTAAGACAAATACCATCCTGGAGCCACATGCTCGCGAGGAGGCCATGGCTATTTGCACTGGACTTGGAACCAAGGAGATTGCCAAAGTAGCTCTGGAGAGACCTGCAATGCTTATCAGAGAGTGTGTGGCTGTTATCCATGATGCTCTAAGCACAGAAGTGCCAAAGGAAGAGAAGCCTCCATGTGAAGAGCAAGCCACTGTTGCAGAAGACGAGGTGCAGAATGCCCAGGTTCACCAAGTAGAAACCACAGAGCTTGAGCCTGTTGTTGAAAATTCACAGAGCAAATTTGCAGACATTCAGACAGCCACTGAGACTACTGAGCCTGAGATTGAGATGGTTGGAATTGTCAGCACTGCCCTGGAGCAGTCTGAAGTCGTTCAGCCCACTACCATGAGTGAGAACTCTCCTAAAACAGTTGTGGTCAATCCCATCACACCAACATCTGAAACAGTGTTTTTTACCCAGAGCATTGAAGTCGTCGAGACAACTGTAGAAGTCAAGGAAGTGGAAATGGATACCGAATTGCTCGCTGCCACTGAAGAAAATACTCCCAAGTTAGTTCAGGATGTGACTGAGGAGATTGTCGTAACAGTGAATGAGTCAGCCATCCCTTCAGTTGTCCCAAACGAGGATGTTCCTGTTATCACTGAAGCAGTGGTCCTTGTGGCAGCACTCAGTGAGGAGTCTGACCAAGTGACAACAACAAATGTGGTGACCATAGAAGATGCACCACTGCCAGAGCCAGTTGATGAAAAGATCCAAGTGCAGGAAGAGACTGTGGAGGCCTCTGTCACTCAAAAAGCAGTGTCAGAGATGAGTGCAGCCATTGAGCAGACCAGCGAGGAGATGGAAGAAGTCAAGGAGGAAGTGAAGGAGGATAACCAGGAGACTTGTGAAATTGAGGCTCAGAGCATGGTCATTGCCCAGGCTGTCATTCAGGATGCCATGGATAAAGTTTCTGAAGATGCGCCTGAACCCAAAAAGCCCACCACCCCAACACCCACAATCCCAGAACCAGCTCAGGCTGTAGCGACAACGGAGAAAGAAGTTGAGCTCACAACCGAGACTCCTGTTATCACCGACACGCCTGTTGCTATTGTCTGTGAAAAACCAGCACCAAAGCCACTCTGTGTTGCCATGGAGGTCATTGACAGCATCCCAGTAGAGGTTACGGAGAGCCTTGATGGCGCTGTAGAGGAGGCAAAGAAGCCTGAAGAAGGGTTGAAGAAAGCTGTGGAGGTAAAAGTAAGTGAAGAAACTGTCACAGTGGAAGAAGTGGTTGAGATAAAGGCAGAGGGACAGAAAGATGGAGAGCTTGAACATGTTGAGGAGCAACAGAGCAAAGAAGATGGTGAGGTTCAGGAACCAGAAGCAGTAAAAGAAGCAACTGAGGAAGTGAAACCACAATCAGAAGAGGAAAAGCCAGAGGGCCCTTCAGAGGAGAACGAAGAGAAAATACTTGAGATTCACATGCCAGTCCAAGTGGTCCTGCAGACAGCTCAGGTGGTCGAGGAACCGTCCGTGGAGGAGGAGGCCGTGGTGGAGTTTGACAACAGTGTTCCTGAGGCTAAAGATGAAAAACCCATGCACACTGAAAGTCAAAACAAGCTCTCAACGCTGTCAGAGGAACCTCAAGTGACAGATTCAGTAGAGGGGTCCACTTCCAGCCAAGTCACAGAGGCAGCAGCAGCAAGCCAACCAGAGACAGAGAAAGCATCATCAGTAAAGTGTGCAGAAGTCATGGCCCAGGTGATCGAGGTGATTGAGGAGGCTGTGAAAGAGATCGCGCCTGTGTCCACAGAGATCACAACAGCATCATGAGCAGGTGAGGCTAATCTTACTATATCGATATATGTATGACCACTGTTGTAAACAGAGGTAACCAGAAATAATTGACCATGTATATTAAAAGAGTTTCTCATTTTTGTTTCTCAAAATGTGTGATGGAACAGTAAAGCACGAAAAAATTTTGTTATTTTCAAAATTCCTTTGTTGGTCTATCAAACAATCTTCTCATGGTGGCTTTTTTGAAACATCAATGGGCCCTACTTTTATTAGGGAGTAGGGGAGGGGATTTGCCCACTGGCCAGATGAAAAAGCTTTTGTTCAGGCTATGAGTAACCAGGGGACCTTTTATATCAAAGCAGGAATGCCGCCGTTGACCCCTTCTTTGTAGGCTGGGGTCTTAAAGGGAAGCGGTGTGTGAGGGGCAGATGAACTTGTGCTGAAAGACTGATTATGATTCCTCCACTCCCTCCTCCTGTTTTCCTTCTATCACACGCTCAGTATGGAGTCAAGAAACCATGTCGGAGTACGCATTTGTTAGATTCTATTACAAAGCCTCAAAGGGCTCATGTTGGGTTTTTTTCAGTTGTTTTGACTGAATTATATCTTCAGCATCTACAGGAAAGTACAATTTTAGTGCAGCAAGGAGGAGAGAGAAACTGGGTGTAGTTCACTTTCATATTTATTAAGCAGCCCTGCAGCTCTACAGCAGAGGAGAGTAGGGATAGGAATAGAAAATGGGAAAGTATGACAGGACTGAGCTTAGTGGGTTACTGCAGCTCGATAGCAACAGCATGTGCTGAATCATGTAAAGAAACAGAAAGGGACAAATGATGGTCAATAGTCAAATCAAACAGTAAGAAAACAACAAAAACTAAGAAATAAAGAATGAACTGTTATGGCTTATGATTTATATGTATAGTATATAAATATCTTTCTATGGTATATATTATTAATGTCCCTGGTTTATTGACTCTGCCATATACAATCCATATGAAAACCATTTAAAACCATTTAGGCCAGCACATCCTGTATTTCTTAAGCAAATGCATCAGAGGGGAGCTCAATATCTTGTAAAATGTCTTCCATTGCACTAATTCATACAATTAGACGATATATCCCTTATCCCTCAAGAGCTACACTCCCTGGTAAGTGTCACAGTGTAAGATTGAAGGCACTGATTGAATAGTTAGATGCAAATAATGATCTGTATGGGAACAGGATAAAAAACACATTTAAGTGAAACCATGTAAATGCATGATAATAATCTCAAAATGGGATTGTCAGTCATCCATTACGATAACAGACAGCTCTTTAGTGATATTCTGGTCCTAGAATGTAGCATACAAAGGAACAAAGTCATTTTTCCAGAGAAGAAGAGATACTGTTTTATCTTGTTCCTAATATCTGTTTTTGTGTCTCTCCACCACAGCTGAAGACACGAGACTGATGCCTGGGAGACACACTGTCTGGACCAGGAAGTGAGTGGCGAGGGAGTGAGAGAAAGAGAGAAAGAAAGAGAGAGTGAGAGAAATAGAGAGAGGCAGCTCTGTGGTAACACACTGAGACCGGGCTCCACCCATCCCTCCCAGAGAGACTCTGTGACTGAGCAGCATCTCCACCGTTCTCTCCATCTCCCCTTCCACCTGTACTCCGACCCCATCCTGCTGCCCTTTCACCGCAATGTGATGCTCCGCCACCATGTCCTCACCTCACTCACTCACTCTCACATACACAAATGCACACACATACACACTCTAAAGCATATCCTGTGCCTCAGAAGCATCCCATCAGGGCTTGTAATCAGTGTGATGTACCCTCAGTGTCTCAGTGACTTTCCGTTGCCCTTGCTGCATAAGATGAAAGTCTGCAAACCTGGTTGAGTGTGTATCTGTATATCTGTGTGTGTGTGTGTGTCTGTGTGCGTGTGCGTGTGCGTGTGTGTGTGTGTGTGTGTGAGTGCGTGTGTGTGCGTTTGTATGCGTATAGGGATGAGAGTGAGATGGTGTCAGAAGGTGAACAGATGGAGGATTATTATCTTGTACATTGTATTTATATCTTGAGTATTCTGTCATTCACCCATAAGTCTTTATTTTTTAATTTTTTGCCCTTTCTTCTTATTGTATGGACATTGTTTTCTGTTTGTAAAGTTCCCATATTAAGCTGTGATACATGATGTATTCATTTGAGCAACATTATGACAGTCAGTTTAACAGCTGATGCAAAAGAAAAAAAAACGTCTAAAATGTTTCAAGTAAAAGAAATGTAAGACTGTTACATTTAAATGAGTAATGTGTCACAGCTCTGATAGCCATATTCAATGATTATTTCAAGACTGTGTAGCAATTATAGCTAAACCATGGTACAAGTGTGATTCAGCTGACACTAAGTGATAATATTGACTGAAAAAAAACAATGAGAACATAAAAATGATGTTCGTATCTATCAGAAAAGCACCACATGTTTGACTTTTGACACATTCTCTTGTCACAATGTGTTATACACTCCCAGCAAAATACCTAATAAGCTCGATGTAGATAAGACAAACAATCACTGCCTGATTTACTGTGAAAAAGACATTGTTACACATTGTGTCATGTAATAATACAATAAAGTACTATTCTAACACCATCATTTCATCACATGGCAGAGGCATTTGGTCAACACTCAAGTGGACACATGCATGTAACAAACATTTACAAAGCATATCGTCTTCACAATGTTTAATAGCCATGTTTTCTGAGTTACTGTGTGACATACTGTATGTATTATTTGTGTGTAGAAGTTTTAAGTTTAACACCTTTCTTTAGTACATTATATTTATATTTCTTGGTGAAAAGACAGCATGCTGCCGCCCTCTGTTGCCATCAAAAAGTAATACACCATTTAGTCTTTTGTCCTTTGGTGTCGTTTTATTTTAACAAGGGCGATAAAGCATGAAAATTGTCTTTTTTTTCAATACGGTCTTACGGTTCCTGCTCCTATGTCGTGGTCTGCACCTAGCATGATAGCTCAGGTTCTTTAAACTGGCACCGGGGAGGACATAGACTCACTGGTTTGGGATCTTGAGAGGCGCACACACACACTGACTGCATGGTACCAGACGTAAAAACAAAAGCTCATTTTATTCTTGACTTAAAAAGCCAAATTGAGTTAGGTTCAATCAGAGGAGTCATGGTCTTTCCATTTCTCACAGGATAAGACATCAGTTGCATCCAATTAAACCTCTAAAGCAGCTACTCAGCTACTTTGAGTCACACGTCAAACCTAAGTCATGGGGTCAAGTTTATTAGCAAAGTGGGAGTTTTTTTTCAGGATGGAGGAATATCTGAAACATTCCTGGGATCCAGTTTTACCACCAAAGCAAACATGTGACCACGGGTTTTGCCGGTATTTGTTTATTTCCTACCAAATTTGGCAAAGTTGCACTGCGTCAAGCACTCATGAACTGTGAGTGCACGTGGAATCAGTTGATTTTAATTTGGTGGCTGATGCCAGCAGCTCTAGAGGCTCACACTTCACTCAGCTTTATTACCAAACAAGAGAGAGATTAGGAAGTACGGACCCCTGTTAGGTCACCTCTTCCCTTTACTTTCACTTTGGGGGGTGTCAGATCCATACTTACTTTATGTAAAATAAATGATTAATAAAGAGAGTGAACTTAAGGTTTTTGCTATTGCTGCATTATGTAAAGCATTTAGTTGGGGCACATGCCCACTTCAGTCCTCCCTGCTTTTTGTTAACTGTGAACCTGTTAACATTTGTACAGACTGTATACCTACTGTATGTATTTCAAATCATATTGTTGTAATATTAACTATTAACCTGCAGCCATTTAGCATAATATTCGTGTAGCATGGTCTTAGCTGTCTTTTATATTTTCCAAGCTGTTAATAGTAACGTTACAGAAACTTGTCTATATTTCATTCAATAAAGTTAGAGAAAATTGATGTGTGCTTTGTGTTCATCCCTTGGAATACACAGTCAAGCCATTTGTTCAAGCTGGTGTATAAAACAATATACATTTACACAAAAATGTAGAAATAAAAAAATGTCTTCACAAGAGAAGTAATAATTATTCCTTTAAATAAACACTTTAAATTCATTAATGTGCTGTAAACCTTTTGTTAAATCTTTATGTAGTGTTTATAAACGCTGTATGGATGAGTGGATGTACAAAATGATTGAAGATCTCCTGAAGCTGTTTTGTTGAGGTGAAGAAAACAACCACAAAAAAAACCACAATCATTAAAAAAACATGTTTTTATTGTTCATTCTTCACTGAAAAAAAAATTGTTTATACAGAAAATTACTCACATTCCTGAGAACACAGATTGATCACAGTAGATGTCAGATGGGTGTGGGGAGAATTTGGGCAAGAAATGAAATTATTTTCATAAAACAACAGCGGACAGAAAGGACAATGTCAAACCTCTCATCTTCCTGAGATACTGAGATGTTTAAACACACACATACACACAACCATTAGGTTACAAGACTGGTGTGGCAGAGGAACAATTACAACTTCAGCCGAGGAAGGATATTTCACAAAGCTGTGCATATTTCTGTCTATCAACTGAGCTGAGAAATGAATGTCAGTAGTACAGCATTTTAGCTCCCTCAACAAAACAAACTTGAATCGAGACGCAAGCAAGAATCCTTCCCTGTTGTTCCATACTAACACTTGACAAATTTAATTCACAGATATTTTTTGTTTAGGAGAACCAAAATGTGACAGAGTATTGATACATGACAAATATGGTCGTATCATTGGCAACCACACCACAAAAACACTAGTAAAGATTTTACTTCA
Organism: Amniataba percoides; assembly: GCA_037176925.1. Lineage (NCBI taxonomy): Eukaryota > Metazoa > Chordata > Actinopteri > Centrarchiformes > Terapontidae > Amniataba > Amniataba percoides. Next base: position 9,413,011 of record JBAJHX010000031.1, on the reverse strand, counting down.
AATTTAACAGCCTTTCCCCTTCACTTGACCTGAGTAGAAAAATAAGAATAACAGCTCCATCTAGCCAAACACTGGGCTCATTGCATCCAAGCAGCAGCTGCTTCTCAATACTTACAAAAATCCCATTTAAACTGAACTGGAAATGGGGCTCATCCTTGCTTTTGCAAACTTGTACTTTAGGTTGGCTGAAATAGTCTTGAAAGAATTAAACAAAAATTAGGCATATTGAACATACTAGGGATGGGCATTTCCCCCCTACTTTCACAAAACTATTATGTAATCAAGGGATGAAAAGTCAATAAGCGCAACAGAGACTACATTTAACATACAGTACAGTGGGTTTGTTAACAACTCTGTTTAAAATAATATTGCAGGTTAAACTGCTTTGACGGATGACTTGTGTTCAGGAGTCAGCATTGAGGACACTCGACAGGACACAGGACAGGATGTCGAAGAGATTTGAAAGACAAATGTCAGACAGAGAGAAATTTTTGGCTTTTGCAATAATGTTTGAGAGATGACATTGTCGCCAAACAATTTATCATTTTTGGAGCAAAAAAAGAGAAAATTTTGCACCAATAACAAAAGACTGTCAATTTTATTTTACACTATTAGGACAAAAGACCTAAAACAATTTCTCTTTGATATTCAAATGTGTAAAGATACAAAAAACAAAGCACCTCCTCTTCACAAGTTATGTATGATTATGATAAGTAACAAGTTAATTATCACAATTGAATGAAGTTTAGATTTGCTTGCTGATGGTTTCAAATTTGCATAAGCTAACCTAGTTGATAAATCTGCATTATGCTACTTGTGCTACTCTTACATTTGACATGTATTATCATTGCAAATGACAAAACTGCTTCACATTTACTGGATGTGCATGGAAGATTTTTCACAATTTCCAGTCATCAGTAGTACGCAGAGAGTGTTTGTGATGCCAAACAATTTTTGTTGTCTGTCACAATAAATATAACCTTTTATATTCCCATAACACATGTATCCATTCAGTCAGTCAGATATGTATAGATATCACTGTCATCTTATATCTTGCAAACAGCATCTCATTAAATCTCATGACTCTCCCCGTATACAGTCTCTACACTCAAATATGGAATATTCATACTCTTCTTCATTTGAATTTCACATGCATATTTTCTCCCACAGTGTTTTTCTATTGCTGTCCTTTGTTGCAACTTAACTCTGATTTGGATGAAGTTAAAGAACAAATGTAAATGTCAGAAGGTCTAATGACAGAGAAAATATTTCCCTTTGCATGAAATGAACAAAATGTTTAGTAATTAGTACAAATATGGCAACGAGAAGTGACTTAGAATTCCAAATGCCTTTCACAATTCTAACCTTTCATTTCTCGAGGAAATGAAAAATAAATTCAGCATGCCCATCCCTAATACATAAACTTTTGCTGAACCAAATGTAATGCTATTTTGAAAGCTATATCTTTCTATGAATATACATTTTGCAATATAAAGTAATCTTTGTAAATATAGCATTGTATATAAAATTAGAAAAGCATGTCAAACAAGAATTAAGGGCTTTTAGATGAAGCAAATTATATAAAGACAAGATGTACAATATTGTACAGGCAGCCTCCCATCAATGTATGTGTGTCTGAATGGATCATGTTGCCTCTTCAATCAATGACCAAAGAGCTGTGCAACATGAGTAGAGATGAGAAAGAAAAAAAAAAAAGAATCAAAGGGGGCTCAACTGTAAACACAATGACCACTCTTGCTTGTTGTGACCTTCAGTGGCCAAACTCTTATTAGGAGGAGCAATTGTGCTTTAATATGGTGTAATGACATGAGAACCATAATCACACACACACAGAGTAAAACAACAAACGGCTTGCTGAGAAGGATGCAAATGATCATCACATTTCAAGGTGTTCATTCTGCTGAGCGAATCAAAACGTGAGTGGAAGACAAATACTTTCCTGCATATCAACTCATACATGAGCACAGATTGTCTCAAGTCAGAATATATTGTGTGCTTTTAAACTAAAAATGATCATCTATACCTGATCTGCAGAATAAGCCTCTAATGTATGGCAATGAAGAAATAACGTCGTTTTTCTGTGCAACTCAAGGCGGGATCGTTAGTATAGGTCGCCCCTCGCTCTCTCTCCTCCTAAAATCGAGCACAGACGACTCATCTCAAAACATGCTGTCACCTCCGGAACTGTCTCGGCTTCCTCTTCCTTTTATATGCAAAGTCTGCCTCTGCAGCCTCACCACAACGGTAGTTCTTGTGAAAAAGCAATGTGGTGTGGCCTGATACATGAGAGTCTAACATCAATGTACACCAACAATAAAATGCTGAGATGAATCAAGGTAATAGCTCCCTCCTTGGTATTCAACTGAGCCCCGAATCAAATGTTAATGTTATTTTGCTTTTCTACTGATGTTGTTTCTTGGTCCAGAAAGCTATAGGCTAGTTATTTCACTATTTAAAATACTTTTTGTATGCAGGGCCAAAAAAAATCCAAAATACTGTACCAAAAAAAACCAAAACAGTTTTAGTAGATTGAGAACCTCCGACATACATACCCTGACTAACTTCACCTTTAGCTTACCTATTAACCATAATTTAGAAATAAACATACATGTTAAAAAGGACGAATACACAGTTTTGGCACTACTCTACGAGGATTTCCTCAGTCTTTACGGGTTCAAGAGGGGTGCCAGAGTTGGACAGATCAGAGCCTTCATCTTTGGAAAACTCTTCACGCTGGAGCAGCATGCCTGCCCCCGTGTCCCCCTGCAGCCCCACTAACCCCCCTTGGGTGAAGCACAAGTGTTTGATCACCTCATTGGGACTGGAGAAGGTGGTCGCACAAATGTTACACTTGTAAGGCTTCGACGAGGCCAAGAACATCGCCTCCATCTGGCTGCCGTCGTCACCTGCGGCGCACAGCTCCATGCTCTGACGGTCTACCATGGTGTAGGTGTCGGCCCCCTGGTTCAGGCACACGTGGCGGGCTGCCTGGTTGGCCCTGCAGAAGCTCTTACCGCAGGCGCTGCATTTGAAGGGCTTGCCCGTGTGGATGTACATGTGTTCGCGCCAGTGGCTCTTCTGAATAAACTTGCGCCCACAGGTGGAGCACTCATACTTCCGCCGCTTCACCTCCCTGTCCAAGTCGGCACTCTCTAGGTTGTCGATGTCTGCGATGTCTGATGGAGGTGGTGTGTCCGCCTGAGAATTTAATCCTCCCATGGCCCAGCTGGACGTAGACACCTCAGCTCGGGGAGAGTCCGAGTTGGTACCTGAAACAGGCGTTTGCTCGCTGTCGCTGATAATCTCTACTGCTGTAGTGGAGGCCGAGGCACTTGACCCTGCCTTGCTTCCCTTAAGGACCCCCTCTACCTCTAGCATGCTGTGTTCTCCTGTCATGACAGGTGAGAGCGCATTGCTGGGCTCAGCTTGCGCCTGCTGTAGAGCCTGAGTGTGCTGGAGGAGATGCTCTCTCAGCAGGCTTCTCTGAGTGAATCGGCTCCTGCACAGGTGACAGGAGTAATGCTTCCTAAAGGAGGAACTCCTTTTCATGATGCTGGGCTTTACGTGGAGGATGGCATTAGCTGAGGAACCATCTGCAGTTAGCAAGTCCATGCCTGCCTCCTCAACAGTAGGCTTGCCGCCGCTGGTCGAGGCCTCTGCGTCTTCGGGTGAGGAAGCTAACTTGGACGGTAACGAATTGGCATATGAAGCTGCAGCAGCAGACGTGGATGGATACTTCCCCTCTGAGCTCAGCTGCTCCATGTCGAAAGGGGAAGAGAGCTGCCGCCGAGTGGGCAGCCTGGCTGACAGCGCTACCTGTTGGTCAGAGATCTGGATGCCGTAAAGGGAGGTGGAGAGGTTGATGCTGTGCTCGGGGTGGGAATACACAGACTGGCTGGCCTCCTGCAAGAGTGGATAGGCGTGCAGGAATCTGACCCCCTGCTCCAGCCGTGCTGGGTCTATCAACTGGGGCGCAAGCTTGCCCGTGTACATCAGGTTGAGGAGGTAGCTGAAGATGTCGGGCTGTATGTCGGCAGCCTTCAAGCGCACACAGTCACTGAAACACAAAGACATTGCGATTAAATAGTGACAATGATGTTAGCTCCTCATTTCATTACTACTGAAGAAAACAGGTGTGTGCTGCTGGTCACAAGTTGCTGAAAACGTACACGTGAATAAATTAGTTTATGTCTGTATCTCTTCCTGTGAGACATTCTCAGGACAGCATAGCTACTGTGTTTTATCTTAATGCCCTTAAGCACCCTCCAATTTAAACTAATTGACATTTACATACAGTCTAGAGCTCAACCAGAGAGAAAACAAGTCTTTCAAATATTTGACAATACGAGAACAAGTCAGTGTATTTTTGACATGGTATCCACAGGTTTTGGTTACAGAATCAGTTGTTGGGTTAATGTTATGATGTGACAACAAAAAGTAGCTTGGCTACATTCATCTTGTACCTGTCCTGGTGAATGAAGAGCATTCTGAAGTAGTTGGAGAAAGCGGCGAGGACAGCTTTGTGGGCTTTGAAGAAGACATCTCCTATAGCCACAGTGCAGTCGCACAGGAAGCCAAACTCCCTCTGAGCGTTAAGCTGCTGCAGCAGGATAAGACCATGGTTGGCCAACTCCATTCTTCAACCTGCACAAAGGCGCACAAATACACACACGCAGCAATGAGTTTCCTGTCTGGAAGGAGACCAGAGTTTATTGTGACCACAAAGAGTCAGACTGACAGCGGTGATCTAACGACCTTGTAAAGGCTAACTTAACAAAACAGTGAAGAATCATTTTGTGATGCCAGAGACAATATATCTAGCACCACAGTCACAGAAAATTATTCCAATTAATGGTGGCTCAGGAGACAAAAACATCTTGGTCTAATTTGTTCATTGTATTGTACAAATAGGCATTAGATGTTTCAACTGATGATTAAAAGTAAAAACATGTTATTTGTGGATTCCAGTTTCTTTCACAGAATCAAAGATGTTCTTCCGAAATAAACTTTTAACAGCAGATAGTTTTAGAATCAATGACAACCAGAGTGCTCTGTCCATTTCCTACAAAGGCTGCCTAAGTAGTCTTCAAACCAGCTGTGTACACAGACAGAGGGTTCTCTCTCTCTCTCTCTTTCAAGAATACTTTGCTCATGTAATTCCTCTGTTCAATCTCTAGGAATTAAGGTAAGGTTAAGAATAAACATGCATGCTAAATACATAATATTGTCCAGTTTCTGACACAACCTTAAGGACCAAACACTAAAAAGGTATGAAAAGCTAAATTTACTCTACATACACCTACATTATGTTATTTGCTTGAACACGCAGACACTAAACTACAAACAGAAGTTGAGCTACAGGGACTTCTGTCACCCAGATATAATTTTCCATGATGTGGTTCTAAAGGAGCCAAGCCTGTCCAAACTACATCTCAAGGGACATTTCAAGCCTCTGCACCAGTGAGATGGGTGTCGTTGACCCCAAAGGTCAGCAGAGGACCTTCAGGCCATCACATGATCGGGGGAATGGGAGTCAACACACATTCCTCCAGCAGAACTGGTTCTACGCTCTTGCAGTGGAGAATGGAAACAGCCCCTGGGTGAACCTCCTGTCTCAGACACTCTCTCACCATCTAACAGCGCAAATAAAACCCCTCATCAGATAATTTACCTCAGATAATTAAAAATAAAATTCTATGTGTCCCCTGCTGGTTACAAAAAGGGCAAAACAAAACCAAAAAAGCACTCTCGACATGTGTATTTCATCACAGAGGTCAGAGTGCAAAGATGCTGGCACTGCAGCACTCCAGGAAGAGGCTACATTTCTGTAGCTTATGGGGGTACAGCAACAGAAAGATGTAAAATACAAGCCAACCATGCTTCTGTCTCACAACATCACCCCAACGTCAATATGCACTCACTTCACGAGGAACACCTAACTATGAATAGATAAGTCGGACAGTCCTAAACCTTTCCTTTGTAAAAGTTTCTTTGTCAAATTGTTTTGAGATGTTTTGTTTATTCTTGAGGCTGTAGTTTGTGGTGCTGTTAAATTGTATTATTGTGTATAACGGTTTGTGTATGTTCACCTCATTTATAGTGAGCATAGACTAAATGAGAGCTGTAACCATAAACCATTTAATCAATTAGTCAATGGATAGAAACTTAATCAGTTGCTGTTTTGTATATGGTAGTTTAATCTAAAACAAAAAAAGCTGAACAGATGTGAAATTTCATCCTTTCCTCCTTGAATTTCTTTCAACTTGCCGTATTGATCGAACAAACCATCAAGAATATGTCACCCCAGTTCCTTGGAAATTATGATGGGATTTTTTCTCTTAATGTTTACTGGCATTTTATGGACAGTAATAGGTTGACTTGTTGAAAATTGTCATTAGTTTAAATCACTGGCTAAACACTCTAATTATAATGCCATTTGCCATGAGATTGCGATCAAAAGCATTAGTGCTGTAAACTGAACATGCAGCTTCTCACCATCCCTGAAGCATCACAACACACCTAACAAACATTTGCTTCCACTGATGGTTACACTGACCCTTTTGCAGCAAGATGACTGATGCTGTTCACATTACGATCCCTTTCAAAGGTCTGACATCTTGTTTTTTTTAAACCTACTCTTTGACTTGGTTGTCAGATCGCCATACAACATGACAGTAACACGAATACGCATCATCACAGCCAGATAGGACACATCTGAACAGCTGAGCACATTTTCATGTAGCCTACAAAATACTAATACAGCTCTCTATTGATGTAACTTCCCAAACATCAAGCCATTCTTCTGCAGGATCAGGTTAGCAACAACTACTTCTTAAAGCCTATTTTCCAAAATCTTTTCCTTGTATATGAACCTGCCTATCCCATATTATCTTAGTGCTGTAACTCCAGACAACATGAGCACGGGTACCTCCAGGTCAGAGACACCGTGTCCTACACGCTCGCTTCGTATCCGCACTGATCTTTCCTTAAAGACCATTTTCACTACTGAATAATTCTCCACGATTTAACACTGGTACAGCTACTGCACACAACTCTGGATCCGGCTCGGAAGATTCACATGATCCGGCAAGAGACAGTCGCGGCGCCATGCGTTGATCAATACTAACTTGTTTGCAACAATAAAGCACCGCCCCGTAGACACGTGGAACGGTTACTTCCGCGTGAGAATTTCTGTTATTCTGAAAAATACACCGTTAAAGCAGACGGCGAGGAGGGCGCGTGACGGAGGTAAACACACCGCGGGAGTAAAACGGTTCGGTATGGCGGACGGAGAAGAAGAGCTCGAGCCTCCAAAAAACAGGGCGCGTGGGGAGGGGAGCGCGCGCGGACCGACTCCTGCCGCGGGTCCCTCTCTCGGTCGCTGCTACTGCTGCTAGCGCGAGAAAACGGACATGCATGCACGCGGGGGTGGAGGTGGAGGGGGTGGGCGCGCGCTCACACAACACACACACGTACACGCACGCGGGGAAAGAGAGCGAGAGGCGTTAGGGGGATGGGGCTGGTCACGAACGCGTTTCTTTTAACTTCCCCGTGACAATTACAGATGACCCAAGCGCGCACAAGTAGCTGAAAAACGAACCGCCGCCGCTGAAACGAGCGGGCGAGTGTGAGGCTAAACAAACAAACCGACCGAGCCGTACCTGCTCTCCGCTGTAATTCGTGGAGTTTGCTGCGTCGCTGCTGTTTGTTTGTTACCGGGGGACTCGTCCGTCCTCTCTGGGCTCGCAGCAGCTTGTACTGTTCCTCGCAAACGCAGCATTCGTTGGCGGCGGAGAGGGTCGTCCGTCGTTGTTTTCCGGTTAGGGGTTTTACGTTACAATCACATGACTGTGGGTAAAAACCAGCCCAAAAAAATCAGCCGTTGTGAAAAAAAACAAACAAAAAAATTCCGTTGAGCAAAAAAAAAAAAAAAAGAAAAAAAAAAGAAAAGAAAAAGAAAAAAGGGGGCGGTCGAGTTAACGTTAATTTCCCCGCAGAGAGTAACCGCCGCCGGCTTCGTGTGCTAACAGCCGGTGAGTTCGAACACAAACAGCTAACTGCCGCGTTGAGTCGTTAACCGCTGCGCGTCCGCCGTTAACGGCTCGTTCAACGGAAAAACGAGGCGACAGCCGGTGTGGAGTGTTGACGTCCCTCCGCCAAACCGCGGCATCGCAGTCTGCTCACGTTTGCGTTTCTCGATTGACTCCACGTTTTCAACAAGTTTAAAAGAAGTGTCCGGTATTTTAACGCACGTTTACGCTGCGCTGCGCCAACGTGAAAGCAAGGCTGTGATATTTAACTAACCTTTAGTTTGCACAATACATGTGATATGTCGACATTTTAAAAGTGATGTGAGTAAATTTAGACTGGAATAATTTATTCTTGTGTTGATAAATATGTCATAGTTTGATAATTATTTTCTTATACTAGTCTAAGTGGAGGCTGACAAAAAACTGAGATATCGTTATAGTGGTTTAGCTTATTTGTTTTGTTTATGAATGATCAATTATATAATATATTAAGTACCCTATTCGCTGAGAAGTTTTTACTTCTGCTACTCTTCATGCTTTATGTAAACTTAAAATGTAAATGGATATTTGATAAATTTCACCTTTTTGTTTTGTTTTACAGGACAATTTGGATTCACCCTTGTCAAGACTTTTACTTTACTACAGCCCTGCTGGAGGAAGCAGGATGTGCGTTATCTGTGCAAATAAGGGGAAACCTACACATTCCCTTCCTTTGGAAAAGTTCTTGCCAGCAATATACCCAACCATTTTGTTTCATTAATGCATTATGTCATTCCCCTCACTAATTCTAAGACACAAGATACTGTAATACTACTCACTGGTAAATACTGATTCATTGTTTGCATGTGCCACTGTTAGTAAAATATTATTAAGTTTTGGCATCTTGCTTTCTGCTGTTTTCACACTTTTTACACCTTGTGTCTTGATATAGTTATCCCTGCAACCTATTGATCCTTTTTATGCAATTAAAGCACAGCAAAATCTGTTCATCTGGGGATTGTACTGCTGTAGTAAATCAGATTAATGCAGTTCATGTGTGACTTGTGAGATACACTGACTATTTATTGCTTGACACACCAATTATTCAGTGGAGACAGATGGAGAGGAGAATATTCACAGAAAAAATATGCTGTCAGATTTGCAAATAGTGTACAACACAAATATTTTTCCAGCTCTTATAGAACACCTATGAGAAGATATTTCCTTCATCTGACAAAAAAAATGTATTGTAGTAGAAGTGCAGACTATCCCATGAACTTTTTTTTCTTTCTCTCATTTGTTAGTTGCACTTTGTGTAAATAGTTCAGCTAATATGAGATCTATAAACTGATGCTAATATCTTCACAAAAAATGATTTTTACTCAAAGGCTGCAGTAAGGAGCAGCACGACTACACTTAACCTGCAGAGTTAACCTGCTCAAACCTGTGCATGCTAACATGCTCATTGTTGCATACCACAGCCGAGCAGACTTGCATAAATCAGTTTCAAACTGTCTCATCATAATCTTGAAGACGCCAATCACACCAACAGCAAATATGATCTTTGGGGGTTACTGCTTTTATGTGAAATGAGTAATTACCTGGTTTATACACCCGTAATGGGTCCTTAAGATGTTATTTAGTGATCTCAACAAAAGGTTCCTGCCAAAGAAGCCTGTGAATTGATAAACCTAAATTTGGATGGGAAACCTACTTTTGAACAAAGAGAAGTGTCAGCAGAGGAAATCAGTGGAGGTCTTGGAAATACATTTCAGACCTCCTGTTGCCTGACCAGACGCACAGGAAGTGTAGGAGGACCTTTGCACAAATGCACTTTGGAGTCCCATCAATATCTTGTCATCAGATGTTGTCATCAGTGAGTTGGTGGATGTTGCCCCAGTGTAAACAATATTTTTTTTTCTAGACCTTTCATTACATAGTTGCGTTTCAGCCTAAGACAGGAAGACCACAGTTGGACCAGACTGTGCAAGCTGTGGCTCTCTGAAAATGCTCGCTGGCCAGAGAGAGAATGGGTGGAGAGTGTCTGTAAGAGGAGACGGGGGACATGGGAGGGGGCAGAACAGTGTATGAAGCAGGGCCTGAGGACCTTAAAATCTCTGCCCTGTCAACAAATAACAGAAACAGATACAATACTGTTCACAACTTTGCTAATTAGCCACTGAAAATGTAGACCTGTGGGGGCCCAAAATGTTTAACAAACAAACACTGATGGAGAACCCGAGTTGAGCAAAAGCAGATGATAATGACAGCAGAACAAAAGTCTGTTTGCTTTACCAAAAGGCCCACAGCAGGGGTTTATTGAAACAAGCAGATAAACTGTTACCACACTAGCTTACTGTTTTTCATCATTAAGATAAATCCATTCTTAGATAGATTTCCATGATAATGCTGTAGTGGAAAATGTCTCTTGTGTGCTCCTGTTCTTTTATGACCATTGTTCCTTTCTCTTGTTTCTTTTTTCTTCACGACAGTTTATTAAAAAGAGACGCAGTCTAGACTGCCACATGACTGCCCTGCCACTGATTTCCACTAAATTGATTTTTCCTACAATAACGCAACCAGCAACACAGTCTGCATGAAATTGCTTAAAACGTGAAAAAAAAACTACAGCGAGACGTGCGCGGGATTTGGAAAATCTTGTGAACAGTCACGACCGACTTCATGCGCAAAATATTCGGTCGCTTGGGTGAAACACTTCTTTTCTGCGTGGTGAGCTGAAACACCTGTTTAAACAGGGCCTTTAACGTTACCCGCCACCCTCCCCCACCTCCCCGTTCACGGCCTGTTTTGAAACCGGAGTGGTGAGTCACTCCTCTCTCGGTTTAGAAAAACAGATCCGGCCAGGCTGGGGCCCGCAGAGGGGGAGGGGAGGCCTGCGGTGATGAACACCGGAGGTGGACGCAGCTGGACTCCCACTCCCAAGGACCCCACATCCTGACAACGGGCCGACTTGTTCCCATGGTGACCGGGGCTGATCTGAGAGGAGGGGTGGTGGTGGCGGGGGCGGGGCGGGGGGGGTTATAAAAAATATGCATATTTTTCCAGCCTGGAAGTCGTGGGGGCAGCCAATCAATTGGTCATGTTCTTCAGAAAGAGTCCAACTTCAAAATGGACTGTGATTATTTTGTTTCCTATCTTGTTTTTCTTCAAGGGTGGGCCCACTTGAAGCAAAAGTGTGTTTATTTTAGTTAAATAAAATATATATAGATAGCATTATTGGTGTTTCAGCTGCTAAACTCTTACCAAAAAATGCAGGCTGACATGAAGTTGTGATCTTAAACACAATGCGCCCATTTATTTAGATCTATTAGTATTAAATCTGTGTCTCCAGCAGGGACTCGGCATTTACTAAAATCAGCCTTTACCCCCTCCTTTTTCTTTTCCCGCCAAAAAGCCTCGGGGGGTTCGAATTCTGCCCTCCCCTGATAGGGCGAATCAATGTCTCCATGACAACCGTTGCTCTAGACAACAAGAGATGCTCGAGGTGCCGCAACAACAGTGACCTGCGCAATGCGGCAGCGCGTCCCACTCTTCAATGCACCGGAAAATAAACTCATTTTAAGTGTTTAAATAGCTGAAATGTGGCACAGGATGCGAGTTTTGTTCAATTAAAAAAAAGAGCGTTGTGGGATATTTAACATGTACATCGTAGCAGCGACACGCAAGAGGCGGTCACAGTTTATTTACACTTCGACCGCTAGATGGCAGCATAACACTCTAAAAAATCTACAGGGAATCAGGAAAAGAAATATTAAAATAAAAAAAAAACAAATGTTCACAAGAAACAGATAACGTTAAACTTTATATAATCCGCTGGAGGCTGCGTCTCATTAAACAGGCATTAAACGTAATACGGCGCGTCCCTGAGCCCCAACTTTGTTCCTGTCCCGTAATTTTTATCGATAAAGTTTCAATTTGAACATCCTGCTGCTGCACAGAAATGATGGCGGCCGACCAAACTGTATGCGGAGTTCCTGCTTCACTGTCTGCCAAAGTGGTTGGGTATGTTGTCAGTTCGTTTAATGACTTTGTCACCGAGCTAAATAATGTTGGCAACAGTTGGCTCAGTGCCGCATGTAAACAGACATTAACATCATGACTGTCGTGTTCGCAGCAGCAGCAGCAGCAGCATTAGCTTGTTGCTAACAGAGATTCAATGAGTTGTTAATAACTGAGTTTACGCATGGAAACATATGGTTTTGACTCAGTGAATTTAAAATGAACATGTTTGTTGGTGGCGACTTTATATGTGAAAATGTCATTTTTACAGGTGGGATGTCTGCAGAGAAAGAACCGACTTTATGTTTCTAGCTTAAGTAGCTTTCTAGCTCACAGTATGAAGAGCTGTCAGTATGTCAATGGCTGTCTTCTCCCTGCAGGTCATTTGCTTATTTAACCGTGAGAGACAGGTTGCCCACCATCCTCACCAAAGTTATAGACACAATACATCGCAACAAAAACAAGTTTTTTGAAGAATATGGAGAGGTAAGACTCTGTATTGATCAGCTGAGTTGTTTTGTTTTTTTCATCATAAGGCTCCTATGCAGACTTGAATGTTTACTTTTCTTCTTTGTGTCGCTGCACAGGAGGGCATCCAGGCAGAAAAGCAGACTATATCCCTGCTGTCTAAGTTGAGGAACGAGCTGCAGACCGATAAGCCAGTACTGCCCCTGACAGACGGCCTAAAAGACACAGAGTCGTGGAACCAGTACCTGCAGAGACAGCAGAGACTGCAAGAGGACCAGGAGTCCGTCAGCTGGTTCAAGTCTCCGTGGCTCTATGTGGAGTGCTACATGTACCGCAGGATACAAGAGGCCCTGTGGCTCAAGTGAGAAGCAGTTTTTAATGAGAACTGCTCTAGTTCATGCTTTTTGAGTACATGTGTGCAATATATCATTATATTTGATTAGACTGGTGAAATCAAATGGCAAACTAACTGAAATTGTCAACTTCTTTGTATTCTCAGAAAAAGGACATTGTTTTGCATTGCTACTTCAGGGTGTCAAAGAAATCTTTGAGGATATTACACCATTTGAAAATGCAATATTTGCGTAATGATAAGCTAAAGCCAAATATTGGTATATTCCCCATATTTATTAGATTAAATACAGTTTCTCTTGTTGTATTATCTTGTGTTGTAGTTCTCCAGTCATGGCTTTATCTCTGCTTTCATTTCAGTCCTCCAATCAGTGACTATGATGTCTTCAATGAGGGAAAGACTCAGAGCTTTTTTGAGTCTCAGCAAGCTGTGATTGCCTTATGTACACACTTGGAGGGTGTCAAAAAGAATATGGAGGAACTCTCTAAGAATCATCTATTGGAGCATTTTAACAAACTTCTATTGGTCAGTATCTTTTACACTTCTATATACTTGGTTTATTATTATTATTACGATTTTGTTCAGTCAACCTCGTGACAAACCCATTCAGATATGTGTACTCACACAAACTAATCAGTCCATCCATCCTTTTTCTGATTTGTTTGAGTATTTTAGGCATTGCGTGGCAGCTTAAATTTCTAAATCACAAAAGTTCTTCACAGAGTACAAGATTAAATATTTTGTGCAAATAAAGTGCAAAAGTACAGACTAGAGAAACAAAAAATAAACAAAAGATAGTGATTTGAAACATATTTTTGTTTGATTCTTCCTAGGTTTCTCTATGGGGAAACAAGTGTGATCTGTCTATCTCTGCTGGCCAAGAAAACTCCCAGAAGACGAGTCCAATAGACTCCCTTGACAGCCTACAGTCCTTCATCTTGGTGGATGACTCCAACATGGTATGGTCAACTCTTATATCTGCCCAGAGGTCAGCCCAGCCAGGGAAAACCTCTGCTGGCAGAGTGGACATTGTTTTGGACAATGCTGGCTTTGAGTTAGTCTCTGACTTAGTTTTAGCGGATTTCCTGATTTCCGCCGGTCTTGTCCGCGAGGTCCACTTTCACGGCAAATCCTTCCCATGGTTTGTGTCTGATGTCACAGCTAACGATTTTCAGTGGACCATTCGGCAGACTACAGCGTCCAATCACAAGTTGATGTCCAAGAGTGGTGTCCAGTGGCAGAGCTACCTGAAGGAGGGCACGTGGTCGTATCACGACCATCCTTTCTGGACGCAGCCTCACGAGTTCTGCGATATGGCAACCGATGCTCCCGATCTGTACAAGACCCTGCAGGAGCCAGACCTGGTTCTGTTTAAAGGTGATCTCAACTACAGAAAGTTAACAGGGGACAGGGACTGGGATCACACAGCAGGCTTTGGCACTGCTCTACAAGGGTTTGGGCCTGCGCCACTGTGTAGCCTCAGGACTCTCAAGGCCAACGTTCAGGTCGGTCTGCAGCCGGGCCAAGGGCAGAAGCTCACCTCCCAAGATCCAGACTGGATGACCAGTGGCAAGTACGCTGTCATTCAGTTCTACAGCCCAAAATCAGAACAGTAAGACTCAGGATCACTGGGAAAACTTGGATCTTAAGAACATTTCAGTAAGAAGTACCATAAGCAGGAGTTACCTTTAAGCCATAAGACAGTAACGTTACAAAAGGTTGTTAAAAGGTGTCTTTGTCTGTCATTGTCAGTGTGCACTTAATCATGTTTGATATAGAAATGCACAGCAGGAGAAAATATTAAATAATTATTTTGACTACAGATTTGTCCCACATAAAATGTTAGCACTGTTAGATTTAAATGTTTCTCCATGATTTTGATTACAACTGTTGTTTACTCAAACAGAATTTATCCTCAGAGGTAACAAATCAATCTTTTTATTGCAGATAGCTTACGTGTTGTGCATTTTCTTGCAATTAGCTTCTGTGTTGTGCACAATGTATTAAATCACAATGTTTACAGATTAATGTAGATTCTGTTAATAGTAAGGATTGGGCTCAATCCCAGAGCAGCAATATTTTCTGTTTTTGCATGCAGTGAAGGAGATTGATGATAAACCTAATATATAGTTTTTTTTGTTTGTTTTTTAATTCCGCTCTGCTCAGGTTGTTTTACTGTTGCACTTAGTGTCACTGAAATGCATGCATCAAAACATGCAGCCATTTGAATTCACTCATAACAGATCACATCAGTTGGTAAATGTTTTGCTCAATTTGAAAGATGGATGACGGGGGGCAGTGTAACAATATCGCTGACAACGTGTGCTTGTTTTGTTTAAAATGCCAACCCAGACCTCTGTATCTTCATAGATAGAAGTGGATGTCTCTGTGCACACTGTTATGTCATCTAAATCCTCACTGTCAGTACCTCAAAGGTGATGTTAACTGGATTCTTCTCAGTGCTGCTGGGGGGGAAACCATAAGTTTCATGAATGGCTTTTGATTTAATAAAGAACTGCATTGACTGGTCTCTCCCCCTTCACTACTTTACAAACATGACAAATGGAAAATGTGAATAATTATGACTTTATTTGGTGTCTTTTTTCCAGCTTCTTAAAAGATCTAGCATGTGTATCTAGACTGTTTATTAGTCTCAATCAACAAGTGCAGCAACAGTGTCTTGTTTACGTGCACACTCAAAATGATCCCTCATTAGACAGCTTAAATATTCACCAGTCATGTGACATTTTTCATCGTCATCGTGCAAAAGTTGTTTGCCCTTGACCTCTCATTTTCTCAGGGTCAGATTAGACCTTCAAAACAGGCAACAAATCAGCTGGAAATGCTGCAACATGTGCATTACAATTCTGCAATGATCTGGGAAAATGAATGGCATCATTTAGACTCACATGCTTTGTCAATTTGGTCCGTTATGAAAATGAAGTCAATTACGGCAAGAAGCAGCCCATCTTTAGCCATTTAGTTGATTTTAGCAGTTTCATTTCTCACCCTTCATTTTCCTGTTCTCTAATGTAACACTGTCTTCATTTTATTCCAGGTGGAAATGTAAAAAGAGTATATATATCATCATCAGTTCTACTTGTTTTCCACTTGACCTGACATGTCCTGAAAATTGGGCTGTTTACTCACGAAAGATGTTGCACAGAGGAGACAAAATGAACTCTTTGCCAAATGTTCAGGTTTTTCTCATTGGGGGTGTTTTATAGTTGCTTGTGATCAGCTTCTTGTGTTTATGAATACCTTACATAATTAGCAACATACGTCAGCTGACAGTATCATATGGAAATAAGTATATTTTAATTAATGCCTCAAACAATTTGGATATTTTAATAATTGGATTAGAAACTTGGAAAAACAAATAAAGAAGGACCCTTTGAAAATATATATACTAAATATTTTTTTTCCGCCTTTAAACTCCTATAACTGTTCTTATATTACATGTCCTATGGAGGTTACATTTATGGGTTATTAGTTTTAGAGGTGTTTCAGCTTTGAAAGTTGTTGTTTTCACCTTGATGGTCAATTTCAAATGATGCAAAGACCGAAGGGACACACTACAATCAACCTAAAGCAATCCTGGAAAAACATGATCATTGATTCTCCAACGTCTTTATTTGCATAAATACTCTGCCCTTTTGCTTCGAGTTGTTTATATGTGGTGTTCCATTTAATCTGTGACTTGTCCTGATAAAGTAATCATTAACTGCCCTATAATATATGCCATCTTCATAATGAAATGTCACTCGGAAAGAATGATTTTTCTCTTTTTGTTTTATTCATTTCGTTGTAGTGATGATCAAAATATACCATTCAAGTTATGCAGTGCCTGATGAAAGTAACTATAGGACCTCTCATTTGGGATGTATTTCGTTATTATTGGCTGCTGGATGAGTTTTGACCTGCTCCTCTGTTTGCTGTGTTATGGTGACCTGGCACCGTGGTTATCGATTTGGCTGCATCTTTAATTTGTTTATCCTTTTTTTTAACCTTTCCACTGTTCACATTGTGTCCAATGAGCCCAGCTAGATGTCTGAGAGCCAGAGAAATGAGAGAGGCGAGTGGAGAAGGAGAGAGAAGAGCTCCCGTGTTGCACAGCAGAGATGAGGATGATTCATGTGTAAAGGGTGAGTATTATGTCCTGGTAGATTCTGGCTTTATTTTAGACCCTGTTGTTTAAAACCACTGTTGATTTGATTCAGTGCAGAGTCTCAGCTATATTCAATAATCTGACTACAAATAGACTGCTCAAATGTCACGCTGGATGTGTGCTGACTATCAGCTAAAGGAAACTAATTGTTTGCAGTCACCCCCCCCCCCCTTTACCAGCTGTAACTCAAAAAGTAAAATGTGACATTTACTAGAAAGAGGGAAAGGAAGTTATTTGGGAATCACTATTTTTCTGTCCATCCTCCTTGCATTTTACCAGCCTGCCTCTCCTCCTGCACATTAGTGGAGATGTATTAGAGGAAAAGGAGGGAAAGCTCCCCAGTTTAAAAACCTTTAAGGAGGCTGGGAGGAGTCTTTTTGGATGTTTTGTTGTTTCTTTTTGGAGCCTGGTGGGTGGAAGCTCAAGGCAGACAGAGCAAAGAGACTTGGAAAAAATAGTGAACCCTTCAAGTTGCTTGAGAGGGTTTATTGCAAAAAAAAAAAAAAAAAGCTAAGAGAGGCCGAGAGAGAGAGTGAGGACAGAGTGAAGTGAGAGGGAGAGGAGCGCACATTCTCCTCCTCCTCCTCCTCCCCGCACATGGGAGAGCAGCTTCGCATCATGGTGCGTTTCAGTGCTGCGCCGCTGTGATGTTGCTCAAGCAGAGTCCGGCGCAGAGCAGGCAGCCGTGCGGAGCAGCGCTCAGGACCCGGACCCGGAGCGGCGCGGGCCCCTCGGAGCTGGACGCCCTCTCCTCGCCTCCGCCGCGGGCGCCCCTGGGTGACATGTACCCCGAGGAGGAGAGCCGGGGGGGTCCCGGAGGGGCAGTGGACTTCCTGGAGGGGACGTACGACTACGCCGCCCCCACCCCCGCCCCGACCCCCCTTTACGGCCACTCCACCCCCGGATACTTCTCCGCGCCCCTGGACGCGCACGGACCCCCCTCGGACGTGAGCCTGCAGTCTCTGGGCAGCGGGCCCGCCAGTCCTCTGGTGTTCGTGCCCTCCAGCCCCCGACTGAGCCCCTTCATCCACCCCCCCACACACCACTACCTGGAGACCAGCTCCACGCCCGTCTACAGGTGAGAAAGTTACTTTCACACACTCTGCATCAACAGGTATGACACGCTGCTGTTTCATTTATAAGACTTAATCCACCTCCCATACTTTTATTCATTTATACTGTGCAGTGTTTTTATGATGAGTGAGTGATGTGGATGTGTGTGTGAATGGTCAGTGGTGGGTGTGTGTGTGTGTGTGTGTGTGTGTGTGTGCTGCACAGTATTTTGATTTTCATTATTGCAGCTGCTTGTTCGGCAACATCTCAGTAAGTTTGTAACATGTGTAAGTATGTGTAGTGTGTGTCACATGTGTGAGTTATGTGTGAGGACACCCTGTTTATAAACATACATGATGTATTTTTGGCCATTACTTCTAAATTTAGCAGTGAATCCTATGGGAGGGTAAATCATTTGATTGATCGATTGTTTGCTCAGTTTGTTTGTGTTCTTGCGATTTTCACTGATGCTGTGCAGTCAGAACATCAATAGACCGGTCAGATTTGTTTCTCCAGTGTGGTTCAATGCTGAATAACTTTTAATATAAAGTTAACAAATAAATGATCTGTTTTATTTGTCTGGGTCATCGTTATTTATTCGTGTAGTTTCTCATTTAGCTCTACTTTATATCCTGTCTACTACTGACGCAGCAACATATTGCCACATAACCAGATTTTATATCTTCCATTTAGGTGTCGTAGCATTGGCATTTTGTCCAGTCCGCATAATGCAGTCATAAACAAACCATAATTATATAACAGCATTGTTTTTCAATCTCTAGCTTTATACAAAACATTGACATTATCTCTATAGACAGGATCAAGCTTTGTCCTGGTTTCTAATTCCAGAGATTAAGGACTTTGTGAAGGACCTTGAGAAAGGAACAATACGTAAGAACAACAGAAGTCCACGTACAGATTGTTTCCTGGCTCAGGTGGAAAATAGCACTCTGCTTTTGTCTCTGCTACTGCTAAATTATACTCAATCTGTTGAATGCCAGAACTGATCTTCAATCAAAAAGTTGCCTGACTTTTTACAATAAAGGACATTTCAATGTCAATTTATGACAAAATGTCCACTAAAACTTTAGCTTTTGTTTATAGAATTAAATCTGTAGTACTGTTAAGTGTTATTTCTTGTTTATGAAGACACATCATCATCAAGTGAATGTGTAAGACAATTGAACGGAGCTGATGTCCTTGTCCTTTGTCCTGTGGCAGGTCCGGTGTCTCGTCCAATCAGCAGCCAGTCTCCAGAGAGGACCAGTGTGGCACCAGTGACGAGCCGTACGGTGTCGGGGAGTCCGGGGCTGGAGCCGGAGGGTTTGAGCTGGCCAAAGAGATGCGTTTCTGTGCTGTGTGTAGTGACTATGCCTCTGGGTACCACTACGGGGTGTGGTCCTGTGAGGGATGCAAGGCCTTCTTTAAGAGGAGCATCCAGGGTAGGTAACCTGCACGAGGGGGACGTATTTCTCAAATGCTATCTGTCTGTCAAAAATCGTGTCTTGTTTTGTCAGAATGAAGCGTTCAGATTTCACGTGAAAATCATCAAGACTTTTCCACAAAGTACTTTGTTAATTACACTTAAATACTCAAATTTAAACCAATGTTGAGATAATTAACAGGACATGAGTTGGGGAAATGTTGTCACTGCATCTCAATAAGACAAATATGTTAAGAAGTACAAAAGAAGAATACAGAAAATATAGAAGATAAAATGACATAGATACACAATAAACACTATTCATATATACATGTTGTAATTGTAATCATAGATAAATTGCACATGATATGAGTGAAGTGAAAGTGTTATAGTGACAGATGGTGATGATCAACAGTAGTTTTGTATTGTTGCATTAAGAGTCTTACTGTGGTTGTGATGTGATGAAGGACCTGAGATAGCGTTCTTTCCTGCTCTTTGTCAGTCTTTGGCTGAAGGAGCTGCTTAAAATCTTCACAGTCTCATGCAGGATGTGAGGGGTGTTGTCCATGATTTGACGTCAGCTTAGCCAACATCCTCTTCTCATCCACATCCTCTAAAGAGTCCAGCCCACAACAGAGCTCTTTACCAGCTTAAACGCAGAGAGAAACTGAGTGCTGCTTCCCGAAGAAAGACATTTTTGGTCTGATTAATCTGGCACATCTGGGAATCTAAATAACTAACAAACAAACATCCACAACAGAGAAAATTAATGTTTTAATGTTCAATATGTATTTACACTCAGCTTGTAACCTTTCTTCATACGACAAGCTGCACAACTTACATGCACTTCTTCTTCTGCGTGCAAATAAAAAGCTTCCTCTGTTGTCGGTGGCTCAGTCATGCTTGTGATGTGATGCTTTGGCTTATTGATAAGACTTGCGTTGGAAGACTGGTCACAAAGAAACCAAGTCTCCATGGCAATGACAAAGCCAAGATGCCACATGTTAATTTCCTCCATCTCAGATCCATTTAAAATGGGAATAGAGTGTGGCTGGCTACTAAAGAAGCTAAATCTCAACTGAACTCTGGAGTGAGGGGCTTGAAGTAATAGATTTTCTTCCATTTCAGGTCACAATGACTACATGTGCCCAGCAACCAATCAGTGTACTATCGACAGGAATCGGAGGAAGAGCTGCCAGGCCTGCCGTCTTAGAAAGTGTTATGAAGTGGGCATGATGAAAGGAGGTGGGTAGAAAGACCTGCATACAGCAGATTCTCTGTATCTTTTGAGACTAATCTCTTTTATTTTTATTGTTTATTATTTCATATAATGTACTTTTTTTTACAGTTAGCTTTTTGTTGGTCATCCTATTGTTTTTACTTGTTTCATTTTTGGTTAAATCATTTAACAAGCCTTAAGAATTACGATTTCTATACTAATCTACTAATTAATCTCCACAAAATGCAATTTTATTTCACCATCTTGTTAACAGATTTCACAACCAATTGTTCTTCATGGCTTGTTGCTGGGAGGAATGGCACTAGTCCGAAAGTGCTGGTGGTTGCAGATAAGCTTGAGACTAACTTTAACGTGACCTTGAAGTGGTTTCCTCTTAAGGAGTATGACTACTGATTTGCACACACCCACATTTTTGTTTTTATATCCAAATATATGAATACTTCTTGCATCACACAGACATTCATATAACCTACACTGCTGGATTTTGTAGTGAGGACAGAATGTGAAGTTATTTGTGAGTTAAGAAAAAGAAATCAGAGTTTGCGTGTGATTGTGTGCATGCGTGTTTGTGGCTATTTTATGTATACCTGCATGCAGTTTTACTTTACATCCCTGTTGTGTGCCTAAGGTGTGCGCAAGGACCGCGGGCGTGTTTTACGGCGTGACAAGCGTCGGACGACCAACACCAGTGACAGAGACAAGGCCTCAAAGGACCTGGAGCACAGAACAGTGCCGCCTCAGGACAGGAGGAATCACAGCAGTGGCAGCAGCGGCAGCAATGCATGTAGTGGAGGAGGAAAATCATTGGTGACTGCTATGCCTCCTGACCAGGTGTTTATTCATCCCTTTTTGTAATGCACATTGTTGATCAGTACACTAAACTCCATGGCGATGCTGAGCTAAGTTTGCAGTTGCTTTAAATCAGTTCGAAGCACATCAGTGTTGTTTTTCCGGTTAAATGGCCTGGAGAATTGACTCCGCTGCTTCCCCAGGTGCTCCTCCTGCTTCAGGGTGCCGAGCCCCCGATGCTGTGCTCCCGCCAGAAGCTGAGTCGACCCTACACCGAGGTCACCATGATGACCCTGCTCACCAGCATGGCCGATAAAGAGCTGGTCCACATGATCGCCTGGGCCAAGAAACTTCCAGGTACTGCTTCGATTGGATTGACAAGTTCCTGTAAGGGGTGTGTTTTAAAAGTTGGGTATGGGTTTACTTTTTAAAACACCTTTTAAATTTAAAGGAGCAATCAGATTATCTTGACCCTTGTAGAAGTTAATATTTAAAAGTGATCGATAGATGGACTGATAAGTTTCTTTACCAGATGTTGAGACCTGGCTTTCATATTCATGCCCACTTTTTGACCTAAAACCTGCCACTAACTGGAATTTTTGAGACTCTCTTGAGACTTTGAGTGCGCCACAACATTTTTTAAACATATATGGAAGTAAATAACTTGTTAAAAATTATGACTTAAATGGGGGGAAAACAGTCTTGTATGTTTGCGTGTATGTGATACCATTGGAAACAAAATATAATAAATGTCCTCACAAGCTGTCAGGGATATGGTTAGCTGCTCCATCATTTCTCCTCCAGCTTACGTCTGTAGCTTCGGATGGATGTTCAGAAACACTTCCCCTGTAAGTACACACAGGTGGGGGCAGGTGCAGAACATGTGAGTCAGGGCTGCCGGAGCGCCATGACATCTATATCGCATGCCTCATTCAAAATTAAAACATATTTTCAAGCCTGGAAGAAGTGTCTCCCCTAAAAATATCCAAATGTACAGATGTACTCTGTGACTGAGGTTTTGACCCCCTGTTGTTGCCCGTGTGACAGCTTAGGCAACACCAAGGTGAAGGGGGACTTTTATGGTGGAAGCACACACACACACACACACACACACACACACACACACACACACACACACACACACACACACACAGCCACACAGCCATTACAGTGAAGGTAATTACAGTCATCACCTTTGAGAGGATTGTTTGGCCAATCTGCTGGCACCCCATCGAGCCTAAATGCAATATAGGACACATCACCCTTTACCACATGTGTACACACACACAACACACAAAACACACACACACCTGACAAGCTCTCTTAAGTGAGTAAATCCTGGTTTTGAGGTATTACAACCTTGTGCGTCACTAAAAGCCCAACGGCACACAGTTTTAATTGCAAGGGATCCCAAACAGGGTACAGAGGGGGACAATGGGAATGAATTGGCTGTAATTACATATGAATTAGACAGCTGAGTGCCAGCGATAAGGCTTCTTATGAGAGCGGAGAGATTGCAGATGGTTTTATTTAAGCAGCCACTCCCCGCCACAAAACAAGGGCATGCATATTTTATTTTATGAGTAGGATTGAAGGTGGACAGGAAGCACTTAAGTCTGGGAGTGTTAATGTTCCTCACCACACTGCCGTAAACACCCACCAGTCCAAATAATCCAAAACACTTATCGACAGCAGATTTTTTTTTTTGCATGTGTTTAGATTTGGTCTCGATTTAAAGTAATTGCTGTGATCATGAGAATTATTCAGAGTTGACCCGAGAGCTTGTTGGTCACCGGGCTGATGTGGTTACTTTGTCACAACCAGCTGCGGATCACCGTCCTTCCACCGAGAAGTTGCGTTGTTAACGTGCTCTTCACGTGTGTGTGTGTTTCCAGGTTTCCTGCAGCTGTCCCTCCATGACCAGGTGCAGCTGCTGGAGAGCTCGTGGCTGGAGGTGCTGATGATCGGGCTCATCTGGAGGTCCATCCATTGCCCCGGCAAACTCATCTTTGCGCAGGACCTCATACTGGACAGGTAGCGGGGAACACTCTCCTGACTTGCTTGTCACCTCTCTAGACTTTGTCGTGTCTGCCCCTGCTTTTCCTCCCTGCTCCTCCATCCTCCTCTCACACTGCTCTTAAGAGTGATATATCAGCATTGTAGATTTTCCATTTCGCACCTTGCCAGCTATTGTGCCATCCCAACACGGCCTTCATAGAGTGAAAGACTAATTACATGCTCCCCACAGAGAGGAGAGCTGCCTGTCTCTAACCTGAAATACCCCCCCTCCACCCCTCCTCATCATTACAGTTCTGAGCTGGCAACCAGAACAGTGATTTAATCAAAACCTCAATGCAAGGAAAAATCGAAAAGGAGGAATGACGGAGGGAGAGATGGCGGAGAAGGAGGCGGAGGAAAGAGGGAGTGCTAAATGACGAACAGAGAGGACAAGAAAATAGAGATGCAGCGAGACATGGCTGTTTTCTGCTTTGCGGGCACAGACTGTTCCCTCCACTTCCCCCCGTGTTCAAAGTAAACAAGCCACAGTCTACCTCAGAGAGAAAATGAGAGAGAGGTGGAGACAGAGAGGGGGATGAGGGAGACAGACAGACAGGGCTTTTACTCTCTGGTGTGCCTGATGGTCCTATTTGATTGAAAAGTGTATTACGGAGTATTATCTCTAAAACCTGGTCCTCCCCAATTGGATATGATTACTAAAACGCAGGGTTGACAAATTCCCTTGGCTCTGTGCTGCCCAAGTTTATCTTCAACCACTGGATATTATCCACCTTTCCATCACTTTTCAACTGTGCTGACAAATGGAGCGTCGCAGTGATTCAGTCCATTAGTTGTTTACCTGGCCGCTCTTTGGAGAGTTTCATGCAGCGATGGAAAAAGTGCTAAGATCTTTTTACTGCAGTAAAAGTAGAAATACTGCAGTGTGAAAATCCTCAGGTCACAAAGAAAGTTTTGAAAATCTCACTTAAATAACATTAGCATAACACTGGAGCATCAAAGTGTACTAAAAGTGTTAAAATGTAAACAGAATGATTATAGTATTTCACTGGATTATTACTGAAGAAAGGTGAACGTGAACGTAGAGAAAAGAAAAGAGAAATTCAGCTTCTAAGATCGAATCCAGATTTCTGTTTTCTTTCACTCCGTCCTCCAGGAGCGAGGGGGACTGTGTCGAAGGCATGGCTGAGATCTTCGACATGCTGCTGGCCACCGCTTCCCGCTTCCGCATGCTCAAACTCAAACCTGAAGAGTTCGTCTGCCTCAAAGCGATCATCTTGCTTAACTCTGGTGAGGCAACTTGTGTGTGTGTGTGTTGACAGTTTTGGTCAATTTCTTGTGAAACACTTTCAGAGAAACCAAGGTTAAACTGATGTCCTGGAAATGCTGCCAATAGCCAGCAGGGACATTTCTTTAATAAAAGCATAAGCTGTCTAGTTCATGTGTTTAATTCCACAGTTTTGTCGGCGTGTGCAGCACTTTGTCGCAGGTTTCTGTTCCCTCAGAGTAAATATTGAACGGTGTCAAACTACACCCACAGAGGTGTAGCTCCGAACGCCATTCAGACGCATTAGACGAACAGAGTGTTCTGGAAAAGCCTGTAACTTCAATATGCCCAATAACCGTTCCCATGACAACATGAGACGGCACTGATGGCTGTGTTTGTCCTGGAGATTGAGATATTCTATATGGGAAACCGAGTAGACTGAAATACCAGCAGGACGACACCACTGGCACAGCTGCTGGAGCCGGATGAACTTTTGATTACTGTGTGGGCAGTACTCCAATTAATGCTCTGCTTTTTTTCCCCATTTGTGAGTCATGTAACAATATCAACAAAAAAAATCATTTCTAGCTTGAGTCCGTTGCAAGTTTGATCTGTTTAAGATGATGTATCGCTCTGCGGGAGTTTTAGAGAGAAAAGGAAAAGTCCCTCATGTTCATCTCCTGCTAGGTGCCTTCTCTTTCTGCACCGGCACAATGGAGCCCCTCCACGACGGCACAGCGGTGCAGAGCATGCTGGACACCATCACAGACGCTCTCATACATCACATCAGCCAATCAGGATGCTCGGCTCAGCAGCAGTCGAGGCGGCAGGCCCAGCTGCTCCTGCTGCTCTCCCACATCAGGCACATGAGGTGAAACTGAATTAGGAAAGGTCTCTTTTGTTTTACCATGTTAATAGTCTCGTTAATGGCGTCCTCTGTCGAGAGTCATGCCTCAGCTTAAAAGATAAACTCTTTGAAAGGGTTTAAACTCTTTTTAGAATGACAATTGGTTAAAGTAAGTTGGTTTTAGCATGAATTGTCATTAAAAAGGAGATGCTTTGTCTCATCTCCAGACTTTTAAAGTGATTTCAAGTCTGATTGTATTATATATCACAACCAAAAAGAAATTGTCGTGAAAAAGCTTGAAATACTAAAAAACAACAATATTATGATCCTACTAACAAGTATTGTTTGTGTATCCACAGTGTGATAAGGACTTTTCGTGCCATTAACCTCCATTATTGTTAAAAACAGATCAGTAATTAATGTTGAGGTGATCCCACATAAACCACCCTGCTGCTGTAAAATACTCACTACTGCACCAGCTGAGTATTATTCTGCAGCAAAAGTAGCCCAGAAGAAATGCAGTAATGCAGTCCATATTTAGTATGAAACAGACAAGGTGGTGGCATTAAACAGTGTTTAGAGACTAACATTTATATGATTTGTGGTCAGTAATGAAAAAGATACAGAAGAACAGCAGCCTGATTAGATTTACAGTTCTTGCCAAGATAATTCCCCAAAGAGAGTAGTAAATAACCTGAACAATAAATAAAGAAGAAAAAGTAACCAAAGGGCAAATGATTCAAATCAGGCTTGAGAACAATAGAAATCAGAACTATGTTTTTCAAAAGGGTTAAATGCATAAAAATGTAAAAATGAAGCAGAGCCTTTAGGAATGTAGAAAGCGATGTTTCAATCATTATTAACAGGGATTCACAAACTCCCTTTTGTTTACGCTCCCTGCAGCAACAAAGGCATGGAGCACCTTTACAGTATGAAGTGCAAGAACAAAGTGCCTCTCTATGACCTGCTGCTCGAGATGCTGGACGCTCACCGCGTCCACCGGCCAGACAGACCAGCTCAGTCCTGGTCCCAGGCTGACGGAGAGCCCCCATTCACCACCATCAGCAGCAACAACAACAACAATAGCAGCAGCAGCAGCAGCAGCAGTAGCGGCAGCGGCGCTCCCTTTTCAGCTGGTTCCAGTTCAGGACCCCGAGTCAGCAACGAGAGCCCCAGCAGACCCCCCACAGGTCCAGGTGTCCTGCAGTACGGAGGGTCCCGCTCTGACTGCACCCACATGCTATGAGCCGGAGCACAACCGGCAACATCGGTCGTTTTTATGGAAGATGTGTGCAGAAAGGAATGAAAGATAACTGATTTCACAAGATAATTATTTATAAATTTAGTGATTTTATAGTCGTAGTTTAGGGAGAAATTTTTCCATTGCACTAAATCCAGTTCACCACAAAATGAGCTTCAATGCAGTTAATCCTTTGCTGCCTTTCATAATATCTGTGATTTTTGAGTCGGCCTTTAACAGCTTTAAAGTGCATCTTGTTATTTCCAGGTGTTAGGTCAGTTTGTGGCACAATGACGAGCAGCTAATTCTTCTTTTTATTTGCCTTGACCAAAGTGCACTTCCTCTTGGGTTAACGGGGCTATCGGGCATTATTTTTACTTCTACATATTAAGGATGATTGCGGACTAGCCTATGATAAAAATAGTTAAAATGAAGGTGTAATTTATTTTGTGTTTAATGTCCAACATTAACGGACTAAATGTCAGGGATCATCTTATGTGCACACACTATTTTAAAGTGACATATTTGGGGGAAAAATATTTCAGTGATGACGTTATGAAATGGTCAGTGGCTGAGGATAAATCTGTTGAATTTTGGATTGCTACAAATTGCACAATCAAATCCTTGAGCACAGATTACAAAATGAAGGAAGACAGCTTTTCTTGTTAGGTAACTTCACCCTAGCCACAGAGTTTTGTGTACAGCAGGTTTGTCCTTTATGCTTACTTGCACCAAAGTTTTTTTTTGTCTTGTCTTGACGTGTGCATGTGTGTGTCTGCAAGAGAGAGACTGAGAGAAATCCGAGTGGCTCTGAGCTAATTTGATACATAGACTTTTTTTCTTGATGCAGCTGTTGAACATTTCAAACATGTCAAAGCTAACAACAATTAATATTCATCCACTAGTTCAGTGATTACATGTCAAGTTTGCCTGGATTTACATACCTCCAAAAGGCTGGTCATCACAATGTCTCTGCACAATTATGATGTTTATGTCCTCTAAATGGACTGAATTTGAGCATCTGAATCTGAGAAGATATTTTCTGTGAACATGATTAGCTGTAGTCACTGCTTATTACTGCAAAATTAATTTAATAGATTGGTTTATAAAATGTCAGCGAATATGAGTCCCCAGAGTTCATATTCCTTTTCTGTCCAACCAACAATCTGAATCCCAAATTTATTTAATTTATTTTCTCCGGTGACAAAGAAAATTATAAAATCCTCAAAGTGTGTTCAGACAAATAAAAAACATAAGACAAATTAGTCAAAGAAAAACATAATCTCTTCTCTTTGGAGAAGTGTTGCATCTCTACTTTTTTAAATGAATTGGTTTAAAAAATATATAAAATAAAAATAAGAATAGAAAAGAGAATTATGTACATGCCTTGGGTGGTTAAATTTAGCTCTCAGTGATGAGTGCACATTGCTTCTCTCTGGTTTAATGTTACTGTGTGAGCACATATTTTGTGGACTATAATATGCCAAATAATTGGATTAACTTTGGCCACAGTTCTCTGTGGTCTTGGTGATATGGTACACTGTCTGCTTGAACTCAAGCTTAAGGGACAACTGACGCGAGAGTGCAGGCAAGTTAAAAAGTGTGTTGTCATTGACAGAAACTTAAATGACGAGTTGCAGTGACAGTGCAGTGTTGAGTTGTCAAATCTGATGACTGTGCCACCCAGAAAGGCATTTGTTTACTGTGCATAAAAATAAAAGTATTAATTGGGAAAATACTGTTCCTGACCATGTTTCTTTTAAGTTTATAACTCAAAATCAAAAAGAAATACACAGAAGTAAATATTTCATGTTTTATTATTTGCAAAGAGAGTATTCTTCATGAAGTCGGCATTAGCAAACTGTACATACATAAATAACCATTTTCATATTTCATCATTTTTTACAGATTCTGTTTTAACATCGCAGTGATTCTGATGTCTCATCACCACAGAATAATTATCGCAGTTATTACAAAGCACACTATTTCATGTCACAGCCGTCTACTAAAACACTACCAGTGATTGTTTGGCTTTCTTAAAAGCAAGGGACTTTCAAGTGCATGCTCAAACAGAAAGATAAAAAAATAACTGCCTGTATTCAAAGGCTTTTCGACAATAATATACAAACCAGCTGAATTTTTTTTCAACAAGAGCTCATATGTTTTTTTTTTCAGACTTTGCCCCAGTTGATTAAATACTGAAATTAAAAACAGGAATAGAAGCCTTGGCTTTTGGGGGGAAAGAAGTCGGCCAACTTGGCTGGACGGCTTCAGTGCAGTACCTTCAACAGTGCTCATGTCAGTGCTTCAGGTTCAGATTTCAGCTTTATATCATATGAAGACTTCATTTCCAAATGCCAAGCAAAAGACATGAAGCTGTGTCTCATCCTTCAGAAAGTACGATTTCTGTGCTGTTTCAGTCATTATGTCCAAGAAATATTTTGGAAACAAACTCTTCACTGTGAGTGATTGCTACTAAAACTGCAAGTCTACTGTATAGTTTGTCAGGTACAATATCCCACACTTATGGTGGCACTTTAGCTTCATCAACACTAATAATCTATTAACTGATTGAACACTAAATAAATAGTAGCAGCACTGGGTATCATGGACAAAAAGCACGGTCGACTTTGGCTCCCAACATACAGTATATAAATAGTGCTTTGTTTTCATTGATTTCACAGGTTTCTTCAGAAACCTTCAAAAATAAAATACACATTTAAGTTAAAACAACATGAAATTATTTGGATTAGGGGAGTGGGGAGTTCTCCAGGTGAAGGTCCATTTATTCTGGAGAGCAGGTTTAAAGGGTTGAGGTGTGCAATGGTAGTGAGAGAAGTCTTCATATCACCTCTGAGTCACTTCATCATGCATGTGGCTCCCCAGCAGTGGGAAGTGTTTGTCACTTTAGGGCACGGGGTGAAGAGGAAACATTCACGGGAGTCAGTGGAGTCCTTGGCAAAGCAGTAGGTAGATAAATTTGACTGCTCTCTCATATGGGCGGAGGTCCGTTGGTGTAGCGCAGCATGGGATGGAAGGAGCGGGCGAAGTTGTTGGCGTGGTGGCAGCTGTAGTCTTCCTCGGTCATGGGCACCAGGCAGGCCAGGCCGATGAGGAGCAGGAGGAGCAGCTGGACGGGGAGCGCAGCCCTGAGAACCCGCAGCAGGAAGGACTGGCCCTTTGAGGAGGAGGCGGAGGAGGAGGAGGAGGAGGTCAATGAGGAGACGCCGTCCGGAAGGTCAGAACGGGAGGAAACGCAGCCAGCGGCGCCGGGTGATCTGCTCCGGCTGCAGGAAGACACGGGAACGAGTTAAACACAGCGGAGAAGAGACCTGAGTCCACTAGTATTTGCAAATCACTACTGTGTTATCAAAACCCCGGGGCAGTTTTTTATTTATTGTTAAAACTGAAGGTTTTTGTGGTTGTCTGTACAGTGAAAAATACTCCAACCTCATGATGATTAAGCTAAGACTGTTAGTTAATTAGGAACACTAAGGTATGTGTTTTAGTTTACCTACAGAGATGTAGTTTACTGATGATATATGGACCAGAAGCTTCATTCAGTTTATACAAGACTAAATCAATATTTTTCTGATTGAACCTGAGTAAAGCTGAAATGATTAAGCTATCCCGTAGTACTTTGATAATTGATGAATCTTATAAGTAATTTTTCATGCTAAACCCCAAACATTTTGGGATTTTGACCTGTTGGTTGGACAAAAAAGACATTTAAAAACATCCTGCTGGACTTTAGAGAATTGTAAGTTGAGCATTTTTCACTATTTTCATAGACCAAACAACTGCAAGAATAACAGTCAGATTAAAACAAGGTAAAACAAGCATGTTTGCAAACACTGTTGTACTCATGTCTGGCAAAAGAAAGAAAACTCAACAAATACTCAAGAGGAAGAAAGCAAAAATACAAAAATGCGGCAGAGAGACCCAGATCCAACAGGTAGAGAGACCAGGAGAGTCACAAAGTCGAGCACGGAGACACACATGTACAGTAGACCTTCATCGACATACAAGACAGGCAAACACACTTAAAAACTAACACGAGAATCAACCACAAGCATTCACAGATAACCGACTGTGTGCGGGCGGGGGGGCTCTGGCTTTGGAGCAGAGTGTGTGAGAGTTCAATGTCACGTCTCATTCCAAACAGATGCAGGAGAAATGCCAAATGCCTCTCTGGAGATTTCCACTGTTCGAGCCAAGATTCGAGGGGAGGAACGGCGTGTTCTCGCTGCATCTCATCCTCGCGGAGGCTGAAGGGGGGGTCAGGCACGCTGACACCCCTCCAGCCGATCACTCCGCGGCAAAATTTAATCGAGGCCTCCTCGATGCTACAACACGACCACTGGAAGCAACATGTGGATATCGTGTTTGTGTGTTCGTATCTCGGGTTTTAAAGCCAGGCCACCCCTCCTGCTTTGCTGGATGTCAATTTCCACAGCCCACTGGCATGTGATAGAGAGTCCCTGCTTCTCATATGAAAGAGAAAACAAGATATTATTTCTGCTACAACACTCATGGCAAGACTAGTTTAGGCTGAGTCTTCACCGGGCCTGTGTGTTATTGTTATTGTAGGTATTTAATGAAAATCATAGAAAGTTAAAACAGAAATGACAAGATAGTCAGAGGTGGGAGAGTTTAGAGGTCTGAAAAGGAAACATAGGAAAAAAAGTGGGAGTTAAGGTAGAAGGAAAAAAAAACGCAGGAGTTACTGCATCACATCCTGCTTTCGACTATGATGAGAATGAAACAGGAAGGAAACAGGAGAAAGAAAAACAGAGCTAAAGGAGGGGGAGGGGGTGGAGGAATCACTGGGATTTGGATAATGATGCCATCTAGTGGGCAAGAAGAGTATCACTCTGAGAGAGGAGAAGCAAAAAGTATGACAAGGCAGTATTTCATGGTGCCATTCAGAAAGCAGCAGGGCAAAGAGAAGCAGTGAAATAAAACATTTAAAGGAGAAAGGGAGCGGCCTGATGAAGGCGAGTCCCCACTCATTTAAGAGCTGGTAACATGGTCTCTAGAATAAGGGACGATCATGGAACGCAGTGTTAAAGCCTTAACAACAATCAGTTCAACAGGCTAGAAATATAAGTGAAAGAATCGCTTTTACAGTGATTAAAACAGATGATTGTGGTCAATTGATTTTGTCATGGGTTGAATTAATCAAGATCAGACTCCTAAGCAGGCGTAGCTTTGGTTCCATCATCATCCCGTGTTTCTAGAGTCCAGGAGAGAGGTACCTGTGGCGCGGGCCGCTCTCAGGGTGTCCTGGGTGGGCCTGACTACTTTTGCCTCGGGGCTGTACCACGTAATGAGCAGGGAGGGGTAAAAGAAAGAAAAGAATGTTTCAGTCAAAGGCAAATAAAGACAAAGCTTCAGATGAGAGAAAAAACAAATAACATAAAGAGCCATAACATCGCTAGAGAAGGAATCATCAACAACCAAATGGCGGCAACGGAATCAAAGATGGTGATTGACTTTCAGAACCAAGAAATCTGGCTTCTCAAGACTAAATCCTGAAACTGACTGAATTCAATACGTTCAGCTGTTATTTACACAGACATAAAACAGACTAAATGCAGTTTCTTTCTTAAGTAAATTTCTTTTTTTCTTTTAACAAAATGAGATCTCAACTAACTTGTTACAGAGCAGTTTTATCATGTGAAACGAAAAGCCAGGTTTTCTTGTAAGTTTTTGGCAGATCAACATGGTGTGGGCAACAAAAAACATCTCCAAAC
Source organism: Amniataba percoides (assembly GCA_037176925.1). Taxonomy (NCBI): domain Eukaryota; kingdom Metazoa; phylum Chordata; class Actinopteri; order Centrarchiformes; family Terapontidae; genus Amniataba; species Amniataba percoides. Next base: position 9,380,342 of record JBAJHX010000031.1, on the reverse strand, counting down.
AGGGATGGGCAGGGGGCAGCAACAGGTCGTTCTGTGTACATGTTAACAGAGCAAAGAACCATTTATATTAACCATAAAAAATAAAGGGGAGGTGGAGTGGATACATCTATGAAATGCCTACTCAGGAACAAGAAGGGAGGGAAGGTTGGCTGTGATGTTACTGTCTCTTTCTCTCTACTGGACATTAAGAGGGAAAACATTACCAGTCGTTTGCGACTTTGGACGGTCACCTCTGACACAGGACCAGCTGATCCGCAGGTTTCTGTTTTGCCAACAGGCAACGGCAAGCAATCCTGAAAAATAAAGCAAAAGTCAGAATAATATTTACATTAAAGATCTGAGTGGCTCCTCCTTCATTCGCTCTACATTTTCTGACCTGCCGTGTGCCCATGGCCTCCAGTCTTCTCTCCAAGCCCTCCAGGTCTGAGCTAACCTCCCTCAGGAGCAGCCTCAGCCTGTTCAAGATCACGTGCACCTTCTCCTGGGCCTCCAGACACTCGCTGCCCTGAGCCTGGACCTGCTCCGGGGCCTGCGACTGCAGCAGCAGAGTCGGAGGTTTGGTGTTGACCAGCAGCTGCGCCGACAGCTCCTGAAGAGACGACACCTTCTGCTGCGAGTCCAGCAGCTCGCGCTTGATTTGCTGCAGAGCAATAAGGCAGACAGAGTCAGCAAGTTGTTCAGCATCTGTCTTTAATCACCTTTTTTGGGCCTTTTGAAGAGAAAATAAAGAAGTATCTTCTTGAGTTTTAATTTGAGGGATTCCTTAACGGCTTTAATGTTTTTTATTCTTTGTTCTTCATACATTTTAAAAATATTTTACCATTATAATGTTTCATTTGAAGATTTTTATAATATTTATCTTATTATATCAAATGTGTTATTTAATGTACCTTCAACAGTTATTTTCCTTCCTTTTGCTTTGAATTCTTAGGTGCATAGACCCTTATCTGAATTTTATTAAGAAAAAAGGAGAAATCTCATATCAAAGAGACACACCGTCAGTGTTTTGTGATGAGCCCGCAGTGTTTCACGGTCAAGTTTTGGAGGGATGGGCACTACTTGGTTCCTCCTGCGGTCGATGTTCTCCAGCCACAGCAGTAGACCGTGGCTCATCTCGTGGAACTCCTGAAAGGAAATAAAGTGATATTAAGAATGTGTTTTATTTATTATATTGTGCTACTTATCTCTTCCTTCCTGTCTATTCACTCATAGTTAGCAGAGGCAACAATTCCACAGTTTCCAATCGATTGTATATGAACCTATGTAGGACCTACATACATACACATACAGAACATTTAAGCTGGAAATGGAAATTTAGAAAACTGAATTAAGGACACCTTTTATGTTTTACATACCCCTGGAGTGTGTGTGTGTGTGTGTGTGTGTGTGTGTGTGTTATTTTAGTACCTGGCACTGCATCAGTGCCCTCTGCAGCTCCTCCCTCCAGGCCTCCAGTGAGGTACCAAGCCGGTCCCAGCGAGCGTTCATTTCCTTCAGCCCGTCCCTCAGTTCCCACGCCTCCTCAGAGTCGGGCTCTGACTGGAGGAAGTCTGCACTGCTCAGGTTGATGGACAAGACCTCAGACTTGTGGGCGTCCATCCCCTTCAGCAGCTCCTGAGGAGAAGAGGAACGTATTCAAAAGAGCATCTACGTGAGGGACCAGAGAACGATGCCAGACTGTCGTTGGCTACCCGACTCAGAGACAGACAAGAGTGCAGCAGGATGAGACAGAGGCTGGGACGAGTTAGATATACAGTACAGGCCTCAGAGAGGTGTATTTATAGAGTAGTGATAGCTCTCCTAATGCTTTACAGGCAGCAGCAGCTGCTGGTATTGAGGCATGTGTGTGAGTGTGTGTGTTTGTGTGAGTTGTCAGCACCCTGTACGTGAAGTACAACATTACAAAGGCCAGTGGGGTCAAAGTACTGCAGAATACTCCATGAACAGTTCCTGAGTATATTGTACAGGGACTGACCTACAATTTTTAATACTGCAAAGACAAACTCTCAAATGAGACACACAGACATGCAGTAAACAAACCTTCAGCTTCTTGATTCTCTGCTGGATGGTGTGTATGTCCGTGCTGAGTTCGAGCCCTCGTAGCTTGCTGAGTTCAGCCTCAGACTGGCCCAACCAGGCCCTCATGGTCTGCACGTCTGAGATCAGCTGCAGCCACTGCTGCAGGTTCTGCTTCTGCCTGTGCTTCTCACTCAGAGACTGAGCCTGGATCAGCTCCCAGCGCTCGATCACACCTGGTGGGAAACAATCAGATCGGTTTCAGCGCAGCTCACACAATGTTTCATCTGTAGCTTCTCTGTGTGTGTGTGTGTGTGTGTGTGTTTGTTTAACTGACCTGCACTCTGAGTGTCTGCACTGGTGGGGTTGGTGAGTCCCGGCATGTCATCCTCATCTTCAGTCAGCTCTCCCTCCGCTTTCTTCACTGCATCTATACTGCCTCGACACTCTCCCATCAGACGCATCTGGAGAGATAACAGGGGTTATGTAAGGAGAAAACACTTTTTAAGTGACAATGTGCACCACCAATGTAAAAACAAGCCAAGATAAGACTCTTGGATTGACCCTTGTTTTTTTCATTATGTCAGCATGAGATAATGCCAGGACTCACATAGCCCATGTACGTGGAGTCGATGTCGGGGCTGGAGCTGTTGACGGTGGCCTCTCTCTGCTGGAGGTGGTATCTTCCTGCATCCAGAGCCTGATCCAGCTGTCGGAGACTGGCCTCCAGATGGCCTGGCTCGCCTGTGCAGAAACCACAAGAGGGTCAAGAAAACAGGGAGGGTACATTTCTTTCACGACAAAGGTTAGCCTGCTGTTGGTGTGGGCTGATGCTGGGATGACATGCATTAGTCTGAAATGCAAAATAACTGCAAGGCACAACAGAAAAGAACACAAAACTCAGGTTTTAACATGTTAAGAACAATAGTATCTGTGAAATAAATGGCAAAAAACAAATACACAAATGAAAATGCAATGTTTGGGATTAGCATAAGTGATCTGGACCTCAGCATGCAATGACGTCATTTTGTGGTTTTATGGTGGGACATGCAGTCTGAATGATGCTTCATCGTGTGGAAGTAAAACTCAGTTAAGAAAGCACAGTTTAGTTGTTTTTTATGGCATGCTCTCCTGTCTCATGCTGCAGCACCAGGGGGCAGCTGTTTCCTACCAGAGGATGATTTCAATGTGTTCTCGGTCAGTTTTATATAGGCCTCTGGGCTCTCTGGGATAACTACATCTGGGAAGAGAGACACACAACATACACTACTTATAGGACTGAATGGGATATCTGTGCTCTGTAAATTTTGTTTGTCACTTATTATTTGTGTAAAAAACATGGTCATAACGTGGGCCACTGGGATCTGTAGAAATAACGGAATTGGAAATAATGTTTGTATGATGATTTGTTGCTCTGTGATTTACATGTTTGTCATGTTGTTCTCCACACGAGAGGGTAAAATTGTTTTTTTTTTCTCAATACTAAAATCTCTGCCTCTAACCGATCAGTTCTATTAAACCTAAATCTTTCTTTCAGAATACAAAACACACTTCATCAAAAACACACAGATTAATCAAATGACTGTTACTGCCATATAACAGTACATTCATTTATCTAAAATTACTTCTCAGCATTTGCACTATAATTTGCGATATACTAATAATGACCTAGGAAGTTTCCTGGAATATGGAATCTGATTTTATGGTGGAAAAGGGATTTTTTTGAAAGCTTAAAACTTAAATATTTATCACTTGCTTACTATAAGAAATTTGCTGTGTTAAATTGCATGCAAGGTTTGCATGTTTGCATGTTAAGCTGCCCTGCTGAACAAATAATACTGCCAATTAATTAGTGTTCTGTTTTCCTTACATTAAGCACCAATTTTTTCCAGGAAACTTATTAGGAAAACCTGTAAAATAACATGCTACCAAAACATCTTATGGTTACATAAACAACCAGCAAACATCCATTAAGGTAATCACCCATCCAGTCAACAGTCAAGTTTGACTAACCTGACAGCACCGCGGCAGCTGTCCTCAGATACTCATCCTCCTCCTCCTCCTCTCGCACTCGGCTTCTTTCCCCATGGCCTCGTCCTCCAGGGCTCTCCAGGTCTCTGCTCAGGTCATAGTCATGGTCCCACTCCAGCGGGATGGAGTCCACGCTGGCCGGGGTGTCACGTCCCGAGCGGTCAGCCCGGATGAGGGCGGTCGTACCCGAGGCTGGACGGCTGGTTGTCCGCGGTAGAGAGGCGTCACACCACTGCAGCTCGGAGAGGTCGCCGCCTTCCTCCATGTCCAGTTCTCTGTCTGAGCCATCGAGCTCATCATCAGCCAGCTGAAAGGGACACCGTGAGAGTGTGAGAGTGTAGTTTGTGGGGTAGAGTGAGGTGAGCATGTGTGCTGTACTGACGTGCAAATGTGACGCGAGTGTGTATTCTGTTTACAGCTGTCAGCATGAAACTATGTTGGACACATGTTTTCACTACGTGGTGCAGGAGGACAAGTGTGAGTTCTGTGATGTGTTTACAGGCACTTGGACTTGACTGAGTCAACTGTTTCACTGCTACAACACCAACTCTCTGCGCACAGTTCACCTCAGCAGCAAATACATTAAGTGGTAACTTGTGCGACACTGGCTAATACTTCTACTTGACCTATTTGATACAATTCTGTATATTAAACACAAAAAATAGTCCCTGTTATTGAGTGAGGAAACAGATTCTCTTGGCTCTTCTCCACCATCAGGCATAATTCTCTTTTTTTTAACTCTGTGTATCTTAACTCACAGGCAGTCGTGTCAGCTTCTTGTAGTATCTCTCAACTCGCCCAAAGACCTCCTGGTAGTATCTATGCAGCTCCTCCAGCTCCTCCTCGATGACAGCTGCATCCAGAGGTTCACTCTTCTCAATCAGACCTGCCCCCTGTCTGAACACCAGCTCGATCTTGGCTGTGTTCAGATAGATCTCCTGCTGGAACGCCTAAGAAACACACACATGGCTGAGCTTATTTTATATCTATTATCTAGCAATCTGTTGAGATTTTGGAGTGTTAAATCTTTACAGAAAACCCTGCTGTCATTTAAATGTATTAATGAAACAACCAAGCAAAGATTTTAACAAGGAGTTAACAAGGAGGAATCTACTAGCATGATTACATTTTATATCTCTTTTATATCGAATTTTGACCAAATTTAGGTTTGTGATCTCATCTAAGAACCAATAATTAAAGACTGCGTCTGTCCGTCTGTCTCACCCTGAGCTGTTTGATCTTGGCCTGAACGTCACACTCAGAGAAATGCTCTATGTTGGTCAGCTGGAGGTCCATCTCCGTCAGCCACACCAGGATGCTGTCTCGCGCCGTCTCAAACTCCTCCCTCTGGCTGATGAAGTGCTGAATGAACAGAGGGAGACATTCAAACACCCATGCTTTTTCTTTAACTAATTCTCACCACTGAAACAACAATCTTGGACAATGTTACCTTGAGTCTGCGTAGGATGGCGGCCACCCTCTTCTGAAGGTTATCCCATCGCTTGTTCCCATCGTGCACCATTTCTCTGAGTCGGCAGGAGGAGTCGGTGCGGTTTTCTCGGGCCAGACGACGGTACTGTTTGTTGATGAGCTCGAGCTGTGTCAGGCACTCCTGCACCTGACGCTGGAAGGCCTACCAGCAAAACACACACAGACACCACACACACATTAAAGCTCTGAACAGGACTCATTTCCAAATACATATGCAACACTTCATTTTTCTCTACACAAAAAAATCTCAAACACTTAACAAGCCCATAAAATCTCAAGACCTTTTTTGTTCTGCAGTGTTACAGCCTTGCAATCAGATACAAACAGTGCAGAACTCAGCAGGCCAACAGGCCAGACAGTCAGTAAGCAGGAATGTGCACGTGCAGAGTGACAGACTGCAGCAGCTGAACAGACCAGTGCAGACGAGTTTGAGCAACCTAACCCTCTTTTCTTTTTTTTATGTTTCCTTCATTCTGCAGGGACAGCCCCTGTCTACAGATTTGTTTTAATCACGTGGAGAGATGCAAATATTCAACAGGAAACTTTCAAAACAAAGCATGTATACATAAAAACATCACATTTATTACAAGATATGCATTCGGCTTCATGTTTCTTTCCCTCAGTCAGTGCACTTATCTATTCTCTGTGTACCTGCATGCACAGTGCAACTGCAACCGTATTTCATTCCACACAATCAAACTGAAATATACAAACCTCAAACTTTTTCAGCTCCTCTTTAGCGACAGTATAAAGAACTCCAGAGGAATTAGGCAGAGCTGCTGTCCTTTCCGAGGTCTTCAACCAATCCTCAAACCTGGAGTAATCATCCAGAAACTTTTGCCACAACCGCCACGTCTCCTCGATCCTGCACAGAAAAATCTCTCAGTAATGTCATAGATACACATATAAACATGTGATTGTCAATAGTAGTAGTATAATCATCAAACGCATCAGTGTACGCAGCTATATATCTAACATACTGGATGACCAACCAACACTGGCTAACAATAGTTGAATCTAGTATATAAACTCTAAATGATCCAAGAGACACTGACTTGAGCCTCCTCTCCATGGACATGGCACAGATGTTCCTCCAGCGTCTGTCCAGGCCTCTGGTGGCCTGCTGGATGGAGTCACACTCAGTCTCGGTGGAGCAGGCGTCACAGTCGTGCAGCAGCACTTCACACAGGTTTAACACGGACGCCACACCCGTGCTGTGCTTCTCGATGTCTCTCTGCAACTCCTGCAAATCAGTCAGAATAATATGAATTTTTGCAGCACTTTGGCTTCATGTGTCATGACAAAAAGCAAGTTCCTTTTTTGTCATTAATTAACTCAGTAAACGTCCTCCTGGTAGTGTACAGAGGGAACACAGTCAGCTTGCTAAACTACAGTAAAGGCACGTGCTAGAAGCTCTGCAGCTCAAGAGAGGAAGGAGGTTAGTGGGGTGTCAGAATCCAGTCCACATTTAGAGCTGCATCTCTGAAGGATAATGATACAAACTGCAGGCCAGCTTTAAACACACAATTACAGATGTGTGCATGAGTCACACTGTGATTTCCTCATGTGCTTCAGAGTCACTCATTTTCCACCAGCACAGTTTGACTCATGCTGTTCCTGCTATTATTTAGTATTTACAGAAAAGTACATGTGTGTTTGTTTGTGTCTGAGTCTATCTTGCTGTATGTGTCCAGGACGTGACCACATGTGTAAAATGTTTTTAACTCTAAAACCAAGAATGTGGTGGTAAATTTTGCACTCCTCCAAGGCCTGTAAGCACACAGCTAAACTACAATAAACTGTTTACATGTGCGGTCCCACTTGCCTGCTGCTGGTTGAGTTTCCTCTGAATCTCTTGGTCGTCACAGGTGTCATAGACGATGGGCCTGGAAAGCTCTGTTTCAATGTGAGCCAGCCACGAACGCAGGCTACTCATGTTTTTATCCAACTGCTGCACCGCCACCAGGGTCTCCCGCAACTTCTTCACCCTGTTACAACACATGGGACAGCTGTTAACACTGCAGGCACATATGCAGTGTGGTAAGAAAGAAATGAGTTGACAGATTCTTGTACAACTTGCTGAGTCAATAAAAAGACACTGTAAATATAACTGGTAAATCAGTCTTTTGATTAAAATGATCAAGTAAGAGTATATCTAAGGCTATGTGAGTTTTAAATGCATAAAAGTATCACAGCAACTTTCTTAGAAATTATTAAAATATACTTTCTGGATTTATCTAGCGTCTAAATAGCACAAAATAACAAAGAATCACTGTGTGTTAAGATAAAAAGAGAAGGTACACGAGGAGTGTTATTTCAGATCTGTGCTGATATTTCTGTTGGGAAGTGATGGATCCTTACTTAACCCTACACAACAACTGGGAACCATTTTAGATCTGCACATGCCTGACATTTTGACATTTCTAAACCCTCACCACTGCAATCAATGATATGTGAAACGCGTTTAAATTAGCCAACATCCAAATCTTACGACAGCTTTGTCCAGCCCGTTCTAACATTCAACACCCCACCCTGCAAAGCAATGCAACTCTCACTGTCTCAACACACACTTGATAAGAATCGTTCGAAGGCATCACCCATTGAATATCACATAAACAAACTAAACACCATGACCTGATAACAATAGACGTCATAAACGGGTCTACTATCACTTCTTTCTGCAGCTCTAATGTGCTGTGGTAGTATGCAATACACTGTAGGGTAGAGAGGTGTGATTGTTGACATTATAATGCAATATACTGACGAGCCTCTCACTTAATCCACTACACACACCAGTTCAACACAAAATGCAAACAACCAAATGTGCAAGCATGGCGAGGTGGCACAGCTGCACTGTTCTGAAGTCAGGTTAACCTCAATGTCAATCAAACCGTGATGCCACACTCAAACGAACAGTGACAGTAACACTCCTGCTATTGTCTAAACTGTCTGGGACTTGATGTACTGTCCTCTGAGGTGATCTCCACCCTGCACTGGAAACCCAGACTGGTTAACACAACGCTTGAGAAAGTATTGTAACACACTAGTTCATTCAGATTAGCACTTAACCATGAGGCTGAAGCAAAAGTATTCCACAAAGAAGATAGAGCCCCGTAAAACTTTATGAGAATATAAAACATACTTAAAGACATAGTTATGGAAATGATGACAGGGACTGATTTAAGAATGAGTAAACATAGCAAAAAGCTGGTTAAAAACACAATCCAACATAATCTAACATGCATGAAAAAATAGGTTTGTGTGAGGAAAGTGCAAAAAGCTGATTCACTGTTTTTCAAGATAAAGATTGCTGTTGTGTATGGTGCAGGTTTAAAAAACTGCTTTAACATAGATTCCTTAAGTCTGTCCTGCCTGTTGACATCGCAGTCGCAGTCTGGCAGATCCTCGCTTGCACATGTTGCCATATCATCCGTCCCTAAATCCAAAACCATGGAGGTGCAGAATTCCCAAAGATGATGTTAGGAAAAGTTACAGTGTCGATCGAAACACTCTTCTCGTTCGTCTGTGTGCTCCACATGGGACTTTCTCTAAACTCTGTCTACGCTGAAGGGGGGCAGGTAGTGGCAGGGCGGCACAACTGCGATCAACTGTTGCTCTCCAAGGTTAAAAAAAGAGGACCCCAAACAGGCGTGTGTGTGTGTGTGTGTGAGAGAGAGAGAGAGAGAGGGAGAGAGAGAGACTGTGAGTGCCTGAGAGTGACAAGTGCTGCTGTTTCTAAAAACAGACTTACAGTCAGAGACATGTGCCGCAGTGTTGGAGAATCACACAGCTAATACACACAAAGGGAGTGTAAAAAGAAGCAAAGGCTGGAGGCTCCAAACATCCAAGTGCACTTTAATGGGCCGTAAACAACGAGAAGAAGAAGAAAAGTCCTCCAATAAAATATGTTTGCAGGAGAAGAATTACAGATCTTTGTTTCCTAAAAAAATAAAAATCTCCAGAAGAAAAGTAAAAAAATCAAAAGAAGTGTTCTGCTCTCTGTGACAGCCATAAACTGTCTCTCTTGTTGTTTTTTAGAAAAGGACGGATATGTGAGACAAAGACGCTGCAGCTGTCTGTATGAGGTCAGACACTTATCCTCCCTTTCTTCCCTCCTCCAGTGCAGTCCCAGAGGGCAACAACCAGAACATGGATGAGGGGGAGGGGCAGCTGGGGTAGTTAAGAGTCAAAGTGTGGGTCAGGTCACTTTCAATTCACAACATACAGAGAGGAGAAGTGAGTTTATTTCTATATTTTCCAAATTAAGTAAGTACAAAAATGAGGAAAAAATACTGTCAGACTCCACAGTTTTCAACACACGACTGTTTCCAACTAGATAAAGTTGCCAAAGTGCCAAAAAGGTGGACGGAGACAAAAGAAGAGGGATGAGGAATTTGACCTCTTTCTGTGTGGTTTGCAGCTCCAACAAGTGGAGGCCCCACTGACACCAGCAAGGAACTCAGGAAATTCCTCAGCAGCATTGTGGGAAAATGAATTCCCCATCATGTGTAGTGTGAGTGTCATGAAGGGTACCATGGTAACAAACTAAGGCCAAGCCATGTCTGTGTTCATATCAAATCTTCTCCACTAGGAGGAGTAATGCAGCGTGTTAGGATTGTAAGCTTTACTCCTTGTCCTTCTGTCTATTCCGCTGATGTTATTAATGCTACATGCAATCACAGACTTTCTTTTCATAATCCTTATTAGTTTGAACCATATTTCCAAAGCACTTACAATATAAGTGAAAATAGAAATAATATTTGTATTTCTATTTTCTCAACTTTTCGGGGTTTCTGCCTTCACAGGGCCCACTGAAACTCTCCTACCAAACAACACTCTCCACCTGTTTTTGCGAGCCTTGCACACCCACCTGGCAGCGATGAGGTCCAGCAGGTGTTGCCAGCGCTCACTGACTTTGCTGAGTTTGTGTTGAATCTCGGCCGCCTTGCTGTCTTGGCTGGCTCTGGCCAGGCGCTCACCCATAACCTGCAGCTGCTGCTTGTTCTCCTGAGATACACTGATCTCCTCTTGGTAGTCCTGGGAGAAAGAAACCAAGCAAATTAATGCAGACAGGTGTGGTGTACAGTCTTATGTCCGTGCAGTGATCATAGTGTCTATAAACTGTGATATTCTCAGGTTCATGTCTTACTCCAATTCTTTTAAAGTCACAGTATGTAATAAAATTTAGGTATCTGAGCTGTAAATATTATTCATAAACAAATAAAGCAGACCAAAACAATGTGGACCTAACCCAACACTTTGTGCTAAAATCACCTTGCGTAGCTTTTCGATCATCTCTTCAATGCTGATGTCTCCATTCTGAGAGACCTTGCTCTCCATCTGCGTGAGCCACTCACACAGCTCCTTGTTCTTCTCATTGAACACGGCCCACTCATTCAGCTTCTCGCTCACCTGCTGCCTGCGCAGGGAAAGCTGAAGGGACAAAAGGGGAGGATGGACAGGGATTTGTGGGACAGAGAAGAGAAGAGAAAGAAGAGACGGAAAGGTATGAGAGAAAATATTCAGAAAAGAACACAGAGGAATGATGAGATGAAGTTCAAATTTGACAACAAAATTTAGCAGTTTAGTTGCAGAAAATAGAAATGGCGGAAGAAGAAAATCAACCAAGGAAAGGTAAAAACAAAAAAAATCTGCTAAAGCAGTAACTACAATGTGCACAGTGCTGTTAATTCCTCTAAGCCTCCCTCAGTATTAACCAAACTCCCCTTCACAGTAACACACAGCTCACAATAACAATGTGGCACTGTGTTAGTTAGTGTGTGTTAGTGTTATTTGTGGATATGGAAACTCTGACTCTGTCAAATGCAACACAGCTGTTAATACTGCCTATCTTTAGCATCAGAATAAGCACTGGGTAAAGGCCACTTTATTTAATTTAGATAACGTCTCTTCATTTTACCTCTTTATTTTCATGCTCTCTGAAATCTTCAACTAACTGGGTTGTGCTAAGAGCTCAGGTTACGTCTACTAAGTGAGGAGACACTCCAAAACCCCAAATTAGTCTGAGAAGGACAAACCATTTTGAGTAATTATTAGGGAAAATAAAAAAATAATGGGTGTGAATCTACCTGGTGGCAGATCTCCTCCCACTGGCGCTGTAGCAGCTGGAGGCGTTCCTGTAGGACTGTGATGTCATCTGCACTGACCACGCCCTGCAAGGAGTCCCTCAGCAGGAACAAGGAAGTGAGGTCATCAGTCCAGCCCTCCACACTGCTCTCCAACTCCTGCATCCACAAGACATGTCAAGAAATAATGTAGGGCACACAGACAGGTGATACATAGCTTTAAATGAAAAGATCCTCTCAGACTCCAGCAGAGTCAATATAGAAGAAAAACAGTGGAGAAAAAACAGCAGAGCTCCTGATGCTGCTGCACCTTCAGAATGATGAGGAAAAGCCAAACAGCACACTGATTATAAACATTAGAGCGAGGTGTGTTGCAAAAACATGTTTCTTCTAAATGCAAGAACAGTGACATGTTACAGTCAATGAAGATACAACAGCTACATTCAAGGTTAAAGACAGAATAAGGTGACAGACCCATCTAATCTTGCATCTCCTCCTCCTCCGTCACTGTGACGGTTTGGCTGCGGTGTTATCATTTGTGGACCCGGAGAATGTCTCCATTACGCAACACACACACGCATACAAAAGGAAGCACACACGCACATAAATACACCCCCACTGCACACAGGGATGCTCTCTCTCCCTCTCTCTCGTTCCCTCACTCTCATGCGCACGCACCCTCTCTTTCTCTCTCCATCTCTCTCTCCCCACCCCCTCTCTCTCATCAGCTGATGCTAGCTATGTGCAGCCGGTCTCTCAGCTCTCCTACTCCTCCCTCAGGAGGACGTGTCATGCATGAAACATGACTGCACACATGTACAGTGGCTACTCAAACTGCAAATCATCATATTGTGAATTTTCACACAAAAATGAGACGACTGCTGCAGGAACAATCAGGGGAAATATGAGCATCCCCGTTTGCAAAGTGGCATAATTTAATCCTGATTCATGATAATAATTCCATACAGAGATGGAGTCTTCACTGAAAAAATGAATGCAGATATTTTATGCATGACTACAAAAATAACAAGCACGTTTTTTTAAATTAGATAAAGACTTAACATGCTATGCCCCTGCAGGAGAGTCAAATTTAAACCAACAGTCTGAAAGCAGAACAAACAAGGTCATGCAATGAGACAGCAGCTGATAGATTAAGATGTTTGGCTTTTTTCCCCTGCTGTTTGTCCCTGTAGCCAGATTAAAGGGGGTAGAGGGAGGACAAGTCTGTGTGTGTGTGTCTGTGTCTGTGTATGTGTGTGTGTGAGAGAGAAACACTTTGTATGTATATATGTATATAATACATATAGGAGACAAGGCCTGTGGGATTTTGCATAATGCAAAAAATAACCTGGATGGAAGAAACATTTGAATGTGTTTGTGTGTGTGTTTGTGTGTGATAATCATTATTATCATCATTGATCTCTTCACCTTGCATCTGATTTGTTCTGAGTGTAGCTCCTCATGGTGGTCAGGCAGCGGCACAGACAGCTTCCTTTTGAAGGCCCTCAGCTTCTCCAGTGACGCATTTATGCCCTTCTCACATCGCTCCCAGTTCTACGTGCACACACACAAACACACACGGTAAGAATTAGAGCATAAAAGGCACACACACAAAGACTACAGATTTTCTCACACTGAGGGAAGTTGCTATAAATTCTTCGTGCAGCTGCAGCAGAAGCATCAGTACGGGTAAGCGGCAGAATACATGATCATAAACTGACAGGCACACATATGAATTCATGCACATACACACACGCACACACACATAGACCGGAGGCTGAAGTCAGGACACATCAATTATCACGTTGCAGACAGCTCCGAAAATCCCAAGCAACACCATGAGACAGCAAAATCCAGCAGCCGAAGAATAGAATTAACACGGCTTCATGACAAAAGAGGGAGGTTCTGCTCCAAAGTGCAAGGATTACAGCTATTTTTAGAGTCTGAACAACGGTCCAGTTCAGGATAAAAACGGGTAATATTTGGTAAGAAATGCTGCAGCAAAGTGACATACCAAAGGCAAGAGTCATGGTTAAAAAACAGCAACGGGAGGACGAGAATAGCTGCAGTAGCTGCTCTCCAAGTTCAAACCAAAGAGGACAGAGCAACTAAGATTGTAGGAGAATAAGAGTTGAAAGAAGAGAGATAAGAACCATGTTCAGCACAAAAATTCCCGGATGCATCTTTAAAACTGCGTCACTCTGTCCCATTCAAAACAGGGCACAATCACAGCTGGTAAAATCTTCTTGCAGGGCTCAAATCATCACAGCTCACTGCACAGTATCCACACTCTGCATGCGTGTGTTTATGTGCACGTGTGTCCTCGGGTGTGTGCGGATGTTTAGCAATTTATCTCTGGACAGAGGCGAGTGCATGCCATCTCTGTCCTTCTTTTAAGGACTTTGAAGTGCAGTGTTTGCATAATTCATGTGATAACCTGGTTTCACTGTCCCGTGTGCACAACCTCATCAAGGCCTCAGGTGCCCTTCAGCTGCATTCACAACACCTTTATGCTGCAGCATGGTGGAGACCCAGCCTCTAGCATAGCCTCCAACATGGACTGTGTTCAAATCAGACTTTACTTTTAATACTAAAGGATGTCCCATAATACATCACTGATCAGTCAGAACTTGTTATAATGTTTGTATAATATATAATAATATAACTTTTCTAATGTTCCATGCCAGTTACTATAAATAGGAAATGCCTATAGCCATTGAACAGTGAATGGAAATAACTCAATCAAAAATACACTACAGTGTACGCACTAAGTTATG
>JBAJHX010000031.1:9335308-9365841 GCA_037176925.1 Amniataba percoides | reverse complement strand
GAAATGCCTATAGCCATTGAACAGTGAATGGAAATAACTCAATCAAAAATACACTACAGTGTACGCACTAAGTTATGATATGATTTTTAGACAAGTCAGGAAAGGGTCAAAAGGGCAACAAACCCCCCCAAAAAAGAAGCATCAATAAACATTCATTATTGTTTTAGGTGTAGTTCTGTCTGACCTTGAGCAAGCCGTGCAGCTCCCTCTTCTGCTGGTCCAGGCGGTGGTGGGCGTGCCTCCACCTCTCCTGAATTTCCATCAGCTCTGTCTGCAAGCTGGACTCGGCCCTGGTGTCTGCGGACAGGAGCAGGCTCCTGCCGGCCTCCACCGTCAGGATGTAGCCTCCCTGCTGCCTCTGGAGCACTCGTTCCCTCACCTGGAGGAGCAGAGACAGGGACAAAGGGCAGAGGAGCTTCAGGTTAACTAAGGGAGTCTAAGGTAGCAGGAGGGGAGAGGGTTTATTATTAGGAGGTTTAGATATTCTTAGGTTGATTTAGTCTTCAATTGAAATATGAAGAGTAACATGAAGGACAAGAAGTTCTTGTTGAAAATAAAATGAAGCTCTGCAATTCCACTGCACTTCAAGTGACCTCATAAATAATAAAAAGTGTTAGTGACTAAACCAATGTCATCCACCTGCTATATACCTGTTATGCATTTCAATTAGAAGTGATTGCAGGGAAAATAAAGCATAAATATTTCAGATAAACCAGTATCAATGAAGATTAGTCATTTGAACACAAACAGTGAAGTGAAGGACTTCAAAAGCTCCTCCTAAGTGTTGTAACCTACCTGTTTCTGATCTAACAGGTTTCTGGCCTGCTGCAGGGCAACTGGTTCTCCTGGCTGATGTACATCTGGATCACGGGTCACTTCTTGAAGCCACTGTAGCAGCTTCTCTGACATCTCACGGTAGTTCTGCCACTGGTGGACCAGACTATCAATAACACCCCTCCGCTGCTGGGCCCGCCTCACTACACCCTGCCACTGATTGCTGAGTAAGGCCAGCTTCACACTGAAGTCATCTCTGTTAGGGGGGCAAGAGTGACAATGGCATGAATTCTCCTCACAGCTGAATACATCTTTTCATTGAATGAATAGGATTATAGGATTTTATGTTTACCTGTCATCCACTTGTCCCTGATCCAACATACGATGGCCATCACTGATGATGGAGTAGAGAATCTGTTGCCTGCTGAACATCTCTGCCTGGAACAACTACAAATACACAGATTTATATTAATAACAACGCTGCACATACAAAGACAGAAATGACCATGCGTGTACTTTCAATGCTTTTCTCACCTCATGGTCTCTCTGCTGCTCCAGCAGACTCTGGTAGTTGCCTGAAATCTCAGCAGCCAGCTTCAGTTCAGTCTGAGACAGGAAATCCATCCAGGCCTCACACTTCTGGAGGAAACTCTGCTGCTGGAGCAACATTGCTTGCAGTTTACTGGAGAGGGACAAAAAAAGAAAAACAGCAAAAACATATAAGATTATTACAACTTTATAATAAGGATTTGTCACTGTTGTCACTATTTATTAATGGTTTAGAAGGCAAAACCTGAACAACAAATAATTTCCTTGAAATATAACTGAACTGAAATAGATAAACCATTATTATCAATTACGGTTTTAGTTACAAACTAAACAGTTTTGTAAAGCAGATTATTGTAAAGCAGTCAAGTAATTATTCACTAAAAGATTAAAGTTAAATGACAATTTAATGTTTCAAAGACAAAAAAATTTAAGGTGGTCACAGACTGCTCAAAGTTTATAATACTACAGGCAAAATTTGTAGGGTTTAGGTACCTGAACCTCTCAGTGAGGTGAGCAGAGTGAGCGGCCCAGGATCTGTTGAGACTCTGCAGCCGTTTAACATCTCTGTCACTGACTGGCAGCCTGTACACCAACTCGTTAACACGTTCCAGGTCCGGAGACAGACTGCTCAGCTTCAACAGGTGGACCTAGGAACACATCGACACACTTTTTTAGTAGGACAGTCTAAGAAACAAACACACTTTACTTGAAAGCTTCTTGTTGACAGTGACATTTCTTACATGATCAAATGATGCAGATGTCCATAATTAATATAATGATCAAAATAATCAAGCAGCATTTTTTGTACCTTCAGTTTTTCCATACGTGTCTGGACCACAGCAAGTTCTGGTGTACCAACTGGGTCTGACTCTTTCAAAACCTCCTCAGCTTCCTCAGCCTTACGGATAAGAGTCTCCAACTGCTCTCTGAAACCTTCACAGGCCTGAGATCCCGACTACAAACAGGCAGTCAGACACAGAAATTACCAATCATAATCCTTATTCATTTAATAGGGTTGTATAAGAGCCCACCAAAGCCATACCTGCAGTACTTCCTGCTGCCTGTGCAGGGCGTGCTCCAGTGTTGCTAGGCGATGCGTGAGTGACAGGTGGTCGGACTGGAGGGCTGCCGAGGAGGAGGCGTCAACTTGCCTCTTCAGCTCTTCCCCCAAAGCCTGCAGCTGCTGGACGGACTGCTGCACTGAGGCCTGGTCGCTGAGGCACGCCTGCAACAGTAATATAATCAGAGAGAGGTGGGTTAGGAACAGACAAACCACTGAGTGTTTGAGAGTTCTGAGTCTCAGTATCTACATGTACACCAAACGCACAGGGACAACAGAACTGCAGGTGCAATACAAAGGTATCCATGATACTGAAAGATATTTTTATCTAGTGAAAGGACTCCATTAGCCAAATACATTCAGGACAAGTGAAAAAAGAATTTGTGCAAAGTTTGCCAAAAGCTTTGCAGAAAGGACAGCTCATGCATCAACAACTGAACCATTTGGTGTTTAACTGCTTGTATCAGTGATCGGCAGTCAAAATAACAGCCTGCTTAGAGTATTAGGACGGCGTGTCTCTAGACATCGCCCAGCATGGCCCTACAAGGCCAGCGTGAAACCCGGGGGACCCCTGTAGTGTAAATCAGGGGCCTGTCTTTTTTCCTTTGCAGTCCACTTTTCAAAGGGCTTTTGTGAGATTGTGCCGTGAATCTACAATCAAACAGACAAAAGGGGCAGGGTGCAATTTGGTATTCAGCAGAGGGGATAGAAGCTTTGTGAATTCTCATAGGGAGCAGACAAGCGGTGTCAGAGCTTATTCAGAAGAGCAAAGGAGGCTGAGAGGAGGCAGGAAAAACAATATCTTAAGCCACACAAAATATGGATGTAGTAATGATTTAACACGGTGTCTTGTGCGGAAACACCTGCAGAAGAAAACACTAAAAGTTAATGCTGTCAATGTTGACCCATTAGCTAACTGTTGATTGAAAACATGTTCACATAATCAAATACTGGACTCCTGTGTTACATTGTCCCATCTCTACCCACATTGCAGTCTTTTATCCAGGCGCTGCTCTCCTCCTCTGTGATCTCCCTGTCGGTGGCGCTCTTCAGCAGGCGATCTGCACGTTCCTCCTGTTTCTGAACTGCTGTCACACACTGACCATTCAACGACCTGTAGCGCTGCCACAATGCCAGCAAGACTTTACTTCTCCTCAGCTGCTCTGAGATCTGCTCTAACAGACAATTCCACCTATAACACAGAAGGAAAAACACTTTCTTGAGTATTATCCTCAGCTTGAGACTTATTTGATAAGTATCATAGTTGCAATGTGATTTTAGGTTGCTCAGAGATGTGTTTTTGTGATCCCACACCTGATGTTGACGTCACGGAGGGCTCTGTTGAGTGTTTCAGCCACAGATGGGTGGCACTCTGTCAGTAGCTGATGTGTTACAGAGCCAAACTTCCTCAGGCTGCTCTCCTGTTTATCCATCTCTTCCTGCAGGTTCTTAAATACACAGACATCCACCAAAGGTTAATCTTATCTTCAGTGGAAAAAAAAGATAAAGTTGTCTTTTGAATACTGTGTAGATGTTTTAATTTAAAATGACCTTCAAGTGCAATAAATTACTTGGCATGACTTCATGTACTATTAACTGTTACAGGTTTTTCAGGGATGTGCCACTTTTCCACAATAAAGAGGGCAGTCTATTTTCTGCACTCCTTACCTCCAGACTCTCCACCTGTTGCTGCACTGCCTCTAGAGAGCCATTAAGGAGACATAACCTGGACACAGAGTACCTCCCCTCCATCAGATAGCCATTAATTTCCTCTGAAGCTCGCCGATATAGTGTCCACTGCTCCAGCACCGACCGGAGGCTCACCTTCATCTGACTTATCTGATTGGAGAGGGAACGTTTAAGTGTGAGAAATGAGAATGAGAAAATTTAGGCAACAGCCACTTTGGAAAGGGATCCATGAAGCTCACCATGTGGTCCAAATGAGCCCAGGACTGGTTCAGTCCTTTAAGGGTCTCTTTAACAACGGAGCAAGCTGCTCCTTTCTTATCCTGAATGAGAGCATTTCCACGTTCTTCTGCTTTCTCTAGATCCTTCTCTTTTTCCTTCACTAATTCCTCCAACTCCTGCAACAAAAAACATTTATTTCAGTGAAATAGGCACAAGAAAAACTCATGTTGTTTGTGTCAGTGCAGTGTGTATGTGTACCTGACAGTCTTTAAGTGCAGTCTGCACCGATGCTACATCCTCTATCCTGTGTCTTTTCTTCAGTTTCTCCTCCTGTAATGTGAGCCAGGTTTTCAAGGCCTGAACTCCATTTTCATGCTCCAACCAACCTTCCAAAAGTCCTTCCAAAAGCTGAATCTAAAATACAAACACAAATCAGAACAATTTCAGAACTCAGACACAGGAAACTAAAAATATAAGAATAAACAACACAACACAAAGGGCAACTGTTAACTTCACTGAAAATGTACCTTTTCAGTGATGAGCCCCTGTAGTATCTGCCATCTTCTGTTCATCGCTCCCAGCCTCTCAGCAAAGTCTGTTTTGTCGCTGCGCTTTCCTTCAACATCCTGACTGCTGATCTGCAGGACCGACTGGTTTACAAAGTCCACAGTCAGCTGCTTACAGGTCAGGTCTATGCGGAAACCCTGTGAGATACAAATAAGACATGATGAGTGTCAGGTGTCAGAGACGAGGGTTAACAAATGTTAAAAATTACATGACAAATTAAATTTTCCTACCTTGTACTTCTGCAAGAAGTTCTGAACCATCTCTGAGCCTACAGCTCCCATGATTTTGTCCTGATCTTCCTCGATGATGTTCTCCATGAGAGAGATCCAGCTCATCAGCTCCGCAATGGCATGGAGTGATGCAAGCTTCTCCATTTGCAACTGAGGGATGTGAGCAGAGGGGTTATGTTAAAAAAACTCAACATACAGTATGCACTATGCTAACACTAAACATCAGTTAGTCCCATAAAGTAGCAGATAGAACAAAAATTGAGGACAAAAACATGTTCTCAGACCTGGTGCAGCTTCTCTTGTACGACAGGAATGCGAGTCAACAGTTCGGCCCACTGAGTGTCAATTTGGCCCAGTGCTGTCCTGAGACCAGCTGTGTCTACTCTTTTCAATCGCAGAAGCTGGTTTCCTGTGCTTAGCACTGATGAACGCAAAGACGACTTAGCATCCACTTCTTTGGAAAACTCCTATCAAAAAACAAAAATGACAGAGAGAGAATAACAATGTAGATGCCATCATTAGGTATGTGGTATATTCTGATGCTCATGCGATAACCAAACTAACCAGGAAGGCATAAAGGTGGTCTCTAACAGTCTCCAGCTCCTGAGGCACTGTCACTGACTGGGTCGTCCAAAACTCCAGCCGGTCCAGAGCTGACTGCAACCAGTGACTCAACTCTGCTGACTCACTCTGGTACCTGAAATTTAAAAACAGCACAAAATATGATGACAGCTGTTGAAAGATTTAAAGAATAATGTTCACTGTTCACTGGATTTCCGACCATTGTTAGATCCTGACCTGCTCCAGTGTTTTAGCGTGGAATCGAGGCGGTGCAGCTCCTTGTTGACCTTGGTGGTGGAGGAGAGCCAGTGTTCTCCCAGCTGCGTCAGCTGGTTCTCCAAGTCTGAACAGCCGACAGAGAGAAGAAGCTTCTTGCCTTCCTCCAGCACCTGGTACAGCTGGGGCTGATGCTCCGTCAGGCTGGCCTTCAGGCGCTTGAGAACGGAGGGAGAAATTATAAAAAATTCAGTATTCCAAAAGCATGTTTGACTAAAGCTTTCAAGGTGAGTCAGACTACTTCTTTGTGCATATTCAGTTTTTCTAGTCTGTATAAAGTTCCTTACCTGGTAGAGGCTGATCCTTTCAACTAGTCTTTCCTCTGTCTCCTCCACCAGGCCTACAGTGGGGATGCTACACTCCACTGCCTCTAGCTGTCTACAAAGAGCCTGGTAGTCTTCCACAAGCCTCGTCCAAGACTATCAAGGAAAGGAGAAAGAAGTTATTGTATTCAACTGAACTACAATGTTTCTATTTGACATTATTCTATTAGTCACTCATCCCCACCTCCAGTATGCCCTCCAGCTCCACCCCTCGTCTGTGGGCCTGTTTGAGGACACTGTGGGCTAAGGCCATGGTTTCCTCCAAGGACTGGCTTTCCCTCTGCGCCACCAGACCGCACACTTTACTGTAGAAGGTCTGGGTGAGGATCATATGGCACTCCAAGCCCTGGAAAAACTCCTATATTTAAAGAAAATAATGTTACCAACGAAAGAAAAATGGGAACAACAATTTTACAGCATTTCAGTGAAAGGCCATCCCCTTTTAACCACCCTCCTTACTTTGTGTTTGTTCAGTAACATTTGGACTTCTATGACAGAGGCCACTGTCATCTTCTGATCGGCAGCCATCTTGTCCTGGGCGGTGTCCACCAGGTCTGTGAGGTCATGAAGGGCAGCTTCATACTGAGCCTTGAGAGACAAGCCGTGATTCAGGCTGCTGCGTCTGGAGCCCACCATTAGCACCAGCTCCTCATACGTGTCCTAGACCAACCAATCAACATGTCAATTACAGTGCTGGGAGGTTATGACCTTTGTGTCAAAGTGTAAGAGAAAAAGAAATGACTTTCACATATAATTACAGATTACCTGTAATTTAAGAAGTTCCTGACTGGAGATTTGGTCGGACTGGAGTCCTTCTGCTCTGGTCTTCAGCTCAGTCACTTTCTGCTCAAACTCTCTCAGACTGTCCTCTACCTCTGATAGTGTCTACAAAATATGCAAATATGCAAACATATTTAATGAAAAAGTCAGAATGCTATATGGGATTTCTATAGTTGTTCAGTATCACACCTCTATCTGTTTGGCTGCAGGTCTGTCCACAGTTCCAGCCATCTTCTGCAGCAACTGGTGTTTACTTTCACTCAAAGCTGTGAACAGCATCCTCAGTTCATTCTGGCAAGAACAACATACACATTGTTCAAGAAAGGCATGTTTCCTAATCACTGAAGAAATTATGCTTCATGCTTAAAGTTGAACCAAAACCAGACTGGTGGTTTGGTCTTTGCCTTTCTACCTGGAAGGTTGAGTGTTCCTGCAGCCTGTCCCTCATGCTGTCACAATGCTGTTCCAGGGTGGAGTCCAGCAGCCCCATCCTCTCCTGCAGACCCTCCAGAGTGTCCTCCATCAGGGCTCGCTCCTCACCTCCACACAGCCGGCCAGCTCCTCCACCAAGAAGGTCTCTGCACTGGTTTACCTCCCTGGTCATTGCTTTCAGCTGTTTATTCAGAGCCTGAACAGACCAGCTCATGTCAGTAACACAACTAGTATATTCCATCCAGCAGAGTTTTAATTGTGTGTCTAACAAACTTTGTTAGTACTGTTACTACAATACAAGTGTGTTCAGTACCTCTAGATTTGTAAGTTGTGTCTCCGTGTCTTCAGACAGCAGTACAGGACCAGAGAGTAGCTGATTCTCGGCAACATCCAACCAGGACGAGGCTGCTGAAACTGCAGCATACAGGTCCTGCTGGACTGTCGTCCCTCCTAAAGATGATGCCAGTTTACTGTCACCTTTCTCTGCCTGTGAGGAAAAACAAGGGACATTCACTCATCTACTCAGTAAAATGAAAGGTGTCAGTAAAAACTCCTTCTTCTTTATTAGTGACACAGAAAACAACAACAGAAAGTTATGAGAGGTCAGCATATGAACTTCACCTCTTCTGCGAGTCCTTCCAGAGTCTGGCAGCAGGTCTCAAACAGAGCTCTGGGAGACTGAGATTCATGGCTGGCAGACTCGCCTCTAAACACCATACTGGGACTGGACAGTCGGGATCGATGGAGGACCTGCATGAAAGAATAAAGATATGAAGGTCCGAATGGCAGCACATACAGAAATTCAAGTGTAAAATTAGACGTGAGGAAGAAAAAAATACCAACAGAATTCACAACAGCTACAAGTTTAAGAGGACAGACAACATTAAAATTAAACACAAAACAAACAAACTTCACACTTCGAATAAGAAAACTAAAATCTACAATGTGTGGCATTCGTACTGGGCTAAGCTGGTCCTGTTCCAGGGAGTTGAGGGACAGCTGTAGTTTTGTGCTCTGGTCTTTGTTCAGGTTTTCCCAGCGCTGTCTTAGCTGGTCCAAAGGAGACAAGGACTCAGCCTCCAGCAACACTCCTCCTAGGATGGACACTTCACTGTGGGAGGGAGAGGGATGTGTTATCATAAGAGATTAATGTCTAATCCCTGGAGTGTTGTTTTACCAGCGGGTTACAATGTAATAAATGTTCACTCAGCTACTGGAGTACTTGTTTTTAAAATACTTACGTACTCAAAAGTACATTTTTGTAACACTAACTACAGTAAACCAATCACATTTTAGAGAAGAAAAAACAATTAAAACGTTCAAAGCTGCTTACAGTAAAAGTATCAAGTAACCACAATCTTCATAGAAATGTAGTACAGTAAAAGTCATAAAAAACACTAAAAAAAATTAAGTACAGATGCTGTGTGAGAAGAATAGAGAGAGGAGAAGAAGTACCTGTCCCCGTTGGGTGTGGTCTGCTGGCTGAGTAACTCTTCTCCGACACTGGCGACAGACTGGAGGAGCCTCCTCTGTTCAGCTACTTGTTCCTGCAGCTCCTAGAAAGTAACAACACAACATTAGAGTCATAACACTCAGAGGATTCAGGGAGATTTATCTAAAATAATTATCAACGTGCTATCTGAAAGGCATTAATGAGCCATTTGGTGACAGGAGAGAGTGGTCAAAGGATGCTCAGCGCAGGCTGGTTAAATCTTTCAACTTCCTCTCACCCTCTGTCGCAGGAGGTTGTCGTGGTGCTGCTGTGTGCGTGTGGATCTGGCCTGGGAGAGCCAATCCTGGACATTAGGACTCTGGGACAGAGATGAGTCTGGCTCACTGTCCTCCTGCTCCTGCAATGAACCCTGGGAGAAAGACAAGGGGATGTCATCACTTTATTAAATGCTGAAAAACTTTAACAGGAGAGAGAGTGTAAAAGAACAGGATTTTTTTTCTCTTTCTGAAGTGATAAAGTTTGTGAGAAACCCAAAAGGGAATACAGAACCTGTTGCCCTTGTTTGATACCGACAAATACATAAACTTCAGTTAAATTTGCTTCATGGTGCATATTTTAGTTAACTGCCCAGGTGAGATATAAATTCTGCCAGAATAATTATGTTTTAAAGTAATCAAATTAATTAAAAATATATTGATGACAGTCAGCATTTCAAATAGACAAATGTTATAGTTGTTCTGTGTTGTAGAGTAAATAAATGAATGTCATTATTTCCTAAAAGAGCACATTGAAGGGGGGCAGCAATAAGGGGCCTTTCTCCTTTAGGATACATTTTTTTCACTGAGAGTTGAGAGATTTAAGAAGAAAATTGAGATGTTTTTTCCCAAAAGTGACTAACCCACAAAGCAAAAAGGCTAAAATGTTGTGTCATCAGAAACACACCTGATGCAGTACACTTAGTGTAAGCATGTGATGATGTAGCATCCTTTTGTGTGTTGTTTGAGGCCCATTGTGAGATACACAGGCTCTTGTTGTTCCATCGTGGAAAACAGTAGACTTTTATGAGGGGCATGACACGACCTTTAGTGTTTGCACAATACTACCATTGATACTGTTACACAGTGTCACATAATGCTGTACGGAGAGTCAGGAAAAGCTGCGAGATGGAAAAATATGTGGGAATACGGATGAGAAGGGAACTGAAAGCAGGAAACGGGGGTGCGTATATATACATAAATATATATAAATATATGTATATATACGTATGTATATATAAATATATACACACACACACACACACATATATATATTAATAGATGGTGGGGAAAAACACACAGACATAACTGATCTTACCTGAATGTCTATTTGCTTGTCCTGCAGCATCTGCTGCAGTTCCAGCAGGCTGTCTTTGAGGGAGCGCAGTTTCAAAGTAAGTTGCTCTGCCTCACCCTTTGTCTCGGCCCGACCCTCCAACAACAAGCTCTCGCTGTGGACGGACAGCTCCGACAGATACGACACCTTCTGCTCGATCTCAAACAGCATGTTCTGGAACGGCAAGAGTTAGAGTTCACAATGAACGACCTGAAATCTTAAGTAACCATCACACAGTCTTTGCTGTCTAAAGAGTCACTCACATTGTGCAGTAAGAACATGCCTCAACAAAGTGTATTTTCTGTTCTGCAACAAAGTGTGTAATCACAACATGTGCGGTGCAAGTGAATATATTTCTTAATAATAAAGAGTTTTTCTTCTATTTTTAAATCAGCGGCTCAGCTTAGTTTTTTGGCTTGTGACTTGTTAAAATGAAGCAATGTGCCAGTGGCCACCGCCAGTTGTTAACAATAAAACCAACCATGTTTTTCTTTACTGTCTTTCTTTCTTTCATTTGCTGGAAATCAACAATTGGAGGGGAAAAAATATAACTGCACACAACTTTGTTTCAGTTAATCTCCATTTAATAATCTCACAAATCCTCAGGTGACTCTCTGCTTTAGTGATTTAGAGGCCTGCACTCAGCATAATGTATGGAACATTTAGGCTGTGAAGCATGCAGAGTTTACGCTCAGATCATTGTTTCTACTTCTTCTTGTTTCACTCTCTTTAAGATCCACTTTCTATTTCATCAGTTCTCAAACTCTTGTCCAAGCTTACTCAAATCCTTTTCAACATGCCTCACTCACTCCCCTCTTACATTTCTTCACAAGAGAACAACAGAGAAAGAGACCCTCCCTTTCATGTCCAGACTGTGTGTGAGGGCTGGTACAATTGTATGCAGGTGGGGAAAAGGGGGATTGAGGTTCTCCTTCTTTCACCCGAGAATACAAGGACCCTCAGCAGAAATGGGGAGGTAATTCTCCACATGGAACTTTTTTTGCCCAACAATACAGAGTGCTGCCATGTAGCTATTTTCTGTTATTCACTGTGTTGTTCAGTGGGTTGGAGGGCTTCTCTCCTCTCCTCTGTCTCTACACTTTCTTACCACACTTCCAAAATGTTGCTTTCTCTCCTTTGGCCCAGAATCGAACAGCACTTGCAAAATGTTTTCTGTTTTACTTTGACTGACAAAGCTTCAGGTGGATGGTCAGAAAGTTTCGAATGAGGAAATATTTTGAGCAGCTTACAGTGTGGTGATTTCCTAGATTACACTTTTTCAGCAAACAAAGTAAAATCAGTCAGACAAAATTAAGGTGTAAAAAACACTGAAACCTCTCCAAATGCATAAACCAGATTCATCTAATGCAACACTTAAAAGACAATTTTTAAACCATTTCTAATCTACTGTACATCCACAGCCTTGTATTTCTTACTCTTTCTTCCATTTCTTTATTTTTATAACTCCATCCCAACCTGAGTTGTTTCATTTAAAGTCCTTCCCTTCCTCTTGCCACCATCCCTCCATTCATGTCTCTCTCTCTCTTTATATTGCTTCTCACATTTCAATCATTCCATGGGATCTGTACTGTAATAATTTACAGAGTTTTACCCCCTGGAGATGAGGATCCGCATGGGGCTAGACCTTTAGCCCTGAGCTCCATGGGAGCCATATGTGAACAATAATCAGCTTACTGTCTGTCAGCTGCTACACACTCACTGACTGTAAACACTGATTTCTTTTGCTGGATCCACAGAACCAACATTGCTACTGCTGAGAAACCAATTACAGTGACCCATAGGATGAGTGTTTAGATATTTATTTATATAACTTTTGATACTGAAGACTTATATATTGAAGTTTTCTTTTTAGGTA
Source organism: Amniataba percoides (assembly GCA_037176925.1). Taxonomy (NCBI): domain Eukaryota; kingdom Metazoa; phylum Chordata; class Actinopteri; order Centrarchiformes; family Terapontidae; genus Amniataba; species Amniataba percoides. The sequence continues at coordinate 9,353,681 of JBAJHX010000031.1, read as the reverse complement.
TTTAAGACCTGAAATAACTCATTCAAAATTAATCCTCTGGTGTAATATCATGTCACGATACAGACATATAAAAGCCTTTATCAGCAAGGGTCATCAGAGTCAGTGAAAAGCAGTGGCACAGGATTAGAATGCCCTGAACTCTTTTCTCAGATCACACCATTCAAATTAAACATAAAATCACTGCAATTTGAGACTGAATAAAATTTTTGACTGCGGATCAGTGATAACTGCTCTCATTTAGCCAAGGTGAAGTTATCATTGGAATAGGATGGAAGTGGGAAATAAGACTGGTGGAAAAATATTTTAGGACTAGGGAGGAGGGTAATCAGACAGGTTCAGACCCTAATCCTAATCCCAATGTCCTAATCCCAAAAAGTGTACATTTACCTTACAATGGAGGGATCCCTATTCTGTTCTTTTTTTCCAAATAGTCCCATATTCAGTGTAGGTTCTGTAAATTTCTTAAATTTCTCTGTAAACAGTTTATGCGTGACTAAAATAGCAACAGTAATATAATACCAAGGGAACAAATCCAAGGATAGGCACGATTTATGGAACCGTGGAGCAGCCAGATACAGATACTTTAGTCTTTGATAGCTCCCTCTTAACAAAACAGTGGCATACAGATACTTCATACTCTGCCTAGGGCGGTAGTAGGAATTGAAAAGTGAAAAGGAAACTTCAAAAATCTGCACATTTCGGGAGTGCGGCACGATGCACACCATCAACCATGGCCAAAACTGTTGTGCTTGGGAGTATTATTACCAAGCTCTGAATCTGTCTGTGCTATGCTCAGGTAATCAATAAGTTCAGCCTACGATGTTAGCATGATGGCAGAAATCTCACCTGGCAGTCGATGAGCTGCTCCTCCATGTCCAGGTCTTCGCTTAAGGGCTGAAGGGCAGAAGTTAGAGTGGCACGAGTGCTGAGCAGCCAGTGGTCCAGCTCCTCGGCCTCACTGTGGTAACGCTGCAGTGCCTGTTCCTGTCGCTGCTCTTCCAGCTGTTCACTTAGTTTCTCCTGTAGTGGTTGACATGATGCACATATTTGATTCAGTTACCTCAGCGTTAATAAAATGAAAGAGAGGCACATTTCAGAGGTGTAAATGAGTCTTTCAGCGCCTCACCTCTAGCAGCTGCCTTTTCCCGGACGCCTTCATTCGAATGGTGGCCATCCTCTCTCCCAGCACAGTGAGAGTAGACTGGAGAGTCAGTTGGTCGCCAGCTTCACCATCGCTGTCGCTGTCTGCCAGCTCCTCAGAGAAACATGTCTGCAACTCACCGATCTCTTCCTGCAGCATCAGGATCTCATCCATCAGAGCCTGGACAGACAAGGAGCAGAAAAGTGTGAGAGGAGAAATAAAGAAGAAAATGTTGAAGGACAGGACGAAAACACTACGAAGAACATGGCGAGAGGCAGCAGTAATAGTGGCTTTGCCTAAATTGTCTGACAGTAACGTTACAAAAAGGAACTGTATTGGCCGTTGCTGTGAAGTTGGCATAGCAACAGAGAGCAATTGCCATGCAGTCTGTGCAACCATTGCACAGGCAAGTGCAATATTAAAGCCCTAAATCATCCTCTTTTTTTCTTTGGAGCCACTCTCATCAGTTTTTTTTCTTTTCCCCAAGAGATATTTTCTGTCTGTCTTTCAATTTACACTTAACCTGTGCATCTAATTTCAGTGTTATTTGTACTGCACTCCTCTCTTCTTCAGTCTGACACACACACACACACACACACACACACACACATAAAAAGACAATATCATCAGATATTGTGGAAGCTGTCCCACTCCCCCAAACTTCAACCCCCTTCTCTCTCTCACCTGGTGTGCGGCCATCTGGCTCTCGGGGCTCTTGTTGGGCTCCAGGCCCTCATTGAGCGCTCCCTCGATGGTCTCCATCTTTGTGGAAATGGACTGGAGGGACTCCTGATAATGCTGCTGCCTCTCTAAAGCCTCATACAGACTCTTTTGCTTCTCACTGATCTGTGGCCGGAGAGAAGGGGAGGAAAGAAAAATAATCAAATGAGTGATGGCAAAATTGCAACAGCAACTAGAGTGGAAGAGTTGGAGAAAAAGAGCGCTGTACCATCACGCATCTGATGATTTGCAGTAGCAGAAGTGGTTGGAGGTATAGTTTGATTACAATTTGATTATCAGTTCAAGTTTCACAGGCAATGTTCAGAAAAGGCAGTCCTGCTAAAAACTCTCTATAGATGTTTTCTACTGACAATCCATTAAATTTGTTGCAGGATATTTTCTCACTGTGAGATACAGGAACGTGACTTTAGAGGTGCTTTTCATGTGAGTTCATTTAGTTAATTGCATCCGAGGATGTGACGTACCACGTTCTTGAGTGTTTCCCAGGATCTCTGCAGGTCATCGAGGTTGGCAGCACTGCTCTCCATAGACGGGTCGTATAGCTCCTGGAGGGGCGCTCGACTTAGCGCTCCTCGACCCTGTGGCCCAACAACACAGTGAGTGTGGGTTTAGAGAGTGCATAAGAGCAAAGCACTATACATGGTTGCTTACAGTGTTTCTGACATTCACTGAAGAGGTTGTGCAGGTTTGATGTCCTCAAACATTTTGTCAATGAAGTGTGCCCACATCTGCTGTACAATCCATTTTCCTTTGAGTTTAAACTGAAAGGGCAAATGAAGTTTACTGTGGGTTTATGGTTATGGTAATTCTGGCCACCTACAAGCCCACATACTTCCACAGAGAGGTTATGGAGTTAATTTAGGAGCAGTAAGCTCATGTGAGTTAGATCTGTCTTGTTTTTTTCTGGGACGGTTTTGTCTCTTCAGCAACATCTGGCCAAGGTCCCATGAGATCAGTTTAAACTCTGTTCCATGATAATTTCATTCAGTCACTTTCCAACTTTATTGATTATAGCCCTTTTTCTACAGCTCCGCTCGCTGATACATCACGAGACAGAGAAACTGTATTTACCTTTCACAATAACAACTGTTTCTCCCAGAGCAGCAAAGTGCTGTTTCACTGTCGAATCATTGTCAGTCATAGATTACACTCAAAAAAAGACCTTCTTAGCGCTGACTTAGCAATGTTTAGAAAATGACACAATCTCATTCTTGTCTCAGCCGAAAAAGCAAAAGGCAAAGTAAATCTGCAAAAATAATACTGATAAGGGCGGAAAGCAGGGGCAGCACAGCAACTCTCCAGATGTTTCAACCATCCATTGTTTTGATAGTGGCAATGATGAGGAAGTCATCGTTTGGTGGTGGGAATCAGGAGGTGGAGGTGGATGGGATGGGGCGCGAGTTAGCATGTCCATCTTAACAAGTCATTTACTAACATATTCAGTATTTAAGCTTAAAATCTTATATAACTTGAAAAAAAACTAAATTTCAATGCAAACTGACTTGCTGCAGAAATCGTTAATAATTGAACTGCACTTTTATCCAGCAATGTCACTGGGTTCATCTGCATTAGAAAACTGTGTGTGTGTATGTATGTGCACACACACACAAACACAGTATTGTCTCATTCCAGTGGCAAACTGTTATTAACAAAAGATGTTAAAATATTTGATTGTGGCTCATTAAGATGGACTTCTTTGCTACACAGGTTAAAGTGGTGGTTTCTTAATTTCAGGTGTAAAATGTTAAATGGATGGGCGAGTCAGGTAATGCCGGTGAGCTTTGGAGGTAACCAGGGCGGGGTTTGCAGTACCTGGGTGAGAGGAGCATCAGCGTTAGCCCCCGGGGAGGGGGAGCGGCAGGCAGGGGGAGAGGAGACCTCACTGTTGGTGCCCTCCTCCCCTGACTCCTCCGTCACAGGGGAGAGGAGTGTGTGGCAGCGGCCGGCTGTCATCTGACCACACATGAGCACCGCACATCAAACACACACATCAAAAGAAGCAGGCGGAGGAACAGGGAGGAGGACCAAACAGAAAACGCCCAGATCAAAGGAGTGAGGAGACAGAGAGAGAAAAATGAAGAGAGAGAAGAAGAGAGAGCATAAAAATTAATGGGGGAGTGCAGGTTAGGCAGACTGCAGTGAGCACATTGCTGATTAATTAGACAGTGAGTAATCAAATAACACTGAGAGGAGACCAGTTAGATCACATTGCTGCTATTGACATTAAACACAGCAACGCATTTGCCATAGCACAGCATTAAGGAGGAATAATTTACCGTAGCACTTACATGTGCTAGCGAATGGAATAACGCTGGATCCCACTGGCAATGAATGAGCCACAGGGATTTTTTACAGAACACATCAGAGGAAAGGAATGGCCATTACCAGGAAGTTGAAAAACACACATAGTGTGGGTATGCGCTTAAACCCACACTGACACTGCTCACATCGCAGACACATATATCCTGTAGAGTAACAGTTTCAGAACCACAATCATTTCCTTTCTGTCACAGACACGTTTCCCTTGTAAGTGGCATCCAGACATTATCCACATTAAGGACACATTTGAATGATTTCTCAGATATTTAAGATATGTTATTATTATTTTTGAAGAATAAGAAAGCAAACGAAATATGGCATTACAGGTGTGTTCAAAGTGGAAAAGACACTATATCCACAGCAAATGGAGAAGTAGGTCCAGGAACTTCACAATAAGGTCAAGGCCCAAACTTAAACAAAGCATAGCTAAAGCGTGGCATAGCTGACAGAGACTGGACTACTTAATAAAGCAGCAGCAGCAGCTGTCCTAGACGTAACACAGTTGTCTGTGTGCCTGCATGCTTCAGTGGAGAGGCTGAGCTGAAATGTGAGCCAGGCCCTACTGGGCTGCTTTTTGGCAGTTTATGTAGAACTTGGCTGACTCGTGACCTTGTTATATTTGGAGAACTTTTTCCCGGGTTTTATGATGCAATGCAACGCAACGCAGAGCATCAACACACCGTCATGTGTGGAAAACTTTTACTTTGCAAACTCAGTTAGAACCTGAGTGCTACTCTCAAAAGACCCTTCTCGACAATGACGCAGCACTAAATATGTTAAACAATAGCAAATCAAGGATATAAGCAGTCCTAGCAACCTGCCATACGCACAAGCCTTTCACCCTCTGCTCACACACAAACACACACTCATGCAGTAATATCCTGTTTCCTGGCCTGCTGAGACCAAACACACCACAAACAGCAGTAACAGAGCAAGGAAGCGAAGAAATCTGAATAAGAGAGACACACACTGAGCAAAGAGCGTGGTGAAGCAGTTTCTTAAGCACGAACACACAAAAAAATGAATGATCAAGTTGAAGACATACTGTAGCAGCAGGCAGACAGATTTGGGCTAATACGATGTGAAATGCAGTGACACAGCACATTACTAGTGCGGTAATACACAAGAGGAGAGAGCCAGAATAGTAACACTTGAGGTGCACTTGAGGAAAAAATAGCTTGGATTATTTCTGTGCAATACAAAAATGAGACAGAAAAAGCAAAGAAATGGGAGTATAATAGAAAGAAAAAGCTTATTCTGAACCTAGAGTTTTTTTATATTGACCTGACATGGACTGAATAGGTGCACATGAGGCCATTCAGCCCAATTAAATGGCATGCCACATGTTGGAATTGAACTGCACAGTTATAACTTTGCATACAGAAAATAAGAGTGCTAAAGTTAAACCTATAATCACAGCTGTCATCCACAGACATCCTCTAATTTGGGATAACTTTAAGTTTATTACAATATTGTGTAATGAACTGTACACACCCTCTAAAAACCACAAAAGGACCCCTGGGGTTCCCTGGACTCCACTTTGAGAACCAGTGGGCTGAACAGAAAGGGAGCTTGAACATGCAAACACACATGAAAACATGGGCCAGACAGGCATCTCGCGTGTACATGTGTGACTCTGACTGTGTGCGTCCAAAAAACAGCTTTGCCACTCACCATGACAACAGAGGGGTGTGCTGGGAGCTGCTTGCTGGTGGCTCCGTTGGTGGTTACCACAGCACTGGGCAGCTCCTCATCACTCAGCTCGTCCACGCCATCCGAGAGGCCCTCCACCTCGCTGACGGTCAGCAGCATGGTTGCATGTTTGGCCTTCACCGTCAGCATCTTGCACTTGGAGTGAAGAGAGGCAATCTGCTCCTGGTAGCCACGGATCTTCTGGGCCAGCTCCTGTCAAAACATCCCCCCCAAACAGAAAACACCACCACCCCCAGGGTCAGGAGAGCGTGGTTCAGTCCACAATGGAAGATCAATAGTTCCTAGTTAAATAGGATCCTGAAAAAAGGGGGTGGGTGAGTTGGTTCAGCGTTGAATGTGGTGCCGGTACGAGAGGAGTAAGTGAAGTGGAAGCATTCTCTCCTCTCCCCGGTCTCTCGCTTTTGGCTTCACAGCCACAGCGTAGAAAGAGAACAGTACTGCCTCACTCTCTCTCCTCTTTTCTCTCTCTCTCTTCTGTATCTCAGAGCCAATCAGAACGGCACAGAGGCGGGTGACTCAGAGCAGTGGTGAGGCAAACAGACAGGATGTTTGGTTGAGAGAAGACCCTCACAGAAATAGTTCAAAATCCCTCAGACACTCCCTCTCGTACACATACACAAATGGCAAGGAAAAACAGGAAGTGATCTCACTGCCTGGACCCCCCCCTTCCTCTGCCTGCTTCCCACCTCCACCAATCAAAAGGGCAGATTCCTCTCAACAAAAGGGAGCCGTAAGGAGAGAGGGAGTGTTTAGGGAGTAAGAATGACATAGATGGTGTCAGATTACAGCAATGGTATGAGCCGGCAGGCCGGGTACGGCTCCTCCTTCCCTCCTCCTTCTTCCACTACCTCTGGCCCGCAGATGGTCAATGCGCTGATAATCAGGTCATGTGACTAACTGGGCCAATGGAGTTGCCGCTATCTGCACAGCTTAGAGATCAAACTCACACATAAACACACTACCACAGATTGCAGTCACAAGAAGACATGTACAAACAACTGAGTTCATACGTTCTCCAGCTAACATAGGAAGTAGATCTACCAGAACCACCAGGGAAAGTTGAAATGGAATAAAAAAAGCCTCTCAGGAGGTTTGAGCTGCTTCTCTGCAGGTTGCTGCCTTGCCTAGTCTGCCACCCTCCCTCCTTCTCGAGCTCGCTCTCCGCATGGGAGATCAAACACACTTAGTCAGCAAAGTAAAACTGCAACCGAAAGTGCAGGGCTTGAGTGTCGCAGGTGAAAACCACCTGGCTATTTGCACTGCATCAAACAGATCGTATTTACATGTACCATCAGATAATGGAGGAATGTGCGTGAGCTTTTGGCTTGTGGAGCAACAACACAACACTCTGCCCGCATAGTGTGATTGGTCTGATAACACAATGTTAAAGGGGGGATTAAATCAGCATTAGAGAAAGAAAATCCCCATTGAGCAAGGATAGCAGAAGCTATACTTAAAGATATATCATACTGATGCCTTCCGTTACAATACTGACTCAGAGACTGACTCATAAACTCAGTCTGATTCAGTCATAAGGGTTTCCCACAACTACTTTCAGATATACAGTATATTTCCTGCTGCCTTAGCTTCTCTTTTTCTGCTGTTTTACAGTGTTAAAAGTACAGGAAATGCATAATGCCTCAAATTCCCCTTGTACCTTGTCTCATGTCTCTATGATATTAGAGAAGTTGGTCTCGTTGGAAAAGCCATTTTTTAAAATGTCAAATAAAATGCACAGTGAGGCATGTCTTATTCTAGTTAAAGGTTTTTTATTTGTGGTCATCTGCAATCTTCCAAGGCTCCGTGTTCCTTTGCTGTTTTTTTAACTACTTAGTCAACAAGTTGTGAAGTCAGTACAGCATACAAATATATTTTAACAGTACGCTGCTAACTTTGTGACAACAGTGTAGGGAGGCCTCTCTTTTCTGTTTGTTTCAAAATGTGAAACCTTTTAAGTGCAAAGCTAAATTAATGAGGAACTACCTGTGTTTGGTGCACAGAAACCTGTGCCTGTGCAAACCTGATCTCTGCCATATCCAGCACCTTTGGGTTGCACCGGAAAGCCTACTGTGAGCCAGACAGGCCTAATGCTTAACATCAGTGCCAAAATTCACAATACTATTCATGCTGACAGGGAGAGACTGGTGCTGCGAGGCTGGAAAACCTTTTAGAAAAGCCTTCTCAGCAGAGTGAAAGCTGTTATATCACCATTTACTGACCACAGTTTCAATATGATCAAAAATCACATATGGGTGTAATGCTTAAGTTACCACAGTTATATTACAATAAACATAGGAGGGACAAAGTGTGTGTTTTCTCTCACCTCATGGTGGTGTATTTGAGCCTGAAGTTCCTGTATGTTATTGGTGGAGACGGGTCGGTCCTGAATGATGCGATGAGCCTCTTCAATCAGTCTCTGTAGGTTCTTGACTTCCAGTTCATACTGCTCATACTGCACCACAGCCTCCTGGAAAAGCGAAAATACAACAAAGACAGACTGAGGCCGCCTCTTTCGTGAATAAAAAAAGTGATGATTATTGATCTCTGAAGTGAAGTGATATTTTCTCTTGGGTGTCGCTCCATCACAGTGTTACCATGAAAATATCTATGCCACATGTCTATGTCTCACTGAGTGTTTTAACAAGCATTATCTAGTGCAGCAAACAAGGTAAACACACCGTGCTATCAAAGAGGTAAAAAGCAAAAAGTCTGTCTAAAGACTAAAGTTTCATTTACATTTTCAATGTTCATATTAATGTGTTAAGGATATAAATATATATAAGCAGTTCATTTCAAATTAGACCCTGAAATGAGATCAGACATACATTTTCATATTTCAGTCTTTATGTTTGATTAAAATGGCTTTAAAGATTTTATTCTCCAGACAAACACAGAGGGCAACCTGCTTTTTCTTCTGAGGATTTATCTTCACTAAAATGAGCTTAAAAGCAAAATCAGCCCAGGACCAAAGGACTGGGAGATAATACTAGTCTGATGGGGGCTCAAAGAAAACACAAGACATTCCTGAGAAGGCCTGTTAAGACACTGCTGCCAACTTCAGAGCAACACAAGCAAGTGACAAGTCAGCGTAGAATGACACATTCATACGCTTTCTAAAAAATGGCCCACTATATAAATGACTTTTTAAGCTATATTCAAAGTAATTTGATTGATAATTTGGTGGTTTTGGAATGAATAAAAACAAATGAACAACATGTTTATCAAACAAATGCTTATCTAGGGTGCAGGATTGTAATCACACTGACTTGTAATGTGACACATTAACAGAATAACAGCTCCATTATTTGTTATCTAATCTGACTTCATATATGACTGTTGATCAACGCCATTTGCGAGACATTTGCGCCCTCTACCTGCAGGATGTTGCACTGCTGTATTGTGGTATGCTGCAGTTGGCTGGCCTCTTGCTGTAGAGTCTGAGCTGTGCGGCAGATGGGCAGGCTGGCCACTACTTCTTCTGGTAGCCGGAGGGCGCTCTGACACTGCTGCACGGCAGCCACCTGCTGTTTAAAACCCTCCATTTCCACGAGCAGACGCTTTTGAAGGAATGAAGAGGGATGTTAGAAAGTAAGAAGGAAGTGTTAGGTGTGTGATAAATCAATAATGACTTCAGAATAGCAACCTTAAAGTTTCCATACAGACAGATCCAGGCTGTGGATATGCACTGAGTGAGAGTGTGGTGTATTCTCTCTTTTTTAATCACGTTTAAGTGACGATAATAACCTGTCTCTGTGTGAGCTGTTCTCTAAGGCTGAGCCTGTTGAGGTCTGGAGAGGCAAGTGTGACCTGGATCTGGTCTACAGCAGCATGCAGGTTCTTCACCTCTGACTCCAAACGCAGCATATCCTGAAAAGCGACATAGACGCATGGCACAAATAAAAGGAGGGCACATACAGGAAAAGGAGCCTGCTAATATTGTATATATTGTAAACATATAATGTAGCTTTTAAACACAGGATGTAAAAATTGATTTTTAAGAGCCATTATTGCTGATGTGGTTCTGCTTTCAGTGACAGATACTTAAATCAGAGTGCAAAAGTGTGTTTCTTTAAAACAAAACTCTTTGTTTTATAAATTTTATAAAAGACCTAATGCATTTCATGTGAAGGCTTATTAAATTACCAGTCATTACAAACACTCTCCATAATAAAAATCCAAACTCAGGAGGAACTGTAAACAGATTTCCAAACACACAATGTTATTAGCAACAATCAGCAACAGACTGTCATCTGGGTACCAGCTGTATAGCAATCAGATTAACGTAACAGATTACTGCTTCACAGGCCAAAACAGTGCATTATGATGGTGTAATACCCAGTAAGTGCCCACAAGAGAGCACTGTTGGGTTGTAGCTCTGGCGTATTTCACTCAGTCCATTGGGATGTGAACCTCTTGTTGTGCCCCAAAATGTTTAAATCAATGAAAATATATTAGCTAAATCTTTAACGAAAATAATTTGATCAGAGCACACTGAAATAATTTACAGGTATTATCGATGCCTGAGAGTGAATGTTGTTTACCTTTGCTGCATCCTGCAGACTCTGGAGGCGAGTCTTGGCAGTTTGCTGCAGCTCCTCGGTGCATCTGCTGAGGTGTTTCACCTGCTGGATCCACCCCTCTGTCTGCAACACCTCCCCCAGCTGCCCCTCCCTCTCCCGCATGGCCTCCAAGTCACCATGGAGACCCCGACACTCCCGCAGCAATGCCTGTCACCATAGGAACGTGAATTATAAGTCAAGGAGAAGAGCCTTTTATGTTGCACAATTACACTAATTAAGGCCGGCCAACACACTGTTCAGTACGCGACATTTCACTGGAAATCGTGAGAAGAGTGTGACTCTAATTGGGGTAAAAAGCTGCACACTTCTGACATGCCTTCTGATTCAGAAGGTTAATGTAGGAAATATTTGTATTTTAGTGGAAAAACAAATATTAAACGGATCACAATCCAGTTTTATGAGGAAGTCCTCAGATGTTTTAAAGCCATTCCCACTCCTTACTCTGTGGCTTATTAATGCTCACCTGGTGCACTCGAATTTGCTCCTGCAGCTGAGAAGCAGAGCTCCAGATGATACTGCCAGTGACCAGAGCCTCTGCCTTCTCTGTCCAGCCCAAAATGAATGCCTTCATACCCCGATATTCCTCCACCTGTCTCTCCGCCTGCTCGCAAGAGAAAGATGGGGATGACAATGAGCACTTGATTTTGCCCATGAAACTCTGACAATTATACTGAAAGACATATATACAAACACACACACACACACACACACACACACACACACACACACACATATATATATACACACGTATATATGTGTGTGGGTGTATTTTTTTATTTGTATATATTTATATTCATTTATATATAGTTATATACACACACACACATACATACTTTCCTTGAACTTGTCCTTGTCTTTAGGGATGTGAACATGACCTGGTGAACTGAATGAATATCTTACCTTCTTCAGTCTGCTGGCTCTGTCCTGGACCTGCTGTGTGGTGTGGCGCTGCACCTCCGTCAGTTTGGCCACAGCGTCGCCCAGCTGCTTACAAAGCAGAGGGTTCTGCTCCCCAAACTCCTGCACCGCTACTCCTAACTCTGCCAGCGAGCGAGCACAGCATTCACACTCTGCACAAAGGACCTGCAAGAGAGGGGAAGAGAGGAGCCACAAAGTGAGGCAAAAAGAGAGGAGAAAAATTAAAGAACAAGAGTAACTGATGGGTGGATTATAGCTGAAATGTAACAGCTTACATCCCAAGTGGCTATCACTTTCTCTTTCAGCTTAAGTAAAATAGTTTCGCATTGTAGGAAATAAGCTTATTGCTGCCAAGAGTGAGAAACAAAGATTGATGACACACTTGTGTTTGTATGCTAAATACAAAGCTACAGCCAGCAGCAGGTTTGCCTCACATAAAGACTGGAAACAGGACACAACAGCTTGCTTGGCTCCGTCCAGAAGTTACTAAATCTGCCTACCAGCGCCTCCATAGCTCACAGATTTAGGCATCATATTTTGTTTCTTGAATGTGTACAAAAACCGTAAAGATGACAAGTTGTGGTTTTAGAGAAAAGCAGTGATTAATTAGTGAGCTTCAGAGGTGCTGGTAGGCCAATACAAACTATTCCTTCAAACACAAAACACTACAGGCTTTGTGTGTCTACAGATGGGCAGAGGAGAGACGGAAGAAAAAAAGTTTGGGCGACAAGCAGAAGAACAGGAGGGAAGGGGCTCGGGCCTCCATCTGGAATACTCCTCTCAGAAGTGGGTCACTGTTGAAGGCAGAATTCAGTTCATGGCATTCCAACTCTCACACACTCATTAACCTCAACATCTGCAAAATGAATAGCCAATTTAGCAAAGGTTAATTGCTTGTTAATTAGTCAATCTGTCTGGTTGATTACTTTGGTCTCTTCTTTGGCCTCCTCCAGGTCGGCACCCTTTTCTTCCAGTTTCAGGGCGATGGTCTTCAGCTTGGCCTCGATGTCCTGGAGTCTGGAGCTGAAGTCCTCTTTCACATCTCTGGTCTGCTGCACCTCCCTTTCCCTTGCCTGGACCTAAGACAGCAGAAATACACACACTTCAGTAAAAATCATACATACAGGTAATAGTATCTTAACGAAAGCCACTGTAGAAACAACCAAACATTGAGTGTTTAGGGATACCACTCGATTACAAACCCACTTAGCACCCATTTGACACAACAGCATTTAATAAACCGTTCAGCTGTAGCCAAGAGGTCACCTGGTCTTCAGCGGAGCCCAGAGCCAGAGCCACCTCGGCCAGCTGCATGCTGAGCTCAGAGGGCAGACCAGCCTGGAGGTCCTGATACTTGGACTGCTGCAGCTCCGTCATGCGCTCCACACTCTGACGCCTGCTGATGACCTCACCATGTGCAGTCTACAACACAAACAACATCATAGGAGAGGCTGCAAATCACATTTTCATCACATTTTCTGACATGACATGAAAAGATACACAGCGAAGCCAGATTTCTGCACTTCACTGAGGGTGTTAGTTTGTCTCATGCATGTACATATAGTGACCTACCTCTAGCTCTTGCAGTAGTGAATCTAGATCTGCAGTGGGACTCAGCAAGAGGCCGCGAGTATCTTGGATCCAGCCTTTCACCAAGCCCAGCTCTTTCTCCACTTCCTCTCTCTCCCTTAACTCCTGATGTACCTGAGCCCTGCTGGTTCGTACCCGCAACACGAGACTAGACGACATGTGATAAAAAACAAAAAAACAAAACAAAACAAGACTTTATGTCATAGATGCAACAGCTAATATTCTTTATACAGTGAGTCCCCATATAGTGAGTTTAAATGTAAATGTTATGTTAAACAGCTGTTAACATACATTTTTGTAGTTCTTACAAAGTCCCTCACCTGTCATATTGCTCTTGCATGCTCCTGATCTCTTGTAGGCAAGGTGTCTCCTCATGCCCATTCTCTGTCTTTTTCTCCATCGCGTCTTCATCCTCTCCCCGGAGGCTGCGAGTGTGCTGCCGCAGCAGGGCCAGGATGGACTGCTCCCTCTCCACCTCCAGGCTGAAAGAGTCATGGTACTCCAGGAGGCTCTGAAGCGCCGCCCTGGTGGCAGCTTTCTCAACTGTGCTGTCTGGGACGCGGCTGTGGAGGTCTTGGGACACTGAGCGCACCTTCTCCATCTGAGGGAAGTTTACATGTGAAGATTCAGGTTCAGTTGAAGCAGCAGATTTAGGATTTAAGATTTACTGATAGTGTAAGAGAGAGAGGTTTGTAGTAGTGGAAGGCTAATAAATCTAAACCTAATAAATACTTTTACTGCGAAAAATGATGCATGATCCAACCTGTGACATTTCTTTCTTTCAATAATAATCTGTCAAAGTTTTATTTACACCATACAGCATTCCCTGTGATAGTCAAAGGCTGAAACAAGAGTCTAAAGACTCAAGTGCAGAGAATGACATCATGTCCAGTAGGACAAAGGGGCCATAGAAAACCAGAGGACAACAGGAAACGTGCCACATATGAGGAAGTGTCCACTGTTCCTTACAGTTTGACCTAATTTCCCTTTTTCGGAGCAGTGCAGTGTGGGAGTTCTTGGTAGCTGACAGCATTCACACTTGAAATAGGCCAAAAGGCGGGAAGACACTTCATGACACAGTGTATTTGGCAGGAGGAAACAACTGGCCTGAAGCCTGGAGTTACATCACAGCACACCAACTGGTATTCAGCTGTTGCTGTGTTTGACCTAAATCTGTAGAAGCAAGAAATATTTTAGGCACTTGTGTTTGTGCCTCGTGTGAGTATAAACAGCCTGTGTGGACTGTGGGCACTGGGATGGTCAGTTTAACTCTGTGCATGTTTATTACTAACACACACTCACCCCACTTACAGAACTGTCGCTTACCTTCTCAGTGAAGTTCCTCCACTCCCTTGCAGTGTCCTCCAGAGCTCTCTCCTGGGCTCGAGCCACACTGCGCAGCCTGGTCCACCGCTGCCATAGCGAAGACACGGAGTGGCTGATGACGGCTTTGCTGCACTCGGAGACGATCTGCTCCAACTCTGCTGCGTTCTCTTTCAGAGCACTGAGAGGCAACTCCAGCAGGTCGACGTGAGCCACCAGAGACTGCAGCCAAAAGATTACAACAGATACACACAAGTCAGCTTATAAATGCACTCAGACACACAAATGAACAAGGAATAATGCATAAATGCTCAGCTGTTTAAATATTAATGAGTATCTACTGCCAGGACAAGAACAAATGTTCTAATTTCTCATAACAGCGACACAGTGTGGCAAATGCAAATCAGAAGCTTTATATAAATATAAAATTTATATAATATATCGTATTTCTACAATATCTCTGTGTTGCCTACCTTGTATCTCTGGCACTTTTCCTCTGCCTGGGGGATACTGATAGCTTTGGCTGTAGTGAACAAGGCCATCTTGCTGTCTGTGTCATTCATCTGTTCAACTAGTGTCTCCTTCTCATGTTGGAAGGAGGTCCAAAGAGCTGCACAGCTGAGACAATCATGAGGGATTCATTAATAAATTATACATTACATGGGCAGCACTTGCCAGCTGTGTATACATACATTCCTTGGCTTCACATCAACATAAATGCATACCTCTGAAGCACCCCTCTGTGAGCATCCAGTTGCTGTTTGACCTCTGTCTTTTTCAGGTGCATTGCCTCAACTTTTTCTTTAAGTTCACTCATTGCTCCTGCTTCTGCAAAATCCTCCAGCAGAGGATCCAAAGTCCTCAGCTCCTCCAAACCAGATGTGAAGTTCCTTTCCTGAGCTGAAATTTCTTCCAGGTCCCGTGCACAATCTGTCTGGTTCTCAAGCTCCACCCCTGAGCTGGCCCTCTGGAGCAAAGCCACAGCAGAGTCCAGCCATTTCTGCATGGATTGCAGAGATAAGTGGTGCCTCTGGACCAAGGAGAGAGCTTGATCCACAGCCAGCTAGAATATGCATAAGGAGATTTAATTAACTTCATTGTTTCTACATTATTTTTTTTTACACAAATCAAGTTGGAAATGTATGCATGAATCATTACTTCAAGCATGGTCGTGGAGATTAAAGTACATTTTGTCTTCAGATGTATGAAAATGTCCTGTTCAAATTACTTCAGTTGGTATACAAAACTTCAGTGGTATTTAAGTTCTTGTATAGCTTCCTCCATATAAAGTGTCCACACTAAGTTGAGTAGAATTTACACTTACTCTCTGTAGAAAAACTGACACTATATGTCATCATAATTTTAACTTATTACTCAACATACAGTACAGTATTTAACCTTTTAAAATCCCACAACAGTTATACATTAATAATGTCATAAGTTATGTGCGCATTCAAACTTCATGGAATCTCTTGAACTGTCTTTTAAATGTTTCAGCTTCCCTTGGCTTATTAATATTGATAATATGGGCAAATAGGAGCTAGAAAATAATATTCAGTAGGTTCAAGGCATGAATGATAGATCAGATCCATGATAAGTTTGAGGATGTGAGCTCGCTTGAGGCAGTAATTTACATTCAGGTTTTGTAATTTAACACATACCTGTTTTTTGCTTATTTCTTGTTGAACTTCATCTCCCAGCTTTGCCAGTTCCTGTAGTTTCTCTTCTACGTGGGCAGGGACGGTTTCTTTTCTATTGCAATATCTCTGCTTTTCTCTGCTACCCAAAGAATCTCCTACCCTTAATTTACTTCTCACTTCATCCTCCACCATCTTTAGTTTGCATATTTCCTTGTGTACGCTCTCTTTTTTGACCTCTGAAAGGATCAAAGGCTCTTGTAGTTTGTCCTTGATAGTCCTCAGCCATTGCAACACCTTCTCAGTCTCTTTTGTGAAATTTTCTTTCTTTGTGACCTTTGTTTCACTTTCTTTAACAAAACATTTAACTTCAAACCGCAAAGACTGCAATGATTCAAGCTGCAGTGTCGTTTCCTGAAAGGCAGCGGGATCAAACTTAAGACCAAGGCCTTTAGTTTGTTGGTTACATTCTTCAGCCTGAGAGCTCACACAATCCAGACTTTCGAGCAGCAAATAAAGACTTGTGATTTTATCCATGGCACACAGATCTGCATCTGATTTAAGTCTGGCTAACTTCTCTTTCATAGACTTACACTCAGAGTCCAACTTGATGGTTACTCTGTTGTGTTCGACTAGTGTCTTCAAGCAATCATCCAAACGTATAATTTTCTGATCATTTATTCTTTTCAGCGTGTTGTGGAGATTGGCCAACTGCTGTGTCTCCTCAGCTCTGTATTGCTGACCCCTACAGAGAAACCCCTCATATTTTCCATGCAGTTCTCTGACAGCAGGGCTGATATGGAATAAACTTTCATTAATATTTCTGTATTCATTAATTAGATGAGCAAATTCCTCATCTTTAATACTGATAGTCTGCTTCTCCAGATTGTCAAGCTGCTCCTGAAGCTCCTCAAGTGCATTACGGGTAATATCAAAGAAAGTGCTGAACTCTTTTCGCTCTAAGATTATTTGTTGGACTCTGTCTTTTTTCTCTTTGGCTAGAGCTAGGATGGCATTGTACTGTTGAGGCAGGGCATTGAGCCGCTCATCTAGGTAGCAATGGTCAATCTCGTTCAGAGTAGGGAGTATCTCCTGGCCTATTCTTTGGACAATGAGAAGAAGGTTTTCGTACTCCGAAGCTTGTTCTAGGACATTCTGAAACTCAGACAGATGTGTTTGCAACTCCAAACTATCGTCAATGTTGCTTAAATTCATTTCTGGGAAGGTGATGGCATCTGCTCGTCTCAACCAGCGGCAAGTCTTATCCAGATCAAGCTGGAAATACTTTCTGGATGTCAAGGCTTTCTCTAAGTCTGCGAGGCGCTGAGTCGTCCTTTGGAGTGCATTTTCAAATGCTGCCTGTAACTTCTCAAGTCTCGCCAAAGTTTCAGCTCTTTCTTTGTCAGTGGCATCTCTTTCTAGCTCTCGTCCTTGTACCCAGAGAGATGCCAGCTCTCTCTGGTACGCTCGTAAACCACTCTGGACGCCCCGACAAGCAGAAACCTGTTTGGCTAGGTCCTCCGGTAAAAGCGCTATGTGGTCATCTATTAAAGCCTTCCCCTCCTGTTGCTGTACCCAAGACAGTGCTCTTCCAAGGCCTTGAAGGAACTGTGTCCTCTCTGTGAAAGCCTAAAGATGAGGAATTAAATATTAGATTATTTTAAGATTATTTTAAAAGTTACAGCTTGAAAAACATATATCTTATTTATTTCTCTTCTGTAATAACATGGAGATATTTTACAGTTAGTTTCTTGGATGACCAGGTTTCTTATTTCCACCAGACTAACAGATCATATGGAAGTTAGATCCTCGAGGACATAATTAAAATTTGACTCGCATCCATTACAAAAATCCAGCTGTTTACCTTACTGAGATACTTCCTCCTTTGGGCTACTCGAGCCCCCAGGGCCTCCACCTCGGTCTGGGCTTGCTCAACAAGCTCCTGTAGGCACCTCTTCTCACTCAGCCCCAATCTGGAAGCCACAGCCTGGGCCTCGCTCACTGCCTGACCCAGCAGCTGCTGGCGTGCCTCCAGTTCCACACACACACTCAGGTGGTCGAACAGGAAACTCTGGGCCAGATCGGGGGGAGGGCTGGTTTTCAGCGCAGAGGTAAGGGCAGGCCGCTGCTCCTCCACCCACTCCCGGGCGTCCCTCAGTTGGCTTTCAACACGGGCAAGATCCTCTAGTGTCTGTGCGGAGTCCTGGATCTTCTGCTGGATGAGGTTTTCAAGCTGGGCCCAACGCTGCTCCAGATGACCCACCTAGTGAAAAGTAGAGGACTGTGAGAAGATAGACCCGGTACTTATACTCTACATAATCATACATTTCTAACCATCTTAACCAGTTAACTGTCAAAACCCGCCGGCGGGTTTGTAGTAACATTCCATAACTTATTAAATCATATTTTAT
>JBAJHX010000031.1:9316908-9335208 GCA_037176925.1 Amniataba percoides | reverse complement strand
TATTAAATCATATTTTATCAATTTTCATTAGCATAAATTTATCACATAAAATCGCCCCGAGGGTTAAGTGGTTAAGATGCAGCTGAGGAAGTAGGAGGGATAGAGCTCCACCTGTTGCTTGACCAGCTCCTTGTCTAGCAGGCTAAGTCGAGGCAGGATGGCTTGTCTCTGGTCTCTGAGGTCCTCTAGAGTTGCCTTCTGGTCCTCTAGGTCACTGGAAAGCTTCCTCAGAGCCTCTAGATGTTCACTTGTACTCTCTGTGTCAGCCCTGCGTAAATACAGGCAGGGTTAAGGGACAGCTGGTCTGTACAGTGGTATAATAATCATTATACAATATAGATACACAGAAGACGTACAGTAATTGTCTCACATCCACTCGATGATCTACAATATGTTTACATATTGACACAAAAATATGACAAATCACAGCCTCCACAGAAAAGTTTCATACCTGGCAAGGTAGTCCCATTCCCGGGAAACTTGGTGGAACAGTTCCTCGACAGCAACAACAATCTCCTGGTACTCTCCACTTCGCTGCATGTCCTCTCCCCGCTGGGCCTCCAGTTCTTCTGCCTGCTGGCCCAGGTCCATCCAGCTTCTCCTAAGTCTCCTTATCTCCTCCAGGGCAGGAGAGACCTGTCCATCTGTCAGCCTACTGATGGCTTCATTCAAACGGGTTACCTCAGACTGTCTCTCCCTAATCTGCTGAAGGAATTCCTGCAATAAAGATAGTGGATTTTCACACAGAACTTTAGTTTGAGTTGATTTATGTGATTACTCAAAAAAAAATCTACAAATTTACTTTACAACAAATTGGTGTTGTTGTAGAATAAATAATGTATCTTCAATATACAACCCAAGAACAGACCTGTGCCTTGTCCAGCTGGTTCTGTGCAATCTTGGGCTCCAGCTCTGCAGGTCTCCTGATAAGGTTCTGAAGTTGCTGTTCTGTTTCTCTCAGCTGGACCTCCAGATCTGCCTTCTGCTCCTCAATGTCCCTCCAGCTGTCTGCTACCTCCTCACAAAGCAACATACGCTCCTCAATCTAGACATGTACACAGGGAAGGGGAAGGGAATCCATGCATGACCAAGAATATTGTGAAACACTGACCCTGAAACAGTCTTTCTCTTGTTTAAAGACTTGTCCAATGTAACTGACCTGCAGTTTAACTTCCTGGATAGCTGCTGCAGTCTCCCTGACTCTTGGCTCAGACAGGTCACATGTTGAGCACAAAAGCTGCAGGTAAGTGCTGGCCTGTTCCTGGAGAGCCCGCTCCTGCTTCACCTGCCAAGAACAGAGATTGTTAAGGGTTGAGTGATTTTATTGACAGATCACATTATCCTTTCAGGTCAATATGCAAGACAACCCGCATTTCACTACCTGTCCAATATATACAGTCAAGCAAACTGTCTCTGAGGTGCAATATGATGGTCACATATATGAATACTATTAGCTCTATATTGATGTAACAGTATGTTTAAAATAAATCCAAACATCTCATCAGTTATGATGTCCATTAAGTCCTTCCAAATGACCAAACTCTTGTGTAGTGAATCACTAACCTGCTGTAGTGCCTCGTCCAGGTGTAGAGGAGGATGTGCAGGAGGCTCTGGTTCCTCTGAGACAGAGGTCAACCAGGTCTGGCACTGTTTCAGTGTGTCTTGAAGACTAACATGTCTCTGTAACTCATGGTCCAGACTCTGATACACCTGTAATGACAGAAACATTTCAGTGCTATATGGCTGGATTGAACACTTGTACCTCTACTTGTAAAAACTTTGGGAAATTGAGAAAGAAGTGAACCAAAAATAATAATCAAAAAACTTTCATTATTGGGTTTCATGAAATGCATGGTCCTAAAACCCCAACAGATCAATTGGTGAGGGGAAAATGTTTTCTACTAACAACACTAACCACACAAATGCAATAATAACAAATATAAAGTGAAAAAGTTAACAGTTAAAAACTTTTAAAGCCATTTGTCATGACCAAACCCAAAGACACATTAAATGATAAAACCTGCACATGTAGACAGTTATTCACCGTTGTATTTGACAGGTGTTGAATGTGGAGGCGTCCGTGCCCTCCAGGGGAGAGCGAAACAGCAAGGTCTGATTGACAGTGTTAATATGAGAGCCCAAAAGTGGGAAAGAAGGGGGGCATGAATTGGCAAACGGCCCAGTGTATTTGGCAAAGGCTAGAAGGTTGGCATGGTGGCAAATGGCAGGCAGGATATTAGAGCTGTGTTGTGCTGGGACACAGTTGGCAGCCACCGTAACTCTGGAGGCGCAGTTGTTGAGAAGCCAGCAGTGTCGTGGTAAAATGTGGCTGGATCACACAATGCCAGATTGG
Organism: Amniataba percoides; assembly: GCA_037176925.1. NCBI lineage: Eukaryota > Metazoa > Chordata > Actinopteri > Centrarchiformes > Terapontidae > Amniataba > Amniataba percoides. The sequence goes on along the minus strand of JBAJHX010000031.1, from coordinate 9,332,855 downwards.
ATGTGCGAGTGCTGGTGGAGGTGGTGTCTTGGGAGGTGAGCTATGATGACAGAGTAGAGGTTGCCAAAATGACAGAGTGGCGCTGGATTAGAGAGCTCGCCAGATCTACTGAATAGTGGCGTGTGACCATTTTTGGCTCAAGCATGAAAAAGTGGAGTTGACAGGGGATATGCGGAGATTAATATGGGGAGATTGAGTTAGTGATTTTGGCTGGTGGGGTCTCTCTGAGTGTGGCTGCTGCTGAGCTCCACTTTGGCAGCCTTAATTGGTCGTGCCCTCTACACTGGCAGCGAAGGGCTGTCTTGAGAGACAGGTTTAAGTGTCAAAATGGGTTAGGATTAAGTGGATGCCGAGGCTGAATATTAACAACAATGATATGTTCCTGAGCTTGCGTGTGTGGTCACATCCATGGATGCATGTGCAAATGTGCATGCGTCAAACACGCCAATATGCCTCAGACGTCTTACATTATAAATGTGTGAGAACCATTTTACTACTTCAAATGCAGAACGTCCTTCTCAGCTTCTAACTCCTCCCTCCCTCCTTCCTCTTCGTCTGCGTCCCCTCCCTCCCCCTCACCATCTCCTCCTCCTCACTCACTCTCTGTGCTGTGCTACAGATGGCAGAGTAGCTGTCTCTGGTGCCTTGTTGGTGAGCCTGGACCTGCTGTCTCAGCCTGCTCTGCACACGGTCACTGCAGCCTTGTACCAGGTGGGCTCCTCGCTCCTTCAGGCATGCCAAGCGGTCCTCAAAGCCGGCAATTTCCTCCATGATGGCCTGTGGAGGACAAAGTACCAAGGAGGAGCATGTTAGAAAGACAGAATGAGTCTGTCCACTTGTCAAGGACACGGGAGGTCAGAGCAGACTGATATCACACAGTGAAGTCTCATTGTATTAGACAAGCTTGAATGGATGAATATGACAGATGAATGAAAGAAGAGAAGACAATTTGCATTTGCGTTTGAGGATGGTAACAGTGAATTACACTCCCCTTAGATTTTCTCAATACAAAGTCGGCAATAGATTTGGACTATCAATCTATCTCTCAATCAGTCATATTTATATTTTAATCTATCCTCTTATCTATACTTTATCAATATGTCTTTAATGGATCTTTATAATAATTTTATCCAAATTAATCTAATATTCACCAAAGCAGAGAAAAGCTGAACCAACTGACACTGAAGTGTGTCTCCAAATATAAATATCCCAACACATACACATACTATCCTTCATAATCTACCATTATCGATTAAACCATCATGTTTACCAATATAACTTTTTCACAAATATATATTGTCATATATGTCATATTGTCATTGACTTGACCTATGTTGTTTTAATTGTTCAATAATTATTTTACACAAAAAAATTAGATAACATTTTGCATCCAAGCAAATAGCAAGTAGCTGAGATATGAATACTTAATCTGTAATTTTCTTTGATCAAAGTGGGCAACTGAACACTTTTGCTTTCTACTTAAGGCTGATTGCATGACCTATATCAAATGCTACAAACTCAGCAAACACTCAAGCGATGTGATGTCACCTTGTGCCTGGCCAGCTGTTGAGTGGCTGCCTCCAGGCTGCCTGTCACAGAGGGATCAGGAGTCACCATCCTGCTGGACATCTGGAGAAGCCAGCGCTCCACTTCCTGAAGCTCGTTGTGGTAAGCTTCCTGTTCCTTCACCTGGCCCTCCAGATTCTCCACATGAGCCTGGACCATGTGATTCACAAAATGGGAGCACACAAACTAGACTGATTATACTCATCCTATGCAACAAACCATGACCACAATGCTCCTGAGTAACATGGCCTTTATCTATGTCTGATTTATTATTAAGATTAAAAATCCATCTCAGGGGTCATATCCTTTCCTCTGTGTATCTGTTATATCTCCTGAATGGAAAGAGTGTGTTCTTTTTCCACTCTAGATATTTACTGTCATATGAGAGCTGGTTCTCACCATGGCAGTATTACAGAGTCCAGCGTAGTCTTTTTTCAGTCTGTTCATTTTGTCTCTGATAGACGGGTAGTGGACAGAAGCCAGCAGAGCATCTCCTTTCTCCACCACTGACTTGATGGATCCGTCATGGGACTGAACCATCTGCAACAGAGCCTGGAGACACAGACAGACAAGTTGTTGTCATCATTACTATCTTTTGGTACAGTAAACACTATCCTTAGTATATGCCAATACGTTATGTGGAGTTACTATTATTGTATTAGGTCATTATCAGTATTAAAGGATTACATGAGTGTTTTTGCATTTTTTAGGTAATTTATGACCGGTGGGTTCCACTATGCTGTCAACCATCCTCAAAGCATTCAATAGGAATTTATCTACATAAAAAGCAGTGGTATTCTCTGATAAACACTTATGTTAAGTATATTCAGTTGTGCAGCTAATGGGCTAACACAGGCAAGGACATGTGGTCCATTAAGCTAATAATATTCAGTAAGGTCTTGCTTCCATTTGGACCAAGGGTAGTACAAAATTACTGAGTGTGGCATTAATGAAATTCCCTGTAGACCTTCATAATAATGATTTCAATTTAAACATAAAGACTAAAAAAGACTTGAGAAATTACATACTTGCTGTTATACCTTATACTTAGCCAGCAGGGCTCTCCGTTGGTACAGTTCAGCCTTGGGCTCCACAGGGGTGCTGAGCAAAGCCCTGGTCTCCACCAGCCACTGGGCCTGAGCCTTGTACCGCTCCTGGAACTCCTTTGCCAGTAATAATGCCCGCTGTAGAAAGCTGTGCTGCTGCCTCAGTCCACCTGCGAGCTCCTCCAGCTGGGCGAGGCGAGCCTCTACCTCTCCTCCTAAGGTCTCAGCTTCAGCTTCATTTAGGAAGCCTGCTGCCTGCTCCGCCCGCTCCCTCAGCGATTTCAGGGAACTGTGTCCATGCTGGAGCTCAGACTGGAGAGTCTTGGTGAAAGAGCAGAAATACAACTCAATAGTTTACATACTGCTGAGTTAAAGAAAAAATACTACTTCGCTGTACCAAACCTGTAGCATATATATCTACAATCTAGGGAGAGAGAGGAAATACTATCATAGCTTCCATGACTTTGAGGTAAATATTCTCAGCATCCCAGATTTCTTTGTCCTTCACCTCCAGTATTGCCCCAGCCACCCTGACCAGCCTGGCAGTGCGTTTGAAAAGCTTTGAACCCATCAGGTAGGCTGACACCTGCATGGTGAAATGTGGAGAAGACTTGGAGGTCATGGTGTGGAGAAACCACAGTGAATAATATGAAAGGAGGACCCAATTATAAGGACCCTTAACAGGCAGCAGTAGCTGCAGGGGTTTCCAGGGCAACCATAATACACCACACACACACAGACTTCCACTCAATGGGACGCCATCTAGCTTTCATCATCAGTCTATTATTGCTTGAGCAGAGAGTGGCTTCACACCGCAACAACCCCAGACCTCCAGCTGCCTGTTGGTAATATAATGTAACAAAAGTTGTGTCTGTATGCACACGTCCATGTTTGCTCCCTGATATGAAGCTCCAGGCATGTTCATCTTCACAGTAACATGCCGATGTCCCTGCCTTAAGACCTTAATAGGGGGCAATCAGTACGCCTCAGGACCATACGATTCAGAGTGGTTAACGTGAGCTAAAACAAGGACATCTGCTATAATTGCCATTTGCAGTACATTTAGTTCCACATCATCCATTATCTTCAGATGTTTGTTTCACTTCATATTGAAACATCTCCTCTTAGCTCATGCCTGACATAGGGTATCATTCTTACCAACACCATGTTATCCACATGATGAATTAAACTTGCAAGATTTTGTTGAAATCAGCAATTAGTGAGCCATAAATATCCATAAATCTTTTGTTTTGTTTATGATTAACTGTATCATTCAAACTTCTGAATGATTTTTACATCAAAAACACTCATCAATCTAATTCTCAGTCTAATTGTTTTCAGCAGCAATAAAATAATAACTCTGGCACTGACAGTGTGGTGTTCCTGCTTCATCTCACATCACTGAATAGTGCTTATACAATGATACAGTAACATCTGAACACTGTAGATGAGGTCTTGAACACAGCGTGCCCTTTATGCCGTAAACTGTCTTGTAACATGTCAGACACAATTATTGATGTCAAGTCTCTTGTGTACCCGCTGTAAATGATGAGCACTAACGATTCTGTTTCTTATTCTGCATCAGTTCTCAACCTCCATTATCTGCTGTAATACATCTGCTGTGGCACTGACAACCGTATTTATCAGTTACATTGCCTATTAAGAGCAGGAGGACATTACTAAGGTGACCCCGTGAGCAGCAGTTAGCTCGCTCTTTTTGATTTGAATGTATGGACTGCATCAATCTGCAGCACAGAAGTATCATATAGTATTCTGCAGTGGCTGAAATGAAACAACTGAATTTTGTTGTTGTAGTGTCATTTGTAATGTCAAAAATATGAATAATTTCTGACAACAAATTTACACATGGACCTGTTTACCTTTACCTTTTATAGAGAAACCCTGTCTGTGTGCCTCAGAAACCAACAGGGGCTTGGTAAATAAAATGCCCTTAAACATTTACGAAATGCCAGTGAAATTAAAAATATGGAAGGGGGAGCTGAAAGGGGCTTAATTAGAAGGCTGAGAGAGCCTTGTCTTTTTTTTCTTTTTTGCATTTTTCCCTGTAACTAATTTTTGTAGAAGTGGGGGATGTTTTTGGAGCACTCTAAGGAAGAAAGTACTGCATAAAACCAACAGGATAACACAACAACTAATATCTTTTAAAGCAGAAATAAAAAAAAATCAGATGCACTGGATGGGGACATGATCAGGGAAAGTGTGAGGAATTCAATTACTTAAAATACACAAAGCTATCACAATTACCCAGATAAAAATGACAAATGATTGGTTTTCCGATAAAATTAATTTAAAATGAATAAAACCACAGCACATTTCTAGGTAACGGCCAACAGTACTGTATGGTTCACGCTTTTACTGTTGCAACTCAGTATTAAATAAAGTCTAAATCCAACTGATGGCCCTTGACACAGTTATTGACTGCTGGTCTTTGTGTCAATGTATAATCATCGCAGCTCACTGAAAAGCCCTGTAGTTCTCACCACAGGAGAATGAGTAAGTGATGGAGCACTCGTGTGTTATCTGCAGCGTTGGAAGGACACATGTGGTGACAGCATGTCCTCAGTTCCTATGCAGAGACGGAGCATCGATCCCAGGCAGGGATTACTGCAAAGCCCACACCAGATGATGTACTGTAAATGTCTATGTGTGTGTCTCCGAATGTGTTTTTGGGTATGTGCGTGAGGAAGACAAAGAGAAGTGCGATGTGGTGATACGTAAAGAAAAGCAGCAGAAAAAAATGTGTGAAATCACACAGGATTTATGGGTTTGAGAGTTTGCCGCAGCTTGTTAGTTAGTACCTTGGATGGGTTTTGTGATACGAAGCGAGCGCTAGAGGAGAGAAGTGTGTGCGCGTGAATGTGTGTGTGATGCGAAGCGGTAAGGGCACTGCATCAATTACAGTGTCTGTGCCAGCAGGCTCCTGACACCGGCGCTTCTTCATCCTCTGCATCACAGTGGGAGGTCTCTCCCTGCTACCACGCTTCCTCCAAAGCGGCAACCGCTTTGTCTTCATAAAGAGCCGATCGATACACACATACTCATCCCATCCTTGACACACTCGATATAAACTATGCCAAGGAAAAGATAGTGGTGATTTTCTATTTACTGCAGTCTCTGCATGTTTCAGAAGGGCTTCTTCATTGCAATGCCCATTTGGCAAAAAAGTGACTTTAGTAAAGCCTAGAGTGCTATCCAAATAGTATGGACACACTGAACGCTTTGCAAGCTTTACAGGTAGTTCATGCATATTTTACTGGCCAAGCATATAGTAGCTGCCAAAGAAATCTGTATGCGGTGCCGTATGTTGCTTGGCAGATAACAAGATTGCAAAAGGACATTTTTGCTGGCTTGGATATTGGGCACATATGAGTTTTTGCTAAAATTATCCAATACAAAATGATGGCTTGCTAAGTCATCAGTTTGCCATGGTAATACCCAACATCTGCTGATTTACTGCAGCCTGCTCAGGAGGGTGTATTATGTACCACAGGGCACCTTGTACTCAAATGCCTCACTGACAAATGGAGGTTCAGAACTGTGAAATTTAAAGTGATCTTTTAACACAAGTGAATTACAGTTCCGACTATTATACCTCTAGTTTTTTCATCTTCCTCTCCATGGCAACCCGGTCCAGAGGTTCAGAACTGTCAGTTAACACTGTGAAGCTTTTCTGAGTGGTGCTGAGCCAGTCAGAGAAGGAGACGCAAAGGTTCTCAGCCTCTTCGATGCTCTTCAGCTCCTCCTGTAGCTGCTTAATGGTGTCCTGAAAAATGAGAGAATGAGAGGTCAGAGTTTACGTTTTACAAATTTTCACAGAATTTTTTTTTCACAGAAATATGTCACCAGTACCAATATTTTACAATTACTGTACACTGCAGACAGAAATTGCTTCACAGTTTTTCAGATACCTTCAGATGATCATATGACACTAAAACTCAACTTTACCAATATTTTGTGGAACACAAAAATGTGTAAAAACACCAAATTTCCACATCTACATAATATGATCTATATGATTGTTAGAAAGTCAATATTGGCCCAAAATATTCAGATTGCTTTAAATTTAACTTTGCAATTAGCTAAATATTAGTGCACTACAATTCTCCCATTATACTTCTAGAAATAGTATATAATATGAACAGAAAGTTGAAGAATCTTGCTTCAACAATTGCTGCCTTTTTATTGAGGTTGAGACTGACTATTTGGTCAGGGGAAAATTCAGGAAACATGGTATATCTCTTTCTTTTAAGGTTTAGATGTACCTCAGCAGTCTTACCTTGGCCACCAAGGACCAAAAGCTCTTTGATCAAATATCACAACAAAAAATATCCGTTTCTCTCCTCCTCATTCATCTCCAGAATGTCAATAGCTTCACTACAAGGCTGGAGAGGCATTTTATGTTTTTGACACATTATCCACTTGACTGAGATTTTGAGTCAATAACAGGAGAGGGTTTCTTGCAGCTTTTGACGCATTATTCACTCAACTTGCAAATCCTGCGGTGAGAAGCTCCAATTAGCTGATAGTGCTGAGTGCACACCTTTTCTAGACTAGACAGAGGTAACAGCTTCCCACCTCAAGCCCATATGGCCCCCACTTGACGCAGTATAATTACAGGCATCCGTGGCATGAGAGGGATGTTATGTGTCTGCATACATATGTATTGGCATGGGTGTAACTATATGCATGCTTGAGTCAATTTTGAGAGGGGAAGGAAGGGGTGTGGGTTTAACAGAGACAAAGACACAAAGTGAGGGAGTGACAGGGGGGACACCCGTGCACAAATTCAGATGTGTTACCGAAGGTGTAAAAATCAATGTAGTGCAGGCAAAGCTTTTCCACTCCCGGTGCCGGGTGTGAGATTGCCTTCTGTAGCGTTTAATTACAGCCTTAGCCCCAGACCAGAGGAGCCCCATTGATTTTCCTTTAGTCTCCCCCAGAGGAGCAGACAAATAGAGAGGCTGGATCTGAGTATACAGAGCAACACAGGCTGGGCTCACAGGCATAACTCTCAAAGCTACTTCAATGGGGTGTTACACAAACAAAGTCCAAACTCTCACCGGGGCAAATTCCGTGGTGAGAGAGCAAAACCTCATGTGATGACCCCACTGTGGGCAGTGAACCCAGTGGCAATGCACACAGCTTTATCTGTTACTGAAGGAGTATACAAGTGATTAAACCTGTACACTGCCCTTTAAGGCTTTATGTTTTGCTACTCATAACTCAAAATGATGGGGGGGAATTTTCCAAGAAAATATTCTGGTGGACAGGAAATGAAGTATTGTATACGTCTGGACTTCCTCACCAGCAGAGACATTCTTCAACCCAAATGTACAGTCATGATAAAAATAGTTTTGTTGTGGTTATCACATGAGGCCACACTATCTCAGAACAAAACTAATGGGTGCAAATGTGCACACTTCGTTCTACCTTCACAGATAAAGAAATAAATACCCACAGTCACATCCGGGCCTTCTGCTGACTGTTTTGACCTGTGCTCTACCATTCTGCTTTAACAATGTTAAATGGGAGGTCACTCTCTTAGTCTCTTTATAGATGTTGTGCACACTCGTATGAACTAAAGCTTCAAAATAAAGAACACAGAAGCTCAAATCAGAAACACAGAGGCAGTGTGACTTCCTACTCTGATCAGGATGATCAGGATACTCCATTATAGCAAATAGCTGTCAGCTGCTATATTGTATAAAATGTTATATTTAAGTGTCACATGACAGAGGTGACACAGATTTTTGAATGCTATATGTCTTTAAGAAATCAGCCCATACCACATTTAGATGCAACTACACGGAAGAGAAGGATGAACAGATAATAAAAAGACTGATCTACAAAAACTCAAACTTCTAAATCAACAGACAAACAGTACATAAAGACTAAACGTATTTTTTTTCCGTCTATGATAACATGCTGAGAAATAGTTCTCTACACATGAACTTAAACTCCATCTGTAAAACTCAACAGGGTAAAGATGTGGCGAGTGCCTCACCTGTATGTTGAGCAGCAGGGAATGGTATCGAGCAGTGAGCTGGGTGGCAGTGACGCTGACACGGCTACTGATGTAGGTTTCCTCCAGGACCTGCTGGGCCAGAGAGGAGAGGCCATCGACCTCTCCCTGCCGTGCAAGCACTGCTTCAAGGCACCCCTGTTAAGAGGCGACAAGGAAAAATGTATCATTATGACCATTGCACTTAAATCTAGTCACAAATATTCATGATTTCACTGAAAATTCTGTTTTTATTCAATAAAAAGGCAAGTAAGGGTGAAAAGGTAAACAATAAATAACAGACTGCATCACAAACAAGATATGAGGCCAAGAGGTCTCCATCTGCGGGTGTGTGTTTGTGTCCCTCTAACAACTGGGAATGAAAATACTGTGGCTGTCTGACATCCTGACTTGGAGAGGAAGCGTGCCCCAAAGGAACAAAAAGCAGGGAAATACCTTCAAATGACTGATGTGAGAATGCATAAGTAAGAAAAACTATATACTGTAGTGCAAAGGGATACTTCACAACTTTCCTTTTTAAAGAGCTATCTTATCTCTGGCTTTGGTATTGTTGTGGGTTAGTTCTGAGTGAGTAAGCTTGTGCACTGTTGAGGGAAATGACTTCATGTGACTGACAGTGAAAGATTATAACAAAGACGACAGGAGGATTTTTGACGGGATTCATTTAAAGCTCTTTGAATCAATTCATTTAGTTCTTTTCTACTAAGGACCAAAATTATGTATTTGGAAAAGAGAAAACACTGAACTAAAGTAAATGTGTGGTGAAAAATATGAAGAGGTAATTCTGACTGTGTGTCTATGCCATGCCAGTGAAAGAGAAAAGGATATTTGCAGAGAGTATTATAGAAATGAACAATATTAGATTTCAGAGTTGGCATGAAAATGAAAGCAATTGTATCTTGTGTATCAAATACAGTCACAGTACACTGTGGTTTAAAGGCTCTTTGGTGAAAACACTATCTTTCTCTCACCTGGAGTTTCTTCAGCTGAGTCTCCTTGGTGGCTCTGTCGGACCGCCGATGGCGTCTGATGTTTGCCACCTTCTCCATCTCCTCCAGCCACTGGGCCAGGCTCAGGAACCTTTGGCCCATCTGCCTCAGTCTGGTCAGCGTGGACCTCAACTGGGTCTGAGTCTCCTCCAGACGGCCCTGGTAGGCCCCCCACTCTCGCTGAGCAGTGTCTAGTGCTCGGTCCTCGATCTGAGGTATACCCCAGGGGATCACTCTCTCTCTGCTGGTCAGCACAGAGGAGAGCAAAGACTGGCCGTTTGAGCAGCGTTCCTGCAGGAGCTATAAGGGAAATGAAAAGGGAAGAACAAACAAACAGTGTGACTGAGTTCAAATTGGTTTGAAGTGGACTAGTTTGCAAAATCTTACATAAGCACTCTCCCTGAGCATGATCACTACATTACCAGCACAACTCTCAGTGTACAGTATTAATACCTGCAGCTGTTGCAGCGTCTTTTCCAGTGTATCCACGTTTCCCTCCGGATGGGACAACAAGGCCAGAGTGGCCTGTTCCTGCTCCAGCCAGTCCTCAAACATATGTAATCCCCTTTGATATTCCTGATGCACCAGGACGAGCCCTTTGGCCTTACCAACTGCATTCTGAAAAACAACACAGCGGAAACGTTACTAAAAGATGAGGTACTTCCATTAATTTTTACAGGAGTATAGGACGGTGGAGTTTTAAAGAATCTCAAACGTATACAACCTTGATTAAAAGCATGATGGCATGATGTGACAACAAACATCCCCAAACATTTGAAACTGAACGTCTAAGCTGCATGTTAACATAGTAGGTGTGTGTGAATGTATGTAATGTACTCAGAGGCTGTAAATGATGTCTTTGTCTTAACATTGGTAAACAAGAAATGCATAATGAATATAAAACAATTATTAGAGAAGAACATACAGGTCACGCTCTCTAATAATTTGGGGGAAGATAATTTAAATTTTTGAGACAACATGAAGTAATCATTCAGAAAAATAAAATAGTAATTTACTATTCAAATGCCTGCAGAGTAAAAAAATGAAACCGTATGTTGTTTGTACCTTGGCCTTTTCTTTGAGAGCGTTGTATCTACACTGCAGCTGCTGTACCTCCTGCTGGGTAGTGTAGTGTTCGGCCATATTGGACCCCTTTGTGGCAATGGTCTCCAGAGGACTGCTGTGACTCAGTACTTCTTCATAGAGGAGCTGGAATGAAATAAGAGAGCATGTGAACACTTAGTGTGGTGCGACTCCACACAATGGTATTAATATGTGTGTAGAAATGAGAGTAACACCAAGCGTATTAAGTTGGGCATTTGATAAAAATAAAAGTGGTAAAATAAAAGAATTGGGAAGAAGATAAAAAAAAAGAAAAACTGGACACACATGGCAACTGCACTAAAAAAAAACAAAGTAAAGTAGAAGTTCTCCCAAAACAGCAAGAAACAAGTGATTGAGTACATAATATAAGTTTTCAAAATCTGGTTGGAGTTTTTAAGGTTATTCGTTATTAGCCAGATACCTTGGTCTTGCCCAGATTAGCAGTCTTGTCTCTCATCTCAGAGTACTGTCTGTCTGAGCAGCTAAGTGTCTCCTCCACTCGCTCCATCCACAGCACAAACTGACCCACGTCCTCCTGATAGCTGGTCCACTGTGACAAAGCGCCCTCCAGCTGACTGTTACATCGACATAACAGTGTTAGCACACAGGGAAAAAACGAGACACAAAAAACACACACAAATGCAACGAGAACATGCATTCAAATCTAATTGTCCCTGTAACCTTTCAACCAACTGAAATCCATCAAGTGAAACAAGACAGTTCCCCTCCTCATTTATCAACTGACTGACAGATTGACTGGTTGGTGATCACAACCTTTTACACTGAATGGAGGCAGAGAGCAAGGAGTCCCATGAGTCTTTGAGGTCCTGGATCTGTTTGCGAATCACTGGGACGCCCTCAGCTGAAGTGTTCCTCTGGACTGCTTCCCCGCGTGTCAGCAGCATTTTCAGCTGGATCTCTCTCTCCTGACGAGCAGCCAGTAAGGCCTATAGACAAAAGGTGAATGAACAGATGTAAAATATCTATCTTTATTCTGATTTCTACAGCCTTAAGGGAATACAACATGTTTTCCAGATGGTTCCTGAGACCTAATTTGGTGTAGCATCCTACAAGGTTGTAAATATTCTCCGTAGAGTATTGTGTCCTTTCACTCAAGATCTTTAGACTCAATGTATTTTATTATAAGTTCTGTGTATTTGGATGTAATATCTGGCTAAACTATCACACTTGGTTATTTAACTTTTGATTGAAGTAGGTACAAGATCATGCTTTTTTGCTTCTCAGACAACGCTAGCTTCCTTAAATCACTGAAAATGTCACACGAAATGTATTGCTGTGTGAACATGGAGAAACAAGTGATACTTTTTTTGTGTCTAAAATAACCAATAGCCTAATCTCTGAAAACTGTGGTGAATTCCTTCAGGAGATCCCACATCTTTCTTGTCCCTCCTTACTTCCAGCTGTAGCATCCGGTCTTCTAACACGCCCTTGTCAGTGGTGGAGGAGATGCAGGTGTTGAGGACTCTCTGAGCTTCACACACCCAATCCTGGAGCTCTTTCAGGCCCTGAGAGAAGAGGCGATGTTCCCCTACAATACGTTCAATCCTGGAGGCCTTGTCCTTAAGAGATCAGAGCGCAGCACTGTAAACACACTCTTCAAATCTTGCAGGAAGAATTGAAAATTATAGTAAGCAACACAACTGTGTGTCAACAACAGTCTCTTCATATATTTCTGTTTGTATTTGAAAGTACAGCCTTGTTTTTCCTCACAGACGTCTCCAGAGACTTTCCCCACCCACACATTACAGCGCAAACAAAGAGTAGTTTGCTTCTAGTCATCACTCGAACGTCTTTAATGTGTGAGTGGAGAAGGGAGAGCTATGATAACAATCAACAAGTGGGTACGTTAAATGATTTCATTCCTGTTTCCATGTCTGGCAGGGAAGAAGACCTAAAAATAGCACTCCACTAGCTAGCCGGTGAAAGAAAATAAATCTCATTGATCATTGTTGGAGCACTCGTATTGTCCTGAGGTAAGAGAATTGCACTTTTTCAGTCAGTGTAATGTTTTGTCCTACAGGTACGTTGTAAATTAATCATAAGGGTGTGACCAAACTAATGAGAGCTTTGAAAAGGTCAGATTCTCAAGCACTGACACATTTCTGCTCTGCCATTTCAGAAGTGCATCGGTGGATAAAAGGTAAGCCCCGCGGTCTTGGCCTTTTTTTATGTTGACGAGGCTGAAACCACAAGGACCTTTTGTGGATGAAAAATAGATTATTGTCCTCAGGTAAATTGCTATAGACACTGAGACTTTCTTTTACCCGAGGCAAGCTAAATACAGCTGCCATGAGTGATATGCGACTGGGGAACAACACGTGACAAAGAAAATAACAGAGAACAACAGCAAACAACATGGCTGGACACAAGGCTCCGTAGTTTATAGCTCAAACAGTACATGAATCAAGCAAGGCACATTTCAGCATGCTGCAGCTTTTGCCAAGCAGAAGTACAGAAACAGTGACAGAACAAGAAAGAGGGGGTGGGGGGGTTACAGGGTGGGAGCAGTGTTACCTTGGTTAAGTTGCTGAGCGCTAGGTACTGTGCTGACAGCTGGGATACACGGTGGACGAAGCCCTTGCCAGCTGCTTGTCCCTCCCAGAGACGATGAGCTCTTTCCCTGAGCCTGCCCAGCTCTGCCTCCCGACTGGCCATCTCCTCCAGTACACACTGGGCCAGTATGAAGCAGGAGGAGGAGATGGAGGTGGTAATGGAGAAATAAAGATGAAGGAGCGATAGGATGTGGGTAAGCACAGGTGGGAGGGCAGGGTTAAAGGTGACGGGAAAGAAATGGAGCACGTAGGTTGTGTGTAAGCACCACAAAATTTTGAGTCGAGGGGGAAATGAAATGACAAAAAATAGCAAAGGAGAGAGGAGGGCATGAGAGGCGCACGGGGGGGGATACAAGGTTGGGTTAACATGTCACAGGAACAGGCAGTGCAGCAGGAACACATCAAAATACATGGATAAAGACAGGGGAGGGGAACATCATAAAAAAACAGCGTCAGCAGTATTTCTCTTGATGTTCATTTTTAAATAGAAATACGGTAACTCAGTTAGACACCACAGCACAGAACAGGGAGAGGAGACAAGCCTGATAAAATACTACAAGGGTGGGGGGTATACATGTGAAAAGGTAAAGAGGATTTTGCCAACACAGGTTCAGACACTGAAGCCTGCATGTATTGTACTTGAGGGGCTGGGGGAAGAAATGTAATTGCTTGCAGGGCCAGACAAAAGGCAACGATGAGAAGTGCTACGGGGCGACAGAGTAAATACAAAAATAGCAACAACGATAAGAGCAGAGCTTTGAGATGGGCTTGATATATTTTTCTTTCTCTTTTGTCAGTTTTATCTTTTTAACGCTCCGTGCCTCTCTTCCTTTTTTGTCTCTGCCAGACATGGCAGAGGCTGTTATCGCATCCTAAAAAGGGCCTTTTAGCCACGCAGCATTTCAGCTGTGACAGAAGGAGAATTAATTAGATTTCTGGACTTTTCCTCTGACTATTGTGTCAAGACGTTGCTCTATTTTGATCCGGTGGTGCTCGACAAATGTAATTAGGTCCCTCTCTTCTCCCAGCTGATTTGAGATTGTACTTTAGGGATACATATCTGATGGAGAGCTCCAGCCTCTATTTAGTACCCTTGGAAAATTCTACTTAATATTCAATTTATGGTGTAATGACAGGGTTTACTTGAGTGAAGAGAGGAAATGAGGAAAAGTCTGTGATAGCAGCTTAGAAGAGAGCTGTGAAAGGCACACGCTCACTATGACATAATGCAGTAAAACGGCAAATGATGTATTGCTTAAGGTGAACCATGAATAACCACAATAATCACAGAAGTAATGTGGGAGGAATATTGTAAGGAATTAGAAATCTAACTTGTGAAAGAACTCCAGGAAGAGTGCAGTCAGTGTAAATGTGTAAGGAGTATGACTTTAGACTTCATAATACCTGTAGTTTGCTGAGCTCCTGTTTCTTTGCTGGGAGGTCATGTAGCCGAGCGCTGCTCTCCTGAACTCTGACCTCTGTGCTGTTCAGCCAGTCTTGCAGAGGCTCAGCGCTGGCCTCAAACTCTGTCATTTGGCATTGCAGGTTCTGGAAATATAATATGTAACTTGTACAAGTACAACTATAGAAGTTCTCATATAAATTTATTTTATCCATAACACATTTAAAGTGAGCATTTTAAAGATAAAACAATTTTTTTTATTTCTTATGTTTGGGAACTGGATCTAAGATTTATATTAAATAATATGGAAATCTCTATGTGCGTGCTCCTTGAATTGCTTTATACTCACAATAGATCAAATTAAACTAATTCAGTCTTTATACCGTCAGACATCTTCATATCAACAGTGTTAACAAAAAGGTAAACCACAGGAAAGAGAAACAAACATGGACACACTGTATATAAATACCAAGTCTGCATTAATTTAAACAACCAGACCACATAATTTATTTAACCTTTATTTAACCATATAGTCCATATGAGATCTGAGAAGGCAGCATCCGCACAAAAGTAAATAATAACAAACCTTGAGCGCATCCTCCCTCATCTGCAGGTTATTCATAAGGCTCTTCCAGTCTTCCCTGGCGTTTGCCACCTTGGCCTTGATTCCCTCCACTCTGTCTTTGGACACCACGGCCATCAGCAGCTCCCCACTGGCTCCTACTGTACTCAGCCTCGCCTGGCCATGCTCCCTGTCACTCAAGAACTCCTGCGGGGATACACAGACAAAGACAAAGAAACTGTGACTATTTAACTCAAACACACACCCACAAAGGGAGGAGAGTGTGAAATGAAACGAAGAACTGGAGTGAATGATGATCTCCAACTTCTTTTTGTCCACTTCTCACATAATGGCTGATGGGTAAGTGAAATCAATATGGTCCCCCTCTCTCTTATTTCGGCGTGTCTCAGAATCTCACTTTACACTGTTAAAAGCAGTAATTAGACCGAGCCATTACTAATTCTATATGCGTGGGCAGAAGGAGGCGGCTGACCCAGGGAGGCAATCACAGATAAGGAAAGTCAGTGAGCCTGAAATGTGTTGGTTTTTACACAGCTCCTCTGTAGAGCATTTAGACACATGCATACACACACACACACGCACACACACACACACACACACACACACACACACACACACACACACACACACACACACACACA
>JBAJHX010000031.1:9297975-9316808 GCA_037176925.1 Amniataba percoides | reverse complement strand
ACACACACACACACACACACACACACACACACACACACACACACACACACACACACACACACACACACACACCCCTCCCTCAGAGCTGAGCCGATGACAGTAGCGCAGCAGGGACCACTCCACCATCTGTGCAGTCAGCACATCACTTACACACACTACAGCTTCAGCCTCCTCAAACCCACACACACACACACACTTGGTACAGTGCAGTCACACACTAGCGTAGACAGTCTGCATCTTTCCCTGACTGTCTCTCTATTTTCTCTCTCGCTTCTCTGTTCATTCATTGTCTTTTTCACACTTACTACCATTCTCCCCCTGCCAATGTAACAGTATACCACCAATTAAGCGTGGCACAATGGATGCCCCCGCCCCTCCCACGCTGGCCCTCCTGGAGGTCAGCCATGTGGAAACATTGTTCCACATTCCTCACCAAGTCAATAATAAATAAAACATGACTGCCTCTGTATTCCTCTCTCCTTCACTGCCATATACTCTATAACATCCCCCCTAATTTCAAAGATACAATAGAAACTTTTAAAGGAGAACAAACACAAAAACTCCTGCACAGCACTTCCCCTCTCCTCTTCAAACAAACCGTTCTGAACTGCCCTTTCATGTGACTGTTGATTAAATAATGAATTTCCTCGTGTATTAACCGCACTGAATAAAACCTCTCAAATTATTGGAGTGAAATTGAGTTCTGTGTTTTATTAGTGCCAAACTATTGTCTTGTAATTAAAGCTCAGCTGAAAGCAGTTATGTTAATTCCTTGGTGGTAATGTAGTGCTTGGACGTGGTCAGGTGTTTGAAAGGTAATTAACTGTCTGGTGCGGGGATGTGGGGACGTCTACTTTAAACCGACAAGCCCCCGACTCTCGGCCAGGGCCCTGGGGTGCTCTAAAGAGGCTGCCAGGCTGTTACACCTGCACACAGATATTTTGAAGAGAATAGCACAGAGACCCCAGTATGGTGCTTTCTCTCATCATTCTTGGATATGTGCCCACTTTTTTAGCTTATCCAGCCTGCGGCAGGTCCCGCCACTCCAACAAGCCCACCGGAGGACGCTCAACAGTGGGCATGTCAGTACATGAGCAATCTCCTGTTGAAAGTGGACTGACTCTTCAACTATTACGCCACTTCCCTTTGTGATGGTGAGCTTTGTTTAGCCTGCAAGAAATTAATGCAAAGAAAATTAAATGCTAGAACTAGTTTGTAATAAGCGAATGGATTTAGTGTGTATCCAAACCTATGAGGATTTAAAGCCTCTTAAGCAGCCCAAAGGTGGAGGAACACAAAAAGAACACAGAAGATTGCTGATTTTCACTCTCAACAGGCTGAATAAGTCTGGTTTATGTAAGCAAATAAATTACACTCCCCTAACTCCGCTATCAACAGTGTCTTGTTCTGAAATCATTACTGCTTCACTGGAGCCAGTTAATGGCTAGCAGTGTGAGACTATATGGCTATTCTGGGTGGCAAACCTCAGACGCCAGAGTGTGAATGAGTGTTATTATCTATCCTGCAACTAGAGCAAGTTATTAAAAATGTAGGTCTTTGGCAACTGGCAGAAAAAAAGTAATATTCAGTAACATTCAAATAAATATCAATTCTACTACTTTCTATCCCGGATTAATATCACAAGACGTGGTTCAATCTGTATATTTGCCGTTCTGTGTCTGGTAGATCTGTCCTGGGAAAACCACTGTGGTTCACAGGAGGTGATGCACTTTATATTTCCGGTAGCAATGAACAGAATCAACACTGCTATAACGGTAGTAGTAACAGCTGAGGACGGTGTGATTTACAGCTAATATCAGCAATGTGCAGTGTAAAAACACTGCAGTAAGATCACAATTCACTACATGATCACAATTTTTTGTCAACAAAGGACAGTAAGAAGGTTTCACTTCAAATTAGAGCTGAGCAAAAGATGACTCTTACTTGGATCCTCTGCAGAGCAGTGGAGGCCTCAGCAACACTCTGTGGCACATCAAAGCACTTGGCGGTGCTGATTTTGGCATTGACCAACCACTGCTGGAAGTCTCTCTGGGCTGCACGGAACCTCTGCTCCAACAAGCGCTCCTTATTTTGACACTCCCGGGATGCCCGAAGACTGAGACTGGGGGACAAGAGAAATATTACAGAATGATTTAACATGTCTTCTAGTTGAACTCCAACCTGAGAGAGGAACAAAGAAAGAAAGGCGCTATAACCAAAGGTGGCGTTTGCTGTCCATGTTCCCATGTGCTCATCCAGACAAAGAGGATACATATGCATATACTGTACAAACTGTCCTCACATTATGGAGGAGGAGGAGGAGGAGGAGGAGAGATGAGCAGGAGTGAGAAAGAGGCAGGTGGAGAAATGGCAAAGTGGGTGAAGTGGAAGGAATGAGCGCTGGGGCAAAGAGGCAGGGTGGGGGATGGTGGGAAGGGGCACTACGTAGGAGGGGGCTGAGAGGCAACATATGAATGGGGCAAGAGTTCACAAGGGTGACAAGATGGAGGGAACGAGGGGTGACAGACTGATGCTGTAAGAAAGAGGTTGAGATGGATAGGATGTGGCAGCAACACAGTATGTAAAGGAGAGGTTACAATGATGGGTGATGATATATTAAAGGGATACTTTGACATTTGAAAGGCTTGTATTTTCCCACCAGGAACTTATCACATGGTGAGACTTCTGCTTTTTTGCTTAATTGCTCATCCTTATGTATCCTTAATGCGGGAAAAATGGAGCACAGCAAAAATACAAAATTATGTTAACAGGTTTTGAATATTTAGTATATAATAGGATGCTGAATAAAATAAAATTAACATAACATAACATAACATAACATAACTGGTAAAATGGCTTTTTTTACACTCTAATTGCATGAATCTGAATTCAGAAGAACAACTAATATATGGATTTCATACTGGGGGTGAAGGTTAGAGAAAGGTTGGCAGGGAAACAAGGTAAACAGCTATTTAAGGAAGAAGTCCAAAGGGAGGGAAAAAAACAAACAAAAAAACCAAAACAAGGCAAAATCACAGACAACCTTCTGCAGACACACACACACGCCCTTGAGTTTTAATGATGCGATGAGGGCATGAAAGGGTACCACAGTGGGGATAACATGAGTGTGGAAGAGGCACTTTTTTCTGCTGTGACAGACAAAATCTGGCATGTGAGGATGGGGGTATCACTGCCTTTCTCCCTCTATCACCTCTCATCTGACTCTTTTTTTACTCCCCCTGCTTTTTTTCCACAGTGCTTAATGCAGGACAGGTGCAAAGAGCAAACAGGCCAAGTCTATTATGGATTAAAAAGCCAATTGAACCTGAGAAGGATGCAGTTTTTTTGCCAATCAGCAGCCAAAGCCAATAACCTGCCAAAGCATCTCCAACAAGTCAGTTGTGGTTTATCTATCCTGCAATATCTCAAAATGACTACATTATTATTACATCCATGCAAATTCAGAAGATAATTTGTGTTAGTGTTGGACTGGTGCGTTGCATATGTATGGTTTCATGCATGTTATTTTCACAAGCCATTGCATGGTGTGCTCACAAACAAGTGCTAAATGAACACAGGCTCACTTGTGGGCTCAAAAGCAGGCAATTAGAGCTCAGTAAATAGACTAAGGCATGCACTGTATCAGCATGTAAAAAAAAGACCATCCAAATGTAACCGATTTCCCTCGAATCACACTCAGCCTTGCATAAAATCAACCCTAAGAGGGACACAAACCAAAATAAACGCAGCGAACAAGTGGAAGTGAATGGAAGGCAGCTAAATGTCGCGTAGCAACTGGTGGCTGAGGTGCTCTCTGTCATCTTTCACCTTTATCTGACTGTCACGCAGAGTGCGCGAGGCAGCCGCACTCACATGTACACACCCCTCTGACACAAATAAGCTTGTAAAACTGAGCGCTAATCCTGCACATTCAGACATGTGAGTGGTGTTTCTGGGGGAGAACTCTGCCCCTCTTCTCTTGAGATGCTTGGATTCATTTGCTGTGTTATGGAATGAATGACTGTGTTATGCAAGGTCTGTTTTGTGCGCTGCTGTGTGCAATTTACCTTCCCATTTGGGCTTTAACAAGGCTCAACTATATTGTTTAAACCCTTATCATAAGCAAACCAACCCTAGTATGGCAAATATAGGCAAAATATTATAAACTACCAGACAAACTGACCAAATGATTCAATTACGCAAAGCAGCTATTTTCCACATTACACTTCCACATTATAAAATCTAACATATGTAAACAAAAACTTTCTTTAACAGTGCTGCTTTTTAGATTAAGGTTTGATCTGAAAGATTCAACATGCTGAAATCTACAGAACAGCATTGTAAGAGCGACCGAATGTCCACAAATGACAACATCAAGTTATCACTCAGCCTGAGCTAATGAATTTTACCTTCATTTCAAATCTACTTCATGAGAACACACAGTTCCACCACACACTGTTGAAGTTAAGCAGAAAGGCTCCTCTCACCTGTTGTGCTGTTTGATAAGCGCCGTGACCCGGTCTGATTGTGAGCCCAGGTCTCTGGAGTATCGTACCAGGTCGTTCAGTTGGCCTTTCAACTTCTCTGCCATCGGCTCAGCGCTCTGCAAGCCCTCCAGTATTTCCTAAACAACACAAAACAGACACCAGCTAGCTCAGAGAGAGAGTGTGTGTGCGTGTGTCTATGGGTGTCAAGGAAAGACAAGCACCTAACGGATCTGCATGACATCCTTCAGTAAGTGCACTCGCATTCCTATTCACAGCCTGGCTTGGTCCTTTTTGCTCTTCTCACATTCACACACACACACACACACGCTCCAACACATACTCACAGTGCCGCTTGTACAATAGCATTTCTGTTCTTCGCGGAGTGTGGTAGGAAGGAGCTTTGGATAACATTCTCCCGCTTTCCTCAGCGTGCCTCACATTCTGGACTCACACCGTCATGAAATCCTGTCCCATGAAATATGTACAAGCTCTCTCTCTGACTCTCTGACTCTCACCCGCTCGCTCTCTTTCTGACGTACAGCCAATAAACAACCCGTCCCTCCCTCCCTCCCTGTTCTCGCTGCTCTCTTCTCCCTCTTCTCTCTCCCTCCTCCTATCGTTCCACTACTTTCTCTTCCCTCCGCTGTCCTCTTTCTCTCTCCCTCCTCCCACTCCTCGCACTCATTCCCTCTCACACATTTTTTTCCTCCCTCTCACTCTCTCACGCTCTCTCCCGGTGGAATTCAGCTGTCAGCCCTCACAGATGCAGGACTGGTTCAAACGCACACAAACGAGCGCGTAACGAAAACGCAGCCAGATACGGGAAACAGGCTGGAGGAGGAAAGAGAGGAGTGGAGGAGGGGAGGGAGAGACTCCTCCTCTGTTCTTTGACAGCCCCAAATTGAGGAAAACCGGAGAAAGGCATGGCCGAAGAAGCCCGGGGAGGAGTCTGAGGGTGTACATGCTGGCATGGCTTTGACAATACAGAGAAATTGCCACACTGTAAACATCCTGTGGAGGTTAGAAACAGAGCAGCAGGGGAGGTTGAGGGGCAAGAGCATCTAGACGATGTTAGCCCTGCAGATGAGAGAGACATCACTGTACGCTACGGTTCAAACAAGTCAGAGTGCAGAGAGGGGAAGGAGCGAAAAAGGGGAATGTTTGGGAGGGAGAGATAGTGGAAAATAATGGCAAAAGAAAACCAAAAAGGGGGAGGGGTAGAGGGGACAGAAGAGGAAGACAGAATGAGGCGAAAACAAGGGAAACTGATGGGATTGTAGCTGTCACTCCTTCGTCATCCCAGCAAAGCTGATTTACAAACTAATCTGTTTTTAGGATTTACAAATAGAATGGATAATTACGGACAGAAAGAGCATAGCTGAATGCAGAGGATGTATGTCTGCACAGGATGTGTGTGTGTGTATGTGTGTGTGTGTGTGTGTGTGTGTGTGTGCGTGTCTCAGTGTCCAAGTGTGTTTGCCTTTCCATTAAACAATGCTAATCATCTTCTCTAGAATTAACATAGTACAGTAGAGCACAGCAGCTGCTGTCAGCTTTTTACACATCACAGTTTGCCAACTTAAATCCTAGCTGAATAGAACATTTTTCATTATTTATCTTTTTTTTTAAATAAACTATTGTGGACAGATGAACAGTGAATAATTTAGACATTATGCTGCCATTTATTTAAATCTCACACTGCTATACCTTAGCCAGCTGCCATCCCTCCACTGCTTCCTCGCCGTTGCTCCGCCCTTCAGCTTTAATCAGCTCCTGGCTCCACCCCCTCAGCCGTCCATCAAGCTCTTTCAGCTCATCCTCCAGCCGGGCAGTCAGGCGGTCATACTCCTCCTCTGAGGTGGTGGCGGCAGCCAGGGCTCCCTCCAGGCCATCCCTGGCCCTCAGGGCGGCCCCCTCCCACTGCTCCAGAGCCTGGGACAGCGCCCCCAGCTGTCGATCCATGGCCTCGCAGCCGCCCGCTGCCGTGTGCTCCGCTGTGCAAGCTGCAGTCCGACGCACCCGGCTGAGGCGCTCTCGGCCTTCCAGTAGCCGGCACTCCACGCGCTCCTGAAGAGATAGAGAGGGTAGGCAGGAGACAAAGTTGCTACGGAAACTGTGACTACGGAAATTGCAACGTCTGGATGTGCAGTGGATTCTATTTAAAGCTGCCTACATAGATTTAATATATCTCCTACTGCAGAAAGGTAGCACTTGAAAGGCAGAGAGTGTGAAAAGCAAACACTTGAATGTGATGTGATATCATGGAGGTAATAGAGGTATTAAAAAGGAAAAAAAAAAACTTGCTGTGTGTGAGTAGAAAGATATGAACATTAACCTTGAGACCATAAATGGGGAATGAAAATGGTACAACTAGCTTGTGTATACAACAAATCATATTTCCTCCTCTACTGAAATCCTTCACACCATGGCTCTGCAAACACACATTCATAATGTGATAATTAGGACCCACGTGTGAAATTTAAATGCAAATCAATGTCTCCTCACATATTTTCTCTCCTCTGTAATTGCAGAATTATTGAACAGGGAAAAGCTTAACCATTAATTCCACTGCTCTTCTATTTTACCCTATTTTACTCGGGAATAGACGCACTTGCTAGCACTAAAATGTGCTGGGAAAGATAGAGATGTTTGGCTCCGATATGGGAACAAACGGAGAACCAATTCCAATTCCCCACATAGTTTGCCCTCCTTCATAGCAGGAGTCCATGAAGATTAGACAGGTTCAGATAATTCAGCGATCAGTTTCCTTAGCAACAGATAACATATAAACCTCTAAACTGGGAACACACATCACATTCTTGAGCCTGTGAATTACACAGAGAGTGGTGTAAATTCATTGAAAATCTTGTTAACAGTACCTCACAGTATATACTGTACCCTCTACTGTATCACTGACATAAGGCTGAAATGTATCAGAAGTACTGATACTGATACTAAAGGTATTACTGCTTCAGTACACATGTAATTGGTGCCTACTTGTAACAGTGACATCATATATATATAAAGGCCAAAAAACAAATGTGGTCCATTAATAAACAATGAACTTAAGATTTCACAGAAATACAGTGCTGTAAATCTAAACTTTGACTGAAAACTCTAGAAAAGACATCAAAAATACATGCTGTTAAGATTTAAAATAGATTAAGTTCAAATAAAAGTAAAATAGTTTGCTTTGACAATAATGTCACAGCAATATAATAATGGCCCACCTATGCCCACACTACAAGCACAATAGGCTTGTCATCTGTCAGATATGGGACACTGTTCTCTGTCAATGTATGGATCAGGAACTAATCAGAATTTTTTAGGGACTTGTCAAATTGTCAAATCATAACAAAAGTGTATACAAAGAAAACAAAAGGAGTGTCAGCCAACATCAATGAGAGGATTTCTTTTGCATCTTGCCTTACCCTCACTTCTGACAGTTTCTTTTTAATGGCAGCTGAGTCTCCTGATGTATCAGACCAGTGCTGTAGCTCCTCTCCAGCAGTCATCAGCCAATCAGTGAGCTCCCTGACAGCCTCCAGGTATTCTTGGTGTTCCAACACCACGCCCTGCGCTAGACGTACTCTCTCCTACAGACACAAACAGTACACAGTAAGAATAAATATATCTTGCATTTTGTAATATTAATTAATTAATGAAATGGTAACTAAATCGAGTGAAAGTAACATCGTACCTCCACTAAGGCAGTGAGGTCATCAAACTGCGCCTGCAGCTGGGTGCGGGCACCATGGTTAAAGCTGGCATCACCAGTCTTCTTGAACAGTTCTCTGGCTTTTTCTTCCAGGCTGGAAAGCGCCACCTGGTGGTCCTCCAGGTCAGCAAGCAGGGCTCTGAGTCTCTCTAGCTGGGAGGCCTTTTCTCTGGGTCCTGGCTGCGGGGTGAGAGGGGCGCACACCTCCCGCTCTACAGCCTCCATCCAGCAGCGCAGCTGGGCAGCACTCTCCAGGTATCCGCCCCACTGTGACACAGTCCACTCCAGCCGACTGGAGGGAAGAAAGCAGATCTTTGTTTCAGTATGGCACATATGGGAATTTACATTTTGAACAAGCATCTACCCAACATGTGGGGAGGATTTTATTTACGCCTGCTAAAAAAAATATAAATAAATAAGCTGGATGTTGAAATCTTGTCTAGCAGACATATTGAACAGATTTTGATGTGAAAGACTTATCAGGCAAATGCAGATGTATACAAATGACTGACGTCTCAAGCAAAAAGTCATAATAGTATTTCTTTTCCTTTGAATAATTCAACAAGTACTGACATTTTTATACAAATTATTATGTAATTTGGTTACTGTAAACTAAAAATCTGTACATATAATGCTCAAGGCCAAACACATATAGGTACAAAACCTATTTCATACCCATGATATGGCCAAGAAATCTAAATGATCTATAATATTGGCTTAGTGCCTTTATCCCCTTTAATCGGGTGGTTCAAACACACGGGAAAAGATACACAGCCACAATTTCCTTGCCATCTGTTACCCCTGCATGTACAAATAATGCCAATATCTCTCATCCACACACATACACACACGCCTCTATTTCACCTGCTACCCCTCGCCTCCTGTTATCCCTTTCCCCTTAAAGCACAAACACACCCCACGTGTGACCCACTGTTTGCCATCCACCACTTAGTCCCTAATGAGATCAATTTTTTTCTAGGAGGGGCCATAATTGCTCAATTAAACACACACACAGATACACACGCACGCAAATTGATGCACATGCATGCTGTCATGCATGCACACACACAAAAAAGAACACACTAAATCAGATACATCAATCAGAGTTACAAAACTAGACAAATACTTCTCATTATGTATTTAACCTAATGGTAATTAATGGCACTGAGACATCAATCTATCATGATGAAAATAACCTGTTCCCCAGAGAGAGGAATTTTTGGCACACAGGTAGACAGCCTCTAAAATGTCTAGGGGTAAATCTTTTAATTGCACATTAAAAAAGCAAAAAGAGAGCTGAATGATAATTTCTTTGCAGTTTACAGCAGGTTGTCTAGTTTCTGCAATTCTACTCCCGTGAAATGATGACACAATATTAACTAAAAGGGAGGTACTTGTTTAGAATCATGGAGTATAAAGAGCTTTAACAGATTATATTCCAGGCGAAGTACCAAAGGGGACAGTGTACCTGTGGCAGCTCATGGCAGTCACAAGTAGCGTGGCCCACGCATCCTCCACTTCCTGCAGCTGAGAGCGGACCACTTCCTGTCCGGCTGCTCCATAGCTCCGCAGGGCCAGCTCCCCCTTACCCATCGCCATATTCAGCTTGACCTCCCCCTCCCCCTTCAAAAGCAGGATGTCCTGTGCAAACAAAGCAGGGTCAGAGAGAACTGGATTTAGATATCGAGTTTACTTGATGAACAGTTTCTCAAGCAAACAGCTCCCTCTTGTGTTCACTAGAAGAACTGTAAACGGAAATCTGTTCAAAAAGTACAGAACAATTTAAATGTGTTCATTCTTAACGATCCCAACAATCACAGTTATGTTTAGTCTACTTGTCAAAACCCCATCTCACCTGCACAGTCTCCAGCCTCTGCTCTAACTGCTCTTTTGTCCCCATGGTGCTGTCTACTGTACCCAGTCTCTCCTGGATCTCCTCCAGCCAGGCCCAGACCCCTTGGAGGGTCTCTCCAAAGGCCTGACTCTCTTGGCAGCCTCGCAGCTTCTCTCTGGCTGCCTTCAGCAGTGCCTGGTACTCCATCTGGAGCTGGCCTGTCACTCTGACCTCTCCTCCTGACCCTCGGCCTGCTTCAGACAGAGACTGGGCCTCCTGGCAGAGATGTTCGATGGAGTCCCTTGCAAGAGAAAGTGATATGATATTTTTCAGGATATTTAACAGCAAATGGTATGTAATCTATCACATATGGCCTCACACCCACATAGACGTACCTTCTTCCAACCAGTTCCTTATGGAGGTTTTCCATCCTCTCCAGCTCCTCCGCAGCGTCTGAGGCTCCTTGCTGGCTCTCTGCCTCAAGAACAGGCTCACTCTTGAGGCTGAGATCCATCTGCTTCAGCCAGTCTCTTATACTCTGCACACAGCCGTTAAAACTGAGGAGGAGAGGATGAGCGGGTGGAGAGGAAAGGAGAGGAGAGGAGAGGTTTCAGTTTAATTCAGATTCCTTCACATAATTACATGACACAACAAGAGTGATAACTCACTTTTTCAGAAGTGCAATACTCTCTTCCAGGTCTCGTTGGCTCTGAGAGCAACTGTCCAGGTAGTTTCTCCACTCCCTCTGACAAGAGGAGAGATGCTCTTGGACCTGAGCTGTTCCAGCTTTGGGCAGGTGGAGGTGGAGTCTCTTGGCTTCCTCACAAATCTGAGCAAGCTGCTCCTCACCCGCTGATTTCTGCTCGACTGACACCTGTGGATGTAGAAGGAGAAGCACGTTGGTTTGTATTCTGTCTATTAAAACCTAATTTGCGTCTGCTACTTTCAAGGAACAAATTATTTTTGATGGTCATTATCTATAAAATAATAAAGTACATGGAGGGTATGAAATAATCCTTAATTACTGACTTACATATAATCATTACTTGTTTTTATCCACTACCTTTATTAATTTAGTATAAAATGTTGGTGTGTCAAAGTCTGACAGCATGAACAATGTTAATGTAATGTTACTCAAAATTGAAAGACCTGAATATTCTTTCAGTTTACAAATCCCTGCACAAACATTTGCACCATAAGAACTACAGTATAAAAGTGTGGATATTACAGTACCTTTAGCCTTTGCAACTTGGTTTCAAGGATGGCAACATCTCCTGATTGATTGGTACATTCTTTCAGCTGTAACTTCAGATCTGCAAGCCAGGAGTGGAAGTCTCTAACAAGCTCTGTTTTCAAGAAACAGAGAAAACAGGTAAGCTAAAAGCAAAATAAACATACATTGACAAGTTGAGGGAAACTGATGTGTGGCAAAATAAAGGCAAAGACAATTTAAGAGTGAAGGAACCCGGAGGATGAGAGGAGGCAGTGTGTTGAGGCAGATGGGAAGTGTGGGCGTGTCCACGCTGTGCAGCGCTGGGTTGCCTTGCCAACAAGCCCAAAATGACTCCCTTGAGAGCAGATGTGACGAGAGCAACATTACTCTCCGAGGCACAGGTGTGTGTCTGAGCAATGAGAGCGCACCGGTGTACCAGACAGTGTGTGTCAATGGAGTGTGGGTTGTAGTGGGCGGATTGAGTGTGCTCTGGGGAAAATGTAGGATAATCAACACGAAATCTGTTGCACTACTAACAGGGACAAATGACATTGCATCATGCAGTTGTGCTCTGTTTGATTGGGTGATTATGAGATTTTAAGTGCTATTAAAATGTTTATTTCTCCTTATAAGGAAAGAGCTTACAAAACCTACCTGAGTGCTATTACTGTTCCATAATTATTTGATGTATTTGATGAAGATAGAGAACAATAAAGCCCTCTAGGAAAGAATTTAATAAACCATCAAACAGAGTTTCCAAACTAATTCTAACAGCACTCTAACAGCAAAGAAAAGGTACACATTCATATCACTCACCGTTGAAGTGGAGCTGTAGCCCGTCCTGCAGGCTGCCCTTGGTCTTTGCACAGCGCTGCGCAACAGCCTCTGTTCGCTTGGCAATAGATGTGAGGTCAGAGGACAGGCATGACAGCTCCGGAGAGGGATGAGACCTGCACAGGGCACTCAGGGCATCTGTGGCTGAGTCCATGTCTGCCCTCTGTTGCTGCACAATGCTCTGCAGGTCCTGTAAATGAAAAGCAGTGAGGGACGAGAAGACGGGGCATCCTGTATATTTGCAATCAAGGTGACAGGAGGACAGAAGCTCTCCTTCAAGGATCAACAGGGTGTAAAATGGTTCCTTTCATTATGCTTCTCATAATGTCTTTGAATATATCCAAGGTGCCCAATGATAAGAACTTAGTTTAGAAAGTGCTTCAGCATTATCTTTATCTTTATCTCTGCTTTGTCCATCATGGAAATTATATCATATCTAATAGTATTATAGTTTAATTGATTTCTGCTATTTTTATATTTTGTCTCAGGCAGGATTTAAATGCTAATCTAAATCTACTAATCTAAAGATTGTTTCACTATTTTAATTTGTCCTCCTATGATTGGCAGTAATATGAAGCAGCAGGGATAACAATACAAATACAACAGAGAAGTAGAGCAAGAGTGTGAATAATATTATTTTTTTTAATTCTGTATGAACACTTTAGTTTACTTAGAGTCATACCTTAACTGTATCAATGTCTTCTGGAGAAGTAGCTTCAGTCAGGTCAGATAAAGAACCCTCAACTGTCTTTAGTCGCTCGGCCATCTGGGACATCAGGTCCTCCAGTCGTTGCTTCTGGAAACTGAAGTAGGTCAGAGTGTGTTTGGCCTGGTTGTACACCTCCTGAGCGTGGGCCATTTTTTTCCTCAGGTCTGACTCCAGAACCTGGTTTAATAAAGACATTTAGCAACATCATACAAGCAAAATCACACATTCACAACATGCAAACACTGCATGCTTTTTATCTTATCATTATTGCTTTTAAGTATGTCTATGTAGGACCGTGATTTTATTTTGGCTACTTCTATAAAAGTACAACTTCTTATATGTACAGTATGATCAGTATATAAATGTAAATACAGTTTACTATTTCACCACCTGTAACCATATTGAGTGCTTAACCTACACAGGAACTAATAATATACTATTATATCAGATTCCAGGGACTAAAGGACAATGTATAAAATATATTTTTGCTACAATAATTTCAGTAAAATCCCCCAATGTTTCTCTGCCCCAACTATATTCACCTGCATTTGTAAAGGGGTTTCCTGCAGTTTGGCTCGCTCCTTCAGCTCTGTCACTCTCTCCTGTAGGGCATCTAGCCTCTGCTCCCTCTTCTCAACCTCAGTCTGCAGATTAAAATGTGGGACATTTCAATTAAATCACACCCGTTATGAACTCACTCTGAATGTTATACCGCCTTCATTATCATCATTCATACGCATCATTCATACACGCTCTGACCTGGAAGGTGGCAAGATGCTCCTCTGCCCTCTCTTTATCGCTGAGGTTGGTGACGCTGTCGGTGAGATCAGCGATGGAGCTGGCGCTCCATTGGTTAACGTCCTGCTCCATGGACTTGAGGTCGTCCCACAGGGCTACACAGTATCCCAGTCTCTCTGTGTTGGTTTGTATTCTCTCTGAGACCTGAAGGAACAAAGACCAGCAGTCTGCCTGAGTACAGACTGGAATACATCTCAATCAACAGGAGAGATGGGATCTCTCTCCCTCCTGCTTTGTGTTTAGCTTTCTCTCTCTGTAACAAGGGACAGTGCGTTTTACTGGGAGATTGAGGGAAAACGAGACTTAATTGGTTTGACAGATGTGGGGATGAGAAGTGAGAGAGAGAGAGAGAGAGAGAGAGACAGAAAAGCAGATAACGTGTCTAGACTTGTTTATATTTCTGTCTCATTTGTGACAGCTGAGCAGCCAACTAAATCCCACAAGAGCAGAAAACAGGAAAAAAAAGAAAAAAACAGGCAGTAAATATCATTAAAGGAGAACCACACAAGGCAGAGCTGGACTGTGGATGTTATAATTGATTTTTGACAGTAAACAGCACCACAGATCTCACCATACTCTTCGTAGTCATTATAATTTTCCAGACCTGGGTAAAGCAATATTGACTATTTTTGGAAAATTCAAGGAGGATGAAGATAATTCATTACTGTCACAGAACTAGTGTAGTATGTACATAGTGTACTATGTAGTGTATTAAAATACAAAATAAATAAATAAAATGATTAGAATAGAAGAGAATAAGACCTTAAAATATGAATTATAAAATAAAAATATAAACAAAATAATATACAACCAAACAGAGACATACAATAAAATTAAATAATAAAATAGTAGTGTGTATCATACAGAGTTTATTTCCCCTGACCAGGTAGCTCTAGGATGCAAATGTATCATGCTTTTGTCTAAATAAAAGAATCCCCCACTGAATTCAGCTGTGAAACCAAAACCGAACCAGAACAGGTGCATAGCACAGCATGTGTTTTAGAGCATCACTCACCTCCAGCCACTGGTCTCTTAATGTCTCCATGTCTCTCTGGATGGAGCACGCATCAGAGTTGGGGACCTTCACCAGCTCTCTCTGCAGGTCCTCCACTGTGCTGATGAGCTGGTCCATGTCTTCCTGTTTTTCTCTGAGCTCAGACTGGACAGTTTCATGCTAGAGGGACATAAAAGAGTGCAGTGTGATGACAGACAACCACTAGAAGGAGAAAATGCAGGAGAAGAGAGTGGCTTGATGTGGAAATTCAATTAATCTTCTCGGAGTATAGGTCACTGATATGCAGGAAACGTCACGCACATTCAGCTCTAACAGTTTTAAATGAACAAATGCAGATTTAGGTAATGCAGCTATTTTAAAAAAGCAAATCGTCAGTGTCCTGTGAGAGGTACGAAGATTCAACACTGCTGATTGGTTGATGTTTTTTGGACAAATTAAGTCAATGAAGTGAGATTTGTTTTGTGCTCCCTTAGATAAATAAAATACATAAAACATACTGAATAATTAAATCATTTGTATAAAAAAGGTCATGAAAAGGTGATGCTTTGATTATATACATTTTTTATATGACAGTAACAAAATTCAGGTGATCCAAGTTATGACGGAGGTTATGCACAAGTTAAATACGATAACCTGTCCTGACCGTGTAACTCACTGAACAATTTATTTTCTTCTCAGAAAAAACAAAAAGATACTGACTCGTGTGAAAGTCCTTTTGGCCTCCTGAGCACTGTGGTTGTGGTCGGGCAGATTGTGAGCAACAGCCTGAGCACTCTCCACAACAGAGGTGAGGCTCAACTTCAGGTGGTGGAACTGACGTAGAAGATCTACCACGACTCCACTTTGCTCCTGGCTGCATGAGAAAAGATGCTATTACTTGGCAGTTGATATCAAATGATGCAAATACAACAGATAATGCAGCTGCTGTTTAACTGTTTTCTTTCCCTATTAAAATTATTTAAAAAACTCATTTTAATCCATGCCTTTCTAAACTCTGCACAAAATGAGATGAATAAGTCAACATCCTTGTCTTGTCATCCTCCCTCCTTACCCACTGGTGATCAGCATCCTAACGTTTTCCCAGGCTGTCTTCACCAGTGCTACCTCCCTGAGAGCCTCCCCAGCCAGCTCGCTGTCTCTCCGGGCCAGCTGGCCTCCTTTCTCCTCTAACCACCGTTGGGAGTGCTGCAGGGACTGGAGCTCATCCTCCAGCTGGACGAAGAAACGCAGCCTGGGAGAAATAGATGAGGAAGAAAACAATGGGGATTACCAGCCTGATTCCAACATAATATATGTCATTTTCAGGAGATCAAATTTAAATGGACTGGTCCAGCTATAGTTTGGCTTTATTCATTGCTGTCTATTTTTAAGGAGTTTGGCACACAGTAGGACTAAGCTCACAGGACAAAAATTATATTCAACAATAAAAAAAAACATGAAAACATTTAAAGAACAACAAATCTGATAATAGCAACAAAGGTATTTCCACAGAGGTACAAGTATCTTCATCTTGCATGTTTCTAGGTCAAATTAATTCAGTAAAATCTCTTTAATTTAAATGATGGAGATAATCTATCAGTTAACACAACTAATACTAGTATCCTTACATGTGCAGAGGCTTGAAATTTCTTGGTTTCCATGTACATACCTGTTCTGAAAGGCCTGTACAGAGCTCTCTCTGGCCCCCTCTTGCTCCACTTCGTCCTCCATTTTTTTCAGATTCTTCATCACCTCCTCCCTCCTCTCCCTAAAGGAGCTCCACAGTGCCCCCAAAGCGTCTGCTTCACTCTGCCTCCATCCCACACCTCTCTGAACCTCCTCTAAAGCCATCATGAGAGCCACTGCCTGCCCCCTGCAGGATGTTCTTCCCTGAGGGTGGCTCACATCTTTAGAGCCCCCCCACTCCGATCCACACAGGTGAAGATGCGCTTTACTTAGCTGCCCATCTAAGCCGACCGCCTCTGCCTCGAGCCGGGCCACGTCTTTGGCCACTTCTCCTATCCCACGATGCAGCTCTTCAGCTTTGGAGCGGTCCCAGCTGCCCCTGCCCTCCACAGCCTCGTGAAGGCGGCGCACTGCCTTAGCTGCCATCTCGTGCTTCTCAAGAAAAGTCTTAAAGTCAGTCAGGCACTCTCTACGCAGGAGCAGCAGGCGCTGGGATTCAATGAGGGGTTGTAGGCAGTCCTCCCTCCAGCCCTGGAGCTGCTGTTGGGCCTCTTGGGTAGAAGAGTGAAGCAAAGAAGACTCTCTTTGCTGGAGAGTCTCTCTCAGTGATGCATGTGCCTGCAGTTGCGCCTCATGCTCCTACAACGAGATGGTTCGATTAGACAAATTTGAATGAGCGCCAACCACGATCAATACAAACTTGCTTCCTGTAACTGCTCTAATAAAAAGACCCAATAAATGACATCATTGCTGACAGCAGATTATTGATTTCGCACCTTCAGTTTGGTAATTGCAGCCTCAGGATCAGCAATGTCAACCTGGGAAGAACTTCTCAAGTCAGACAGGAACTTCTCACTCCTCTGGGTCAGAGTCAGCAGTGCGTGATCAAACTGCTCCAACTGCTCCAACTGAGGCTCCAGCAGCTCGATTCTGGGTGGAGGACAGTGTGGAAGAAGAACATGAGAATGCTGTCTCAAATCCATCTATTTAGGGGTAAATAAGTGAAAATGATTTGTATGATAACATGTAAAAAGTCAGTTGCCTATGTGACATGCTGTTCTTCAAAGACGTGCATCTCTCCTGTATTCTTGCGAGGTCGTCACTGAGCTCTTGGATACGAGCTTCAGGCGCGGTGGGGTACAGACACAGCCCGAGATTCACAAGCCCCTGCAGGAGAGCCTCGTAGGATGGCGTTTCCCTCTGCATCTCCTGTGTGGGTGGATAAATATTTCAAAATCAGAAAACGTTGTATAATAGTTGAGGTAAAAATAAAACTGAAAAGGGCAGATAAATGCACATGGATTGGTAAGTGAGACACAAGCAAAGAGTGGTGAAATGATTTACCTGAACATTTAGCAGTTCATTCCCAAGCTTTACTTTGTCTGCAGAAAGCAGGTCGGTGTCTGGACAGCAAACAGAGTCACACCTGTCCAGCCAGCTTTTCATAGACGAACTCTCCTTCTCAAATCTGTCAAGACAAAAAGTGACACGAATAAAAATGTTTTCAAATGAAATTCATTTTATTCAGCACTATTCTGACTGAGACTGAAATATATATTGATCCAACAATGGATTGATGGCAGCAGCCTGTAATCTTAGACATACATACATACATACATACACACTCAATGACTCACACACACACACATACAGCAATACTGTCTGTATGGTACTTTTTTATCTGACCAAGCTTCAGTATCAGTGACAGGGTCATAACGGGGCAACCATATCTCGCCAAAGCACCCAGTGCTCTAAGTAATCCCTCATACACGCCCCTGCAGGGGAGGAGATGAGGATGACTACAGGAACACACAACCACAGAGACGCTCTTCAACCGAGCTGAAGTTTGGCAGCAGAAATGTAACGGAGTTACTGGCAGCCTAAATACAAAAAAAAAAAACAAGTACCAAAGCTTTAGCACTCTAGACAGCTACTGTGTGACTGGATCGTTATTTTTTTCCTACCGAATAATATGAAGATTAAGAAACAATTGTAGAAGTCTATTGTGTGATCAAAGAAAGTGATAATAAAAGCATGTCATTTGAATAGAAAGGCGATGGCTGACTGAGGGACAGACAGATGTCGAAGACAAGATCTCGCTCCTCTACGCTGGACTAAGATAAGGGAATGATTTAGGGAATAAAGGAGGAAATTGGCATGGTGAGGAGGATTCAGCAGAAAAAGACATGCACAATAACCGGGGAAATAACAATGTTTATACAGCCAGAATAAGATACATGTTGAATTGGGACCTAAGCTGAAGGGAAAAAAAACAGACTGCAAACAAAGAAAAAGAGTTCACCACAGTTTGTGTTAAAAAATGTTTGATTTGTAAAAAAAAATCCACATTTTTGTTTTTATATTCTGAGTATGTGCAATGTGCCAAACACCTGAAAAATTCACACAGACATCTTTTTGGTGGGACAGAGCAATACTGTCAGAGCAGCGAGGCATCACTGCAGCTGGCAAAGCATCCTCGATAAAAGCTTCTGATGACTGAGACCGGGACAGGCAGAGTTCAGTTATAACACAAACACTTCAGATTGTGATTCTGCCTACA
>JBAJHX010000031.1:9279798-9297875 GCA_037176925.1 Amniataba percoides | reverse complement strand
AAGCTTCTGATGACTGAGACCGGGACAGGCAGAGTTCAGTTATAACACAAACACTTCAGATTGTGATTCTGCCTACAAAGGAGAGGATGGCTATTGCCTGGATATTCAGAACAGTAAAACATCAGCAGAAAGCTGAGTAAGGCTGGAGTACAATGAGCATAAGCACAGAACACAGAACGATGTCCTTTTCCCGACGAATATTCAGGCAAAAGTATTACTTTTCACTGTAGTACCATATTCTATTTAGCAGATCCAGTTTCCTTTCAACAAAATACACAAACATAGCCACACATTCCAGTTTACTTTACCTTTGCCAAAGTGCCACAAGGCTCTCTAATGTACATTGCATTTCTGTGGCTTTTCCCATGAACTCCCCCTGTTGCTTCTGGAGGTTAGCCACCTCCTCCTCCAGCTGGCTGCCCTCTCCAAGCCTCCTCATGGCCGAACACAAAGACATCAGCCTGGGGTTCAGCTGCTCGATAGCCTGGCAAACCTCCTGGATGAGATTGTTGTGGATGTTAAACCACAAGGGCTCCAAAGTAAAATGAACATGAATTATACTAACATGATAACTATCACTTTGTTAAATTACAGAATGCAGTTTCCTACTCAAATTACCGCCTAACCTAAAAAAACACAAACAAACAGGAAAAAGAAAGGTTTGAAAAATGAAAAACAAAACAACAATGTGAACAAAATAAAATAAAGGATATAGTAAGGTCACTGTCAAACAAATCATTTTTACCATATGATCCTGAAGAATTTTGTAGGTCTCAGATGACGATGTACAGCATGTGACTGGGCTGTCCAACTTCTCTTTAAGGTCACTCATTGTTTTCTTGACCTGTTAGTGAAAAAAATGAATAAAAAAATTCAAAAGTCTTAATCACAGTTTCTGCACTAATTTATCCCATTAGTGTGTTGCTGTATACCTGTTCAAGGTTATCGTTGTATCTCTGCCTGTACGAGGCGCTCTGGTTGAGCTGTCCTCCCAGCTGCTCTGCTCTCCCTTTCAACTCGTCCCAGTGGCGCCTCATCTGTGTAAGTCGTGCTCGGATGTGTCCAGCCTCTCCGGGGGTCACGTACCTTGACAGAGCTTCGCAGTCCGCCTCCATGTGGGCCAGGGCCGCCCTTCTCTCCTCTAAGCCTTCCCTCACAGCCTGTAGAGATCCAACAGCAGAGTAGCGATGGTCAGGAAATAGGTATGGGAGGCACAGGTCGGTAAAAATACAGACAAAATTAGGTTTTATCTTCCAAAGTTTTGTCTCATTTGTCTCATGGATGTCTAGAAAATTCAAGCAGAAAAGTTGGGTAGAAAAAAAACTCTGGATTAACTGGTTATCACTTTTTTTCCCCAGACCTACATGAGACTGACAAGGCTGAGGTCTGGCATGGCAAGATTATATTTTCTTCAAAATAATCAATTTATTTTCTATATCTCAGTCACAACTCTGACCCAATTTCCCCTTGGGGTTAGATTAAAACATCATCTTATTTCATCTTCTTCTTAATCTTAATAGCCCTCAGGCCATTCCGATACTCAACATTACAGACAGGCCAGGCAGCAATTTTGACTAATGTCACTGGGAGCCACTGAAAAAATGTGTGGATGATGCATATTTATTTGTGACTATCACAGGATTATTGAAGGAGCTGTGTAAAAATTGCAGCTGTATATTCTGCGGTCAGAAATTTCTTATCTCAAGCACTAACCTGAAATTCTAAAAGCCACGCTATGGGATAAAAAACGAGACAAAGAATCACATTTTAAACGAGATACAAGACATACCTCCACTGTGCTGATGTGTTTGTCCAGGGGATCTAAGGAGGAGGTGGGGTTGACAGCCTCCAGCTCCTTCTCTTCCTCATTGATCCACAGAGAGAAGGCCTCTGATTCACGGGTGAAGCGCTCCCACCACATACACATCATTTCTAGCTGGACAACACTGGAAGACACAAGATGAGGCAAGACCCATTTTGAAAAAATACTGTGTGAAAAATATCTATACCTGAAACATTATGTACTTATTTTTTGACTCTGTCAAAAGTCTATGCTGTCACTTCCACTTAAATAAAGAGGCAATAAGTATGATTATTGCTGTCATATTGTATAAAATAACAAATCTGCAACTTTGCTGTTTTAAATGTTCTGTTTATGAACCTTAAAAAATGTAAAGTATGCCAAAGTGAATGGTGAAAACTTCACCATGCCACTTCACTTGATTTTTCTACATTAAACTTAAAAATTGGACTCAAGCTTGAGGAAGTCACATTATACTTCATTATAATTGAAAAGGAAGGGAGGCTTCAGGATGAGGACATACTTCTTGTTGAGGTGGTCCTGAAGTTGTGTAACTGCTTCTCTGGTGGACTGGGCTTGCTGTAGAAGAAGAGTCTGATTCTTTGGACCGAGCTGAATATCTGCTGCCTTCTCCAGGAGGAGATCTGCTCGCACAGAACACTCCTCGACCTTCGCAAAAAGCTCCTACGGGCAAAAAAGAAGCCAATATATTGAGTCAGAAGATACAGAGCATACACACACATATGCATGCATACACACAAACACACACATTTACATACTGTTCACACCTTGTTATGCTCCAGCTCAGTTTTCAGGCTGTCCAGGCTGTTGAAAATAAGTTCTTTGTGTAGTTCATTGTTGGTGTTACTGATAAACCTCCAAATTGTTTCTCGTTCTGCTTCAAAATTCTGCCAGGAGCTCAGAGTCGCCTTGAGATGAAGAAGATAGCAGAATAATTTACATGGGTAAATTTTCACACAAAAAAATACGGGTTTTAATGTTTTAAAGTTTTCAGTGTTAAATCAGAGGGAAACTTCCACTTTCACTTCAGGCAATTGGAAAAAATGAGTCACACACAAAATGTACCTTCTAAGATGTATTTTCTCTTTTACCATCAGTCTTTCTCTATGTAATTATTATACAATAGTGTAATATAATTTCAAATGAAACCTTTCCTGTGATTCAGATGGACAGACATCAAAATCTTAAACATGTATCCTTGTTATTATGGATTGCTGATTGATTGGTTTGTGTTTTATGACTTAAATTAAATTAACTCCGGCATCTCTGACGTTTTCAGACAGAAGCATGTTGATTTTCTGATCAATTTGAGGACAGTGACAAAAGTGTATGAACAAATCCAGAGACAACAGACACAAACTAAATTAACCTACAACATAACAATCAATATCTGTTTAAGGTTCGACACGGGCCAATCAATGATCGCAGAAGGGGTGTGTCTGGACACTCACACATGAAAACATTGATGTAGAACAAAAAAGAGATTCCTACCTGCAGGTTAAGCTCCTTTGCCCCTGATTTACGGTCGACCTCTCTGAAAGCTCCCTCCAGCTCCTGCAGAGACTGGCTGAGCCCCTCCTCTTTCTGCAGCTGACGGCAGTGAGACACCAAAAGCTCTGCCTCTCTCCTGTTAGCATGCAGGCGCTTTAAGTGTTGCTATTACGAACACACACACAAAGAAATAACATGTCAGTTAACAAATTTCCTGTTTACAAAAACATGACAAGTTAATATCCATTACTTGAAAAGCTTACAGAGTGTGTTAACACCATGATGAAGAGAAGAGTTTTCCTGCCATTTCTGGTTGAAAGTTTTAAGTCTGTTTCATCTCTAATAAATAAAAGAAAAATACTACACAGGATTTAAAAAAATTTATAGAACCGAAAATGGTCTAATTTGAACAAACGATAATGTTGGTGCCTCACATATATGAAGCAGCTCATTTCAGTGTTATGTGACGTAAAGTAAAGTAAATTAAATATTCATTTATACTGCACCTTTCACATCACAAATTGCTTCACAACAAAAGTATACACAGTAAAAAGACAACAGTAAGTAATGTAAAGTAAGACAAGGCAACAATCAAATATAAAACAGACACATCACTTAAAAACACAACAAAACTGTGATGAAAACAAACAACACAACTGCAAGCCTATCCAATGCAAATTCAAAAATCTGTACACATTTCACAACTCTCCTGCCCCTGCACCACACACACCTGGTGGATCAGGTAAAGCTGTTTGGCCTCCTCTAGGCCCTCAGCATCCAGGATCATACTGGTCTGCTCTTCAGCCTCCCTCCGTGCTCTCAGAACCTCCTCCAGTGCACCACGCACTTCTTCTCCCAGCTCCTCATACTGGAACATAGCAGAGCCCTCCTCACCCCACTGTGAATAAGGGATAAAAAGATCAGTTGGGAAGATTTTGCTCATACAGACACATTTTTAGCATTTGAAATATTTTGAAATACCTGACAAAGTGAAGAAAAGAGTGCCCGCAGATCAGTTGAGAGCTTGGCCAGGGCTGATCTCTGTCTCTGGACCTCCAGCTCAGGGCTAACCTCTGACAACCCGGTGAGACGGCTCTTTAGCCACAGCAGGCTCTCCTCTCTGGCATCAATTGCCTCCTGTAGCGCCTGAAAAGAGTGGATGCAAAACAATTGCCTGGATGAGTGGGATTGATTTGTAAATAATCTCTGCACTTGCAGCAGCAAATGTAATATGGTAGCTCACCTGAACAGCAGCATCAACTTGCTCCTGATGGCTGGAATGCCTCGCCGTCTCTCTCAAGAGCCGCACCTGCCTCTTCTGAGATGAGAGCCAATCAGAAAGCTCACAAAACCTACAGAAAAGAAGGATTATTTTGAACTCCCTTCAGTGAGGAAAAAAGTCATACTTTAAGACATTGGAGATACCATAAGGACTTTTTTTTCAATCTTTACCTCTCATTCCACTCTTTCCATTTATCAGGATGATGCTCCAGCTTGAGGTGGGTGCTCTTGATTTGCTCTGTAACCTCTTCTACAACCCTTCTGGTAGAGTCTAGCAGTCGGTAAGCTGGGTCGTTATCAGGCAATTTATGACACAGATCCTCCATGTTTCTAATCCTCTTCTCACACAAAGTCAGAGGTTTGCGTTCACGGAAAAAAGTCTGGAGATAAGAGAGGGAAAAATGTTAGGATGCTCCAGAACGACGATGAAGATGACATAAAGTGATTTTATCTTTCTTTTCCTCTCACTCCTGGTTTAATCTGTTCAAAATTTCTACCAAATCCGTGGCTCACTCTGTGCTCTTTGATCACTCGTTCACTGGTGCAGGTGCCAGACAGGGCTTGCATTTCTCTGTCCAACTCTGCTCTGCAGTCTTGTATGATCACAGCCACTCGGCTCCGCTCCACCTCCACTTTTAGACGGAGCAAGTGAGACGGTACCTCGCTCTGAATGTCCTGTGGAAAGGCAGCCAAGACACAAAGCTTAGGACACATGGTAGATCAGACATGCTGTAAAATATACAAGAGTTTCAGGCTCACATTGTTCTATCACCAAAACTGACCAAATATCCTCTTGAGAGACACTGAGAGGGATGCAGTTTAATCGCACTAGTACAGGTTAATTGGAAAATGACAGTGGGAACTCTATCAAAGCCAAAGGTCCTCCTGGTTAAGTTAATGAAGTATTGGCTATGCACCTCTAGAGATGGACAGTAATTAGTGAGAGTGTTAATGCATGGTGACCCCTGACCTTCCAATGTTTGTGCAGCCTGCGGACAGTTTCTTGCAGCCCTTGTTGCTCCTCCTGTGGTAGGATGTCTGTCAGCTCATCACACGCCTTTAAGAACACGCTCAGCAACCGCTGGTCCAGTTGACCAAAGAAATCCTGCATAGAAAAAAAAACACAAACAGGCATAAAGACAAAGAAGCAGTTCTTGAGTTTATATCAGCGGGTCCCTTTTGTTCACAAGACCAAATCACAATAGATTAATAAAAATTTGTCTGAGAATTTGGGAATCTCTGACAATCTCGATTTACATTAAAATGCTTGACACTGAGGTGGACAAACATACAGCTGTTCCTATTTTTGAATAAAATCAACTATTCAGCTTTAACACAACACATTGAGAGACCAGTGTTTCCTACATGTTAGTTGACTCTTCATGCACTTCCTCTATTTACAGCAGAAGGTTACAGGTTTGATCTTACGCTGTGTCTCTTTAGTAATTCCTCAGCGTCTCCGGTCTCTCTCAAGCAACCCTGAGCTTTCTTCAGCACTCTCTCTAGCTCTTGTCTCGATTCTTCGAACCTCCTCCTCAGGCAGTTGTTGGCCTCTTCCTGCCTTCTCCATTCCCCAACCTCCTTTAGCAAAACCTAAGAGGACAGACAGTAGGTGGTGGTGATTGTAATTGGTCTCCTTGATAATATAGCGTAATTACATTATTTATCTTACATCAAGCAAAGTGACACGTGAGCAAGTCTAATCTGTGCTGGTGCCTCCAGGGTATTTTGAAGTTCTTGTAATCTCATTAATATAACCAGTGTTGTCAGTAACACGGTGTCTGTGAGGCATTCTGGTATGTGTACGTGCACATGTATGTTTAACACTGACCTGTGCTGAGCTCTGTATGTCAGCCACTCTCTTTTGCAGCAAGGACAGGTCAAAGTTTCGGAGCACCTTACTGGTGGAGAGCGCTCTCTGCAGGGTGTGGTGATTCCTCTCAATCACTGACAAGCAGCGTTTACAGCTTTGCTGCTGGTTTAACAAATCCTGAGGAGGACATTGTGTAAACAATACACATGAGTATGAGATGAGCATTTTAATATTAAACCAATTTTATTATATATCAGCAATTACCCTTAGACAAAGAGGTCTTTTTAAAAACAGGTTATAAATAATACGATTAATAACAAATATAAGAAAATGCTTTTATGATCTTATATTAATCAAATGATCTATATCACTAACTGGACGGTGAAAATGTTTGTGAATGCACATGAATTATCAATGATATGTCAGTTGTAAAACAATGTAAAACTACCAATATATGATATATCTTTACCTTGTGGTAAAAAAAATATGTTTTTCTTTGACCAATTAGGCCTCCACCTGGAAACCATTTAAATTCAGTGCGTTCATTGTCATCACATCTAACCTGCCACTTTTGTTTTTGCTGGCTCTGGGTTTGTGTCTGTGCGTCTGGTTCTCTGGCAGCAGAAGTGATGCGGCCCGCCCGCTCCAGGGCTTGGTAAAAAGCAGTGATGTGTTTCTCCATCTCCTCCAAGAGCGGCAGAAGGACATGACACTCCCTCACAAGGGAGGGACAGCGCTCTCTAACCTGGGGACAAATAACGACACAGAAGTGACAACAGTGTTCGATCAGTATATTGAAAAAAGCTTCACCAAAGAGGAGAGGTAAGTGGTTAGACTGATACCTACCTTACTTAGCTGACTTTTGGCTGTTGCCATAGTTGCCATGACCCTGGCAGCCTCATCCTGTGGCACATCCTTGGCGAGGAGCTGAGCACTGCGGGCAGCCAGTTTGTATTGCGTCTCCATGGCAACAACCTTTTGCTTGATATTCTGAAATGAAATGTGGATGCAAAGAGTCAACTTTGGCATTCTTAAAATCTTAAAACCTGCTTTTGGTAATAAAAAAAAACTTCACGTAACATTGTTACCTGCAGCTCTGACTTCAAAACAGCAGTGACATGAAGCTTTTAGAAACTGTCAAAAAATATCATTTATTTTCTACAGTCTATGTTTCTGCTTAGGAGTTGTTAATTTTCTAAAGTGCCTAAATGCCCAAATCATTCTAAATGTCAAAGTGTGCTTTTATGCACAAAATTCATGGAATCCAGCCGCAGGTCCGCCTGATTACAGTCCAAAAGTGAATGAATCAGTAATCTAATCAGCACCTTAAATCCTCCCTGTGATTCACCTACCCACTAATGTGAGACACACACACAGAGCAATCAGGGTTGTTTTAATTTGGAGCTTTTCTCACCTCCACATCCTGCAGAAAACCTCTAACATTGAGGAACGACACCTGAACAGGAGCATTGAGCTTGGCCTCTGCTGTGTCCAGCAGCTCTTTAAGGGTTGACATGGCCTTTAGATAGTCTTTTCTCCACTTCTCCAGTTCATCTGCGCGGGCATACTGTGACAAAAGAAAGACATTAAAACTTACTGAGAGAAACTGAACCATACATTTGAAAAAAAGAAAAAAAGTTCTTAAAACTAATTTTGTCAATGCAATTGTGTGACTAGATCAGCTAAAATACTCTCTGACATTAAGTATTTTTGAGTTTTTTTAAGGGTGTTTTTACTACTTGTTTGACTTTGAGGAAGAGGTCTCTCCATCGTCCATTCATAAGAAGCAGCTGCTGCTTGAGATCGTGCGACACGGTCTCATCACATGTTTCGATGAGGAAATTCCCAGCATCGTTCATGGCTGCGTGCAGATCCATCCAGTGGCTGAGATTCCTGAAAAACTCCTGGAAAAGACACAGACTCATTAAAAAGACAGAAGTGAGCAGAGACGTGAGGAAATTAAGCGAGACAAAGAACAACACAAAGAACGAGTGTCAGAAACAAAGACAGCTCCTCAAAAAAGAAACAAAGAAAGGTATTCAAATAAAGAAACAAAGAGAGTACAATAAAAAACTGGGGTAATTAGCTGTCTAATCCTTGGTGGGGATGTGAATCTGAGGTAACCATGGCAATGCGACAACTGGAATATCCTTAGTGGCTTGTTGTAAGTCAAGGAGATCATTTGATACTTGAGTGGAGACTGCTAATAGGATTCCACTTAGAAGACCAAATGCTTGAAATTGGGATGACTAAGATTTGATTGCTACTACTGAGAGGCATTTCAGTCCATCAAATAAATACATGTATGAGGGGCTGCTTAATCTGTGCACAAAAAAAACCTCTAAGTATATGGTGGGGATTCCACCGAGTCAATCTCGTACCCGCTTAGTGTTTTCTGGCTGGCTCAGGGCTTCCTCTGCGTCCTCCAGCCAGGCTTGTAAGGAGGCCACAGTGGAGCTGTACCTCTCCCAGTTGGACAGCACCTCCTCCAGCATGCTCCTTACGCTGCGTACTTCCATGGACAGACTCCTCCACTGGG
Organism: Amniataba percoides; assembly: GCA_037176925.1. Classification (NCBI taxonomy): domain Eukaryota; kingdom Metazoa; phylum Chordata; class Actinopteri; order Centrarchiformes; family Terapontidae; genus Amniataba; species Amniataba percoides. Next base: position 9,288,929 of record JBAJHX010000031.1, on the reverse strand, counting down.
TCACCACTTCCCGCATGAACCTGCGCACTCCCATCTCGCCCTCATCCACTGGAGGACAGACACACCAACTTTAGCAACAACAACAATATGAACAATGACAGCAATAGTAACTTCTATAAAACAGTGTGTGTACACGGGAGACACCACAGACATACTGATCTTCAGTATGAAAACAATCCCTGAGTTGCTTGTTGGTTTATGGATGGATTCTGTTTTTGTTTAAGTGACACAGCACAAACTCTTCATAAAATGGTCATGAACAACAAAATATGCTCTTGGTGAGTTCAATACATTCAGGGATTTTGCAGCCTCATGGTGGCTGATATCGGTAATCTTAGCAAACTTTTAGTCTAACTTACATTGCCTGTCATGTTACACATATTCATAGAAACTACAGACAGAGAGCACATAACGGCTCATAGAGCTACATGTCTTTGGAGACAAATCTCTGACCTCAAAAACTCCACACTACGGGGAGACGTAATATATTTGCTTGTCTGTTCCTTTGCATTGTTAAAAGCACTCTGGTCTCATAAGTCCTGTGCCACAAACTACAGTCAGCCAGTGTGAGTTTGATAAATGATGTTCAACTACAGATTAATCAGAAAGTACTTTAAAAAGTAGACCATTACATATCCATCCCTGTATCCTCCTCTCTTATATTCCCTAACTTGGCTTTTAAAAGATCCAGATGATCTCTCATCAAACCAACCACAGCCAAGGGGGCTAAGCACCAGCAATGCAGGTATGGCAGCGGTGGTCGGGGGGCTTCATTTGTGGGGTTGACCAATCAAGCCTTAGATGTCCTGATTTCTCACTACACCTCACTTCTCTGCTCTGCATACCCCACAGCAGCACAACCCTGAAACTTAATGAAACCAACAAGCTAGCACAGTCTGCGCCCAGAGACCTGCAGAAGTGGAGCAGCCCCTAACTAGCAAATGGGGTCGTATTCCCCACTGAGAGCTGCGAGTGGAGGAACCTCATTTAGCTGTAGCCTGCAGACTCTCCCCTTCTACCGGGCTGTAAAAGCAGACAGGGGCAGACTGAGCTGCTAGGAGAGAAAACCTCACTGGTGACTGAGAATGAAGTTAAGAGGGCCACTCAATTTCAGATAAAGCAACATCCAAAGGAAGAGAATGCAATTGTGTTTTGGAAGATATGACAACCATAAGATGATAAAAATATTTATAGATTCTGCTACACCATTTATATGCAGACATCTACACCTTTCATATGTACATTAGATCTTTAAGGGCAATAGTTCACTGATCATTATTACAACATATTATTTGAATGATTTTTGCATTACAATCACAAAGCGTCTTAATATGCCAAGCTTTAATCCGCTAATAGCTTTAAACATAAACAGGTGTTCAGTTGTTCCTTTGAAGCTTCACGCTCACTTTTTCTACTAATTTAAATATCTATGTAACAATATAGTATCACCACAAAATTACTTAGGCCTTCAGAGAGGATTTTATCTGCAACAGCCACTACAAAAAGCCTTTATTTAACAGCTATGCGTGGGGTATATATAAAAACATACGACATGTACCTTATTCAAAAAGCTTAATTCTGCATAGTTCATGTGAGATCATACTTACTGAATCAATTTTGACTTCTCACCTGAGCTGTCAGCATTGACATAGGCTTCAGCAGACTGTTTCAGGGACTGGAACAATGCCTCGTAATTTTCAAAAAAAAGTTGCTTCTCCACAAATGACTAATGAAGAGAAAATCAAATAGAAAAAAATGTTACATGTAATATGACAATCATTAAAGTGATGTGATAATGGATATACAGTAGTCACATACTTCATGGTAGGAATCTTTTATCAAATCACATCCTTAAATTGAACTATAGATTTCAAGATCTACATGAGAACTGCAAAGATTCAATGAACATTTTGGCACATCATGTACAGAGTGAATCAAAGTCAATGCTTACAACATAACTGTGGAGCATTAGTTCCACAGACTCTTGACGGCCGTATTTTATGATCCAGGATTTGAGCTTGGACTCTGCTAGAATGAGGAAGGCCTGCATGTGGTGTTTGTTCTCCAGAAATTCCATCCTGGCCAAGTGGATGCCAGATGATGTAGAGACAAAGTTCATCCTACAAAAGACAAAGTTTACAACGGATATCAGACACAGTTTGATGTGCACGTTATGATTCTACCCTGAAAAGATGTGAAATCAAGTAAGGCAGATTATAAAATCTGCAAACTCCTGTTAATAAACATTACTATTGTTTATTACTACTGTCTCCATCTTTGTATTCTAACTTGTAATGTTCAAACTTCTAATAGATTCATTTTTGTCTTTCACTACCTTTCAGCCATGTCTTGGAGTTGATCTGGGGGAACAGAGACTCCATCAACACTTCTATCTTTATGGATCCTCTGAAAGACCTGCTGGTGACTTTCCAGGCTCTTCAACACATCCTGTACAGTGAAAATACACAGAACATGAACAATATATTTATTTTTTACTAACATATGAAGTAAACAAAATTCTGACCTAACATCGGCCACCAATCAGTCCAGCACCTTAAACACACACTCGAGCTGTCCCATGTTTTTTTCCCTGCAATTTCCCTCCACTGTCAGTGTCTCCATGCTAACCTTGTGCTGCTCCAGAGCTCTGTGGACAGTGTTAGCTGTCACATCGTGCGCCTGCTGGACAATGATCTCCTGTCGAAGGGCTCCTTCAGCCTCGTGTAACCACGCCCCCACTGTGTTCAGTGGAGCCGGCAGAGACCTGTCCAACTGCAGATGCCAGTCCAAGAGCTGTAATAATTAAAAGAGTTGAGGAATTAAACAGAGAAACACTGTGAGCGGATTGCGATTGTCCTGCTCATTAAACGGCACAGAAAAAAATTGGCCCACCACTCCAATTAAAGCTTAAAAGTGAAAACGCATTAAGGACAGATAAGACAGCTGCAATGAAAACTGGTAATCACATGCTTAAAATAAACAGACTGTCAACAGTCTGTGGCTAAATTATTGTCAAGTGGGAGAGAAAATGCCCTCAACAGTTTCTGAGTCAGCTATGTCTCTGACAAACTGTAGAGAAATGTTGTGGCACAGATGTAACCATGACATTAGTGGCTCAAATCTGGCAGGAAACCTTTGCGGAGGTTCAAGGCAGCTCCTGCTTCTCTTACCCTGTTAGAGACCCTCTCCCAGGCCTGTTTGACAAGAGCCTGATCCACAGTCAATATCCCATCCTTCTGAGTAGACTGCAAAGCTCCCTCCACCTGCTTCCTCCTCATCTCCAACTGGACACGCAGACTCTTGAACGACTGAAAAGACAAAAGAGTGAAATCTGTTCAGAATCGGCTGCTTTTTGACATCCAACAATATTCGAGAGCAAGCAAGCACACAGATGTCAGACCAAGTGCTCTCTGAGGGGTCACTGCCACTTCCCCCTGATATCGAATCAGACCCTTGCAAAATGTGTAGCTAATTGCCTCTGAATGCTGCCCCTCGTTCTGGCTTCAGATTCTCAGACTCTTCTGAATAATGTGCAAAGAAAATGGGGATATCCCACATGCTGCTGAATATGGAAAGTATCCTGGGGCTTGGTGGAATAAGCCAGATTGACTGGAAATATGACGGCTGCTGTCTGATCCCCACAGTGTAATGCCACTGATTAAGCTAATAATAGGAGCGTCTGTGCCCAGTGTGACCAGTTTAAACTGCGCACACACCCAGTCGCACACACACACACACTAACCTGGTACTGTTGAGCGAGATTGCCCTCAGTCCCCTGAGCCTGTGTTGCGTCTCTCTCCAGCTGGTCGAGCCACATTTTGAGCTCCCTCAGGCTCTTTCGCTGCTCTCTCTGGGAGGCCGGGATGGTGGGGTGAACAACGGGTGGAAAGATGGACACGGAAATTGGGGAAGTGCAAAGGGGAAATGGAAAGCAAATGAAAGAGGAGACAAAAGAATGTGAGGGGAAAAAGGAAAATAGAGAGACGGAGGCAAATGTGTGAGGAATTGATGAAAGGATGGAGGGAGAAAGAGGGTGAAAGACAGGGCATGTACTGTTAAACATGTGTGTCTCTTAATCCTCTATGTCTCCCTGTAGGACAAAACGTCAAAACCCCACAGCTGCCAAAAACACTCAGCTTAAACAGGGTACTTTGTCTAAGACCCCCTACCAATATTTCATTGGATTTTAAGTAACCATGACGACAACACTATGCTGCTCAAAAGCTTGTGAGATAGTCTATTCAGTTTTATCACTTCACATTAGCTGCTGTAGGGATATCAAACTTCTTTGTGACAGCCTAAGACGTTAAAATAAGCTCACTCTGAAGAGAGGCAGACTTTTATCTGTTATATCCTCACGGGAACTTCTACAAATCATTTTATAAGCAGTGTTTCAGTTGCTGCATATTTTTATAAAGTAGCACTTTTGTTGTTTTTATATGAAAACATGAGGGCCAATTGAGCTTCATTCAATAAAAGAGACTATTCAAGACAAACATTTGTGCATTACCACGAGCTGTCAACAAAAGAACAAAGCAGGTGTGAAAGACACCAACACCAAGAGCCTAATCATCATTGTAAGACAACAAAACACTGAGAGCGAGTGGTTAGCACAGCTTTACAGCACATCACGGCTCCTGACACTGTTAACCTTAAAAAACAGGGAACCTCTATTCACAAGCTTTCCATCAAATACGCTGTATCAATGCACACTGCCAATGCCAGGGGCTTTCATTGTCATGCTAATGGAACCAGGAGCCATAGCACTAGGTGGTAACGTTAATAAATGGTAATATCACATCTTATTATACTGGACTTCCTTTTGTTATCGTGGCTCAGAAACCCTGCGGCAGGAATATCACATCAGGTAAGATAAAGAGCCAATATTAGCATATAGTCCTATTTTGACATGGGAAAACAATGTTTAATCGCAGCCATACCCTGTACAGTAGACAGCAATGCTGTAATCCAATAGAAGAGCAAGAAAAATAAGCTTTAATCATATTTATATGGAAACCGTGAATGTGCATGGGCGCTAATTGCATTGAGCCGCAGAAAATGATGGAAAACCTGCCCCTGGGACCTTTAAGTTACTATATAACCTACCTCCAACATTTCCTCTATATCGCGAGGAGCAAGACCGTGCTGGGGGACACAGGCCAGCACAACAACCACAGGAAAGCAGTCACCACACAAAAACGCCAGAGAAAGACAAGGAGAGACACGAAAAGAGAGAGGTATGCAACAAGGAGAGACACAAAACAGACGAGACACTGCCAGACCCGATTCACATGAACACAAGTGAAATTACTGTTTGTTCTAACCTACTTTGAACAGCAGATAGGTGGTGGTTACTGCACGAGAACTTTTGCATAAAGCTTTAAGTTCTTTTTTAAATAAGGGAATTACTGTACTTGGCCATTAAGAGAGCCTCACCCACCTTGAGCTCAAATAGGTTAAAACAAGCATCAAACAGTGTTAAGGACGCCCCAGCTGTGCACAGTTCACATCAGCACTAACTAAACAAAGACAAAACGCCATCTGTGACTTTGACAGACTAACTGTGACATCCGAAGAGAGAGATAAAACAAGTAGGATGCAGAAAGAGAGAGGAAACAAAATGGCGTATCCAGAGTGAAATGAATCTGACAGCTCGTTACCTCTTCTTCTAGCTGTCCGTCTGAGTCGCTGTGCTGTCGGTCAGGATGATGCTTCAGGAATTGGGCTACATAAGTCATAATAGATTTCTCATCTGGCTTGTCTACATCGACATCTAAGGAAAGAAACAAATAAATGTAGTCGGAAGTCAAACAATAATCAAGTTCAGACCAAATGATAAATTTGGATTCACAGGAAAATTATTGGAGTACATAGTAATTGAAATCTGAATACGTTTGACTAACATTTATTCTGAAACAGACGATTGGCACCTTCAATGAAAACCACCCTCAACACTTCACATCAAGTTTTGTTTGGATGCTCCGCCATGCTGAACCTCATGGCCTAATGGTCCTTAATTATACTGATGTCAAGCTTGATTTGTCAGGGTTCGTTGTGAAGGGCAGGCGTGAAAAGGCACAGATGGTGTGTGGAACTGACACTGATGCTGTGGTAGATGCTTACGATTGTATTTCAGGAATGCTGCGTAAACAAAACAAGATAGCTCTCTATGATGAAGAGCGTAAGGGTCAGGTTGTTTTCTATGAAATATTATAAAGCTGAGAAAAAAGGAAGAAGAATTGCAGAGACAAATGACTGTGGAATTAATCTGACCCCGTGATGTTGTAGATATGTGCTTAGTTATCATCTCAATTCAGTTAAGTTTTCATAGTTTTAATGACTACATTTCCATAATATTAGATAAAAAAAAATCTCATTTACCCTCTGGGTCAAGAAGTTGTGGGATGCCCAGCTCTGTTTCAGCCAATGCAAAGGCTTCCTGCAGATTTTCCCGGTTGGGCCTCCTCCATACACGCTCCATGTCAACCAGATTAGGCTGAAGGGCATGGATGACTGCAAAGAATGCCAACCCAGTGCGCCAACTGGGGCCAAAGTCTTTCACCTCAATCCCCAGACGTCTAGAGATGAAAGAACATTACAATATCAAAGCTTTTTTTTTTTCAGTGTCACATTTCACTGCTAATGGTTTGTGCTTTCACATATTTTGTTTTAAAGACCAAGACAATACGGGAGGTGACATACTTAGTTGCTGTGTACTGGACCCATCTTAGCAGGGCCTTTCTGGCTCCACCCTGCACAGGTGGGAGGGGTTTTCTTTTGACAGGTGGGCTGGTGGTCTCGGTGCTGCTGGTGGAGCTGTCTAGTGAAGAAGTGCTGCCGGACAAGGTTTGAAGTGCTGGTAGGCTGCTGGTCAGTTCCTCAATCTGGCACAGAAAAAGCACAGAAAACACATAAAAAATGACATACCTACATATTTACTGAAGATTTTTCAGTTTAGGTGATTAACAAAAATGCCTACTAGGTACTGTAACTCATTAATTCTTAATAATTGTCTTTGGTGTTTGGTTTTTGCACTTAATGTAGCAGACATAGGAATATAACTAAATCATCAAGTGACTTCTAGTGTGCTTTATTATTTCTCTGCATGAAAGTTCCTGTGATTAACTTTTGTTTAAGTGGTGGTCCAATGAGCAGCATTAACAGTGAGCACTTGGGAGTTGATAGATAGCAGAGTACATAATTTGCTCTTCACGTTAACCTTTTGTGAGCTTGTTGTACTAATTTCAATTCATAAAATGTCTAAAGTTTTACATCACCCAGAAATACTGTATTATTCTATAGCTGTGATTTTACAGACTTGCCATATTATGACATATTCAGCAACCCAGAGCTGTGATGATATCAACCATCACAAGAAGTATCAACAGACTTCAGCCTATCAGGGTGGTCAGTTGTTAAAGATTTATGACTATGCGCACATAATCGACCTCTCAGCTTCTCCAGTCTATTGCCTGCTGCTCTCAACTCAGAAAATCCATAAACATCACTGTGAAATGAAATACATCAATGTGTCAGTAAGTGAGTAAGTAAATTTTCCACTGCTGTACATTTCCTTTATTTAATATTCTTATGTCTGCTGAAATAGAAGGCATCTGCATGTGCTGATGTTGCTAAGAGACTGTCGCATTCTGATTAAGCTCTTGTTGATCTGTGCACGTCTGAAATGCCTGAGGTAGCAGCTGCTCTTTTCCAGTGGAGATCCTTTGCAAGATTGATTTTCTCATCTTAAATTTCCTTACAGTTGAATTTGCTTTGCTTTTTTCGGTACTAGAAAAACTTGTATATTACAATCCCACAAAGCGCCGCCTGTTTCCAACATTAAACTGATTTAAATGTTTACATATTGATTATTGGTCTTAATACTTGCTTGAGGGTGTACCTTGAATATCTAAAACTGTCATGCTGATTGCAATTTGGCAATTTTAAGTCCTAGCAGTAAGCTATTAGTGGTGATTTGATTTGAACAATTGATAAGATGCCAACTGTAATTAGCACCAACTTTCTCTGTTTTGTAAAACTGGTACATTTTCAAAAATGTATTATTATAAATGACATACATTGCATTTGCTGATATGATTAATGGTGCTTTTGTTAATTAACTGAAGGTAAAATTCACCTGGAAATAGAGAATGATGGTCCACATCAACCCCAATACAATTGACGGCCGTCCATCAACTATGTCTGTGGAGTTGATGTTCACAAGCTTGATCTGTGTCAAAATATAATATGGAACATTTCAGTATCTCATAACAAGACCTAATAATTCCAGATTACAATTAATTCTGGTTCCTGTGCTTACACCTCACTATAATATCATACATATGGATTAAGTGTGCACAATTTCCCTCAATCCTGTAACTGTGTCTCACACATGCACAAAATGAACAATATAATAATGACAAATATAATATATATCATAATAGTCCTCAGTACTACAGGATGCAGATAATCCTGACCCTATCTATTCCATGTTCTGAACAAACAAGGGCAGTCACATTATGAATACTGACCGGAGATCCTCGGTAGGCAGACTGCAAGGAAGATAAGAAAAGGAGAGAGAGAGAGAGAAACAGACAGAGAGAGGGAGACAAAGAAAAAGAGAGCGCATTTAGAGGCACTCTAGATGTGTTTGATTGAAGGGGCATGCCTCATTGACTGTGTGAGATAGCAGATACTGTGGTATCTTTGAGGCGAGATAACTTGAGAGGTTGGCTGAGAGGTGAGATCTATCACAACTACACAGGCAACAAGGATTACATCCAGCAGAGATGGGCAGAAAAAAGAGATACCGGAGGAGCGAGAGAGAGAGGAAGAAAAGCGAGAAGAAGAGGGCTGTACATACTGATATGATGAAGTATTCCATATTATCACACAGAGGGTTATATTACTGAGGCGCTGCAGCACAACAGGTCATCATGTGGTAATACATGCCACTCTGTATTGGTGAACAAGCTGGAGGAAGATATTGGGGGCGGGCAAGGGCAGCGCAGGGAGGCTTGGGATAGTGGCTGATAAGAATACATGCAATACAAGCCTTCATATTAGAAAACACAGCGGGCAATCCTGGCAACCTGACACAGCAGGCATGATGTTGGAATGGTTAATGTAAG
>JBAJHX010000031.1:9269181-9279698 GCA_037176925.1 Amniataba percoides | reverse complement strand
AGCAAAAAAGAGCCAAGGTCACCATTCAGCAGTACTTGTAGTGGTACCAACAGTGTGTAGGTAAACGGTATAGCTGACATTAGCTCATATTTCTGATAATTAATAATATAGTAAAGTATTTTATCAAGCTAAATTCACTTGCTGGCCCTAGCCTCTCAAAAGTGAGTGCTTTTCTTTGTGTTCTCAAGCAATTTATGTCACATTGTCACAAGTTTGATTATACTGAAAATAACGTAGTTGACCATGTAGCTACTGATTTGAAACTCTTGCGTTTTATTATATGATTTCCATAGTTTACATATACAACGATGATATGGTAAACACCATTATGCCACTGCACACTCAACAGTGTTTTCTATGATACAGATGCAAGAGGGGAATTTGTATCAGGCGTGAAGTGACTGGGCCTCTGAAGCAAAATGTAAATAAAGTCTTGACATACATCGGATTCACACACAGAGCATATTTACATTTAATTTGCAACACACATAGATTTACACAGACACACACGCAGACATATATAGAAGAGTGCCCACTGACGTCTCATCTCCAGGCAGCAGATTACTGGTGTAGGATTTACGGTTTTAACCCTGTCACACTTGAAGAAGACAAATCAATGTCCCTGCAGACACCAGCTCATACTTATTGCTTTATTTATGTATATCCAAGGACGGGCTGGATGAAGCTTTTGGGAATGTTTTACTAATCTCATGGAGGGGCAGTTGATGCAGTCGGATGATTACGTCCAAAACCACAGCAAGCGTGTCTGGATGTAATTCTGTCAATGACGCTGTGTAAATTGTGAACAGTGTTGGGTTTTTTTATGTTTAAGTGAAAATAACAGACAGGAGGAAGAAACTGCCTTGTTACTGTCATAGTCTGATAATTATTTTTTCATAGATTTCTTTTTCATTTATGGAGAAAAAACAAATTAATGAATGTCAATTTGATAGAGCCTCTGTTTGAATTCATTTTTTCATTTATTTATTTAACAAAATCTTTGCAGAGATGTCAAAACAGAGCACATTCATTTCAAGATAAATGAGGGATGTGGGAAGAGTAAGAGGCGGGGATGGAGAGGAAACAGGTCACACAAGGTCAGGCTTCAATGTTTCTACCCACAGGGCAACAGCTGAGCAGAGGGAGCAGCAGGAGGAGTAAAACAGAGAGCATAAAAAGGAGACTGTGAACTCTTACCTTCCTACCCTCGAGGAACTTGAGAGCTGTACCGATGTTTGCGACCCAGTGGATCCTCTTTAGCTTCTTGCCCTGCTCACATGGCTGGAAGGAATAAGATGAACAATGGAGACAGGAGAAAAGAATAGGGGGAAAGAATCAGATAAAAGTGAATAAAATAACACTGTACCAAATTGAAAAGGATATAAGTTATTTTAAATGCTGTAGCACATGTATGGGGATGACTGGAGAGAGCACACCTACTCCAGTCCGGTTAAAAAGAATGAGTGAGAAAACCATAAATAGTGGGGGAGAGAAGTCTAATCAGAGCTATGTTTGACAACAAACCGCTGGATCAATAGGACAAAGACGGTTTAGACCTTAGGCAATATTGGCCGAGTAAAATCCTCAAGATGTGCGTGTATGTTCTTGTTAATCTGGGCTGTTCGATTCAATTCAAACATCCTCATAAAAAGCCAATCAATGAGCATTTTTCATGCAACTGTGGCTCACTTCACATGCACTGCATGAAGTCTGCAGCTCTTCTGAGATTTATCACAAACAGTTATTGCAGTGACTGACTCTTATTAGAGGACAGAATATTCAAAATGGCTGCATCTTTCCTGTTAATTTGACCAGTCTGATACTTATTACATCAGCCAGCAAGTAACAATTTAATCCAGAGAGATCAGAGGATATTTGAAGTCTGTGGCCAAATCACATGCTGTATGACCATGAGACTCACCAGTTTCTGTCCAGAGAGGACCTCAAGCAGGGCCAGCAGCATCACACCATCCTTGATGTCCTCAAACAGGTCTGTCACCACCAGAGGCGGGGCACGCTACATGAAAAACAGTTTTTATTGTCAGACTGTCTTTTCTAATAATACATTAAACAAGCACACATGGATATTATGTCATGCTTGGGGTGAATGCTAAGATGTTTGGCTTTTCAATTATTTTATTGACTTCAAGGTGAATAAAATAACTGAAAAAACATTTTCTAAGAATAAATTTTATGGTGTGAAAATGCACCTGTGCCCAGGCATTATTAGTTATGTAAGCACATTGTTTACATAAAAGTTGCATGCCATAAACTAATACAAAGCTTTCTCAGTTTTCTTGGAATGCAAAAATCTGGGATTTATGCCTTAATAGCTTTTGCAATGTACATGAAGCAATGAGGCAAGAAACGTTTTTTTCTGGACATTATCCCACTCCAAGTCGCACTGCACATAAATAAACCAAAATACAATAAATTTCTTTCACTGTAAGATGTTAATTTCAACTTGTGAAATATGGATAAAAGAAATCCTTGTAAAAAATGTCTGTGAAGCCCCAAAAGAGTTTGGCTGTGCCAAGTAATACTGACAGCTACAGTCAGCCGTAGGCTCAGCAGCAGCTCTGAATGGGGTCCTCAAATCCTAAAATATGCTGATGATTTCAAACTGTATCCCTCTCATTGACTTCCTCCCTGACCTGACACAGACTTCTAGACTAGGGGAAATCCACATATCTCTGTTTCTTGCCGGCGCCACATCAAGGATTTCTCTTAAAGCACAGTCACATGCTGGGGCTGAGGAGAGATTTAGGGAGGGGGGGAATTCAGACGAGCGAGCCATTCACAGGGAGATTAGCTGTAAAAGGAGTGAGTGAGAGAGAAGCGAGGAGAGGCGGAACTAGAGATGTGTGCACGAGTGTGTCTGTGTTCGCACGTGCAAATGGAGTGCGTGCATGGCAAGAGAGAGAGAGAGAAAAACATACAACCCCCAACATCGTGGACACGCGAGAGGGTTATAATTGAGTAAAAAGAGTGGCAGGCAGAAAAATGATAGAAGGCAAAGAGAGATGGGACACTAACCTCACATCTTTCAAAATTAATTAGCAAATACAGTAGCTACTCTCGCTAATTCCTCTTCTAATGTCATTTCATGGCTTTGGATATTAGAATATTCAGACAGCACTTTTGCTCCTATCATAAAGTGACAGAAGAAACACTTACAAAGACCCCTTCAAAGGGATAAATTATACCATGAGCTAATTGAAGTTAAATTTACCTATTTGTTCATTATAATCCTAAAACTAATGAGGAAATTTTGTGACTAATTACAAAATAAAAAAAGTAATATCCATTTCCTCTGCTCAGCCACATGTGCTGAAAAAAAAATAAGTCAAGGGCTTAATGAGCTAATTACATATGAGCCATAATTGATTGTGAGCAGAGGAGTTTCAGGATGAGTCTGTCTGTGCTCTCATGTTATTCCCCTGGTACATTTGACTCTGTGGATTCCAAAAGATCAACAGTATGAAAGACACAGGGAGGGGCAGAGACAAAGGGAAGACTGAAGGGTTTCATTTTGAATTGCAATACATCCAGTTCGAAGGAACAATTGACACCGAATGCCTATTGTCCAAATCTTTTGAAGGTAACATTATTTGCAAGCTTCTGGAAGGGCATTATTTGTACTTGAATAACGTCAACTTTTAAAGTCACTGTAAGTCACATTATACCTGAGCGTGGAGAAATCTGCCTTTGTCTCAGGCTTATGATCATTATGTTAAATACTAGAAATACTAGAAAATTAGCCTTTAATTTGCCTTTAAGATATATTCTATTACATTTGTCATTCAAAACCTGTGGCCCTGTGCTATGCTGTCATCTAATCATCAAGTACCTATAGTTACTTCAACCAGTGTAGGATCTGCATCATATTTTGTTTTCATTCATTACTTTATGATGGAGAAACAGAACAAGTCAGCAGCCATGCTTGTGGCTCTGTGAGCCTTTACTGAAGGCACAGTAGTAGTAGTATTTAGTCGATTTTGACCAAATGGTTGATGAAAAGTAAAGAGAATCAATGTGCCAACGGGTGTGAACAAATTAATTAAATGAAAACTGAAATTCCACAAGCATAGTTGGCAGGTTGAACACTGAGAAATTTTCTAAAAAGATCCTTTTAGCTAAGTTGGCTGAGGCACACACCATTGCACCATGATGTGCCGGGTTTAAATTTAGTGTGGAATGGAGTATGTCATCTACTCCACGAAAGAAATAAGGGGGTGGGTGCCAGCAGAAAAGTAAACACTAAAAGAGGAGCGCCAATCTTCATTTTACTGCTGCTGTAATCTCTAAGAACACTTGGTTCACTGATTACTGTACTAAAGCTGTTTGCCTGAAAAACGCCCGGGCAACGATGAGACCTCCTCTGCTCACACCGGCCACTCTGTAATTAAGCTTTAACCTTCTCAGAAAGGATTTGTCAAAATGGAAACTTGGGGCCTGCTCACTGAATTCACCCCCCTTGTCATTCCACCGCAACGTGCAGTGCAACTCCTAAGTCTGATGCTTGCTGAAGAATCAAAATCATACCAGTTTTAGCAGAGTAACAATTTCCCCTATTATACTTCATATGTAACTGTGGGGTGAATGGTATTTCACTCTATTTAAAATAACAGAAATAACCTGCAAAAAGTGCTGCATTGCTGCTGTCTTACGATTTATACTTTTGGTCCATAACTGGTGACTTAATCTGGTGAACTACTCCGAGTAATGAGAGTCATTAATCTTCTGTATAAATTACCGGCTCCAATACGTCCTCTCATAGAAACTCTTTGTCAGAGCTCATAAGACTTCTTTTGTTGTACCTGTGGAGTGGAAAAGTAAGGGGGAGGGGAGTGATAGTGAAAGGAAGCCCCCCCATGCCATGTCTCAACTCACCTAACGATTAATCACATACCTTTAGGCACTGAATTAAAGACCTGTGATAACTGGAGTGGCCTAATCATCTGCATAGCCAAGGGCATGATCTATCCCTCGGAGAGCAAAGCTAAACCAACTGTTAAAGCTTCTTCCCTCTCTCCATCCTTCTGTCTGTCTCGCTCACACATTTTTTCTCGCCTCATCCGTCTCTTTAAAAAGGCCTCTTTGTAGAGTATTTATAGATGTGAGACGATCCCATAAGATGCCGTTTTATCTTCACTAGTCTGCAGAGTGACATGGAGAAAACGCACCTCCGCATTAAAACAGACTTTTACCCCTTACTCATCACAAAGCTCTCTGAACATTTATCAAGCTGCCATGACGACCGAGACATTTTTGAAGACAAATATGGGCCAATCAGCGTCTCTATGGCAACGTCAGGCATCAGGTGAAAGGGTAAGCAGTTTCGTGATGGGTGAGGAGGAGAAGAGCAACTAATTTGATCAACTAGGTAGAGAGAAAGGCGCGAGGAGCAAACACTGTTATCTCTTCTGACTGAAGTGTGATGGTATCACTAATTTATTGATTAGCTGAATCAGTTAACTAAAGAATTTAAATGACATTTCTAGGTGTCAAGTCAGTTTATTGGTGCTTTTGTTGAAAGAACTGGACATTTTTTTGGACTATTGTTCCACCAAATGCTAGGTTACTGCACTTCAGCACGTAAGTTATAAGAACAGAAAGATATTTGGGTAATACACTTATTTGCTTATTGATGCCACTCTGATTTCTGTGTGGTAAATGCACACGTGTGCAAAATTGTTGGTACCCTGCTGTTAAAGAAAAACTCACCATGGCCAGTTTGTTTTTTAAAATGATTTTGCTGAACCACAATTCAAAAGCAATGCCTGATTTTCACTAGTTAATTTTCAGTAAACATGCTTATATGAGGGGGATTATGAGATGGCCTATTTCTTAACTCAGAGAAGCTACAAGGAAACCAGTGGAGAGTACAAGTTACTACCCCTGGCAAGAAATCGTTTTGCAACAAGATGCAACAAGATGCAACTGCAATGCGTAAAGCTAAGCTGCTGAATCTGCCAATATATTTACCTTGGTATCTAGATAAAAATGGTAGTAATATTCTTATTGAACTCCCAAGACAACAAACAAATGAATTTCCCAAAATGTTTTACTATTCCTTTACACTCCAGCCATTTTGGGAATCCCTCTCCTTGGTATCTCTCTGAATCCTCATCGTCTTTCCCCGTCACTCAAACCTCAACATTTTCAGTGACCATGAAATAGCAAAAGGATTGTAGCTCTACTCTATTGCATCAAAATGACTTAATAAATAAACTATGTGTTTACCTTAAACGTTATCAAAAATTCAAGAAGCTTCAGTATTGGGCTGTGTGTAATTTTCTGCTGGCACGGTCCTGAGACGTGATATTTAATATTACGTCAAGGTTTATTCCCTCTAGAGTGCTTTTCAAATGAATTTTCTGCTCCACGTCACCACGGCTCAAGGCCTCCACAGCTGTCGTAATCAAATAGGAAACCTTGAGAGGAGCGTCACAGATTGAAATAACACTTAATTGTGTTGCACTGTGCCATATTTGCCTCGTCCACCACGCTCATGACATCCTGTTCAAGCAGTAATGGGTTAAATTGAGGAGCCTGATGTGGTATAATGCAATAATTACACGCATATGATGGCCCCTCAGCATGCAGCTGCATCAAGTGTAATTGTTTAGCATAAGTTACAGATATGCCGGTGTCCTAGCTCATTGAGGACGCAAATGAAGGGCAGCATTTAAATAAAAACTCCTATCTTGAACAATCTAAATTGGTCTATATTGAGAAAGAGAGCTTAGAGGTTATGCAGACTCAAATTACTGACAGTGGCTTGCAGGAAAAAAGATACAAGGTGTATTAAATACTGTAATGTGAAAGTGATAATTAGAGTGAGAGTAAATCCTTGCTACAAGCTATCTTGGGGGGAGATTGGGGGAATAAAGAGGAATATGAAAGGCATGCAAGTAAGAATGTGTGTGTGTGTGGTCTTAGCTGCCAGTGAGTCCCGTGACCAGCTCCACTACGTGTTTTTGGAAATGGAGCACATGTCACAGAAAACACAATGGACAGAGTATAGAGGAGCAAAGCGATCCAAAGTGGGAAAGAAATGAGATGAGGGAAGTTTTCAATCCACAAACACCGACACCTGTGTTTGTGTAAACAACACAACAACACAATGCTGGCAGTAGCAGTGGGAATCAACCAGACTCTCTTACCTTTGCCAAGTGGGAATTGATCCATTTCGTGAATGTCCTTTTCTGCACAGCCTCCTGCTCATCTGTAAATCAAAGCCCAGAGCGTCACTATCAGTCACATGCAATAATAAACAAAGAGGGGATTAAAACACAATCTTCTCATTGTCTATTGTTTTGAGAGTTGACTGGGTTTGCAGACTCTAATTAACTTTGATATTATTACCGTCTGTGTAATGTGTCTGAACGCCGTCACACCAAATCATACCTTATGCTGATGTAGTAAGAGAAGGCATTTGACATTTAAAGATGGCATTTTCACTAGCTGGACTCCTCTTAGTGTGGACAGAAAATCCTGCTCTCAAAGATGCCCTTTCGATGAGAGAAAGGCAGTCGCTCTTCACGTGCAATGACATGCGCCTCAGACATGATCCATAAGAGGGTTTTATTAATTTCTGACCACAGTTCAAGCATGCAGTCTGTTGCTATCATACTTTACAATGCAACAATGCCCCCACAGATAATATACAGATTTGGCTACATATAGGGAGGGACATTGTTTGTGGCGGCCACAGTGATAAAGCCCCTTTAGCAAAGACACAATCAATAGCATAGATGTCTGCTGACGATGTCCCCTAAAAAGCCACTTAACTTAAATGAGGACGAGACATAAATCAAGCCCTGTCTCTCACATGTGCATGAGCAAGCACACGATACATATTCATACTTGCATGTGCAGGCAAACAAAATCTAAAAGAGACCATTTTAGAATTGCACATGTTCTGCAGGCTTTTTAGAGCTCACTAATTTCTTCCTGCTGTGATTTATTCTTCCTGATACCCTTGTCACAGCAGTATCCATTGTTGCCAGCAGTCAATGCAATAACAATTGGGACGGCTACATCTGTAATCTACAAATTCATGAGCAACTGTCGCATGTGTCCCATTATAATGCACACAAAACAGATCTATAGTCTACCTGGGACTTTACATGTACATGGACTGGCATGTATGTTTTTTTTTTTGTCCCGTCTGCACCACAGAGCAATATCCTTGAGATAAGCACGTTATCAGTGAATGAGGACGTCTGACACAGTGCTTTCCTTTGCTTTAATGAAATATGCTGACGGTTTGATTACACTCAAGTTGGTTAGTGTGTCACTAGGTATTGTGGGCAGATGTGAACAGTGAAAGAAGTGTGTGCAGCAGAGATGTGTGTGTGTGTGTGGGTGGGGAGGGGGGAGGCATTCTCATACATAATGCAGATACATTCACACATAGTCATACGTGCCACTGAGCAGGTCCCCATTTTATGAATTAATCTTATGATTGGGTCTGGGAGTAATCAAATATTGATGGGTGGTAATATTGGATGAGAATGAGAAAGATTTAGCCCACCCAATGCATCCTTGAACAGGAACACGTGTGGCAGAGAACACGTCTGCACGAACGTGGTGCCAGCCTCTCAGTCTCAGGGACGAGGTGACTTTGAACTATACGCACACACATTCGCAATTTAAGCACACACACACACACACATTCTTTCAATAACACAAAGGGGAAACAGCCGTCCTCAGTAACTAAGCCTCGCAGCAGCATTTTAACACACTTGATTACCTTCACGGCTAGTGTTGGCCTGTGCCATCATTAGTCTCATCCACAGCCCCAGAGTTCCCACTCTGACCCCCCAAGGTGAAGATGACCTTAATGAGATATCATTAAAATCTAGTTTATTGGCTCAGAGGCTGTGTTTGTTGAACAACTGTGATAGGTCTGGATCACAAACAGAGAGAGAGGGAAGAAAGTAGATGTTTACTATATTCTCTATACCATTCTGTCTGATTCACTGTTCAGCTCATTTCTGCACAGGATAACAGTTAATGTGGCAGGAAACAAATCCAGAGAAATTATAATGTCTGCTCCAATCTAATCTAATTTCAGACAAAATTCTGATTCTATTGTATCTGAAGATGGTGGAGCAGACAGGCAGACTGCCACAGGGTCAAACAGAGAGATAAGAAATCCAACATTTTGACAGTCTGCCTGCTGTGCTGTGACACACGCAGTGAGCTGGTACTTGTCTGCTGGGTATGCTTGCCTCACCTGCTGTAGGCTCAGAGCTGCGCGACCTCCACACACACACACACACACACACACAGATAGACGCACGCTCTGCCAAAGAGGAAACGCCCCCCTTCAGATTTCTGCCCATTTTGCTTAACACACACTACACCGCAGCCCGAAAACAAATCTTCCCTGCAGGGAACACTTGGTGAGGAAATTACGCTGCAAAATGCACACACTCACATACAGTGGGCACACACAGTCTATACTGCAGTGCCACACTAAATCATACACACACAGCACATCCTTCCACACATGCAAAATATACACACACTAAGTACTTACCCCTCTTCCCTCATGTTAACTACTCTATTTGGGGACAGACATTCATGCACACACTGTCCCACTTACCGCGGAGGTAGTGGTAGAATCCCGTCACGAGGTTGAGGGATGTGTTCTTTTTTGGGGAGCCTTCGCCCCCTGCTCGCCGTGCCATTTTGTACCCCAGACTACGTCTCGATTCCCGCCTGTTTTCATGGGGACGTTGGGAGGACATTCACGGCAACCTCCGGAGAGAAGCGACACTTGCCCTTGCTCCTGCCCTTGCTGTCTAACACCCTCCTCTGTGATTTTTGGGGAGGTGTCTTTAAAGAGCTCCCCAGAGCACCGGACCTCCCGAGATGACAGCGGTGAAACTGTTGCTCAGAGGCGAAGCAGGGTGGAAGCTTTCAGCCTCCTGTTCTCCTCTTGTCTCGCTGTCCTCTGTCCTGTCCTGCAGTAACGGGCTGCAGACTCAGTCAGACTCTGTGTTTTTCCTGCCTGTTAAGCAGCTTGGGAGTGTGAGGTGAGTGTACGCGTGATGCAAAGACTCTGTGTGTGTGTGAGTGTGTGTGCGTGCGTGTGTGTGTGTGTGTGTGTGTGTAAGCAGCGCAGTGCCGGCTTGCCTCAGCATCAATCTGTCTTGCTTAGTCCCTTTCTCCCTCCCTCTCTCTCTCTCTCTCACACTCATACCTCCCTACGTCTGTCTTTCCCTCCCACGTTCTCTCTCTCTCTCTCTCTCCTTCTCTCTCAAATTCTCACTGTAGGCTGCGGGAACAATCCACTTCCCTCCACTGGCCAGCCAATCAGAGTACGTGGGAATGAGTGACGTCACAGCAGCCCCGTCCTGATGTGAGAGGGAGAACAGAGTGGTGAGGAGGGCGGTGGGTGGGTTGAAGGGGACCGTTTAGCAGGTTAGTAGGGGAGGAAGCGGGAGCTCTATTCTGACAGCATCACACACACACACACACACACACACACACACACACAC
>JBAJHX010000031.1:9238330-9269081 GCA_037176925.1 Amniataba percoides | reverse complement strand
GTTAGTAGGGGAGGAAGCGGGAGCTCTATTCTGACAGCATCACACACACACACACACACACACACACACACACACACACACACACACACACACACACACGCTCTAACACAGCATCGGGACAGACGTGCAGGAATTCCCTATGTGTTTCTGGCACTCTGATACCTCTCCTTTCTCTCTCTCTTATCCACGCAGATACCATGCGGTGCTCTGGGGCTTGCAGCTTTCTACTCTGAAGAGCCTGCAGGGGAGCAGGCTATCACTGGCAGTGGTCCTGTCTGATCTGCTGCTGTGCTCTCTTCAAAAGGGATCCGCTTTCATCTCAACCACAGTCACATACAGTACATCTGTCTGTTTGTTTTCTCCGGGGGAGCGCCAAATAGAACGTAATACAATAGAGGTGAATACAATAAATGAAAGTTGAAAGTGTGTATAAACAATATGGGCTAGTCCAGAACAAAGGAAACAATGTTAAGTGTGTTTTAACCTCCTTTCAGGCTGAACGGTACGATCTGTACTGCAGTGGCAATCGCGCCGCTGCTTGTTGAAGTTGAGCATCAAACCGGGCAAAAAACAAACACCACCGCAGACAATAGTAGCATTGTTCGTCCAACTACTGTGAATTCAGCATCTAAAGAGACACTCTTCAACTGCAAGGGCTTCTATAGCTGATACTAGGAACTGGATCAGAGGCAAACCTGTGTTATGAAGCCAGAATTATCCCACCCCCCTCTACTGCTGCAGCAAAATTATACCAGAAAATAGCAGTGTTGCAGTGCGTTGACCTCTTCTCCTTTTCACGGTCTGATTTGTATCTCTGGTTCTGTCTGACCTATGCTCTCTCTTATTCAGCCTGTCTATTTTACTCACATTTCATTCTCTAAAACATGCAATCCCCCCACCCCACCCACACTACACAAACACACACAATCTCTGGCAATATTAAAAGCACAGGGCTCTTCTTTGAAACCACATTCAGAGAGTTTTCAGGAAAGCAATATTCATGCAGAATAGCCAAGTAGATCATATAGATCATTATATCAGCCTTAAAGATGAAAGGACCATTCATCATTTGTGTGATTTTCCCTTTTGTTCTTTGGGTTCCCCCCATAAGGGATTTTAATTATGAAAGTCATCAATAACCGATGGCAGCTGTCATCCGCTATCTGTCTGCTGATAATCACACTGCTGACACTCCTCCCCTTAACAGCCCTGAAACTGGCCATCACAGTGAGCCTTTTTCCACGGACGTATCTTTGAAACAGGCGTCTGTCAGTGCCCGTTTTACATATCTCCGTACATACAGTGAGATTGCTGTGTATGTGCCTGAGTGTGTGTGTGTGTACAGGTATTATAGACAGGCTGAGAGAAGGAGTTCAAAAAAATGTTCATACAGCCCTGTTTTTCGTATTTACATATACATTGCTTTACTTTACTTGCTCTGTGGACTTTAAAAACGTATTTTTATGCCAATGCAAAGCAGAATCGAGTGGAACATTCACACTGCACACACTCACAATCCCTACTCAATAATAATACTGCAAGAAAATCCTTTTCCCAAACTAGAGCCAAACAAAAATCTAATGTTCTTTACATATTGCTATTTGTGCAGCCCACACAGTATAAATGATGTAAGATATATGAGACCATGCACAATGTGTTGTATTTATATCACTCTGTGTGCCAATTTAAAGGTGTCTGATTCCTGTCGTGCGACACTTCACCACAGAAGTGTGAAGGAACTATCCAAGGTGCTGAACCCATCAATGAGGATCCTTTCAGTCTGACAATGAATTGGCTTTAATTCAGTGAATTTACCAGAGAGCACCAGAAAATGAAGACCAATTATAGCCCTGCTGGAAGTCCAAATAGTCTATTAAAAAACAACATATCTTTTTTTGTCGGTATGTTTCATAGAATTGTTCCAGTTAGCAGCCGTACAGCAGAAAATGGGAAAGATGAACTTCCCTGGAGAGCTAAACTGTTTAGAAAAACAACCCCAGGACAAAATCAAAACAAGATGGTGAGGATTCATGGGACTTATTAGGTTTCACCATGGGAGTTTCAAGAATCGAGCAGGTGCACACATGCACACACACACACACACACACAATAAAATGAGCTGAATGGAGACAGAATCGTTTTCGTGTCTACTCTACGTGCGAGAATAAACCGACAGACTCCTTTAGGCTGCAGACCTCAGGAGTGTTCCAGTCTTTCAGAGAGGAGGAAGGGGAGGGGAGAGGGGGGAGGGAGTTGGAGGGTTAAAACAGACTGAACCTCAGCTGGTCTGGATCCCTAATGGAGCCCCTGGCAGCCCTACAAAACACCAGATCCCTCTCTGAGGTTGTAGAGGTTGGACGTGGGTCAGCGCCCGGCGCTCACACAGGTATGTCTGCGGGGTGCCGGGCTTCCCGAGGAGAGGAGGAACAGCCTCTTTTCAGCCATTAAAGGAAAAACAAACGGCCTCCTGAAGGCTGGAATAACGCTGCTTCTGCTCGCATTGTAATCTATTCACCCTAAGGATATTTGGATTTGCTTTCCGAGCAGCCAAGATTTCTTATCCAGTGCTGTAAGCCCTGTGTAGAGACACAGCGCCACCTAGTGGACAAGTACATCTCTGAGTATGTAAAGTTGTCTCTGTAAGTGTCTGGTCGCGTACTGTATGAGACACGACAAGGAAAAATGAACAAGCTCAGCATAAGCTTAGCTTTTAAACTGGAGCCTCCCAGATGACCCTGCTCCGCTCTTGAGCATATCTGATCTCTCTTAATCTATTAATGACTCCACAACTCACCAGCTGTGATTATGGTCAGTCAGACAGGCACTCCATATATACTGTACAAGGTTACACACTCTGCTGTCAAGTATTAATTTAGTAATGCATTAATTCAATTATACCATCTTAACATTATTCAAACTGGTGTACATTTAAATTCAAAGAACAGCACAGGGATGTAAGCTGTAGTAAGTCACAAGTAAGTCAGTGTTGATATGCTGCTGCCATATAGGAACCTTTTAGATTTCTCTAACAATAATGCATTTTCTTCTG
Source organism: Amniataba percoides (assembly GCA_037176925.1). Taxonomy (NCBI): domain Eukaryota; kingdom Metazoa; phylum Chordata; class Actinopteri; order Centrarchiformes; family Terapontidae; genus Amniataba; species Amniataba percoides. The sequence continues at coordinate 9,266,032 of JBAJHX010000031.1, read as the reverse complement.
CAGCACAACATTAATGGATGATGCCTGTTAAAGCTATCATGCACTAAATGGAGGGCTTTGTTGTGTACTGGAGAGGTACCCCATAATTGCCCCATACGCACAGACACACACACACATACACAAACACATTTGTGATCTGCTGCGCTTACACACAAAATGATTTAACAGGTTTTGGTGGCTTCTCTGCCCCTCTCCTTCTGCCAATAGCTTCTTCATCCACTTCCTGATTCTAGCTCTTCTCTTTCACCCCAACAATTCCTAATTTAAAAAACCCTTCTCTGCACTTCCGCCAGAGTACTTTAGCCCTAACACTCAATAACACCCTCTATCACACCCTCAGCACACCCACTCAACCCTCACATGCCCATTCACCCACTCCATTCACCATCCCACTTCATTTACAGCGCATTTTTACCAGGCCCAACATAAGTGCAGAGACGGAAGTCCAAATGCCAACCCATTAGCATAGCTAATTACATTTCAGTAATAATGACACCACATTAAAGAGAGTAAGAAGGGGGGAACAAGTCAAAGTGATTATCAAAACAACCCCTTTCCTCTTTCAAGCGTCATCACTCCCTTTTCAGTACCAGATGTGCAGAGAAGGCACTTTGTCGTTAACAAAAATGTCCAAATATCACAGTGTTCATTAAAACCAGGCCACTGATACAGTAATTTCAGCAATTTCAGCACCTGCAGTACTGACACACACACACACACAAATCAAATACTATCCTGTGGAAAAACAGTGTAACACTGGGCTTTATTGGATTTGAGCTTCAATCTTCTTCGTATTTTTCAATGTCTCCTTTATCAGGTGAATACGTTCAGGTGAACAAATCCACATTTTAACACCATTCATAAATAGACTGAACACGCAGCTAATACAAAACATCTCTTCCCTGGAGGCACCAGGGGTCATATCAAAACGCCACTCAGTGGCACTAAGAGCATTAGAAAGACTCAATTTGGCTTTGAAAAAATATTTTCAGGTTGATGTTTCTGTGCTGCTCTCTCTGTCAATGTGAGTGTGATGATTTAGTGTGTGTGTGTGTGTGTGTGTGTGTGTGTGTGTGTGTGTGTGTGTGTGTGTGTGTCTGTGTGATGCTTTGTGTGTGTGTGGGGCTGCAGGAGTGGGTCAGACAGTCTAAGCTCTTTATCCAGGTTCAGTGGCCCGCCACACATTACAGAGACGAGTAAAGCGAAAGGACTGGCGTCAGCACACTAAATAAATCACTGTGGCCAGAGCTGAAATTTAGTTATAAGTCTCCTCTTTGCTGTGAAATAAAAATACCGACTGGAACAGAGCCAGAATCATCTGCAAAATCCTGTCACAACCACTTGAGTGTATTTATGCTCATCCAGCTGGGGCCATTTTCTCTCTTGCGAATTTAAACCAATTGTTTTTGTAACCAGCAGATGTATGCCTTTTGTTTTACTCTGTCTACAACCACCTGTCCAGTTAGTAATGCATTTTTGTCAAGGTATTATTCATTTCCTTCAAATTTCCTAAACATCACCCAAATGCTCTTTTTTCCCCTTACTGAGCATTCTTGAATTATTAGAAGGGGGAAAACATTGTTTGTTGTGTCAGGTGGCAGGTTGTGTTTGCGTCTGAAGCAGGAAGTCTCAGAGTAAGAAAGGGCCCATGGAGACAGATGTCAGCATGCAACACAACAGGAAAACCATTCATTGATGCAACACTTCCATTGCTTTGTTTTCCCTTGAAGGTAAATGAAAAGGGATCATGAAACCCCTGCCTTCAAGAACATGCAAACATCGTGCTTGAATCCAGGATGAGGACGACAGTGACACTAAATCAGCTGAGAGTGTGCCTTATTTTGCCCAGATATGCACAAGATAAGTTGGCTTTATAAAAGGAAAATAAAATGAGATTCAGACAAGCTCAGGTGTACTTTAAATGTCAGTGTTCATTTCTGTGATAAACCCATCTGGTGCTCTAAGCAGATTAAAATAAAAACTGGGAATTGCTTATTCACTACTAACTCAGGTATGCTGAATTCCTCTCATTATCTGGCCGGCTGACGTCTCAGAGGTCAGGCCATTGCGATCTGACCCCCATTTAAAAACCTTCAAGTGCTAAATGGACCGCCAGAGGCAGAATTTTCCACTATCCAATCATATTGTGACAGGTGAAAAAGAGGGACAGAGGTGTCTGTGGGTGAAAGATAAGAGCATGCATGGGACTCAAGAGTAATACAGGCAGAGGCTGAATGTGTCTTGGGGTCACAAGCTCCGGTGTCAGGATTTTATCTGCCAGTACATTGTTCTGTGCGTCCATCAAATCTATCTGATGCCACAGTCTGACAGACAGAATCAGAGATGTTTTGAATCGTTGAAGGTACTGTATCATGGAATCAGTGTGGCCTAAAGCTGTAATTTCGCTCCAGATTGAATGTAATGTCCTATACTGGGGCAACAGTGTGTTGTACTGCAAATATCAATATCAGCAGAGAGTCTTTGCACTGTTTCATTAAATGCTGCTAGTGTTGCATGACATTTTAGGCAATCTGCCTCATGAAGTTCACTTAAATCAGAATGAACACAGAAATGCCAAAAGGAGGTGTAAAAAATCAAGTATTTCAGCTTCAGTGACAATAACTACAAAAGGATATTCTGCTTCACTAATGTTGGAATACGTTTTGACCTTCATGAAGGTGTGATCTTTGAAAGAGTGTTTAGAGTAAATGAAGGCTGGCCCACCCTCCGTATTGTCAGGGTGGGACCCCCAGTGACCTTATCTTGCGATGTGTCACTCAAACTCTCACTGACTGTCAGGTTAAAAGAGATTATTATCTGATCTGCAACAGGAGCTGTCACTGAGAAACTAAATACAAATACCTCTTAGTACATCACAACACACACACACACACGCATGCAATTTTATCAAATATAATGTCCTGTTACAGAAGCAGAAGCTGAACCAGACATGGCCAATAAGCCCACGGGGCGAAAAAAGGCTGTGCTGGCTGTCATGCGACTGCCGCTATGGCAACGAGTCATAAACACAATCTGGAAAGACAAGGAGAAGGAGCAGCAGAATAAATAACAACTCTTGCTGTGGCTCTACCCCACACCAGCCCTTCTGCCTCAGCTCTGAGGCTACAGCAGAGTAATGTCCTCATGTTAATGGTCTGGCAGCCTTAAAGACTATTCTGTGTCTGTTTTACCACTCAACTGCTGACTCCCAGTGGTATGATGGGGAGGGAGAAAAAAAAGATGCATCACAGCTATTTTTAACACCAAGTGTTTGTTTCGGTGTCTCAGTGTGAATGTGGGCACGTGTGTGTGAGGGTGTGTGTGCGGAGCTGGGGTAGCCAGAGCCGCGGACAATAAATGGTGGTGTCAGAACTAAACAGGAGGCTGGCATGGCTCAAGGTGACCGTCTGCTTGGGCCTTCCTTGGCTGCGGCCGAACCATAATGTCGCCCCTGGCAACAGGATGTCACCCTGGCTCTGTGCCAAGCTGACGATCTGTGCCAGTCCCACTAGCAATCAGGAGCTTAAAAACTGGTGTGCGGGCTCTCTCTCTCTCCCCCCCCACTTGTCCAGTCTCATTTTCTTGCTTTTCCCGCTGCCTTTCTCATCCCTATTTCATCCGTCCAACACTCAGTGTGGCGCTCATATCTTCCTGATGGGCTGACCTCCATTGCCCTTGCCCTTTACCCTCTTTTTCAACTTTTTTCTCCCTCAACATCCGCCTTGATCAAAATTACATCGGGAGGCGCTCATAAAAATTGGAGGATTTTCTTAAATGCAGTTACTGTGCTTTGCATAACACAACCCGTAAAGCCTGAACTGATTGAGAAACTTAATCTCCTTCTGTTATTATCTGATCACAAGCAAATTGCCACAGCAGGATTACGCACAGCCTCCACACCGAAAACTCAAGCAGGTGCTCCCAACACAATGAGACTTAGCAAAGTTGTCCGCTTGATAGGCCAGCAGACGGTGAAACCCAGAGGCGTAGGTGGGAATCTACGCCTCTGCCGCCCAAGACGGGGAAAACAGGTGAGAAATTGAAATAGAAAACACAGTGCATCGCTTTTCTCATTAATGAGAGACAACAAACAGCCAAATTCCACAGCATATGGAGGAGTTCAGGCTGGGAGGTGTTCAAAGCGGCCTTGCCGTTCTCTGCCATATGGTGTCACTAATTACTGTTTTTTCACTGCGACAGAGAGGTACACCAAAAGGGATGGTTGAAAGGAGAAAAACACAGGCCCAAAACTGGGGCAAAAGTTTTGATTGTTTTGATGTTGCATTGAACGGTTACTAACAGCTTCCAAATTGAGCCTGAGGGGAGTATAGTTCATTTCATGGTATCTGGTGATTTGTGGAACGTGGCTAATTTGAAAACATTGTCCTCTCTTGAGAGAAGGAATAAAATATGTTAATCTAATCAGTCTTTTAAAAAACACACAAATGGTGTCAGATTACCTGTATTTAACTCTTGGGAGGTAAGAGACTAGGTTGCAATCAAGATTTCTCCAGAAACATGTGAACATAACATCATATAACCAATTTCTAAATAATTATCCCACTGGAGAGACACAGTTACTGCAACCCGAAGAAATTAAAACCAAGCTACCCTGAACAAAGGCAACACTGATTTCATTTGTAGCTGTCACTCAGGATGAAGCACATGATTACCTATATACAAACCCTGCACAATACACCAAAGTCAAGGAACATGTGCTTATGTTACGTTATGTTCGACTTATGCTGTGAGCTGTTTTATGTTCAGACCAATCAAAACACAACTGCTCCTCTTTGATTCTTACAAAACATCTTGATGATATCATCACAGGTTCAGATCGCCTCTCCCAGGAGATGGATGGGAACAAGCGCACATCAAATAAAATCTAATTAGATTCCACCCGCCCCCCATAAATAAGTTATTGTGGTCATGTACTCAGAGGAGAACATATACGGCAGAAACTGTGATTCATGAAAAACAACCCAGCTGATGCCTAAGTGGAATCCACATACAAAGAGACTTATAATGTATCTCCACTCAAGGCAATAATCAGAAGACACCCCATGCAGTCAACACTGTCCATGTGTCTCTGTAATTCGGGCAAATGCGCCTATGTTAAGGCAGTATTGTTTGTGCAGTCCCTCAGTCCATCCGGCTGTGGGGATAACCACGGCAACAAGACCCGTCTTATCTGTAACGTGTTCAAGCCACAAGACACCCACAATAAAACAACTGTTGGTAGAAGGACTGTTTGGTGTAATCAGATAAAGGTTTAGCCCAGCCGGTGTAGCCGCCCCCCCAAACTGCTGGTCAGAAGAGTATTTTTGGAAACAGGCCACACTTGGAACAAAATTGCATTATTTACAGTTCATGTCGTTTAGTACTTTGCAGTGTTGGATGAGAGTCCAGTGCAGCTACAAGCAGTGGACTCCCTTATGACTGTATATTTTTCACAGATATATCTTGTTACTGTGCAAGGACATCTGGAAACCTCAGAAGTGTTAATTAAAAATAAGAGATTTCTCCTCTTTTATGGTAAATTTTTTTTAATTATTTTGATTATTATATTAATTAGTAGTGAACTACATCCTCCTAAATAAATAATTTAGCTACTTTACCCCACTGAAATGTGATAAAGTCATTCATTCTCACCAAATATGCACTGATACAACAACCGGTCCCTGCACTGGAGAGACAGCTTTAAGGGGAGGTTTCTAAAATTAGATCAATTGGGATTCAAAGTGTGCACCCACACCTGCACACAGTGATACAGAGGAGCCACGTGGCTGGTGATGCTGTTCTCAGCTTTCACAGGAACTGCCACCTCAGAAGCTGCACAGGGAGCTGCCATATTGGATCTCAGCTCTGGTGTCACCTGACTTCTGTTGCTACTTTGCAAGTGTCATCAATCTGATCCTGCCAGCGAGAGATGTGAGGCATTGTCACACATAGACATGCATTTTCTTTCTTTTTTTTTTTTTTTTTTTTTTTATCGGGTTGGGGAGCTTGCGAAATGGAGTACAAAAAAGATACACCCACGTTATTTATAGAGTACAAATGAAAGAAAAGTTAGAGCAGAGGCAAGATAAGATAAGAGGGCCAGGATTGTTCATTTTCACTGAGCTGAAGGTTAAAAAGATTAAACACCATGACTGGAATTCATGCCAGTGTCGTTTTATATCTACAATGGTGAGAATTTGAGAAATCAAACACATGAGAATATGACTGTCCACAGTTAGACAGTCCTGCTACTACAGCAGAGGGAGGGAGGAAAGACTTCTCTAGGGATTAGCTTTGCTATTGTCTTCCCCGTCAATCCCCATACAGATACATGTATGGACACACACACTTGCACATACCATACTATTACATGTGCAAGCAGATATACACACAGCAAACACACAGCAGGCATATGCACGCATACACATGGACAGCAAATATGTACAAGAAAAATGCAATAATCTCTCTCACACACTGCCTCACTTAATCTAATTTGCCCTGGCTGTTACTTTCTCCTTCCTTTCAAAAAAGAAAACAGCCTTCGTTTAATGGCATTAAATCTTCCATACTGCATATATCTGCACACAAACTAACAGCTGCATGCATCTACGTCTCTACTCTCAGTCATGAGTGAAAAAAAACTCCACAGAAAGTAAAGCAAAGTAAAGCACTAATAGCAACTGAATGTCAGACAAAACACTTAAAATATTCCAGGGTTATTGACTGCTGCATACTGTGACACTGCGTATCTCATTCGGTTATGTCCTTCCCATTGCACAGATCTATAAGAAATATGAACTTGAATTCCAACACTCTCCCAGATAAGACCCGCAGGGTCACGAGCAGAAATGATGCGTGTCATTTTCATGGTCACAGTTCAATGTCTTCAGCTCGTACTGTTTTGCTGTGTCATGCCAAGCACTAGGTCACCTCTAAAAACGCTGCAAAACTGAGGTGGAGCACTGTGAGTGAGTAAGCACTTTACGCCTACCTTGCAGCTTCTGCATCACGTTGGCAATATCCCGAGCACTGTGTCCATAGTGCCTGGGTGATGCCATGACGCCGTCCTGAGGTCACCAAAGTCACGTCCCGACCAACTCCGGCGTCACTCAGGCAAGAGTCTCATGCTGTGATCAGGAGGCAGATTTGGCTGCAGTAGTTTTATGTTTTCACGCTGACTGCAGGCTGTTAACACTGAAGCGTGTCCATGTTGCTGTGCCTCTCCTTTCAAGTCATCCCTGTTGCAGTAGCAGGCTGCAATCCTCACACTCCTTGAAGCTCCTCCCCCGATGATGATGATGATGTAAGCACATACTGTATGTGTATAGTGTATGTTCGTCTCGCCCAAGCCTTTTACTTCTGCAGACAAGACGGCTTCCTGGTCTGTATGCACTGCCACCTGCTGTCCAATCAAAAGGGATGACTCTTTCTCATTGAAACATCGGGACCAATACCGTGCCAGGTATCTTCTCCTCCCTGCTGGTTTAATGAAAGGGATGTGTGTGTGTGTGTGTGTGTGTGTGTGTGTGTGTGTGTGTGTAAATTTTTGTACAATGTTTGTGAACGTGGGAGAGAAAGTGTGCTGGCAAATGAGAAAGTGAAAGAGAGGACAAGGGATGAGGAGAGAACAGAATTAACTGCAGCAAACTTCATCTTTCACACCAACAAGACATTTCTTAGTGTATTTTAAAAAGAGTAGAAACACTAATTATGTTGATGATTTTGGATGGTAATTCACTTTTTTGTTCTATTTTATTCCCTTTTAATTTTCTCAATCTAAAAGTATGCTGAATTCATGGTCATGAAATGAGCATTTACAAAATTCATGTATTCAACTGATGAGTATAAAGTATTAAAGCTGGATGTGGGCCTGTGACTCTAAAAATGCCCTTCCCTTCAGTAAAAAAAGTATAATAAAAATAGGTCACCATGCATGCTCTTCAATTGTACAATATGTTCCTCCATTATTCAGTGATTATTGAGCAGTTCCAGGATTTATCTCATGACTTCATCTTTTCAGTCTACCCTACTGCTACTCAGGTTAAAGGGGGATTTGTTCAATTCACAAATCAAAATGTGGAAAACTTCTCTAAAAGGAAAGACAACATTAAAAGGATTTTCATACAGTGGATTTTACTGTAAAATAAGATGTGAAGACACATGAACATTTTTCAACTGGAAAGACAATCAGTGTAACGAGTAAACAATCAATCAAAACACACCTCTTCGTCTCTCCAAAACTCTATATCCAAGATATGCTTCTGCACACCGGATCAATGCCACTGTTTGAAATGCAAGAGGGAGTTGCGATGAACCACTAGGCTCTGAGCACTTATCGCGATGTGTAATCCCATTAGACAAGTCCTTTCATCATCATCTCAGGAGAGCTCTAAAAGGAGCTGAAGGGGGGAGCTACACTGCTCTGTCCACCGCCTCATTCAATAAAGTGAGAGATAGAAGAGTGGGCGTGAAAAATATGAAAGATGATAAAAGACATCATAGATTGCATTTCCTCCACTCAATTTTGGTATTCCAGTGACGCTGAATAAATGCACAAATGTGGTGCATGTTGCATTTAATCTATCATGAGCACAGTGTTGTGCAATCTGCTTCCACCATCAATTTATGAAACAGCTTTCTGTTAATAAACTGGTGGCATTAAGAGCAGGCGATTCTACGGGTGGGCCAACAGCAGACAACGGCCCTCCACAGTCTATTTGGAAGTTCAGATTTCTAAATCTCTGCTTTGTCGAGCCCCCATTTGAAGCTCTGCTGTGCACTGTTTGTCTGCAGTGACTAAATAAACATGATGTTTACTGGGGAAAAAAACACTTTTAGCCAAAATGAGCTGGGGAGAGGGGTGATTATTCAAAATGTGGAATTGTTGCACATGAAAAGCTCTCATCCACCAAAAAGCAGGGAATAATATTTATGGGCTACTACCAGCAATGATCGACACTTTCCACACTCAAGTTTCTCCATATTGTCAATAAAAAATTACGTTATGGTCAAAAAAATGCCATAGACAAAACAGAGAAAATATATCATCCTTCAATGCCAATAAAAATTGGAGCCTGGAACAAATCAATTACCTTGGTAGTTCAACCTAAGCCCGTTCAACAACAACTAAATCAGCACTTCATCCATATAAATATATATATGAATCTAATCATTTGGTGTCAGAATCTGATCAGCGTAACACATTGTGGGATACACAATGTGTTTGGCCAGTTCAGTTCCTCTGCAGCAGGGACGGACTGCTGATTCCTGCATTTTCACGCAGCTCGGCTCGGGGTGACCTCTACCGTCCAGAACCCCTCAGGACCAAACACATTCAGCAAAAGAGAGAGCCGGCTCTGCTGCAGCAGAGGGGAGCAGAGAGCGGAGACAAAGCACTGGGGTCAATAGGAAATCTTCCTACAGTAGCCAAACCGTTCCCCTTTATCTAATCATTGCACAGGCAGAAAGCAGGCACCAGGACTGCCGGCATGGTAATCTCTTTCATGCACAGTCAGCAGTTTTCTAAAATCTCATTAGAAAGTTTGTTGTCAACCTGCATGTTAATATCAACATCATGACAAAGAAAGACATAAACTTATGCAGCTGGCTGTTATGTACTGCAAAATTACCTGTCAAATTTTAACCTAGCAATGACTGAAGGAAAACATCTTTATAGTGATGCTAGAGGTTTTTTTTTTTGTTAAATTATGATTAGCTTAAATCATGCATTAATTCTGTGGGAAAATACACATTATCTTACCTGGATGCTTCTTTTTTTCATCTGGACTAAGTAAACAGGCAGGGGTAGGACTTGCTTTTGAGGCCTTGTGAGCTGAGCTGTGAAGTTATCCTGGAGTATTACTCCACCTACTGGTTGAGAAGCAAAGTGGAGACTCATCAGTCTGATAACTGGCATTTCTTTTTCACCACCTCTGCCTTTCTCCAGCCAAATATTACTGACGAGAGTGATATTATGCAGAACAGCACCTTCATAAAAAGCTACTGTTTAGGAGATTGATTAAAATTTAGAAACTCTCTCCTGTATGAATTTTAAACACAGCAGTAATGTAGTATATCCATCAATGGTGTTATGATCCTTGAGGTCCTGACAAAGTTAATTTCCTTATTAAGATATTTATGACTTCACCTTGTAATTTCCCTCCGCTCTGTCCCATGACATTTTGTTGAAAATGTGGACTTAACCTATAAAGCTCAAAGAATGTCTCTTCCACACATGAACAGAGCGGCCCTTTGCACATAACAGAACACAATGGCCACACATGCTGGTGTATTGAGTATTATGGGTGTTTGCTGGTTATCTTGAACAGGTTTTAAACCACACTAAACAATTAAAGGAAGTTCAAGCTTTGGTCGGAGCTATTCCCTCTCACTCTCTTTGCCAGCGAGAAGGCTAAATGTTGAGTAAACCTCTTGGGCTGAGTTTTTCCAACAAGGATGAATTTAATCTGAGATTAGTTCTCATCACAGTTTAGCAAAATCAGGTTTAAAATGACTAAATCCAGATATAAGACTAAGCAGAGCTCTTTTGCATTGAAAACTGATCACTCTTTAATAAATCCAAGTTTATTGATGTAAACCAAAATTGAATAGAGTTTAATCAATATGGACATGCTTGTTTGCCCAAATTGAAATAAATAAATAATACATGCCATCTGGACTTCTGGATGTCTAAAAGAAGGGGGGGGCTTAACTTTGTTTTTGTATTATAAACTTGTTGATGTCCATCCACCCTGTGGAAACATCCAGTGGCAGAAAATCTCACGGCCAGCAGGGGTTGAAACATACAGCTGCATTTCTTTCACTGCCACATTCGACAGCTGGTCCAATCTTCCAAAACAAATTCCGCGTTGAACCGAGAGAAATTCAGCAGCATCATAAAACTCTACTGAGTCTGTCCCTTAACTTTTGTTTTTTGCAAGGAACTTGTTTATTTTGCTGAGTCCATCTAAAAAGCCATTTTAAAAGTTAAGCCTCCTCTAGTGTTAAATTTAAAAGTGGAGTTTAAAGATTTGGTGCAAGAGAATTTAACTGAAACTAGATTTAGAGTAAAAACTAAACTGCAATTAAAAAAAGGTTTAAAAGAGAGCTTTAAACTGAATTTTTCCTCACTTTAAAGTGGTTTTAAAGTTTGGTGTGACAGAATTTAAAGTTAAACCATGATTTAATCATTTTTGTCGGTGCACACCAGCCTTAGTGTGATACGGTCAAAAAGATTCTGTCTGAAAATCAAATAAATTTTCATTTGATTTATAAATTGACTTGATCAGTGCTGAGACTGAATTCTGTAGTGATTTCTGGTGAACTCTGGAAAGTAAAATTCAGATGTGATGGGGCAAACGGGCTGGTCTCCATTAGACACATACCAGTATGACTACTCGCATCCTTCCTTCTGACTGTATTGATGACCTTGCAGATTTTGAGTGCAGTGGATTAAAACTATGCTGACTGTGGGATCAAGAATGGGCTGCATGAAGAGCTTCATCTTCATCAGCTTCATTCATTTTGATTGATCAATGTTAAAGGAAAACTACCTCAAAGTAAAAACAAAAAAAATGTTGGTGCATTGAAAGTGCACTGCTTTTCGGTCTTATCAAACTACAGTGTTTTTACTGGACCTTTCCAACAGAGAAGGGACCAGACGTCCAATGCAGGCACCGCTGACCTGGCAGACACTGTGGAAAGACTGAGCTTACTAACAAAAGCGCTGAAAATCAGAACAGGCAGATATCCACATGCTCACACACTGTTTAACAATGCACCATGAGTAGTATAATTTTTTGTATCATTACAACTGAACACAGCATTACCAGCATCAATCCCAGCTGCAATTTTGCCTTATCACTCATTTCAGACCTAACGGCTATGGCAACAGTGTCGCCCCTGGTTTCTTTGGTGGAAGGAAAAAGCATGAGAGAGATTAAAATACCTATAATTTCTGAAAGGAACAAAAATATTGGGCAGTGTGGTGGATTTTCCTATGGCGAAAGCTGAAGCACTTAGTCTTGTGGCGCAGGGGTGACACTGTTTCACATTAATCAACCTGAAGGAAATGATGGGGTAGGAAGTGATTACAGCAACACCCCGTCTCCCCACCTCCAGGATCTCTGTCCCAGATAGATAAGCCACTCCTGTAGCTAATTTCAAGCAGAAAAGCAGGAAATGTGACAGCGTAGTTTTCCGCTTCCATAAACAAGACGACTGCCAGAGTCAGCCGCCAGTCCTGTGTGCCTCTGGGCTGAGTCTCCCTCCAAGGGAGACAGACACTGACAGAGAAAGTAAGCGAGCGAGGGACGGGAGAGGGAGAAAAGTGAGAGGACAGGAAAAAGTAGAGGCAGAAAGACAGGAAAATCCATCAGGAGAAGAGAGACGGGCAGGAGTTGACAGAGGAAGAGGAGAAGGGAGAAGAAAAGAGTAAACTACAAATCGAGTCTCTCTTCTTCTCCTCTAAAAGAGCAGTCATGGCTGAAAACAACACAAATCTGTTTCTGGAAATACTTCAGTCTTTTGATGCTGGTAAGTTGTTTTTTTTCCTAACTTACCCTCTCTTTTAGCTGGTCTTTTTCATGTGGGTTCTCTGATTGGCAAAACTCTCCTCTCTCAGGAATTCAAGCTTTAATCGCCTCTGGAATAGATACAATATGTGGCCCTGGTTTCTTTAGAAGATTACTTCATCCAACTACTTAGAATATTTAAATAACCATTTTTCACAGTTACTCTCAGCAGATCTGTAAGGTACTGATGTGTTGTCTTAAGAGTTTTTTTTCTCACTCTGTTTTTTCCAAATGTCATTTCCAGATGACTTTTGACCAGTGTCTCCTTTCCCCAAATTTAGAGAAGAAAAATGTTGCTGTGGAAATATGGTCTGGCTGCAATGTAGGGTCAATGTTATAAACGCTTAACTATATTGAAAGGAAATTAATTTGTTTTCCCTGGCAGCAGTCCAGTGGGATTTGTCTTAGCCGCTGCATTCTCTCTTTTCTCTCAAGCACGCTTAAGTCGGCATTACTGCTTCCAAGGCAGAGCAAAAAGTCAGTGCCTTTTTTTTTTTTGCGGGAATGAAATGCAATGAGTTTGTTGTCTCTGAAAAAAACTTTCTCTGGTAAACATGAAAGAGGAAAGCCTGTTATTATTTTGTCAAGGGGCACCATCTTACTTGATGTTGTTGTTGGCAATCCTCTGCTTGTTACAAACAGATGTTTTTTGTAATCTTGGTAAGGGCATAGACTCTAATTAAAATTCCTTCCATTCCCAGGGAATGATAAAAGAGACAATAAGGCAAAACGTTATTAAGGTTAAAGTGAATTTAGACATATTGCATGTACATAAGCATTATCAAACTGTTGTCCTTCACAGTGTGAAGAACAAATAAACTAATGCCGTACACAAATCACTTAGAAGATAAGAATACATCCGTCAAAATACATATCACAAAATATAATTCATGGTATGTTTCTCTCTTCACAGTCCCTCTCATCATAGCTTTCTGTGTGTCCATGGCGGTGGGCTTGGTCTTGGGGGCCATAGTTTACGTGATCTTAACCTGGATGTCCCGACGCAGGGCGGGCTCAGCCAGAATCACCCGCCGCCCTCCTCGCCAGTCACGCACGTCTTCCCGCAACCGCCCAGGCTTTAACCGCAACAGCAGCTACGACCGGCGCAGCAATAATAGTTTGGTCAGCGCGGCCTTCACCTTCCACCGCCAGACTTCCTCGCCGGATCACCTCGACCCACTGGGGCACAAACCCAGCTTCAGGGCCTCCACCTTCCACCCTCTGCTCCAGTGCAGCCAGATCGCTAGGGAGGCAGAGGAGGGGAGCCAGACCACACTGCCTCGTACGCCGACTCTGACCATGTCGACTGGATCAGGTCAGACAGCAGCCCAGCCAGCTGCCACCCCACCCAGGCCCGAGTCATTTTGGGGGAACAACGGCCTGAGGGGTTTCCACGCCACACAGACCCCTCCTCCAGCTTATGAGAGCATCATTAGAGCTTATCAGGAAACATGCACCTGAGAGGATTGACAGCACCAAGCTGTCTCTTACTAAATGAGCCCAAAAGTTGGAAGTGAATTTACAAATGATCCTGGACTAAATCTGTACTGATTTATAGGACCAGGTGGAGCTGAGCGGAGTGAACACGGACATCAAGATCAACTGAAGCCCTGCTCAATGCAATAGCACTCAACAACAATCAGTTTTGTACGTGCTTTGGTTAGTTAATATATATCTGGTGTTGACATAAGCATACTGGTCTATCATCATTCAATATTGATGCTAAATATTCAAAAACAGTCACTCAGCAAAGTGGCAATAGTTGCTTATGAATAAATGTGTTCCTTTTAAATATTGGCAATCTACATTTAGTGGTGATTGACACTCATGTGCTTGCAAAAAACATGTTTACTTTCAACAAGCCAGAAATCTACAAATACATAATGGTGACTGGGCATTTATGCTACAAGGCAAGACTTCTCCTTGGACCCTGCTGATTGTTTAATAACTATGCAAAAGAGGAAATTATTGTGTATGTGTTCAACAAAGAAATGCGCGTTTCTGTGTTAACCTGTCATTGATAAACTGATGTGTAGAGGCAGCTTTAAACTCATTTGATGTTTTATTTGCTGCCTCAAACATGTTTGTTTTTTTACAGGGCTGTGGTATGTGGGTGTGTGTGGCATCCAAAGTAATTTAGCATGTCTCAGTGTGTGTGTGTGTGTGTGTGTGTGTGTGTGTGTCTGCATGTACAGTAGAGTGTGAGAATGAGATGCACAGAAAAGTACTGTGTCAGAAGTTATTGTATTTTATATTTGAATGCTCATAAGTTAATGCAATAAAAGCAAGTTTCAAAAGACAAATGAGTTTTCCATACAAAGTCTATGGTTTGTGGGCTGCTTGCTGGCACCAGGAAGTGCCCCTATGTGAGACAACACAAAACAGAGACACAATAACACTAAAATATTACAACCCAATATAGTAGTCATCAAAAGAAATACTACCTTTAAACGTAGTTTCATTTTTCATAACTGTGAGATTGTGATGTTCATGTGCAATATTGCATTATGAGGTTATCTATTGGTGGATAGAAAAAGCAACCTAATACAACACCCCCACAAACTACAGTCTGATCAGTCTGCCAACAACTCAACAACTCCTTCATTGAAAATGATAGACAATGGTTTATATTTAATACACGACTCTTGAACTACAGGGGTTTTCATTATTTTGTCCACACCCTTTAAAGAGACATTCACTTTAAACAGTATGACCACCGTATGGCATCTCATTTCTGCCAGTGAGATAGGAAAAAAAAATCCTGCATGTCATTATGAGAAACTTTCTTGAAAATAATGACTTGGTTCAAAACAATGACTTAATATGTAAAAATTATGGAACCTCAATTCTGTCTAAATCAAAATAATGAGAAATCATTTTTAAGTTACATCTTTATTTTTAGTTTTAAGATACTAAGTCATTATTTCAATATAAGCTAATTATTTTGATACTTCAAAATACTATATGATATTATCTTATTATTATTGAGTCACAATTCTGAGATACTAGGTCATGATATCATTTTAAGATTCTAATGCGTTATTTTAAAAAGTTTCACATGTAAATAACTTTTATATCCGGAAAACAGAAAATGTTAAATATTGTTTTGATATTACTAAGAGGCTCGCGTTCTTTGCGCCGGATGACGTATTATTTGTGAGACAAGTTTACCGTGTGTTTGTGAACACCGGGGCGCTGCAGCCACGGAGACCAATACAGTGGTTCTTTAATAAACCTGTCGGCCGATAAACAAGGTAATGTCACCGGTCAACAGCGGAGAAAAACAAACCAAAACAGAAGTTTAATGTTTCTGCTGTTTACTATAGTTAGCGCTGGTGAGCTGTGAAAATGAAACGTTAGCTAAAAAGCTACATCCTGAAGTTTGAGTTAGCTGACAGACACTTTAGCTCGAGCCGCTGTTAACCCGTAGAAATAAATGTTAAAGGTATGAGCATTACAAGGCTTATTGTAGTGCGACATAAAGTTGAATGAATGGGGTTAAACTGACACAGCTGACTGTGATGTTGCTATTTTTAAGTTAACTGCGGCTGAGTCAGCTAGTGTTAGCTAAGAGGATTTGATTTGGATGTTTTGGTGCCTCACATTGCTTAGTTTACTTTACTTAAGATTCCTTAATTTATGTCGTTAGTAGGTTACATGTTGGTGCTGCCGCTTGTTTGGTCATAAAAGACTAAAAGACATAAAAGAGCAGCTGGATCGCCAGAGCAATTCTGTACGTGTTTTACATGAGATTACCTTTAATCGCCGGTGAAATGTCTGATTCTATAACATTTATATTTCTGGTGAGAGACATTTTCAGACCACTTTTTGTGGTGGTCCGATTAACTTAGTCCCAACATGACATGCAGGAGGAGGATGTCTGCTGCAGCTCTACGTTGGATCCGCTGTCGGAGGCTGAGTACAGCTGGGCCACCGGGAGTCAAGAAAGTGTTTCAGTGGAAAGATTTAAGTAAGTTTTCCGACGTTACTGGGCTTTGTGAGCACTTTTAGGCAGGTTCAGACTCACATCTAATATAAATCCTCTGTCTGCTTAAATATAGGAAAGGTCGCAAAAGTAACTGGTGCAATTGTCTTGGGGTAAGCTCCAGTATTTACACACATATGTTAGTTAATGCTTGACTTGAGTGGCTCGCTCACTCACCACCACCACTGTGCCATAGCTTATCCATTATCTTTCTGCAGGGGCTGTCTTTTTATTACTTATGAAGTGGTGGCCTTGGACAAGGCTGTGACCATTGACACCAGAGTAATTCTTCAGGAGAAGTACAAGTCCTACATCTACCTGAGAACCACTTCCTCAGACGAAAAGGAGAACCTTACTACAGGTACTGAATGTTATTCTCCTTCTGTAGGCTGAAGGTAAAATACTAGTATTTTGAGTATCTTTTTGTTGAGATGTATTGTTTTTGTCATATTTCCTTGGCCAGCTGGATGACATCTAGAAAAATGCAGAGTGGCTGTATTCATGTATTGTATGATCACAAAATCATACAGAATTTGCTACGTCCAGGTGCCCAGAGGCATCTGCTATCATTACTTCCTGTCTTTCCTTCCGTTCCCGCTCTACTATTTCCTGCTCGCGGATATAGTTCAATGTGGTGACTGATCTCACTTCCACTGGTCAAGGTTCTCTTATTTACTGGAAACAATCACCTACCAACCTATACTGTGATACCAACACAAACAAACAGTGACGAAATAGCTTGTGTTTTCTTTGTAGTGTTTTTATAGAAATGAAATTCACTGTCTTTTCCAGGATTCACACACAAAGCAAGGAGGGAACTTCATAAAGCAGCAAGGCGGTTTCTAGAAGTCTCATCCAGGCTTTTCCTGCAATCACTTGATGGTAAGAAGCCACACATTTTTATAATAAATTACCAATTCACCTGAACATCACATTTAAAGTACACAGTGTGAAACTGCATTACACTGTTCCTCAGCTGTCTAAGCTTGGAAAGCAGAAGTTGTTGCCAATAGAAGCACAAATATTTATTCTCAGAAAAATCCAATGGCCCAGTCATTTTTGGCCGAAGGAAACACCTGCATTGAGCACGCACATCCTGTTTTCAGTGTCACATAGTTTCTGCATTAATGTTTATATTGTGCAACTGGCTGATTGATAAAACTGTATTCATCACTTATGACTTTTACTTATGAATGCGCACATTATATAGATATTTGAAAGCATTTTCATGAAACGATGGTCTAGTAAGACATCTATTAAATTAACATTTTACTTTTTATAAACAAATAGCTGCCAAGTTGACGACACATGGTTTGAAACAACAAGGTTTGTGAGAGTTAGCTGTTGTAATAGAGTAAAAGTGGTACTCTAGATACTGGTAGTTAGTCATGATAGATACGGTTTGACATGCAGTCCAATAAAATCTTTGTAGTTGTAGAACCCTTAATTCGCTCTGGTTTGTAGATGTTCAGTCAGTCAGTTTGTCTTCTATTTGTATGTGTTAGAGCACTTTACTCACGTGGATGCAGACCCACATGAAGTGGCGCTTTGGGTCCTACTGAAGAGGACACAGTCGGCCAATAAAGCCGTCAGACTACAGGCTGTACAGGAGCTTGCAGACAATCATCATTGGCACGGTACAATACTTAGAAACTGCTGCATAAGTTTACAGATTATACAACAAGTAAAGTGAGGTGGTACTAGTTCACAGCTGTTGTCAATAACGCAGACTACCAGTACCAGACAGCATCCCAGGTTATTGACCTGCGAACATCAGTGGGTCTGGCCCGGACACCTCTAGTAGATCTTAGATTCTTCCTGCGTTCACCTGCACTGCGTGACCTGGAGGATGTAAGTATCTCTATAGAACTGTCTATTATGTAGAATAGGGTATTGCATGTGTAGCTGTGAATTTTCAAGGGATGCTAGCAATTAATAACTAAAATGTGTGGACTTCTTCACAGGGTTTTTCAGCAGAGGATGGACTGAGGCAGCTGCTGGGGTCTCTGCCTCAGTCTGAGGTGGACAAATGTGTTCAGTACTTCACGTCACTGGCCCTCAGAGAGAGCACCCAGTCCTTGGCAGCACAGCGGGTAACGGAGATTCACACGTGCATTCACACATTTGGAAAGTCACTACTTAGAACACAAAGCAACAGGAGAAAACTCTTTATTCAAAAAGGTCGTAATTTAAACCTTTCTCCTCTTCTTAATGTATACTAAAGCTCTCCTATGTTGCAGGGTGGTTTATGGTGCTTTGGAGGTAATGGGCTTCCTTATGCCCAGAGCCTCACCTCTGTTCCCTCTGAGAAGGTGGAATCCTTCTGCCTGCAGGCACTGGTACAGCACTCAAAGGTAATGAGGGTCATTTTGCAACTAAACCTGTTCTAGTCTTGAGGGAAGTTGTCTAATTCCTTTCACTGAACTGATTATAATTATTGGCTAAAGATTAGTGTTGTCAGAAATAGATTTTTCTCTACATATCAATACTGAATATTTGAAAATGGTTTCAGTACTGATTTTCCTCAGTATTGATACTCCCCTACCAGCCGTTCTCTCTTCTCCAACACACACACACACACAGCGCCAATCTGCTGTCACTCCCTAGTCGTCAAATACTGGCACTTTGTGGTTGATACCACTGTCCACCTAGCCCTGCCTTCTGTCAATTACTCACGGCACTGTCTTTTCTCACTCAGCTCAGTCACTCCAGTTGTAGAATAATAAAGATGGAAAATGTCAGGCTTCCACCACTGGCTTGGTTAACAAAGGAAACAGCGGAGTGCTTCACATTTGAGGCAAATGAGCAAGGAAAGACAGAGAATACAAGCACACCTACAAGCAAGTGATGTTCCAGAGCAGTGCTAACGAAAGGTGCCAATACAACACATTTCGCAAAGCACCAAAGGACTGACACACTGACTTCTACAAAGAGATTGGAGAGTTTGGTAACAGCTGTTTCATTGAAGCATTACACAAGGTGGCCAAGTAAACTGGTAAAGTTGTTGTCGGCAAACAGCTGTTTGTAATTAAAAGCTAAGTCTCAGACGGCAGAGTTTCATTTGATAGAAAAAAAAACTTTGACTATGATCAAAAGAAAACAAACTTAGATGCTATTTTGCTCATCTAGATTAGACAATTTATTCTTCAACAGTTAAATAGCAGCCAATCTTGTCAGTGGTATTGAAATTCGTAGAGAGTATTGATATTTTTCAAGGTTTTATATCAAAGCTTAAAATTACAGTATTGTGGCAACACCACTAAAGATCGAAGTGCATTCAGCAGCACATTTTGTTCATCTACTTTTAAAAGTAAAAGCTAATTTACTTAAACACAAAGCATCTTTTAATTTTACTTAATTTGACTCTTCTCATCTTTAATTGTATACAGTGAACACTGGATTTTAGATGTTATTGTTTTCTGAACAGAAGCAACTATTACTTTATTACACTGTCAGATAACAACCTCAGTGGGTTGGACAAACTCCAGTGGAGACTGCATCTGATCTTTGAATGCTAGGTAAGATGAAAACATGTTGCCTGCAGGTCCAGAGCCACTGTGACCACATAGTTGCCAACGGTGGTCTGCAGCTGCTCCAAAGGGTTTATCAGCTTCGCAGAGACTCCTTGAAGATCCAGAGGAACATTGTTCGTATCATAGGGAATTTGGCACTCAACGAGAGTGTTCACCAGGCCATAGGCCAGTCTGGTAAGTCTGCAGCTCATCTAATTATTCCATAGAGCAGCGATCACTTACTGGCAGACTTTGGTTTAATCCAGACCACTAGAGGCTTCCATCTGCAGAAAATAAGTGTGCTCAAAGCCCATTATGAACAGTCTACATGGATCATCTCTCATTTCCTCACAGCACAACAGTGAGCTTGAGACTACAGTGGATTTTAGGAAAACAAAGTCATTTACAGTTGGGTAAATGGTAAAGGAGTGTATGAAGGCTGTGTCTGAAACATTTAATAAAATAAAAAAAAACATTAAAAGTAAATACTATTCAAGAATGAGCAATGAACATTTACATGCCTGTTTGAGAACTGGACTGACCCGATTCATCCAGGTTCCAAATGCTAATAGGAAAGGGAAAAGCTAATTTGAACTGAATTAGAGAAAAAGAGACAATAAATGTGGTTGTCATGATGATGTGAATTCTTTTTTAAGCTAAGAAGTTTATGTTATCATTTTAAAGTGATTGTTAAGTTCAGTTCAGCCTAAAAAAGTACTCCCACCATCAAGGGTTCTCGTTGTTTAGCACCTTGACTAGGTGTGTAGAGGATGCCACTAAAAACAAGATCTGCGGTCTGTTCTGGTTTAAATTTCATCATCAGATTATAAATATTAATGTTGTCAGCTCTGCTATCAGCTGTTGATCAACCCAGACATGCTTGACTTTATTCATACTTGTTTGTGTGTTTCAGTTTTAATACTCTGTCTCAACTGTATTAACTGAAAACTTAACGGCAGATTATAATGAATCAAATTTTTTTTTTTTCTTCCTTACCTATACAACACCTTCAGGCTGGGTGTCTGTCCTGGCTGAGGTGATGCAGTCTCCTCATGCCATGCAGGCGTCTCATGCGGCCCGTGCTTTGGCCAACCTGGACAGAGAGACAGTGAAAGAGAAATACCAAGATGGTGTATATATTCTCCACCCACAAACACGTGGCAAGTAGGAAAACGATCATCTCATTCTATCATTTTATATAACCTATTAATGTCATTTTATTCTATATGTAAAGCAACACCTGTCTTTGACTGTTTATTTCCAGTCAGCCAATCAAAGCAGATGTGCTCTTCATCCATGGGATTCTCGGGGCAGCTTTTAAGACATGGAGACAGAAGGACCGCAGTACGTTAGAAGAAGAGGAGGCGCAAAGCAGTGGCGATTACTCAGAGTGCTGGCCAAAGGTGCAAAATCAAACTAATCCTTCCACTTATTACTGAGGAGTGTTATGGATCACCATGAAAGTGTCTTTCTGTGTTATTTTCCTCCTACAATTAAATGAAATCTTTGGAACTACTATGGATTGGTCTTTCTGGCTATATGGGACATTCAGTAGTGTCTGATCTACTCAATGGAATGAGAAGTCTCACACAGATTTTGTTTAATCTTGAGGAAATGAATCATCTCTCACTGTTTGTTCTTCTCCTCTTGTTTACAGTCATGGTTGGCCGCTGACTGTCCAAATCTAAGAGTACTGTCAGTGGAGTATGACAGTCACCTCAGTGACTGGATGGCCCAGTGCCCCGCTGAAAATCAGAGGTGAGGAATCTGAAGTTTCTTTGTTTGTCTAGCAGTGTTTAAGTATAAAATATTATAAGACTGAGCAAGTACAGGACCATTATGTTTTTTCTGTTACTGGAGAAATATTTTTATTACTTACTAATAGTGATTTATCCAACAGCATCATTACTTAAAGTTAATCAAACCTCCATACTTGTGAACTTAAACGTTGTATTATCAAAAATGTTCCAGTATTCATTATGAAAACCCCAACAGACTTTCAGTGAGCAAACTGCTGATACACTCTTTTCCTTTTGTCCCTTCAGGACGTCGTTGGCCTACAGAAGTCAAGAGCTGCTTAAAAAGTTAAAGCTGGCAGGAGTAGGAGAGAGGCCTGTGGTCTGGGTAGCCCACAGTATGGGAGGTATTTTGTTGTAACTTTCCCTCCACAAGCATGTCAGATTATTACTTGAATCCCTTGAACACAACATAAAAAGCGGCTGGTTTTATTTCAATCCTAGATGTGATTGCATTTGTCTGATTTAAAGTATTGTCTTGCATCTTATTTTTCCATCAGGACTGCTAGTGAAGAAAATGCTACTGGATGCATCCGAAGACCCAGATATGCACGGGCTGTTAAAAAACACCAAGGGTATTATGTTCTATAGTGTTCCTCACCGTGGCACCTCTATGGCAGAGTACTCAGTCAATGTCAGATATCTCCTGTTTCCCTCTGTAGAAGTCAGAGAACTCTGTAAAGGTAAGTGAAGCTAAATTTATTCTGAGGTCTAAGACTATTTGTGTTTCGTGGAAATTGTTCGATGTCGACTATGAGTCTTTGTGCATGTGTTTAAGACTCACCAGCACTGCGCAACCTGAATGAGAACTTCCTGAATATGGCCAAAGATAAGGAAATTAAGGTGTTGAGCTTTGCAGAGACGCTGCCCACTAACATCGGTCCCATGATCAAGATACTGGTGGTGCCAACACAGTCAGCAAGTATGAAACTACACCACACTCCACACTACATCTATCTATTCTGTTTTTATTAAATATGACGGTATGGGGAGGGGGGGGGCAATATGTCTGTAATCTCGCTACTTTTAGCTTTATCTTGAGCCCACTCTGGTTTGTTTTCAGATCTCGGCATCGGGGAGCTCATCGAGGTGGACGTAGATCACCTCAACATCTGCAAGCCAGAGAAGAAGGACTCGTTTCTGTACAAGCGCAGCCTCCAGTTCATCCAGGAAGCACTGCAGAGCTACATAAGCCACTGACTGAAATATATGAACACACTGATACAATCTACTGTTTACTTGAAATAGGAGAGAGCACTGTCACCCACCCATCCCTAAACCAAATGGAGACATAACTGCCTCTTCCTGTACTACACTGACTTAACCACTAATGTGATGGTAGTATGATTAGAGAGATTGAATTTATGTTACATATTGATTTCTGTGAAGACTTGTGATGACAGAATCATGGGTGCTTATTTTGTTCTCCTTTTTATCCTCAATTAGTCTGTCATTAGTAAATCCAATGAATTTTAAAGACCTTTAGAAATTTTAAAGAACATAACTGCAGTGTTTATAAGGATGAAAATTGATTCTACATTTCATTTTTCTGGCACTTTTTTCCATTTCATCTTAGACATACAAGTTTAACATATGGCACACAATTCTCATCTCACTTTACTGACTTAAAGATGCACTGATTGCCATCAATGCTCCTCTGTATTTTTGACCAGAGCAATAGTTTAAGAATTTATTTTTATATTTATGTATTTTATTCTAAACACAATATGACACATAAGTCGTATTGTCTGCCAAAACATGTTCCTTCCTGAACCTTACCTCATCTACCTGTATTAATATTAGTTCAGGTTGCTTTATTTATTTGTATTGGACTAATCAAACAATTGGTGTATAATCTCCATGTGTTTGTAGCCCAAATTGCCACTAGCAATGCTGACAAATAAATTTATGAAGTTGGAGGCTTTATTTGATTTGCCTATGTACTGAATCATTTGCACAGTCAGTTCTTCAAAGGTTAACAAATCTAACTGGATAAACTGCGAGATAGAATAAATCTCTTCAATGTCTGATGTTTC
Source organism: Amniataba percoides (assembly GCA_037176925.1). NCBI lineage: Eukaryota > Metazoa > Chordata > Actinopteri > Centrarchiformes > Terapontidae > Amniataba > Amniataba percoides. The sequence continues at coordinate 9,242,131 of JBAJHX010000031.1, read as the reverse complement.
TGCACTGTAACAACACTCAGTGGCCACATTGTTAGGAACCATAATTTTTTATTTATTTTTGTTGACTTTGTCTGAAAATGGACCAATTTATACTATATATAGAGGTAGTTAGAACACCTCTGAATACAAGGTAGTCCAGTACAAAAAAACTTTTATACTAAACATTACAAACTTTGTAAAGCTAGAATTGATGGTAGAGCTGTTGCATTGAATTGCATTAGACAATACAGGTACACCTAATAAAGTGGCGACTGAGAGCATATTGTTGTGGGTGTGTTAGACTGGGAAAATGTTGTAAAGCACTGAGGGTGACTGCTTTGTTCTATTGTGCAATACTCATAAAAGCACTCACTACACATGAATTAGTTAAAGTATGGATATCTAACCATGTGGTATATTATATCGCCTTAATGGTACTGATTAGAATTGAAATATAGGAAGAAGGGGACGTAAAAATAACATACCATCCTATAATATACAATATTTATGCTTAGTGCGCTGCTTAGTATCACTGAAGATTGTCCCTCGTTACACACCGTACATCGTCCCTTAGTGCTGCGAATTATTAGCAGAGTAAACAAGCGCAGCTAACAGCTTGGCGAAAGTAAGTCTCGTCTTTGTCTTTGTTTGTGGCCATATACCTGAATACTCATTGGCAGTTTGTTCTCTTCAATATTTGAGCACGTTAGCAGAGTATCTCTGGAGTTACGTCATAATCGTGGCGTAAACTGAACTAAATTAATGTTAGCACTAGCATGCTAACAGGTTCAAATAAAGAGTCAGCGTGTTTATAAATTAAAGTGAATTAACTGTTAACTTACTTAGTTAACGGTTACTGATATTATATAGACCTAAACATGTCTAACATTTAAATGTTTACTTACTGGAAGTTACTGCCCAGTCTGAGTTAACCAGTTACAGCTGCTCTTGTGTAGGTCGGTCGCATTTGATTGTATTTATTGTTTACTGTGTTGTAGGTTTTCATCATTTTTTTCTGCACCTGTCAACATGGTCAACGTACACAAAGGGGTGCTCGTTGAATGGTAAGGCAAAGTGTAAGATACGATTTAAGATTTGATTTATTATCATATGCACAACAACTACATGGAGTGGTCGCTGGCAAAGAAATTCTTGAGTCTCCGGCTCCTTAAACAGTGTTCAAAATACTTTGGAAAAAGAGGCCATTTGTGTAAAAGAAAAATGGATATAGAAATAAATTTAATAATCGTAGCAATACAATAAAGTAGAGTAATAACAGTAATAAGTGTATTGAGTGTTTACCACTTGTGTGCAGACTGTAATGACTTATAATTATGTTCCCTCTCTTGGACAGTGACCCTGCCATGAAACAGTTCCTCCTCTACCTGGATGAAAAGATGGCTCTGGGAAAGAAGTTCATCCTCAAGGACCTTGATGACACACACCTGTTCATCCTGGCAGAGGTGGTTCAGACTCTCCAGGAGAGAGTTGGAGAGTTAATGGACCAGAATTCATTTCCAATCACTCAGAAATAACACTCAATTTTATCCATTTTGGACTTTGGACTATTTAAGTTTCTTTCACTGAGCATGGTTTGTTTTAAATGCAGACTGAAATGCTTGAGTTTTTTTTGAATGTGTTTCTTTTTTGTTACATTAATGTGAAAAACCTTTTAATTAAATTCTGAAAAAGCACATGTTATTACATGTTTGCAGAGTATGTGTATGTTGTGTTGCCTTCATGTGTGCTGTCCTTTAATTGTGTCCATTATGAAATGTGTTTTTTCAATCTTTACATTTAAAAGGCTGATTTGAATTGTCCTCAGCATCTGTCTTTTTGTTATGGCACTGTGAGAATCAAAGAATCAAAATATAGAACTATAAAAAGACAAAGGTGCACTGGGCTTTAGAATTTGGTGTTATTTTTCAGTAAATTCGACAGCAATAATGCTCTTTTCACATTTTATGTAACTTTATTGAGCTTTGAACAAAAAAAAAACATGACTTGATGCAGGTTTGATGAAATTTAAGACTATATAATATAAAAGCCAGAATTCTTAGAAACACTGATGTAGAGAATCCAAATTAGGAAAATCTATTTAGATAAACTTTAATCACATTATGTCAACTAATTTAACCAATAAACAGTGTTAACTGTAAATGCCTTTAGTTGACATAACATTTCAAAGAAGTGTCTACACTGCCAAGAAAATACAGTTATACCTTTAACATTCAAATTCAATGTTATTGTTTTCCTGAGACAGTCACATTTAGAGACATCACTGAAGAAAAAGGTGAATGAGCTTTTAAAGCACTGTCACTTTTGTCTGTAACTGAAATGGTATATTAGATAAATGCAGCTGGAAAGTAACTAACAAATCTACTAAACTGCCTGCAGGTTAAATCCTGTAATCCTCACAATCTCATCAAAATATTTCTTAAACCTAAAATAACTTCATTATCATTATTATCATTAGCACCAATCATGTATCCTAAACTTGGGGTTGACAATACCTTAATATATACGAATCACGCAGCCCAAACATCACCAAAGCATTCTTAGTGTAATTTCCATATAACGAGAATAATGACTCCTCCTGCATTTACTCACTCACACATATCAATAACATTCAATACCTAGATCGCTGGTTAAATGTTACTTTCACAGAGAGAGGGGGTGCACCGTTCCGGGAAGTACTGCAATACCAGGTCGATGCGCGGAGTGGACGGAGCAAGCCCCTATTCCATCTCCCTGTTCCAAAAATCAATTTAATATATGGTCCCCGGGTAGGGGACGTATCAGATATTAAACTGATAAGAACAGATACTACACTTGATCTTAGCCAAAAGGCCGAGAAGCGATACCGAAGAAAGTAAGGAGAGGGGGAGTCATTCTGCTCACTGTGACTCTCACTCACGGTTCAATAACACTTCAGTATTTACAAAAACACACCAACAAAGAGCAGTGACGATGTTTGATTTGTTTAAAACGGATCGGCTTAAAAGACTCTTTAAAGCGTCATTTTACTCAAGAAACATTACAACACAGAGAAAACTGCTTAAATCCACTTCTGGTCACGCGACGGGACGCTGCCCAATGAGACTTCTCTACGAAGCAACAAAATTAAGTCTTCATAGTTTTACAGTGAAGAATGAATCGTTTGTTTCTTCAGTCAAACTATGTGATTTAGACTGATTATAATTACTTTTAACAACCAGCTGGTGTGTATGGACCAAATTATTTAAAAAAAAAGTTTACCTTTCAGAACTGGCGCTTTCACAGAGACACGTTGACCTGTGTCTCCCTCTGGTGACGGAAACTACGCAGAAAAATGAACGTTCATACTGACAGCTTGGGAGTGAGAAAATGTGTCAACTTAATCAAAACATTACGTAGAAATACTTTATTACAATCTATCCATCGATAAATTGATAAACTCCGGAGCATCAAGTTAACTGTAGCTTGGTTTAAACTTCCGGCTCTTTTAGTTTTCAAAATAAAAGTTGTAATGGCAACAATTGATGTCCACATTCCGAGGCTCACAGCAAAACGACAGTCATCACTAATGTATGCCCTATTTGTGCTTATTGTTGTTGTTCTTTAGATATATAGTGCAGTCACACCAAACCATCCTCTATTCCATCCTCTACCATCCCTATCTATATGTCAAAGTCAAGGCCCGCGGGCCAGATCCGGCCCCTAACACAATTATATCCGGCCCGCGAGATCATTTTACATTGATCTATTAATATTGTTATTAATGGCCCGGCGATATGAAGCGCTGATAACACACAAACTACAGATCCCATAATGCAGCGCAAC
>JBAJHX010000031.1:9209682-9230923 GCA_037176925.1 Amniataba percoides | reverse complement strand
AAAACATAAGCTCTTACAGGGAGAGAGAGAGAGAGAGAGAGAGATATATGTATATATATATATATATATATATATATATATATATATCTCAACACCCTGCACATCTATTGAATGAAATGTAAAAAAAATGTTTATGAAGTCTACTCAACTCCCTATTGATAAAAATGCAAATCCAGCTCATTTTTTAAATTTTCATTAAAAGATCACCTGAAAGTTTGCTATGTCCACTTTGTACTGATAGGTAGGGTCTTGGAGTTCATTAACCCTGCAAATTCAGAAAAGAGGAGAGAGGGGAGGTCCTTTCAGCCATTTTATAATTCCCAATTTGAATCAGGCTGTTAGTGGCCAGCGAGGTCAGACTTACGTTTGCCATATGCCCAGTGTGACTGCTGAGAGCCACAGAAGACCCACAATGATCAGCTTGGGCAGGTAGAACGTCAGACATTTCCTCTCACCCTGTGGCAACGGCATCATGACATGACATTCATAATGAGCTGTGAATGAAAACGTGCAGTTAAAGTACAAGGAGTAACGCTGGACCCACCTGAACCCTGATGCCGTGATAAACACAGAGCCAGAAGAGCAGCAGGGCGCACAGAAACAGAGCCTGAAAGAAGGCGTCCAACGTCCCTGGAAACCAGCTGTTCACCAGGAACGACAGCGGGAAAAATGGATCTGCAAGAACATGTAATGAGCAACACGTATGACCTTAAGGAGGGAGGTCTTTTAAACTGGACAGGACACGTGTAAAATCTACACCCGAGACATGAAACTGCAGTTCTTTTCCTATAAATAATGGCAGTACAATGAGGATACCAGACTATACATGTGAGCTACCTGATGGGTGTATTAAAAAGAGAAAAATGTGAGGAGCGATTATATCACAAGCTCACCGTTGTAGAGTAACAGCAAAGGGAGTAGGATGGACATCCACTTCTGTTCGATGCCCCAATCCCTCATAGAAAATTTCCTCAGTGAGTGTGCAAACATACACTGGGACATGCAAAGATAGAAGAAGCATTTTTAAGTCATACTGAAATATTGATCAGGTAAAGGTCATTGAGATTAGGCCTTAAAAGTAATCTTTGCTCTTACAGTCACCATGAAGGTCAACACCACAAAGACAAACCGGAACCAGATCTCCACTTGCGAGAAGGTGGCGTTATACATTTTCCACTGAGGAGGGAAACAAAAGAGTAAAAAGCCTGTGACTGACCTGGGAGCTGACATCATTTTGAAGATAAAACAAAAACAAAGACAAATATCAGAGACTTCATTTCATGAGCTGTCATCAAATAACTGAGTATTCGTCATTTACCGCAAACTTGACTTTGATTTCATATGTGATATTTTCAAGGCCTTTGAAGCTGACTATCGCCTGGTACTGGGTGTAGTTCAGATAGCCCAAATGGAGCAGAATGATCTCATCACACTTCTGTACAGAGAGACAGAAAGAAGAAACACACCGCGTCACTGTTGGTTCAGCCAGCAATCACACGGTACCGCACATCGATGATCTAACATTATGTCCAAATCCAATACTACGCTCACCACTCCAACCTCATTTTATACCATAAATAACATTTTATACACACACTGCTATGCTGCTTGCTTCTGACTGACTAAATGATTTGAGAGATGGCTGCTTCATTGATTGACACTTACAGCCCCGCAGTGTAGTGTTCGCGATTTCTGGTGCACTTTGTTGATGTGCTTCATGCTGGCATCTTGTATCACTCCCTTTAGCTCCACATTGATCTCAAAGGGCTGCTGGAAGTCTCCCACTGACATGAACAACAAAAAAATAAAACAAATAAACAAAAGCAAACATGTTGTTAATAACCAAAGCACAGGTTTGTTTATAAATTAACAACAAGAAAAAGCTATTTCAGATGTGTCATGTTCAACTGTCAAGGTACACAGCTGTTATAAGTAGCTCACTCTGCGTTCTTACTATTGCTGTGTTCAGCCTGCATCACACAGGTGAGCCATAGCTGCTGGTTGTAGGTGGTGAGAGGTGGAGAATTTAGACGGAAGGGCCCGGTCTGAAAACACACAATGAATGACATAATTAATTTACCAACATTTAAATGGATACTTGTCAGTGGAAATCGTTATAACATTCATGATGCAGGGCAAAGATGTAATCACATGTTAACAAAATACAATACATGAATAGTGGAAGGGTTACAGGTTAGAATCGCCAGAAAAAAAACAATGTGATACTAATAAATATTCAAACACATATGCAGGAATTCAATCAGGCATTTAAGACATAACAGCAACATAAGTGATGTCAACAATCTGTACGAAGCTACTTCAACAAAAGAAGGATAAGCATTACAGACACTGATAAATTGGAAAGTAGTGCACCAATCCATCGTCACGAATGCACTTGCATTATTGCAGAAATGAAATTAGTGCATTTATTACAAGGATCCCAGATAGGCATGTCAAGTGGCACTGATAGGCACTGCTTGTCATTATGGCAATGCACCTTTTTCATCTTACCTTAAGTGAGGAGTTTTTGAGCAGTTCACCATCACGCTCCTGCTCAGAAATAATCTTTGGACCTACAGAAATGAAGAATACACAAAAAATTCCATTAAAACAAAGCATGACCCCTAAAAGAGAAGTGAAACCATTGCTGACCTAAAGCAAAAGTTCACTCAAACCCCAAAACTGCAAACCCTTGGGCTGATAAAATGTGCAGGCTGCAATTATGATCCAATACACTTTTTGTCAGTGAATATCTCCTCATGGTCCTCAGTCTGCTCTATGTGTCCAATGATAAAAAGCCTGGTGTTTTAATAAAAGCCCTGTCTCTCTCAGCCAGAAACAAACTGACCCATTCTCACTCCCAGGTCATCAAGTACTAATGCTCTGTCATCACGTCACAAACTTGTGCTCACCACTCACACACAGCATGAAGCAAAACTTCCTGATTCGTTCTCAAACTGTGGATCAACCTCTCTCTAAAGGTGCAGAGGTAGGCCAGGGGAAGAAAATTATCTTTCATGTTAGCAAGTAAAGATAAGCAGCATTACTGAGACATGAAACTGGCAGAGCAGAGTACATCAGCAGGTGTTGTTACCAGAGCTGACACTAAACTGGGTGAATCACTCACTTCCTCTGTATCTCAGGACAGACTGTGTTAAAGCGGACCAACACGCAGCTAGGTGCCGGTGATGCAGTTTGTTATCAGGCATACCTGCAATCCCAATGAAGACTGTGAGTGCAAAGCAGATCAGGAACAAGACGAAGACGAGGACGAAATGTCTTTTAGACAAGGTGTAGAGCCGCATGGGGGCCAACCTGTCACAGGGAGACAACCATTAGAGTCACGGACAGAAGGCAGTGTTTGTTCTGTGGTTATTGTTTTTTGTCAGCCTTCAGGGTGCGGATATGTCAACACTGCTAATAGCCTCCATGCTACTTTATGCTAGCAGTAACAGCTGGCAGAGAGGAGCCGCTCTCTGTGTTTTAATTTTTTTAATTCAAACGTCTAGGCACCCGGGACGCGTGTCGTGGGTTTGTCCTCTGAACACTTACCGCTCCATTTGCTGCGGTTCGACGTCTCGGTACCGACAACAAATGTTAAATTCTCACAGCGCGTCCACATCCGTGATGCAACACATCAGCCTGCGACACCGAGAGCGCAACGTCATCCACAAAGGAGGAGCCATGTGACGCAACGTCAGCATGGCGGAAGGGAAAGCGGAAGAGATCTCGTTTGAGTGAGTAGGCGACGAAGCTCCTCCTCCTCCATTAAAAAAAATTATCTAGTCACATTCAACTATATTCGTATAATTATATGAAATATACAACATATTTACAATATATTTATATTTTATAAAAAATATTTAATATACGTGTTAACTGTGAATCTACCACACAAGTTTAACTTTTAGACATTAGGTGTATATATTTTGTTCATGGTTGAGATTTGACCCATTTATACAAAAGACGCGCAGTTTTTAAGGCTTTTAAGGTAAGAGCTGGATATTAGCTGTAGAAGCTTCGCGCATGCGCAAGATGACGTTCGACCGTCACACTTGAACCGATATGATAATGAGCTAAAATAAATTCTTAATGAGCTGTTCAAACGATTTAATCCATTTATTCCACATTTAACGACCACATTTGTATTTGAAAACAGGCATATGATGTTTCATCACCATTTCATTGCTAAATCCTCTCCCACTAGATAACACTTGTTGCCTTTGATAGGAACCAAGAGGCCCCTGCTTCGTTTAAAATGTGTTAGATGACAGTGTATACTGTAAATATATGTTAGATATAAAAGAGTAGTTAGATATATAAAAGAGTAAAGAACGATCGGAAATGAATTAATACTAATGTTATATTGAGTTAATTTATTTTGGGACTGCTCTACTCTTCAGCGTGGTATCATCTACAATACGAAATAAAATGATCAATTTTCATCAATTACAATTCCTCAAAAATCTGCGATGAACATGTCTCGTTTTCATCTGTCTTCACAATCCAGCAGGCCCGCTGTTAAATCTTAATCACTGCATGCAGATGTGCCGCAGCGCCACATCTCATGCGTTTGTGGACAGACAGGAGACCCACCTGTAAAAACGATCATCTCTGTAAGGTGTGAGATCTTCCTTCAGCTCGTTGTAGGCCTCCTGGATCTTCCTGCAGAAGTATTTCAGCTCGCTGTACAGAGGGTTTTCCAAACCGGACGAGTAGTCGTTGTCCATTATCACACCGAGCCGTCTGAAAATGGCGCTGTGGAAACAATCCGCGGCCTTTACACAGCAGCGCGGCGACCTGCCCGCATTGTTCCGCCGTTTAATTGAAAGTGCAGCCCAAGCTGTTTTGTTTGTGTCGCTTCACAGAAAGAAAGAAAATAGCTGAAAAATAAAATGAAGAGGGGGCGGAAGCTCCTATCCAACGCAAGGGAGGAGAGTCACGTGATGAGAGTTCAGCACCACGGACAGAGACCGGCGAGACAGACAGACAGACAGACAAACAGCTGATGATGTTAAAATGCATTTATCACATTTTATCAACATCTCTTTACAGATTATATTCACACCTGTTAAAAGGTATTTTATTAATGTATTCGATGCATTAAAGCCTGACATTATGGCCAACATGCTGTTATTATGAGACTGAGCATGTCTGAAGAAGGCAATAAAAGAGTCCCAGATTAGCTTTTATATAAAGAAAGAAAATAACACAAAAAAATATTACAATTGGAATTTAAAGGCACTTCTATTTGAGCCACAGACAAAACAATCAAAAAGGTTCACTTAAGATTTTTGCCATGTTTTTTGTAATTATGGGGATGTTACTCATAATTATTAGTTAATAAGTCATAAAGATGATAACACTCCTCATAAATATAAGCTATAGTCCCTAACCCAAGTCAAAATTGTTTTAAACTAATGAGGAATTCTCTATAACTGTAAATGTACCATCATAAGAATGTTTCTCATAACTATGAGGTAGTAAGTTATCACAGATTTCCAGGGTCTCAGTGTTGTGAATTCTCACTTAGTGCTTACTGTGGCACTTTGTACTGTGCCATTGTTTAAAGTCTCCAGCTGTGCCTTCCCTCTCGAACAAGTTAAAATGGAAACTCTCTAAATTCAACAATAACACTAAGTATATTCAGGAGACAAGCCACCACATTTTTTTCTGAAACAATGACATTTTATTCAAAAGATGCGTGACATATACAATTATAAAATAATTTACAAGGCATGCCTTAATATCCATTCACTATAAACGTTCAGTCACCAAATCAGACTCAGACTCTTTTCAAGTGTTTTTGTCATTTAAGTCTACATCTACAAATACAAAGCACATAATCTTTTCTAAAGAAAAGCCAAATCCTACAATATCTACAACAGCTCATCTCATGAAATCAGTTTTAAGTGAATCCTTAACCTAAGTCCATAGGCAATTCTGAACATGAACTCAGTGGCTTACACTTGTGAACTTATGTGAACAATGTGTGTGTATGTGTGTGTGTTTGTGTAAGAATCCATGACCACACACATTTAAAGATAATAGATTTAACACTGATGAGGTTGGTAAACTGCACAGTTGAATACAGACACACCTCGACTTGACAGTTACACTCTACATAACTAGTCTACCGACTACACTAAACTGGGCACTTACTCATTCACATCTTTTCCATCCAATGCAAACTTCACAAAACACAGAAAACTTGCTCGTTCCCGACCCTCCCGACCCCCAACCCCACCTTCCCATCTCATAATTTCGGCTACACTTGTAACAATTTTTTTTTTTTTAACACAAAGAAATGTTCAGAAAACTCCACAATATACAGTATGTATAGATACTATATCTCCTTTAGGAAATAATCTCATAAATAAAATATACAGACCAGAAACTGAGATGCTGAACTAAAAGAACTGTAACAAACTGTGGAAAAAGTGATGACAAAGAATGTTTCCCCTAAAATATTGCACAACTAACAAAAAAAATGGATATCTTCTTTATGACATGCTCATGTTCTTTTCATTATTTTACGATCAGTAGAGGCTTATTTTGAAATTCTTTTCAACCACCATCCCTACAAACCTACACCCCCTCTGACAGACATGCATCTTGTTATGATATGCAAAGATCACACTAAAGACTGTATTAATCTCATCAATTCAGAGACCAAATCAGAGCTGGTCCAAAGTAATAGCTTTTTTTGTATCAAGTTACACTTTGCTCTAGGTCCATTTTTTCCACCATAAAATTTAGCAAATGTATATTTTGGCACAAATGTTAGAGGTGACCCTAACCACATCTACCTAATATTATTAAGCATAAATATTACTGCCTCATTTTACTGATTTGAGCTACAGTTTGATACAAGTAACAGCTATTGCAAATATTTGCAATGTACCTAATAATTTATTCCTGCCCCTATCAGCTGGCCCTGCTCTGTGTCCTTTGTTCAACACAAGCTTCACTGCCTGAAAGAAAGAGAAAAAAAAAAACAGCTTTTCAGATCTCAGTGTCAGCTTACTAAATGAACAGATTTCAATAGCTTCATCCTTCATTGGAGTTGACTTCAAAGATTCAGTGACAATGATTTCAGCTTAACTGGTAACTTTTTTGTGGTTGTAGCTGTTGAGTTTAAACAGTACTACAGCTTCAGCCCCACACCTGAAATTACACTTGAAACACAGTGGAGACGGGTGTAAACAGACATCTGTCAAAGTCACCCAAGTGTCTTTACAACATTTACATGTGACTGATATGTATTTACATGACTTCTGAAGAGAGTATGAAATGGCATAGGTGAAATATACAAAAATATTTCCTGTACCTTGCTTACATGTTTAGTGCGTTTTTTAAAGAGTATGGACAGCCCTCCCCCTCAACTACACACTCACTTCACAGAAGTGACAGCAGGTGACAAATCACTTCATGCCAGAGTTGTTTGATCCAGGCCTTGGCGACTTTTTTTGCGCCCATGTCACCATATGTAGATATTTCACTAAGCACAGGATATGTCAGTCAAAGCTATTCTGTACACCCCTCCCACCTGAATGACTCCAGGCGACACAGCAATATTCAAATTCAGCCACCAGTCTCCCAAATAAAGCAGGTAAGTTAAAAACCAAGTTGACAGGGTATGAAGATTGTATATCACAAACAATGACAATAATGTTAAAATTCATATCTGAATAGATAAACAACAAAATGTACATATAAATTAATCCATGTAACAGAGTAACATTTCTTGTTCCTTCAAAGTCCCAGGAAACCATGTGGAAAAAACTGCAGTTCACCTCATCTATATTTACTCCTTGATATTCCCAAGCTTTTAAACAGTGACACATCTTTCACAACAGTGAAAAGAGTGACTCTTAGTAGTGCTCCTAAATGATGCATAAATCTAAGCCTCAATTCCAGCCCACATAGACTGAGATAGTAACAAAAAGAATGGCAGAGAGCAAAAACAAAAAGACCCTCCTACCCTTTACCAAGTGTAGTCATTTAATAAAATCCTTAAAGCAAAAGCAGTATAATAAAGTGGTGACTGTTTTACTTAAGTTTTGTACAGCAATGGATTTCAGTGCCCAGTAGTACCTGTGCGCTCTGGGGAAAAACAACTTTGACCTCCAGAGTGTGGTTTTCAAGTATTACTGCTGCGTCTTTTGAAAACTGCACCTCAACAACTCCTCTCTCAGTTAACCGAATGGTTATCATGTCTATAAGCTTCTTCTAGCTAAAGCAGCATTTATTTGCATGGTGATCACCAAAGCTCAGCTCTTTGGCCCTACATGCATTGCAAGGTGCCACCAGCTGCCATACAGAGCAGAGTTGAGGGCATCCTTGGCCAATGCAGCCAATGCTTATTGCACCAACTCTAGTGGCAGCATTGTGTAGTGCAGCGCGATTGTATCTCTCTCTATGACCAGGGCTGATGTTAGTCCTCAAAATCAATGGTTATTAATCTCAAATGAAACAACTGTGCCCTTTCAACAGATTGCATTTAAATCCCAGATATAACTCGGGGTAAGTAGGGACAGGACATCTCATTTGAGGCGTTGGGTAACATTGGCTAAAGCCACTGCAAAGGCCTGCACAGCAGAAAAGGGATACTGGAAGTCCAGGATGTAGGCATTGCCATCAATCCTGCCAAACTGCATCACCTGCGGTGGAAAAAACAAACAAAAAACGTTAATTCAGACAGCAGACAAATAAAATACTATCAATATTTTGATGCAAACTGTACTTCTAATCAGTAATACTAACTAGCAGCCTCTTACCTGTCTGCCCTCCAGTTCAATTTGAAAGTTTTTGGCAGACTCTTGTGTGACGCGTCCACCAAAGTCCAGCTGGTAGACCTGCGTGGCTTCATTCCACAGTGGCTGCTTGTTCGCCATGACATACACAAAGCCCTGGCTGCCCAGCCCTCTGTCCTCCTTCTCATTGGCCTTTCGACACTTGATCTCGTCCAGTTCACTGGCAGCCCTCAGGTTCCTTTTACTCTTCCAGCCTTTCTTACTGCTCTGGCACTGATTGAGCAGCTCATCCCCACTGATGAACAGCTCTGGCTCACTTTCTGAGCTGTCTTGAAACTCACTATTGGCAGTGGCCTTACTCAGCTTCTTGGCCTTCAACTGCTGCTCTTTCTGTCCCTTCAGCTTCTTCTTGTCCCTTCCTCCCAGCCGCGGGCTGGAGATAAGAGAGTTGAAATCCCCCAAAGCTCTACCCTCTTTTTTCGACTTGCCCCCCTCAGCCAATGGAGGTACATTAGTCTCCTCAGCACGGCCATCTGCACGCTTGCGATTCTTCTTGCTGAACTTTTCTGACCGCTGTGGCACAGGACTCTCAGTCAAGGAGAGCACCTCCTGAAAACCTTCCCCAGCCTCTGCCATAGCCTCTTGTAATCCTCCATGGCTCTGCAACTCTGATGGTGGTGGCGGAGGGGGTGGTGGGGGAGGAGGAGGAGGCGAAAGAACATTTTTGTCCACTGCCATGTGGGAGGTTTTGGGTGGTAGTGGCACTGCTGGACTAGACATGGGTGGGCAAGAGTTATAAGTACCCCAAGGAGCGTGAAGGGCAATAGGGGGAATGGGAAGGCCAGCACAAGCACTTCCCCCTGGATACATGGGTGGGAGAGGGCAACAGGCTAGGTTTGATAGGTTTGCAGGATAACCCGGTGGTAAGACAAGGGTTGCATCCTGCTGTGAGAAGGGTACTGGTGCCACCACCTCCTTTGGGGAAGAGCAGGGGCGTGGTGACCCTGGGATGGACTGGAGCTGGCCTCCAGAATAGGCATTTGCTGGAGGGTACTGAAGGGAGATTTGGTAGCCTGCAGCCGCTGCAGCAGCTTGGAATGATGCAGCACTGGGGCTGGTGGGGGACTTTGGAGAAAGGACAAAAGGCAGCCTAGACACATCTAAGTGCTGAGCTGGGCTGAGAATAAGTGGGGGTGGTTTGTGGGGTCCAGGGGGCCCAGTGGGATTTAGTGTTGCTGTCCGTTCCTGTGGAACCCACACCTCCTCTGTGGCAGCTGGGTCCCACTGATAGGGAGGGGGACGTTTTACAACCATCCCAGATGCATCATTTCCTCCAAGCGCCAAATGCCTCAGTGACTGGTTCAGTGTTTCGTCCTCAGTAAACGCTGAATTGACATAATCTGCCCTATCTCTGTTACTCCCTCCTCCTGCTGCAGTCCCTGATCCTTCGAGAGAGCTCAGCAGGTTGTAAGAGGACTGGGAGGCCAGAGGAGTAGTGCTGCTGGAGTGAACGATTACTGTGCTGTGTGGTGCCCCATTCCCTGGAGGGAAATCCTGTCTGATAATAGTTCCCCCTGCTATGCCGTTAGTGTTCCCTGGGGCAGTACCTCCAACACTAGATCCACTGCTACACTGACTGCAGGTGTATAAGGCTGTGGGCACCCTCTGTTGGAAAGATGCTGCTAGTGTACTACTATTTTTAGCCTTAGGAGGCAGCGGTCTGGGTGGTTCCAGCATCTGGGAAACTTTGAGAGCGGCCTCTCGGCTGTTCCTCCTGAGTGTGGCATGGATCAGACTGCTATCCAGCCTCTGTCCGGGGTTCCTACTTACAGAACTGCTCTGATTGGCTGGGTCAGGGTATGGGGGCGGGTCTCCACTGGGTATGGAATAGCGAGGTGCAGTGAGTCTGTTTAGAGTGGCAGAGGTGTAGGGCAGCTGGATCTTTTTATCAGCTGAGGAGGAGGATGAGGAAGAGGTGACCCTGAGAGTGGCAGAACTGCCAGGTCCCTGGAGTGTGTAGACATTCTGATTGCAAACAAGGCGTGTTCGAGGACGACATACTTCCTCCACATTTCCACTACTGTCAAATGTTGTTATCCTCTCATATCCCAGTGGTGTGGGGTACTGTGCTTGTTGCTGACCTGAAGGATAAAGAGGAAACTCTCCCTTCTTCAGACAAACGTCACCAGGGGGAGGAGAACCTCCTCCTGCTCCAGACGTAGCATTGGAGGCTGCAGTGGAGGCTGATGCTGAAGCGGCAGCAGCTGCAGCAGCAGCCACAGCCGCAGCTACTGTCCCAGGGTAGGGGGGTGGAGGGTTCATCTTGCTGAGCTCTAGAGGGGCACTGAACACCACTGTATCACCCTCAGCCAGCTGTGGAGTTGACCGAGTTGTTTTGATTTTCAGGAGGTGCTCATGTTCACCTCCCGCTGCTCTCTCAACCACTAAATCAGCAGGATGAGGGATCTGTATCTGCAGTGCCCCTGGCTGGAGCTGGTGCACAGCTACACCTGAAGGCTGTCCCGATGACATGGAGGGGACAGGAATTTGAATTTGGAGCTGCTGCTGAAGTTGATGGTGGTGCTGCTGTTGTTGCATCTGATGCTGCTGCTGTGATTGCTGTTGATGATGCATTTGTTGCTGTAGGTGTTGCTGAATTTGTTGGTGCTGCTGTTGCAGTTGTTGCTGTTGCTGAATGTGCTGCTGTAGCTGATGTTGATGCTGCTGCTGCTGCTGTTGTATGTGTTGGAGCTGCTGCTGAATGTGCTGCTGCTGCTGCTGCTGCTGCTGTAGCTGCTGTTGTTGCTGTAAGTGTTGGTGCTGGAGCATCTGCTGCTGCTGCTGGAGCTGCTGCTGTTGCTGCTGTTGAAGTTGCTGCTGAAGCTGTTGTTGGTGGTGCTGAATTTGTTGATGGTGTAGTTGTATCTGCTGCTGTTGTTGTTGGTGTTGTTGTTGGTGTTGCTGCTGTTGATGGTGACTTGGTTGTTGCTGCTGTTGTTGTTGTGAAGGATGATGAGAGGGTGGAGGTCCCACCATTAGACGACCCATTTCTAGTCCTCCAAATATAACTTGACCGGGACTAGAGTACCTGGTGGGAACAGTGTACTGGGCCGTCAGGATGGTGTCTTGGCTTTGGTCTGATCCACCAGCAGCAGCCCCAGCTGGGGTTGTTGTGGGATTTGTTAGTACGTCAAGTTGAACATTTTGATTGGCTAGGAGTGACTGGACCAGACCAATGCTTTGGGCAGGGGACATGGCCTGGGCAGGACTATGGATGGGGGCAATAGGGATGTTGACAGTGCAGGGCGGGTTGTCGTCAGCTCCACCAGCAGGGCCTGAGACAGGCAGGTCATCTTCATCCTCACTGAAGACATTGGGGTTGAAGACGGGCAAGTTGATGTAGTCCATGGAAATCTTGCGCACTTCTGGCAGATAGATGGTCATCTGTCTGGGCTGCAGGTGGAGTAGGCTTGTTTTATAGATGACTGACGAGAGAGGGTGAGATTAGCAAAAAAAAAAAAGAATTAACAAAGTCGATTGCAAAATAACCTGATAAAAATGACTGTTTATCTATGTATTCAGTGCTAAATGCTAAAGGAAAAGTTGTTGATTTGTTACCTGCACCAAGATTGGTTGGCAAGAATGTGGCCAGCCCCACAATCTTAAACTTGGTTCCCCAAATATTGGATGTGACCTGAGCAAGGTAATTTTGCTGCAAAACAGGAACAAATTGTGTGATATTATTTTATATATAAAAATTAAAAAATTCTAAATCTGTCACGAGGAAATGGTTAAAAGTAGAACCACCCACTATTAATGAATGGGTTGAAATTGTTAATGAGATTTATGTTATGGAGAAGATATCTTTTTCCCTCAGAGTTGAAAAAGAAATTTTATAAGATCTGGTCCGAATGGACTGAATATGTAAAACCAATCAGATCCAATTTCATTTGACCGACCTTGTGTTTTGCCTTATCGCATAAAAAGATCATTTAAAAACATTTTAAAAAATCTACACACTAAATTCATGCACAAAAGTGAAATGTGTGAGCTTATTGACAAATACATTTGATGTAATAACAGTGTTAAGATTTATTATCATTCTTATCATTCATTACTAATCTAAGGGAAAATTATTAATTCAGCTCAAATAATGTGACTTTTACCTGAGTAATGTCATCTAGAGGAAATTCCCTCCGTGTTAGACTGGGTGACCCAATTGAGGGTTTCCGAATAGGTAACCGTGGTGACCTGGAGATCTCTTGTGTAGCACGGGACAGTTTGGGTGATTTTCTGGGATCAATGTTGATTCTGTTGGTAAAGGGACAAACTAAGTCTCTACAGAGAAGGTAGCAAATAAAGAAAAGAAGGTTTAGGCATGCAGTGAACCAAGAAAATAAAAAGAAGTATAGAGCATTTAATTAGAATCTGACATTTGCACAGGGTTAATATAGAAAAAGAGGTCAAGATCAGTAACTACTGGGATGCCACATGAAATTCATTCCCAAGGTGCCACGTACAATCAAATCTTAAAGGCTAATTCTTATATATTCATGCTGTTGGAGGATGGAGAGACAGCAAAGTCATTTGAAGATAGCCACTGGTTCTCTGCTCTCACAGGAGCATCTAAACAAATGCTTATTTATGGGATTTATTTGGGAAATAAATACTACAAAATGTTTCTTGATTCAAACAGAATATCATGCAATATAATTTGTTTAATATTGTGCGAGAGAACCCATCAACCTCTTATCCATATCCATGGACTGCTGACAGCTCATGGGTCAGAGTACAAAGGTCAAAGTGTAACACACTCAGACACAAAAAGCAGGAAATATTAGTTAAAGACAGTATGCTGCAGCATGCACACACATGTTAGGTGACTGATTACCTGGGCAGTTTGGGGGATTTGCTGCCTCTGGATATCTTTGGAGATTTCTTGCCAACCCAGTCATCACTCAGTTCAATGTCGCTGGAGTCTGAGCAGTTACAGCTGTCGATCATGGCAGATATCAGACTGTTGCTATATATCTCATCTGAGGACCAAAAAACATAATGGACAATGGGGAGAATGGAGTCAATTCTGAGTAAATAGACTATAAATATGTAGTTCTTATAATGTGATTCTTGCAACTGATAATACTGCTGTTTCAAAGGATATAACCTTGTGGACTAATTAAGGAGGGAAAAAGATACTCCCTCCATTCTTCCCCTCTGATATGTTCTAACAAATGTCAGTCTTTGGAAATTATTCCAATAAAGTTGTCTTTGCATGATATGTATCTAAAAAACCTGGAGACAAAAGCCTTCATCACTTTTCCACTTTTTGTTTCTGTGGTTTTAATTCTTTGTTTTTCATCATTTATAAGAGGTCTGTGAACCGCTGCTGCTCTAGTTTAGGTCAAGCTAATTTATTTGATGGACATTAAAGTGTGGATGGGCTGGAACCATTTCATGGCTGGCTTCATTTATCACTGCGTGGGGAGGGTGTGGGTTGATTTATGAGGTACCCAGGGGCCATCAGAGCACCCATTAAGCAGCTTTTAATTAACATGGGCCCAATCTGCCCTATGTGACTAAAACACACTCACTCTATGAGTGCCAGCTAAAGAAACTAAATAACTGGAAAAGTACTGGAACTGAAATATGTCTGGGAGCAATACATTTAACACATTTAACACTATTTGAATCTCCACAAATGGTAAAACATATATGGATGGAAAATGCAATCGGAACGGTATTACTGAAAACAAAGAAAATACATTTTGTTTTTTTAACATCCATCCAAATCCAGGTCAGGGGAAAGTAACAATTCAATGAACATGGAAGTAACAAGTTCTAATATTTGAACCGTTCAGCCAGGAAGCTCAGTTTTACCCGTTTTTCCATCCGTCTTGGGGTCCATAATGACAAACTCTGGACGCAGTTTACTTATTCGTCTGCCTTTGAGGATGGGCACCAGACCTCCAAGGTACTCCAGGTAGAGAGTGTAGCAGGGACCCCCCACCTCAGGGTTATCCTCGGTACGCTTCATGGTGCAGTGCAGGCGCTCATTTCCAGATGTTGGGTAGCTCACAAAGTCACGCATGTTGTTGGGATCTGGGATGGGGGGCTGATAGAGAAAACATTGGGTTTTTGTGTAGTTCAAAATCTAATGCCACTGCTACCACAATCATTCAGATGTCAGAAGGTGACATCTGTGACAGAACTGATGTGTCAGGTACATTTCAAGGAAGCTCTTCACATTTATTTTTATGGTTTTAATGTATCCTGCGCCCTCCTCTTGTGAGTTACCTTGATGGTGGGGACAAAAGCAGTAGTGACGTATGAACAGAGGCGTGAAGGCATAGTGAGCTTGGCAACATCTTTTTCCTCTTTCACTGCCGTGGCAATGCCCTGCTGGCAGAGTAGCTGCAAGCTGGCAACCCGGTGCTCCACTCGCACAACATAGAGTGCCGGGCCACATGCCAAGAACAGACGAGAGTCCCGGTGACCCCAGCACAGAGTAATGATGGGGCGCTGCAGCATGGCAGAGAAGACACATTAGAGAAAGGATAAGACTGTTTTGTCACATTTCCTACATACTGGCCAACATCCTTTCATAAGGTTACTGTCTAGCTTGAAATTTGAGTGACTGTGATGTTTCTGACTGGTATGGCTGATGAAAATTCTTCTTGAAGATTGCCAGCATATTCTGAAATTTATAAACTTACAGTCTCAATGGAAGGTTTGACACATGGTTCTAAATTCTGATTTTGAAGTCTGCTTGTTAGCCACGGTCATCCCTGTTGATCACCTGTGCTGGTGTGTCCAGTGTGTAGATGTGTTCACCACGAACGTTGTAGAACTTGACAATGGCATTTCTGGTTGGGGGAGGACAGGATGGGTCGGTGGAGAGGAGAGTCCTCTCCATTCCTGCCACTGCTAGAAGGTCCCCCTGCGAGCACCACTGGACTACCACATCTATAGCACAAGCAAGTCATAGAAGGAAAAGAGACCGTCATGTCATGCACATTAACGTGCAGCCCAAAAAATAAAAATGCACAAATCATTATAACATTATAATTTGAAAATAAATATAAATAATTGAGTGAGTGAAGCAATGAAACAAAGAAAGAGCTAAGTTGTTTGAACACTGAGAAGACACCCACATACCTTTCAGACCGGTGCGGATGAGGGTGGGAGAGAGGTCATCGTAGTTGTTCATCAGGCTGATGTCTCCAGAGGTGAAGCTGACTGTCAACAGTGGTTTCTGGCTGTGCACTGAGAAGAAACAACACAAACATCTTAGACAGGAGAGCAAGAGAGCAACACAGTGAGGTGGGAGACAGTTTTGACAGCAAACACCACCTAAGAAAAAAAACATATATATAAATGCTTGTTTTTACATAAATAACAACTTTATTAATGTGGTACTGATAGTGGAAGGAAATAAATGAGAAAGGCAATTACAAGTATACACACATGCACTGAATAAAGTGTAAAAATGAATTGCAGATACTCCCACACAGATGCACTACATAGTACAGCAATCAACTTCCCATGATGCTCTTTCAAGTGCATAAAAGTAAAGATTATTTTAAAATACTGTTCAATGTTGGGGCACGGACGTCAGGAATTTCATTCACAAAGATGATTCAATTGGTTCATGTTTTAAGAGGAACAGTGATTAATATGCATTTCCAGAGTGCAACTGAGTTTGTGTGTGTGTGTTTTCTGATAAGGTCGTTGGGGGCTATTATGAGAGAGGCAAGGACAGTTCTACATCCTTGGCATCTGTAATTCATTTTCATTGAGTTTCATCTTTGTCCTATTCCCGAGAATTCGCACTAGCCCTAACACACACTTGTGTGTAGCTACAAAGAAGTGGTATTCTCAGTCAAACTTCTATAAATAAAACACCTTCAGACAACCACCCATACATTTTCCATTAAAACATCCCCAAATACCAACACAAATGAAATAACCACCTCTGCTTTTGACTTTCAGCCTAAAATAGTTACTATTCCCCTATAACAATCGGTTTACAATGGGTGTGGAATTAAATCACATGTATGATGCTGCTATAAATGGAGCATGTTGTGCTGTGTAGTGATAATGGGTCATTATTATATATCACGGCAGTGAAATCTGACAGGTGCATGAAGAGGCGGCCCAGTGTCTTGGTCAGGTTGTCGACTTGAGAGAT
The DNA here is from genome assembly GCA_037176925.1 of Amniataba percoides. Lineage (NCBI taxonomy): Eukaryota > Metazoa > Chordata > Actinopteri > Centrarchiformes > Terapontidae > Amniataba > Amniataba percoides. Next base: position 9,213,979 of record JBAJHX010000031.1, on the reverse strand, counting down.
AATTTCTATTGGGGCCAATCAATTACTATTGACTGGTTTAATTAGTGAGTTAGAGCATAATCAGTGTTCCAGCAAAGGCAAGCACTTTTCAGTTTTATCACTTGTCCTACAGTGAAGGGAGGGAAAAAATAGCACAGCAGGGGAAGGACAGACCCTCACCAATACAGCCTTAGCAACTGGGACTAATTAAGCTCCAGAGAAAAGGAGGGAAAAAGACAAAACAGGAGCCAATAAAAATGAGGTTGTTAAGTGAGGCTGGTGTACACAGTGAAAGCAGCAGGAGGGTGGGTACAGCTGAGCACATGCAACACTTTCCCTGCTCACATCCTGGTGCACCAGATACACACTGGACATGTATCTACTTGCACTGGACAGTGAAGTCACAGATACACCCCGTCAACACAGGAAGCCAAAAGTGGAGGGGCTGATATAGGTTGCATCATTAGAGGATTAACAAAAAAAATATCTGAATCATGGCAATCTCAATAAAAATCTGAAGTCATTTGGAGGGAAATGTGCAGGTGGCGAGTATTGAGAGGTGTGGGGAAGTGTTTATGTTGCGACAATTTTCTCCAAGATGAGGGCTGTTAATGAATGCTGCTGTGGACAAAACATGCCCTAAATCTAATGACAGCCTCCACTGCAAACGAGGCATCACACTCGAGTACCAAGGCTATACCCTTGACAGCGTATTCTAGGGGAGTCCTGTGGGGTGGGGTTAAAGAGAGGACTATTCAAAATAACTCATACAAGAGTTCAGTGACGCACACTCTTCTACTGTGACATCTGCTGCTGTTGTGACGACAGCTACTGCACCATTAACAGCAAACAGGAGGTCCTGTGGCAACATCAGACCAATACAAGGGACTAGCTCTCTTACACTGTGCTCATCCTTTACTTCAACTGAAGAGTTCAATTAATATCTTTTGTACTTAAAACCAAACCGCATACTGCAAACAATTTTTGAGTCATTAAAAACTCATTTTACTCCTGAAACAAGGAGTATTCTGTGGCACGCAGGGAGAAGGAGTGAAACAAAAGAAAGTCATATCTCTTCTTATGGTCTGAGGTATACAGCAGTCGGCTGGGATCGGCCTGCTGGAGCTGGGCACCCAGAAGCTCCACAAGGCCACCATCATGTTGAGTGGCAGACAGCACTGTATCTAGTGTGGGAATAGCAGATTCAACGCTTTTAAATCACTTACTAAAGACTGAAGGGGAGAAATGAAAACGTCAGGGATTATGTAAGATGTAAGATATCTAACTCAGTATCTCTGGAACGACTGGGAGTCAAGACACCAGCCATGACTCCTTGGCTCAGCACAATTAAAACAAAAATCATTTCAAATAGCATATTTTGTATTCTTTTTTTGTAACTGGCACTTCTGTGATTGTTAGTTGAAAATGTCATGTGGGGAGTGGAGGACTCCTCCACCGCCTGCACAAATATATCACTCTCTCACCGGTTACTTGGGCTGACATGGGCTAGCCTATATCCTAGTTTGCACAGTCTGGTTAGGACAACTTGGCATAATGATCACATTGCTGCCTGTAATGTTATTTTATATTACTCTCAAGAAAGACGAGCTGCTCACAGATGGTCCCACATCTGGTTTCCTTATCGTTGACGTACTTTCATATGAAACAGCTGGACTACTCCACCTCTTCACTATATTCCCATATAGGCACAACTCCTCACAAGGCATATCTATATTGCCCTCCAGTTCTACATCAGATTATACTTGTGCATCACATCTACACTGGACATGTTTCGACATATTATTCAACCTGCAGAAGCCACAAAGAGCTTTTCTAATCAAACCCTGAGCAGCTTACCTTGTGGTGGAGAGTAGTCGTCAGAGTCTGTGTCGCTCTCACTGCTGTCCTCCACCAGGAAACTGGGATAGTTCCAGGACATGCTGACGATGCCATCCGACTCATGCAGCAGAATGTGGGCCAGCATGCGCCCATGGCAGTCCATCACTATCACCTGTCCATCGGCAGTACCAAACAACACCTAGAGAGAAATAAAAAATTATTGTTAGGGTGAAGAAGAATGAGAATAACATGACACAAATCTTGCAAAACACAGAGACAAAGATGAAAAGGGAGACACACTTAGAAATAGAAAAGGAGGTGACAGATAGAGAGCAAAGAAAGCCAAGAGAAATGCATATCAAGAGGAAAACAACTTAGAGAAATAGACATAAATGGGATGAGGGCGCAGAACAAAGACAGAGACAAATATTCGGACTGAAAGTTTGATGATGTCCAAGCTGAGCTGACATTTTAACAGCGTGAAAGAAAAAACATAGCCTAACAAAACCGCAACACATTCAAGACCAAGGATGCTTGCTGTCACTCTGAGATGATCTCCCTCTGGGCTCTTAGTCTTCTGAATGACACGTCCACATACTCAAAGTGGCAAATGAAAACCTAAAACTTCTACAAGTATTTGCATTCAGGCTCACATAATGCGAGGCTCAAACGTCGCATCCATCATAATTCTGTGGGAGGTGTGTGTGTGTGTTACCTGCTGGTCGTCAGGGGTCCAGATACCACAGGTGATTTGGCTTTCCAAGTTGATCTCAGAAGACCAGTGTCTCTGTCCGCTGACTGATCCCACCAGGACGAAGCCGTCGCGGTAGGAGATGAGAGCCTGGGTGCCATCATGGGACCAGGTAAAGTCACTTACCTACAGGACACATGATGAGATTGACAGGTGCGCTTGGTTATCAAACAGCCTAGCTAGTAGTTCGTATGAAGAAAATCTACCTTTGTGCACAACTAAATTGCAGCCTCTGATGGATCATTTTAACTCTCATTTTGTAATGATGAACTAAGTAACACATGACTTATCAAAGAGTTGATGAAAATATTTTTTCTTGCCAAACGCCAAGCATTGTGTAATTTAAAAATATCATATATGACAGTAAAATTATTATCTTTGGGTTTTGGACTATTGGTCAGACAAAACAAGGGATCTGAGGACGCCAACTTCAGGTGTGGGAAATTATAACGGGTATTTTTTTTCACATTTTTGGCATTCTATAGACAAAAATATTAATTACTGAGCTAATCATTAATTTCAGCTCTGACGCAAACAGTAGAAGAAACAGCTTGCTATTAACAACGTTGAAGTATGCTAAGCACTCCTGTATGCTCACTAAAAGGGCTTTGATGATTTGTGAGCGGTAGTTTAAATCAATGACACTTTGAGATGTAAAGACAGACACTGCCTCTAGGAGCCACTAGCAAAGCATTTACACTTGGCACTTAGTCTTGTTACTCTGGATTTTCTCCCTTTATCCCAGTATTAAGGTGCCCTGTCAGAATAAGGCAGAAAACTGTAAGAAGCTGTCTCCCACAGCTTAAATGGTGGTGGCCTCTGCTAATGCCATTATAAATTAATACACTTGTACAAAATAAAAACTCAACCTCCAGGGGGAAAGAGCAGAGACGCTAGTTCTAACTGCCATTGTGTGTCGACTGCCATCTGTTACTTAAATTGATCACAAAAGATGAGATGCCGACAGGATATGTCAGACTCAGCTCAGCAGATGACAGTGATTGATGGATCGGGCCTTTCCTGCATGTTTTTGCTTGGCGATTATTAAATAAATCAGCACGTACAATGTCAGGCAGTTCTTTTCCCAGTTTTGTCCTCTCAATGTTGGAGGCAAATTGCACAATATGGTAGAAATGTGCAAGAACAAATTGCTACTGACATTTCATTATATTTATGGCTATACTTGTGTAAATCACTGCTTTTTATATACAAATGTTCTATATTCTGAGTCTATTAGCCATTTATATGCACTTCGTTACATTTTCATGAATACTATTTTCATTTCTGTGCCTTCCTTTCATATTGTGTCTTTAGTGTCTGATTTCATTTTTCTCCCATCCCTGTTTAATGTTTTTTTCTTTTGTTTTTGTTTTTTTTTTACCTGTGCTCCACGGTCATTGACCAACTCCACGGACCAGCGGCCCTCATACTGGATCCAGACAAAGATCCCTCCATCTGTATCACAAGTGGCCAGTTTCTGGAAGGGCTCATTCCACCGCACCAAGACCACCTTAAAAGACACAAAAAAGAAAATGATCAAAACAATGATAAGAGAGTCTGTCTGTCTGTCATTATCTGCAACCCTGACAGTGTTTTCTAGTTAAATAAGTGTTTTCACAGAGAGATATGCAAATGAACCTTCCAGATTATGTTCAAATTCAAATTCAAATTTTATTTATTTAAAGCCCAAAATCACAAACATTGTTTGCCTCGGAGGGCTTTACAATC
>JBAJHX010000031.1:9194204-9209582 GCA_037176925.1 Amniataba percoides | reverse complement strand
TGCAACCCTGACAGTGTTTTCTAGTTAAATAAGTGTTTTCACAGAGAGATATGCAAATGAACCTTCCAGATTATGTTATGTGCAGTGTAGCAGTCAAAGTATTTAGCAGTGGCCTTCCTGTGACACAGCATTTCCCCCTTAACAGATAATGAGAGATGATCAACAACACAGAGCCTTGTCAGGCCGCCCTTGATCAAGACTCTGAACCCTCGTCTGCGCACTCAGAGCAAGTCCCTCTAATTTGGAGCGTCAGCTGAAATGCCTAAAATGCAGACAGTAAAATCCAAGATCCCACATTTCAGTGAGCTAAATTTAGCATTGAACCAGATGCAAATATGTCAAAAGTGGGTTAACCTCATTTTGAAAAAGTCGCAAAAGAGCTGCTAATATCCTGAATATCACAGACAATGAGATTCAAAAATTCCATCTATTATCAGAGTGGTGTCTAACCATATCACACAATTTCCTTCTTACAAGTTATTTTTCTATTTTCATTTTATGAAAAGCATTTAGCTTATCCAAATGTGAATTTCTGATTGAAACAGAACAGTGATGTAAAATACAAAGTGGCCATTAGAGATGTAAAGAAAAGATAACACAGAGAAAGTGAAGGGACTGACTGCATTGAATGTCCCTACAGAAAATACTGTGTCTGATCTTTGAAGCACAATAACCTATACAGCCTGTAACAGCAGTGAATCACAGATGTATACAATTCTACATTTTTCAGCAGATACAGAGATGCATTATCATTAGCCTAAGGAAAAGTGCTGACCACTGGCAGAGAGCATTAGAGATCAAAGGGTTCATAACATCTTTCTTGTCAGTGTCACCCATCTTATAGGCACTCATTACGATCTCCATCCAGCCCCCTCCTCTGTGTCTATATCTGTCTGGTCTTCTGTAGCGTGACTCAGCCTATTCCCAGAGGAATAATCCTAAGCAGGGAGAAGCTCTGCTCTCACTGAGAAAAGCACGTGGGCTGTACACGCTCAAACACACAACACAGGGCTGGTTTTAGTGGGGCTTACGCTCTCTGAGTGCAAGTCCAACAGATCAGCAGCTGAAAGTTGGATAAGCCAGCCCCGGCCCCCACCCCTCCCCCGAACAACAACAACATCATCACACAGTCTAATGTATCCACGGTCTAGGGGAGCAGGTGTCATGAGCTGTGCGTTCATACCATTTTATATTCCTTTGAAGGGGGAAAAAGTTATGAAAAATCCAAGTAAACAACGTTTCTACTCAAGCTGTTAGCCTACGATGTTTTCTTATGCCAGTGTCACTTGATGGGTCAACAAATCCATCTCAATAAGAAAAAGAGACCATCTTTGCAAAAAAAATAATAGTTACACACCAAAGTTTATAAGTACAGTGCTAGAAAATTGGATTTTCTGAAACATGTATCTTGCTCGTCTGTGTAAGATTTTTAATGAGTTTGTGAAGTGTTGTGGAGATCTCCCTGCTCCCTCCATCTTGCCTGAAATAAAACTTGCATCTGTTCAGATTAAATTTAATAATATTAGGCTGTTTAGGCTTCAGGGAAAATGGGCACTGGAGCTGCATTACACAGTCAAGGCCACGTATTTAAGGAAAGAGGTAGTTGTTTAAACTGTCACCTGTAACTACGCTGATAACAAGTTCAGCTCAGCATGTGATTGATTGATTGATTGATCATATCGTATTTTTGCATTGCAGTAAAAACTGACAGCAAGACACATTGTTGAGGAAAAAAGAATGACGATGTGATGTGTGAAGAAAAGAATTAGAGAAAAAAAATCAAGGTCTTTTCTTTAAAAGGTGAAATAAAGTCCAATAAAGTCCCAACGTGTAAAATAAAATTATTTTTTAAGTAATTACAACAGCGATGCTGAGTTAACTTCAGTTACTAATCAAATTTATTCTGCAGTTTCCCAGCAATTCTCAGTTTTTACTTGTTTGTGTATTGTTCAAGGTTTGAAGTGATAAATGATGGGGTTACCCTGGGTGAACGCTGACAAACATGTTTATATGAAAACATGTGCAGCCCTCCAGCCCTCCAGTGTAATGAGTGTACAGTAGGATTCATTGCTCTCCTGGCCCTGCTCCCTTAGCAGTGAGGTGTCCTATGAGCCAGGATTTACCGTGTTTTCCCTCCCACTCCCAGTGGTATAACCCCTAATGTTGCTCTATAGGTGTGTCCCAGCTGGCATGCCACAGGAAAGAGGACACAATGAGATCTGGCCTCCTGCAGGTCTGCAGCTAAGCTCTTTATGCCATTCTAAATGAGTTGACCACATTCACGGACCATTAAAAACATCCTGCCATCTATCATTCAGCCACACTAGTCACCTGACGCGGCAGTACTCACTGGGCGCAGAGCTTTGTATTGTCAAAGATAACACATTTCTATGCTCAAGGATCTCACTGGGGAAATATAAACAAACCAAGTGTTGTTCCTCCACTTGTGCACTGTCTGCAACCTATGGTGAGCAAAATGGATTTTCCAGATGGTATTATATATCCTAATTCAGTTCCAGCCAGTGCAGACATGAGGCTTTAAATTAAGTAGGAGCTCCAGTTTGCATAACATTGTTCATATATTGTGGATACACTAAAAAAGTGAAAACGTTTCACCAACATGAAAACAAGGCACAGGGTTTTAACATGTCTCGTCTTGCATGTGTGCCCACTTATTTGCAGCCTCACAGAGGTTAGAATAATCTGTGTATGTGTAAATTTAGCTCAGTGTGGAGATTAGCGTGAGCTGGTCAGGCATCCCGCGAGGGAGACAGCTGAGCACCTCACCTCACTGTGACGCAGCGATCAGGGCGATCAGACATCACATGGAGACAGGCAGGATAAGAGTGAGCAGCCACAGGACAGTGAGGGGCCAGAGGGATCAAGGGCAGAAAGGCACGTGTGCATATGCAAAACACATACAGATTAAAAAAATCCTTGTTAATGATCATGTGCTGCATGGCCAAAGACAAGCACTGATGAAAATGGACCCCTGTGCAGATTAGTGCCCGCGTGTTCAAAGATCCATTTAAAAGTACCTTAGAATAAAATATAACACAATTTGACATTTTAAAAATGACAGTTGCAGGAGGAGCAGCACACTGACACATCTATGGCTGCGTGTTTTTACACTTGCCATCCCAACTGACACCTTGTGAGAAGAAGAGACTAAACGTTTCCGATCCCTTTAATTCTACCCTTTGGCCGGAGCATGGCCATTGACAACTTCTGCTTGGAAACTGGCACTGTCTTCACTCCTGCGGCGTCATGCTGTTGTCATTGCAGCCCTGGCCTTTTGCTGGGACTATGAGACTGGGAGCTGAGCTGACCCTAGCAACTTAACTGAGACGAACAAATCAAATCAAGGGACGGCTTTGGGTTGCATCAGAGTCAGCAGAAGTAAGAGGACACTGTGACAGTGCAGTGTCACGGTGGTGCAGTCGTGAGCACATGGGTCCATGGCAACACGGTACAGGAGGTTCCTTTTGTAAGGTTATGAATACGCAGCTGGACTGGCAGAACAGCTCAACATTTAAAAAAGGATAGCTAAATACTGCTTGTCCCAATTTTAAAAACTCTTTTTTTTGCCCTCATCTATACATGCACATGACTAAGTGGCACTACATAATCCATGCAATACAAAACTGATGTACACATGAACATGCTTTGAGCAAAAAGAGGGTTTATAGCCTAAATAAGCTTAGCAAAGTCATAGTTAAACCTATTAAAACATTTACTTCAGTTTAGATTAGTCTCACATTGGGAATCTGGATTGTAGACATATTCTTTAAAAAAAACATCAATTAGAGAAAGTAACATTAAGAACTATTTCTATAGGATGGCTTAAAAATGTTGGTTCCATGCAAGCCGTGCATTTTTAATAATCTTCATTATTTCTATAGTCATTAAATGTGTGCAGATAAATTACTTGCATTTTCTCCCTACCGTGTCTTCAACAATGTTGGGATATACAGCTGATAAAGTTCTGATTACACATCAGACTAAATGCCAGAAAGATGAATATAATGATAATTTAATGTTGAAAAAGGGAAATGTATAAATAAATAAAATTTTGTGAATACTAGTGGCATGTTTGCGATACTGAATTGACTCTTTATATCAAATTCATAAAAACAGCAATATGATTTTCCAGGCTGCCTCTAAGCTGTAAGGCAAGAGGATGTTGTGGGAAATTTAATGGCATGCATAAATCTGCAGTATCACAAGACAACTTAGAAATAATTAATACCTTAAGTTTGCTGTTGTATTTAATAGTTTTGTCATTTCTTAGATGTGTTTCTGTGCTGTATTAATCTTCCAGAATGTCAATGCAATGAGTTGAGCTGAATCAAACTGAAACAGAAGGCAAATACTGAACCTCTCTGTAATATAAGTGAGCACATAATGTAGCCCGCGCAGTACAAAAAGATGTACATAAGAAAGGCAGCCCGGTGCCCATAATTTTTTTCTGTAATTTTTTATGTGTCATTGTGTAGGCTGGAATAAAGAGCTGTCATCCTGCCAATAGTAAAAATCTAAAACTAAAGTGGACACATATGTGTGTCTAATCCCTGACTAAAAAAATTGCTCTCAAAGAGAACCTGCACTGTACAGACCATGCTGTCCCTCTTGGAAAATCACTAGCAAAAAGACAAGTACACCTGAGGAAGCAGCTGAACCCGAGTGTTATGCAACATGTCCTCTCCCAAGGATGGATTAGCACACTAAAGCTATTTCCACTAAGCACATTTGGGGAGACCATTTTAATGCAGTGAATCTGACATGTACTCTTCAATCCTGCGCAGAACTTCTGATGTCAAGAGGTCAAATAAGGGAGAGAGCAGTTGAAGGGACTCAAGAGGAAGATGTGTAAAAGCAGGGCAGCGATCATCACAGGGGAGGAGATCATGACAGATGGACGAGGAGGATGGAGGGCTGTGGTGCAGGGTAAGAACTACTGAGACAAGACCAGGGAACACAGATTGGTATCTGGATACAGATGGTGATGGAAGTGCAAGCAGAACAGGAGCAGGACAGCCTATTAAAAGTGATGACTCCAAAGTGAGATACTCCAACTATCCTCAGCTTGTATTGCAGGAAAACTTATGTTGCATTCTGCCAGTCTTGCAAACCATTATAATGGTCCCCATTAAGTCTGAACAGACAAGTTAGTTGCACTGTACAAAAGAACTCAAGAATCCTCTTACTCCTCTCTGCCCTTTTAAAATCAGTGCTGGTTCTTGCACAGGCCCTGTACCGGAGATATAAATTGATTTATTTATGAGGCCTCACCAGGAAACAATTTTTAACGCACGGAAACGTCACATAGCACAAGTGAAAAATGAGAGGCAGTGAGGGAAACATAACGGCGGGGTTCATCTAAGAGAGTGATTCATTCCCTCTGATCTATCACAATTAGTGGTATCAGTAGAAGAGTGCACAGACCCCATAAAGTTTGGAAGTCAAAAAATAAAACCACACCACAACTCTACAATGCTTCTAACTGAATGCTAAAATATTAGCATTTCTTAAAACTCTCTGTTCTAGCCTCATTAATTAACTCAACTCAAGGTGAGTCAAAGCAGGTAAAAATTGTTTTTTCATGCCATGGTCAATTTTGAGATTTTGCTTCTATAACATGTCTTCTTACAGACTAGCAAGAAGAAAACACTGTAAATATACATTTAGGTGGTTGTTTTAGAAACTTTTGGTCTTGAGATTTCTTCTAATCCTGCCTTAACTTGCACTCTTACACAGTAAAGCAGCCGCTGTCAGCACAGTGTCATGTCATATATCGCTGGAAAGCTCTTTTTCTCTCGCACAATGTTATCACATCAAATATGGCCACTTCTCTTGTATCAGCAACCAATCATGAAAGAAGAAATAGGACTTTAAACCTCAATATGAAAGCTCATTGGCTGGTACCAATTTCCGAGAACATGAATTGTTACGATGCACCAAGTAACTCACTCTGACATTTTTTTGTTTCTCTTTCAACAGAAAAATTGATGATTTGCTGTTGGTAAATTTTAGTTTCCAATGTAAATATATGGAATTTTCAAAATAAATCTTTAAAGGCAATTTTCTCAAAATGAGGTTTTTCTCCAACTCTGGGCCAAAAAACTCGACTTCAGTAGCACTAAACTTTCCATATTTTCATACCTATCTATATTCTGAGGATTTCTACAGAGGATGTTTTTCATCTGTCATTCACAATCTGATTTACACAACATTTTATTGTAAAATGTGGCGAAAATGTTTTTTTTATAGCTCTTGACAGTATTTTCTAATTTATGGAGTGATAAAAAAAAAAGATTAATAATTAATAATGTAAAAGCCTTTTACTCCAATGTGTCAACAAAATGAAACAACAATATGCCTTTTTCCTATACCAAGATTTTTGTTCTAGAAATATAGGCAAATTCAATTTAATGAGATAGCTACTAATTACTAAAGCAAGGAGCATCAGTCTCAGAAGCCCAAACAACCTCCACTGTTGGGTTCACACAACACAGTGAAGTGGTAAACATGAGCAGGTGCCCTGGGGTGACCTGTCTCTGCTGGATTATGGCCTTAGACACTAAACCTGCCCTCAGAGGGAAAACCATCAGGTGAGATTCTGGGCCTTTGGGGAATCATCCACCCAAGCAGTCATGGGACACATAGTGAGGTGTGCATGGACTGTGTCAGCAGTCACACAAAACTTGTCATCTACCACTAAAAATGAGGTTTCAGCCAAAACAATTAATAAACACGGTGACATTGCGCTGAGGACTTTATCAGGATGCATATTTTTAGCATCCAAAGTGATAACATTCCCCCTTGAGATTAGACTTAATGTTCTAGTTTATCTCACAGCATCCAAGCTCAACAAACCAGAGATGCACTGTGCTTTCTGACTGTGAGACTCTTTAGCAAACATACACTGGAAATAACTGGAAATAAAAGTATTTCCCTCACACGCTAAAGCATAAATTAATCTATTGTAAAACAAATAGCACAGCTAGCAGTTGATCGGAATCTGACAATTTGCCTGAAACCTGTGCTGCAGCCAACATTTCCTTGTCAACATGCTGACAGTCATTGTCAAGCTTGTCTCGGATGTTCAGCTCTCGTGGAGAATGAATGAACTCCCGGTGACTAGCTGCTCAGTCTGTTCAGCATCTGAGTGCACTGTAAAGGGAGGGGAAAAAAAAGAGAGCCTGATTGTCAAAAGCAGTGTTGATCTATTCTGATGTGTGTCCCAGAAGGATTACTGTGCAGAATCAGAAGCACAATCACACAAAAAGATCATAAATGTACTGCTTTCATCTATTTTCAGTTTTCAGAAAAGTGTGTTGCAACTGACGCACCTATTGCTGAAGTTCAGCAGCTGTTTAGATAACAATATAAAAATAGTTTCAGGACATTCAAAGCCACATTTTTTTTAATACAAACTTCTTTTAACTTGCCTGGTTGATTTATTTTTAGTCTAAAAAGAACCTTTACTCTATCAGGCTTAAACTCAGTCAAGAAACAGCCATGTGGAAATTTTCAGAACAAAACTGTTACCATCAGTCTAATCAACGCAATGATCCATCACCTTGAATCAGTTTGAAACAGAGACCAAAAAGGTAGTCATGTTTAATCAACAAAAAGACTAGCGGTGAGATGATAAGCTGATTAACAGTAAGCTAACAGTAATCGGCAACTACTTTGATAAATTCATTCATTGCTTCAGTCATTCTTTCCAGCAAAACTACCAAAACATTCATTGAGTCAAGCTACATATTTACAAATATTCTTGGGTGTTTTTTTGGGACTGACCAAATGCTTTCTTGACATTTTTTCTGATGACCTTATTTTAAAAAAAGTTATTTGGGGAAAAAAATGCAGTCACTTTTATGCAGTAAATGCAGTAACTATTTTATGTGATGAGAGAGAGAAGACTACCCATCTAACTGACAACACACAAACATCAAACCCAAGACCAGCTACAAGTCAGTCAACTGAGGAGAAGGAGTTCATGTAGGTGATGATGATAGTATGTAGGTATGTTGGTAGTTATATGCAATACTGTATGCAAGATGAAACCAAAACTAACCACATCAAATACATACACTGACAAAAATATGAACCTTTCATTTGTGAAAAGGCCTTTAGTTGCAGCCCAATATTTCACACTAAGTCAACAATTAGCAATCTAATAGACCAACTTCTATAGTAACTAAATAGAATTAATAGTTGACATTACAATCATAAGCATACACACAAAAGCACATTTTAGATGCAGAATTTGACAACAATATGCTGACTTGACAGTGTAATATGGGTATGAAAATTTATGCTAAGCAACGAAGCACCATGAAAAACTCAAAGTGTAGAATAGAAAGTAGTTTGCTCCTGACGCCAACTGTGAAAAGACGGTTGAGGGAGACAGAACAAAAGAGCATGGCACCACACGCATACACCTTGTTCCCTTTGAAGCTGTTACCTTGTAATTATCTCTCACCCTGGCTGAAGGGGAATTAGACACAGGAGGAGGAGGACAAACCTTCATCAGGGATGTACTGCAGGCCTTGGACCTGCAAAACCTTTTCATTATCTGAAGATCATGAGTGCCTTCAGAACAAAAAAAAGGTGCTACAACAGCACAACAGCTGAGCTTCACCACAACACAAGATGCTTTTATCCAAACTATCTTGTAGTGCCATGAGTTTTTTTTAATCATGTGTAAATAAAACTCTTTATCATAGCAGAGGCCATGCAACACTGAAGAAATATACTACCCATCTGTCCTCTTCCAGATGTCTGACAGCTTAAGATCCGCCCTTTACTTTACTACATTGCCTGTATTGGGCAGAGTCCAAAAGACACATCAATTCAGATGCTGGCTTACATTAAAATGATCACAGGACACTCAGATCTATACATCAACAGGAATAATGGCCAAACTTAAGGATGCTGGCATGAGTATTGATTTTGGCAGGACACTACTCCGACAGGATGACAGTTCATGTTGCGCCCCCTTTTTTTCCAGTGTGCTCAGTCATAACATGACTTGAGCTAATTTAAGTTAAAAGGACACTTGTCACCAAATGACGACAAGTGTTCAATGACAGTGCTGGCGTTTCAAGGACAGGACGGTCAGAGGACGCAACTTCTTTTACTGCTGAGCATGCAGCTTTTCAAGAGTAGGAAAGGTTAAACACTAAATGGCTAAATGCTCTTTCAAAAATAAATCTAAAAAAATGAAATTATGTTGGCTTGAGGAGAGTTTTTACCCATTCAAAACATATTTTAATGCATGGACAGGACTGGAAACTATATGCCAAAGCTCCTGAAGGTAATTTTCCTGGTGGTGTAATGTATACTGCAAACAGTATTCCCTCTTCTCCTTAAATGAACTGGGATGGAAAATGGAAGTGAACAGATCTGTCAGAACTTGACAGAATTCATGCAGTGTGATTTCCACCACTGTCAGAAACTCCAAATTATGCACGTGGACAAGTGATGGATTCTGCATTTCCCAAAGCATTTATTTATTGCTTTATATTAAATCTAGAGTGGAAGTAGAGAGGACATTACTGGTTTCATTACTGGTGCTGGAATGAGGTCAGAGTGCAGTGGGGAAATGTGCATTTTTCTCCCAGTCGCATCTAAATTTAATGTGTAAAGCATCTTGACAAATGCAAAAAACATAATTAAAAACCACATAAATATTTATCTAAAACAGTAATACAGTGAAGTCAATGAAACAAAGCTGTATGCTATATAAGACTCCAGTACACCACGTGTGACTCATCTGACACTGATGATAATTACAAGGGCAAGATCATGAAAATCATTTCATGAACACTGAATACCAACCAAACCTATAAAGGGTATAAAATATTACCTCTTCAGAAAATGTATAACGAACGCAACACCTAATTGGGATCAAATTAAAAAGCAATTCAGCAAACACCAATGCCATACAACTTCCACCACAGTGATACTGGTAACTTTAATGCAAGAAATGTGGTGGATGAAGTCAATTTTACATATGAAAACAGTTTAGGTTTAACTTCCTCAACACTGCCTGCACCAAAACAAGAAAATGGAAATTTCAGGACTTGGACCACATTCAAGTGAGCACAATCAAATGACACCTCTGCTGCGCCTCGGTCACTCTCTGTAGGGATTCATCCACTCTCTGCTCAGCTGCCTTATAAAATGCTGACACAGCACCTTGCTCCATCTGACCACAAGCTACACCCACTAAACGAGAAAACGCAACCTGTATGCAATCTCCATTTGTACCAGCATTGCTATGTGCTGAGGGGAATATCCATATACATGGTGGGCAAAAGGCTGACATTGGCTGATATTTCCAATAACAAAATAAACAGATTGGTGCACTTGTGGTTGGAAACGTCGGTGGGGTTAGTCATGATAGACAAGAACAACAGAATATTTTTACTAGCAGCACCAGGCAGATCTAATACAGCAGTGTCATGAGCCACTGAAGACATACAGGTCGTACTTGCAACAAAAATTTATTCGATTATTCTCTAGTGAGAACAGTGAAATCACCTTCTGCAGAAAGGCTAAAAGCTCTCACCCTCTAATAACAAAGGGTCTGACACCCTTCAGCTAAAGTGAAACATCTTTGTGCTAGACAAAGACCCACAGCTTCAAGGACATTGTCCTACATAATGTGAAGGAAAAACTGCTAAGACTGTGGTCTTAAATCATATTTTTGTGAACACAGGGTGCTACTAGGAATGGAAAAGAGAATATATTTTCAGTCATTTGCATTCCAAGTGTAAAGGACTGAGGAGGCCTGAGCAGTCTTGTTTGAATGGGAATCAATGCGATCAATAATATATCATCAGAGGAGTGAATGCATACAGCAAATGTAGTAATTCTGATGTAGAGAACAATTGCAATTATAAGAAGAGAAGATGCAGATGCTTTTTAATGTATAGGTTTATATCTTTAATAGATTAAATAATAAATTAATTCATGTTATTAATCAATAAACTCTGCGGTGCTTAGTTCATACTTGCAAACTAAGTCCAGTGTGTCAGTAGCTATGATTATGGTAGGATGGGGAAAATTCTATTTAATTATTTTAAATTTGGAAGAAAAAGGTTTTCTTGAAAACAAAATGAGACCACCACTCAAAAGCATCACAGAAATGGATATATTTCTACTGAAATCAATACTTCAAGGATCCTACATTTCAACTGTTGCAATGATGTTTTTATTGTTAAAATGTCTTTTTCAAAACAAACGGCAGTACATGTACTCAAGAGGGAATGACTCAATATGTGTTTTAGCCCCATGAAACTCTCACCTCGCTGTTGTGTCCTCTGAGATTGAAGTTGACCCTCTGCGGGGTGGGCCGGTCCCGTCTGCAGTGGCTGGACGTGAATGTGACCCCAACCACTCCTCGTCCATTCCCGGTGGCAAGCCAGCCCTCCTCATAGTAGCGCTTCCTGCACACCGGCTTCTCCTTCTCGCTCTTGGGTACCCGGCCCTTCCAGGACAGGCACAGGATGTTGGAGTCGCTGCAGAGCACCGGGCCATGCTCCACGGCGGCGAACATCCCTGCAGCTCTCTTACTATCCCCGTGGATAGGGGAAAAAAAGTACCCAGAGAGCAGTCAGGGAGGTGGTTCTGCGGAGGAGTCGGTACCGTTATGAGCGACTCTCCTCCTCTGAGGTTACCGGTTTGGTGTCGGGTGTAAGGCAGCAGAGACCACGGTGCATAGTACTTGCGCCTTCACCCCCCTCGGCTATCTTGGTGATTTGAAATACTGATTGGAAAAAAAGGTGAGCGGTAACAAATCTCTCCAAAAAAAAAAAAGCTCTAATGAGGTCACGAAGCTGCAGATTTTAGCATTGCTGAATTGAAGTTGTCACACAGCCGAGTGGACTTCACACACAACCAAAAGAAAGGCACTCATTCAAGTCATGTTTGATCAGGGAGGTGCCTTGCTGGTGCTGTGTCAGTGACAAGGCAACAGATGAGGAGTACCAGGGAGTTAGTTTGAAATCCACTGTGGCTGATTCAAGACCCTCGTCGGCTGATCAGAAGCAAACGCCCCTGCCACACACACACATACGCACACAAAAAAGCTCTATCTTCTAAACTCATCAAAGAGGAGATGCATCCGTCACATTCAACACGTCCCAGCGCTTCCAGTTGATGCAAGTCTCCGTCCAGTTCAACGTGTCATCTCTGAGCTCCGCGTCCTCCCCGTACGACCCCGGCCCCGTGTTAGAGAGGAGGAGGAGGAGCAGGAGGAGGAGGAGGAGGGGGGGGAGCAGGATCTCCTCTCCATCAGCTGTCAGTCCACAGGAGAGCCACTTCTCCCCGCAGCATCATCACGTCCGCCGGTCTGCCTTGTCAACCCGCCTTGGGGATCCCATGGAGGACTGCTGGATAAGAGAGAAAATGTCATTAACTAAAAAAAAAATTAAATATTTCTATAAAGCGGGCGGTGTACAATACACGCGTGTAAAAAGCGCCGAAAGCACCCACCTTCCGCCTACAGTCGTTAATTTAAATATTAATGCGCCGGCCTAAAATTACCGCGACTAGTTGAAGGACTATGCTGCTCAGCGGAAGGACATTTAACTAATTTCTGAATTATTTAGCCAACTAGCTCAGAGTCGTGTATCGTCTCAGCTCTTGATTTAATACTCCCCACACACACCTTGATGTGCCAAAGCGGCCTCTCGCGGCTAAACGATAAAATAAACATTAAAAAAAGGAGGAAAATAGACGAGAAGCAACAACACAATATGTTGAAAATACACACTTGTAGAAGAAAGCTAACGACAGACAACGGGCTCTGACTAACGGCCGTTCAGATTCGTGACTGTCATCTCACAATAAAACACACGGCGGTGGACAGCTGCTGTAAAACGGTATTTTAATTCAGGCAGTTTAATTTAATAAGTCCCATTATGTGAAAATATAAGTAATTCAAGTGTGATTAAATTGCGGAAAAATAGCAGTGCAGTAGCGCGACACATATTTATATTTACCCTCTGTGAATCGGTAAAATGTCGGTTTGTTTGTAACGTTAACGTAAAGAAACTGACAGTCAACCGCCGTTGGAGCCCGTCAGTCGGGGAAACACCGACACATCACCGACACATCACCGCCCGCTGCCTGCTAGCTGCCTCCCTGCAGCTAACTGGCTCCTGGATGCTGGAGCTCTGCGGGCTCCGACATCAAAATATGTAATAATAGCAATAATCTCCCCTCTCTAATGTTTACCTTCCTTTGTGCGGCTCGGGCTCGTCTAACTAACTGAGTCGCTCCGGGAAGGCGGCTACCGTCGGCTGCCCGTGTTGCCACAAAGAGCAGCCTGCTGAGTGTGTGTATATGTGTGTGTGTGAGTGTGTGAGAGAGAGACGGCTAACGACTGGCTAACCCACCAGCTAACTCTCTATCTGAATCCGAGCCACCATGAGCGGACACTGGCTCCGTCCATCCGCCGCTGGCACCCGCCGCTAACAGGCTACGGCTAGCACGACAAGCGACTGGCGTTTTATATATAAATATAAGCATGTAGCTGTTAAAATAACCACTCGCTGGTGGTGTAGTGGGAAAAGTAGCAGAATAATACCGGACCTGTCGCAAACAAAGCCGGAGAGGGCTCCCGGTCCGGTGAAGTGTTCCCCCGGCTGAGCGCTGCTTCCTCCGGCTGCAGCCCGCTGCTCAACACTGGCAGGGCCCGACAGCTGCGTCACGTGACGGACACGTGATCGAGACCAATTCAGTGATCGCGGTTCACATCATCAATAACTGCACACTTGATAACTTTGAGATTATTTTCTCTCAGGGGAGGAATAAAAGGCGTGACAGTAATACGAAAAGCAAAAGGGACATCGCATCATCCATGCCCCAACAATGAAACTTCTTTTAAAGCCACATATCTTTTCCTCTTCCTCTCCCTTGATACAAATACAAACAGAATTAAATGTGTTGAAGGATCTGCATTCACGCTGTTTCTCTGCAGGTTTTCCTTGAATATATCACACCCCTGTATGTGCATATAAATGTGAAAATCTGCATCCTGACCATTTCTCACTTTGTTTTTTTTCTAATATTTGCTTGGTTTGATGCTGCATTGGATGGCTAACATATATTTTTCTCTGTCTTTGCTGTAAATTCTGTTCTCTATATAAAGATGTCAATAATTGTTAATGTTTTAATCTAAATTAATGTTTTTGTAATCCAAATAAACTGGCAACAATTAATTTGAAGTAAGTTATTTCCCGAAAGACTCTATAACAGCATATCAGATGTATATATCCATGTATTTCTATATTCTAAAAACCTGTTTATACTGATGAGGGTGGTCCTCACCGGTAGTTAATCCAGCTGTGTGATTTAATCCTGATCTAATGTAAACAATGTCAGAATTCAGTTCCCCTCCAGTCCAGAAGGAGGCAGCACTGAAAAGTTATCTTCACTTCAGGCCCACCTTCTCCAGAAACATGGCTGCTCCCATGGCTCTCAGGCGAGAGTTAGCATCTTTGGCAAGGATATTCAGAGGAACCTCACATTTGGTACAGTATTTAAAAGACTTTTTGTTTCTTTTCACGACACCTGCAAACAAAGAACCGACTGTTCATGTGAGATGAAAACAGAAAATGTCTCCTTTCGGTGCTTTTCTGTCGACAGCTGCGGCATGGCTGGTTATGCAGTAAATGTCATCTCTGACGTCTCTGATGTCCACTAATGTAAAGTTTATTTTCAGGGACCGAGAGCTTTGGGCGCCTGTTCATCTCACAGGAAATGTAACATCATCAGGTAGGCGACAGTTTTCCTTTCTGTAAATCTGTGTAGTTTATTAACACCAGTATCAGACACCTGAGCAGCGTCTCCTTTCTGCTGTTTTTCTGCAGCATGCACCATTATAATCTTTAGATCAGAGATTTGTGAGTGAAATCCATCTGTTAACTCAATTCAGTTGTAACAAATAATATGTGCAGCATTTGACATTAAACTAGGAAACCACTGACAAATGTATAAATGGATCAAGGGAGAGCATCATTTCCAGTGTCAGGCACATATGTTACACTATGGTTTTAAATATTTAGTTGTATACATTATTTATTATATGTTATTATATTATTAAATATATTTATTATACTGATGTGTTTCTCATATTTCATAATCATGTTTATTATATATTAGCTGCCATATATCTATTCTCATACTATACCACATCTTATTTAATATGATATGCTACGCTTCTTATTCAATTATACACTCACTGGCCACTTTATTAGGTACACCATGCTAGTAACGGGTAGGACCCCCTTTTGCCTTCAGAACTGCCTCAATTCTTCGTGGCATAGATTCAACAAGGTGCTGGAAGCATTCCTCAGA
>JBAJHX010000031.1:9175577-9194104 GCA_037176925.1 Amniataba percoides | reverse complement strand
GGAGATTGTCTTGACCATGTCTACATGCCTAAATGCACTGAGTTGCCGCCATGTGATTGGCTGATTAGAAATTAAGTCTTAATGAGCAGTTGGACAGGTGTACCTAATAAAGTGGCCGGTGAGTGTAGATTGTATTTCAATATGAATACAATTCAATATGCATATACAAATCTATTATTATTTTATTACTTAATCATATCATATATGGCTGGTGTATGCTGTTTACATATAGCCACTAGACTCTGACTCTTTAATCAGTAATTTAACTAACCTTAATTAGTAATCAAACGTTACCTCATAATTTTGTCCTTCATTATTGTTAAATTTTATTTTTATTTAATTTTACTTTTATTCATATATTAGTTGTGTTTATGTTTTATTATTTGCTTTTAGTTAGTCTATTTATCTGTGCTTGTTTCTGCCCCAACTGGATTTCCCTTCTGATGATCAACAAAGGCTTATTTTATCTTACAAATCATATCAATTATTAGGGGTATTAAAATGCAATGTAATGTGTTTTGCAGCAAGTACAGAAGTGCCGAAAATAGAAAATTAAAGTAATGTCAAGGTCAAGTGAATTTAAAAAGTGCTGGAGAATGAGATCATTGCAAGGTTTGGTATAGTATAATGAACCTGTATATGAAAGTATGGTGTTCTGACTGATTTCTAAGCAAGTTAAAAGATCCTAAAATCTTTTTTTAAAACTCAAGGAAGGCTCATGTATTTGTGTTTCCAACAGTTCAAATATATCCAGTGGACTTGAAACAGGATTCAGTGCACAACGAAACTATTAAAAAAACTCCTGTGTTAGCAGCCATCTCACAGTAAAGTTGGCCTTTTAAGAAGAACTGATAATATTCCAGATATTATTTGCATGTCTCTGCAGGTCTCATCTCCTGTTGACATCCAGCACATCTTTCCACACAGCCACAGTGCTTTCATCAATACCTCCATCAGTGAGTTACCAGTACAGTTTCATTACTCCATGATTTTTTTAAACTATCCATTATTATAGTAACACAAATTTGTGCCTTTGTCTTGCAGATCACCGTCACAGAAGAGCCTGACACACTGTTTCAGAAGGTGTCGCTGCTGGTCAAAGGTCATGACAAGGCTGTGTTGGACAGCTATGAATTCTTCGCCACGATGGCTGCTAAAGAGCTTGGCATTACCCTCAGCAAAGTGTAAGCACTAATAGTCAAATCGCCACACGAGACAGTACCAACATTATGCATTCGTTATGGTACATCTTTCTCGCTGACGTTATTTTCTTTCCTCTGCCACAGTTGCAAACCTTCCAAAGACATTGAGAGGCTTACACTCCTGAAGTCAGTTCACATCTTCAAGAAGCACAGGGTCCAGTATGAGATGAGGACACACTACCGGTGCATTGAGGTGATAAGCCTGAGCATGACTGAGATGATTATTTATGTACCTTCAAAGTAACCAGGTGTTTTTTACTTGGTCATTTTGCACTGTCCTTGCAATGTAAGATGAAGCCATTTGTTTTAAAAGAATTTAAGCCTCAGTTGTTTGGGATGATTAGATCAGGAGACGTCTCTGCTTGTTTTTGCAGCTGTCTCATATAACAGGCTCTACAGCTCAGGTTTACCTTGAGTACATCCAGAGAAACCTTCCTGAAGGTGTTGCCATGGAGGTGACAAAGGTAAGTTACTTCAGTCAGCCGTACACCTGCAGAAGTTCCACCAGCTCAATTTCATTCAACAGTCCTCACTGAATATAATTAATGGGTTTTGTCCATGTTGTCAGACCACCATGGAAAAGGTCCCCGATCACATCCTTCAACCAATGTGGAACGACCACCCTGTTGATGACAAGCCCAGCCAGTGAACAGCAGGATGTGGAAAGAATGTAATATTGACATGTGGCAGTCATGCTCTTGTGATCTGCTCATCGTAGATTAGAGCTGAACAGCACAGAAAAAGGGCCAGCTGTGCAACTTACATCCATGTGACCAGGTGTTTTCATTGTCCTTTCTGTGGCAAAAATGTGGAATAAATTGTATATTGTTTTTTTTTTTTTTCAACAAATAAATTCTGCATTCGATGAAAACTTGGAGTCATATTTTTGTGGTCATCTAATACTGCACCTACATTAATTTTACAATGTTTTTGTTTGACCATCCTCAGTGATATTGTTATTCTGTACATACATTATCTGTGAAACAAGACCAGCACACAAGATACTTATTTTTTGCATTTATTGAATAATTGTATAATTTGTATACAGAAGTCCTTGAGACAAAAAAAGGAGTGGGGGGTGTGAGTTTAACATTGACCTTCTGCTTAACAGTGGAAAAAAACATGGTGTGTTTCTGCTCAGTGACTGAAGGCTTTCCTGGAAATAGTCCCTGTATGTATCATCATAGACACTTTTCTCCATTGCTCTATTTAAAGCTTGTTGAGGACTGGCCATCCTTCCTCTCTTTTCCTGTCTTAAAATGAACTGTCACAAAGAGGCGACGCTCAGACATAAATCATCTTGCATCGTCTCCACAGAAGTTTTAATCTTTCTTGCTGCTGCCAACATTTCCGGCCAAACATCCCAAGTCTGATTATTAAAGCATTTTCTAACTCCAGCTCATTTTTTGTGTGTTATATGTTGCATCATATCTTTCAATTTTCATAGCACATTACTAAAATAGGAAATTATCATGCCAAAATTAAGCTTCCAGTTGTGGTCCATATTCAAGTAAATACTACATGCCTGAACATCTAAATCCTAAAAAGTTACTATGAAGCTTGTTTTTTTTAATTCACCTAAATGCTAGTTTATTGTTCTATGGTAAGGTTATGCAACCATATTAATTCAGTATTTTTAATTATGGCCAAAAGCATACTGCAGGAATCTTAATACTTCCAAGTAGATTTCGTTTAACATGATCTTGCTAGTGTTATACAAACACCATGATACCAGTTTGGATACTAGTATAACTGGAATGCTATATTGCAAGTTTACAAGCAGAAATGAACTCTCTAGTGTCCTGCTGAGTTTATGAACTTTCCTGTTGGCTCTCTGGAGTTTACGTGAATATTTGACACTGATACCGAAATCAACATCTGGCAATAGACTTTTTGGTGACACACATTTTGACAGGCACGGTTGCTAATAAGCACTGGATGATACATAGGCTTGTCTTACTCTTTTGAAGAGCTGCTCACAGTCAACTATGTGATATGCACATAACTGGGATAAGAAATGAGAACAGAAAAATTCACTTATGTACACTATAAAGACATTTCACCTGATGCCAAGTAATGGGGTCTTAAAAGTAACAGGATAATTTAACATCACACCATATTTCTACTCATAAAAGGTAAATATTAATCATTCATTTAGAACACATGAGGCCACAGTTTACACTGGGCCTAAACTATACTACTGGTAATTAGATTCATTAGTGTTTATGGTCAGCAAAAATACTTTATGTTTTTGTATAAATAATTGAATAATTATTTTACTTTACATATTGTACAATAACAACTATCTTTAATGTACTTTTTAAGTAGTGCAGATTTCATGACAAAATGCAGATAACTATTAATATATGGGTGGTGTTGCAGTGCTTAAACTGCTATATTTATTATCATTATTTGAGGCCACAAGATGTCAATGTTCTTAATGCAATTTGAACCCCAAAAACTTCACAAGGTTTCATCACACCTGCTTTCCCTCTTGATGCCAGATGTCAGTGCAGTCATAATGGTTTATCGACATATCTCTTCCTACATGCTCCTTGCATTACTACAAAGTGTCTTTACCATCTGTTCTTGTTAACATTTCACAGCACAGATGTGCTTCAATGTAACTCAAACAACAATCTTCCACACCACGCTTTTTCATTGTTTAGAGCAATAAACAAAAACGGTTAAGTACCATAACTCTATAATCCCAAAGTCCTCCGTGTCTCACCGACCTTAATCCTGAAAGAGAGAATCTCCAGGCATCAGTGAGGGAGGGGTTTAGGGGTTAAGACACAAGAGGAGGCTCACCTTTTCAAGTGAAGTGCCGGACCTCAGGTGTCACGCCGCTGGTGAAGGAGGGGAGAGATGTGAGGGAGGGCCTGGGTTCCTGGGGCCAGGGAGGTAAACTGTACTGTGTGTGCCCCTACCCCCCCTTCAGGAGACAACAACAGTCAGTCTGTTATAATCAACCGAAAGGGAGAAACAAGAAGGGACTGCAGAGACTGAAGAGGCAGCAAAATGTAGTGAAAGTGCTGAAGAGATGGAAAGAGACAGACAGAGGAAGGGGAGAGCGGAACACCTGTCGGTGGCTAATTTATGAAGCAGCTGGCTGATTAGGTGAGTACCTCTTAAGGTTTGCAGTCATATTTGAGTACTCTGAAGTGCCTTAGTGGCTCGCAGTATAAAATATTCCTTCATCCAGAAGTAATGCCAGATCCTTGTTTGTGCCAGCAGTACATACACCAGGCATAAAAAATAAATGTCTCTTTGTTTGCCTGCTTTACAGCAGGGTTTAGTTTGTGTCAAGACTAATCAAGACTAAATTAGCACCATATTATGGGGAAAGGGGCTTTGTGCATTCAGAAAGCAAAACCTAAGGTCTAAAATGTTTTTTTAAAATTGCCGTTCACTTTATCGAAAGTCCCATGACATGGAGCCATTACTGTATATCGCAGCACTTTACAAAGTCAGTCATTTGATGTGTTGCTCTTTCTTTGCAATAAAAAGATCACTTCATTTGCTACTACATGCATGGCAATAATTGTTGTTTATATATTACACAAAAGTATTAATTATCAGAAGAGAAAAACAGAATAGTGAGATTCTCTGAACTCCTTTGAGGTCAAATTTTAATGACTCATCTACATGATGATGATCATGATCGCACTATAACAGCAAAAAGTATGAAAGTCCTGGGTCATATCAGAGTGTTTATTCTTTGCAGATGATGTCCTCCTTTTAGACATGCTACCACTGAATTTGAACTGTGACGTGACGTCCAGTCAAAAGCATTTCAAGGCTTTTCAAGTGGAGCGGTCGATGGAGTCCTCCAGTCAAATTTACATGTTAAATGGCAATGCACTTGAGTGAAATTCGTCTTTCTCAGTTCTCAGCTACTAAAAGTCCAATTCATGGATTGCTTTTCCAGGCCTTCTCTTAAATGTCTGCCCTCTGCGAGCCTATAGAAATGACTAACTGAATATAACATTCATTAAAGGCTCATCCAGAGATGTGTAGATACTTATGTGCATCTTTCCAGTGGTCTTTACATGGATCAAATGTTCACTTTAAAATATGAAACAGCGTTACTGTGCCACTGTGTGCATAACTACTTTTGACAATTCACTGTCTTTCATATATTACAGATATGTAGTAAATTGTAATGACAACTCTCAGACTTGTTTGTGAATAAACAAAAAAAGAGAAGTTGAGTTTATTTTTAGTTTTATTTTTTTCTCTCCATGGCTACGTCAAACTTCTTGATGGTTCTCATAAAACACATTCACAGGTTCACAAAAGTTATGTTAATTACAGTGAATAAAGTTTTTATAACACTTCAAAAAACTAAACACAAGAGAGAGTAATTTCTTATCCTTAACTGGAGCAAATACTAATGGAATTTGCTTTCATTTATAAAATCTACTAGATATATATTTCAGTATACTGTTCTTAGTAATGCCTTTTCCTTTTTGTCATTATACAATAGATTGCTGAAGACAAACATGAATGCTCCAAACAGCAATACTCATAACTTAAAAGAGCTGCACATTAACGATATAAAATATAAAATTAAATACTTGACAAGTGGAATATTGTCTCTTTTCTTGAAAAATGTGCAAGTGTTAAACAATATTTGCTGCACTGCATGGTGAAGTTATAGTAAATAACTATTTCCATGTAACAAAAGGAAAAGGTTAGGGAGGTCCAAGATGTACTTTACTAGTAACTGTGGTGCTTGAGGGCTGTTGTGCACTCTTTAATTCAGTTTTCCCGACCTTCAATTATGCATTGTCACCCATTTTTTATCCTTTATTGGGGATCAGGAAAATTTCTTAAGGCTCACAGGGCGACTGTAACAAGAACCACAGAACATTTAATGAACTTTGACAGGAATTTTCCTCCCTTTGAGAACAGCGGTTTCAAACAGCTTTTTCTCAACAATGTCAAATAGTTCCTACAGTACCAACAGTATTTCTTTAACAGAGATAACAGACTGCCAGGATGCTGTTACATTGGTAAAATTTAGAGGCATTTTACGTGTCCTCTGTTGTCATTTTCACATTATTACTTTGTTGCCAGTAGACAATATCAATAACCAGACATTTGGCCACAGAGTATGTTATGACATTACTCAGAGACTTTATATAACACATACTTCAGGGGCATTTCATTTACTGCATCACTTTAGACCCCTTCTACATTAACAAGTGCTTGGTTATTGTTTTTAGGGCAGGCTGTGTTAAAAGCGTCGGCCACCAGGGGGCCCTGGCCACCTCTGGCCTCTGCCAGGTGGGGGGTGAGGCGGAGGAGAGACCGGTCCATTGTGGTAGCTGTGTAAAAGGATAAAATCACACATTGGATTCTTGGCTTTGGCCAATAGGGGGCACACTCTGATAAGAGCAGCCATCTGAACTATTTGAGTCAGGGATGTCATCCCCTCTCTTACTGTGCACCTTTGAATGGCAAAATACAATGTAATGTCTTTCAGTTTCATTATTCCATGCACTGTTTAAGAGTCTGGCTTCAAAAAGTTGAGCAGTGAGTGTATTTTTCATGTATTTATATACATTTGTTGTATTAATTATTTGGGCAAAGACTAGGCAAAGATTTTTTATTCTGTTTGATGAACAAACTGAGGGAGAATTGTGACAATTAGAGAGCAAGTCAAAGTGAAGGGACCTAAGGCACACTGAGGCTTAAGGGAAAAGGACAGAAAGGACTATGCATTGTGTCACAGCCTTCTTCTGCCTCGCAGTTTACTGCACATCTGCCTCACAGATTTAAAGGAATATAACCAGGATAAGCACATCTCAAATGCTTACCAGGTGTATTTCATTCTTAAATTCTATGTAAGAATCTTAAAAGCGTGCAAGGAAAGTGCAGAAAATTGTGACTTGCAAAGCTTAAGCATGATATTAATCATCAAACAGCTCTTACCCTCTCGGGCCACGGGGGTGGAAATGGCGTGGAGGCCCAGGGGGCAGCATGCCACGGCCTCGAGGGTGTGGGGGACGCCCTCTGAAAGCTGGATGACCTGGAGGAGGGGGTGGAGGAGGTCTGTGCCTACAGACAGTGAGCGCAACACAGATATAATACACTTTGGTGACAGATGAAAGATGAATTGCTCCGTGAACAGGTGTGGCTCAAATGTATGGTAACTCAGGCTATAGTGCCCACACAAAGCAATCATCATTCCAGTTTACTGTGCTGCCATGGCTGTCTGTGCATATGAGTGTGTGTGTTTGTCACCTGGGCATGGGTGGGAAGGGGCCTCTGAGATGCATGGGAGGTGGTGGGGGAGGGGGAGGAGGGCCCATACCCATTGGTCCACCCCGCCCACGATGACCTCTGAGGTCTGGATAAGGACGCATCCTCCTCATTCCTCTGCCAGAGAAGTTCAGCATTTTAATTTCAATTACAGAAAATATCAAGGTTAATTGTTAAACCCTAACTAAGTCATTCCTTCATTTTTCTCAGATTGTTTATGGACAAACTATCTGTTTGAATACTATACAATCTATACTTAGCACGACGTATGTTTCAAATGTCAGTACCTCATAGGTGCAAATCCATTCATGCCTCCATCTTTCGGTCGACCCCGCCCATGTCCAGGTGGGCCAAACCCCTTCATCATGCCCCGCCCACCACGCATGCCACCTCGACTCATCCGACCCCCCCGACCACGGCCTTTGAATCCACGACCCCTAAAAAGGAAATAAAAATATGAGGAAAGGAAAGTTCAATTATCTTAAGCTGTAATAAAACTGACAAACCTTTACATGTAGTTTAAAGATCTATACATATCCATAAGTAAAATATTAGTCGGTAAGAAACTATAAGACTGACCTGGACTTGTTGTCCACTGCAGGTCTCTCAGATTCATCACTGGAAGTTTGCGAAGTTTCTGTTGTCTTTTCTTCTGTGTCTGCATCCATCTGAAAGGATGCAGGTCAATATTTATTTACAGTGCTGTGGCACAATGTCTGCATCTTCTGACTTTAGTTCTTAACAAATGTACCATTTTCCTACACATGAAACATAAAAGACATACAACAAAACAAAAAAAAATCTACATGCAATATGAACTATTCAGACTAAAGAAAGTCTTATCACATCTAATCACAGATTGCTTCCTTTCTGTGAGGACCAATATAACTACTGAATCATATGATCAGTAAATATCTTGCTTTACAAATACTCTTTGATATCCTATACAGAATACCCACTGATAAACAACATATTTCGGTTTCTACAATGTGACACAGCTGTGAAAGTATCACTCAGCAGATCTTAGGAACATGACACCACAGCGTTGCATTCACTGCATTGCTCTCCATCAGTTTGTTTGACAGATTGCGAAGGCCTCATACCGTAGCAGGTGACAAGTTTGTGAGCTTAGCACGGACAACTGCAAGTCAAAGCCAATGCTAGGAAAATTATTAATAGTCTCAAAGCCCTGATCACTACTGTAAAGCATCTGTAAAGCAGTGAGACAGTGGAACAAGTAGACAGTTATGATATAGGGGAAAGGTAAGACGGGAAGGGGGATGGGTGCCAAGCATTTAGGGAATTTTGATTATTGAAACAACTTTCAAAATTTGCCCTGAAGGATGAACCGTCCCAGAAGACGGAGGCATATGTAATGTGTTTTTCTTCCAGTGCACTTTGGCTGAAGATCCAGCAATTCCCACAGGCTTAAGGAGGTCCACACACTGGCCAAATATTCTCTCACAAAGAAACATAATCTAATATATATTACACATTAAACATAAAACACCACTGTTAAGTTCCTATTGGAATAACTTTTTCTTACAAAAAAAAATACAGCATATGATTAAAAAATGCAACACGATATGGTGAGATCACCATGAGCACACTATTTAGCACCCTCCCCCTGCAGCAACATTGTTCTTCATTGTGTTTTCATGAAATAAACAAGTCTTTTAAGGCCTGAAAGACACTTGTGTTTAAGTTGCGATCCATTTTAAAAGTGATGAAACAGTGTGTTTCAGCATCCTTAAGACTTTTATTCCTTTTCTGCAGCTGCTGCTGTATTGATATCTACATTTTTGTTGTTGTTTGACTCATATTTTCTCTAATCTGCATGTACATTCATTGGTCAGGTTATGAGGTAATCAAAGCTAAAATGCATGAGGTCAACAACAAAAGCCCTGTAAATACTCCCCCTATCCTGAAGCTGAAATTGTTTTTCTCACAGTCACATTGAAGGCTGCAGTTGTATTGTACTGCAATTTAATGGACACTGTTGCTAATATTGTCTCCATCCTATTTACACCAACTCAGTCTATTTCTTTACATTTTTTTCCACTGACAGACTGTAGAGTTGCATTAGATTAAAGGCTACATTAGAGCAAATCATGCATTTGACAATGGCAATGACCATGAACCTGTAAAGGATGCAGCCACGGAGGCCTGACAGACACATTATCACTGTGTTATTTTAAAGTGAATAAGCCGGTAGAGCCAAAAGGCACGTCGAGCGTCATGGAAACATTTTTATCCTGCTCCTGAGACGAGCTGTGTGAGCTCTTAAATATTAAACCACAATCATCAGATGGCCTCTAGGCAATAAACACACCGCCAAGCCTCTAATAATACTCCTTAATATTGCTCGGCTGACAGGAGCGACGGACAGAGAGATGACTTATTCTGCAAAGCGCAGCACAAGGGCGCAGTCTAATTCCTGGACTTCACCTCGCAGAGCAGCCCTGATTCTGCACGCTGTCCAAAACAGTCATTTCTTTTTTTTAATACCATACGACTTAGCAGCCTCCGTCTTAAATGAATACAACAAAAAAAACTCATAACATGTGTAAATGTAAATATTAGTCATGTATGAAAAGGGGCGTTCCCGTGATTTTCAAACGCTTTGAGGCGCAGAGAAGGGAGGACTTACTTCTGTTGCAGGCGAGGTAGATTCGAAAGTAATATACTTTTCCTACTTGCAAAAAAAATAAAAAAATATATTAGAAAAATAAAAAAATGTACAAAAATTTCCCACAGCCTCAGCAGCTCCTTTGCTCTTTGAAATGGCGGCTCCGTCACAGCAGACTACATCCCCGGTCTCTTTGTGAGGAGCACATTATTTGAAAAACACGCCCACTAAGGAGGGAATGCCGGCCTCTGATTGGCTACACGCGGCTCTCACTCAGCCTGCCCTCCGTTTCTTCGCGCTCTGATTGGTCGAGTCCGCTGACGTACGTTCTAATTGTAATGCTCACCCTGAAGACGCTTCATTAATTAACTGGGACAATAATTCAATGAAAATCCCTAATTTATTGCATATTTGAGTAAAAAATATGTTTTTTTTAAACAACGTAAACATACTAAACAAGCTTGATATATTCTATTTGAAATATATAAGTGAATAATGAATGATGTAACTCTCCATTTAGGGGGAAAAAAACCAACAGGATTTATTATTTAATAGCTTTCAGACACAACAAAACTTTAAAATACCATGCTGTTACTTGAGTAATAAAATATATCAGAAACAAGTACAAAAAAACTTTTTTGAAAGTATCAAGAGACAAAGGAGATCATCAATAAAACTGTATTTCATACCCACTGAGAGCGAAAGATAGCTATCATACATATCAACAAAAAGCAAACTCTTTCTCCAAACATTTCATTCATTATTTCCAACAAAAGGCAGCCTCATATACAAAAAATAATTGCCAAGTGCCCGTTGAACAATATTTACACCGAGAGAAGGGCAAAAATAAGAAAACAAATTATTAAGTTATTTTCATAGCTGCTGCGTTACTCATAGAGGTAAAAAAACGGACTCCATCACGCGTCCAGGTGAGAGGAAACCCGGTGCGTAAAAGTGTCCACATGCGTCCGTCACGCGCGGCTCAGGAGCTCCGACAGCTTGTTGATGTACTCGATGGTGTACTTGAGGGTCTGGATCTTGGTCAGGGGCTGGCCTCTTCTGCTGTAGTCCGGCGGCAGGTAGTCCCGGAGCTGATGCAGCGCCTCGGCTAGGCTCCTCATCCGCATCTTCTCCCGCTCGCTGGCCTTCATGCGCCTCTTGGTGGACATCTTGGGCTTGCTCAGCCTCTGCTGCGCCGCCGGAGCCGCCCCGCGTCCGGAGAAGCTCAGAGAGAAATCCTGGAGCTCCCGGTGCCCCCCGGAGAAGCACATCTCCGGGGAGGAGCACATGGAGTCGATGGAGGACTCCGGTGAAGCGGACTGAAGCGAGTCCCGGTCCTGGACGCTCCAGTCGGAGAGGATTTTGGCTGTGGCGATCTCCAGCTCCATGTCAGAAAAATCCAAACAGCAGCCGTCCGCGCAGAGAGGAGGACATGAAGGGCAGAGGTCAGGCAGCTTCTGCCGGGGGGATTTTGTTAAAGCGTTTTTATACAGAAGCAGATCTCCGGAGGTTTATGGGTTCACAGCTCAGGCGCAAATAAAAAAAAAGTTCAAAGAAAACCTCAAGTGCCAAAATGCGACCTTCCCGAGGGACGTCGTTCGTTATCACGGGGGTGTGAATAAGGCGAAATAGACGGATAATGTGATGGAAAGAAAAATAATTAGATTCCTTTTGTGGGGAATGGCTCTTTAAAGTCTGCACGTAGACAATTATCAGTTTGATGTGATCCGCCTAATGAAGGAATGAGAGGATGCTTTTTCACCTGAGAGCTTCACACCTCGCTGACAACTCGGGCCTGCGTGTGTCTTCAGTCTGGAGCTCATGAGGTCAGAAAACGCATAAGTCAGCACTGATTTTAACTTCCAGAGAGACACCTTACAGAGCAAAACTGTTTATTAGATCAACTACATGTTCAGAATCAGAAACAATCAATGTCCTGTCTAGAAATTGTGTGATTAAAGTCCAAAATAACATCACATTACTCTCCTTTAAATGTGCATGTTTCCCTGCTCACCATCCAGAATCATTTCAAGTTTTCCCAAGAAAGTTTCACATGGCTCAACATACTTTTGGAGACTGGAAAACCAGCTTAGTTATCCTGACAAACTGCGCTCACTTTAGTGAAAAATAAGATTTATTTAAGACTCAGACCTACAGAAGCGAGTTGTTATTTGGGCAGAGGATGCAGCTGTCACCAAGCTCCTGCCAGACCTTTCATGTCTGAAAAGGTGTGTAAGGCCTCACTCATGATCAAGGGGACCAACACTGGCAGGTTGTAAAAACCAATGGCTCAGCGTCCTCCGTGTACCCCCCCCCCCCCGTACTGCTGCGGCCGCTTCTCTCTGGCTATATTCAGTGACAGGCTGCTTGTCAAAGCACCGGTGGGAGAAAATAAGCAGCCTTAGTATCAGCCTTCATTTCAGCAGGCTTCATTTATTTAATACTTAGAACCGTGTTTATACACAACAGAATCACAGTAAGAGGTTATAGCAAAGGTTAGACTAACTTTTACTTTCATGATTCACTGTTTGATTAATAAAACATGTAAAAACTGTGAAAAATAGCTATAACTGTTTCCTAAATGATTATTATCGAAAGAGTTGCTTATTCATTTTCTGTCCAGACTAATTGACTCATTATTAAGAAGTGGACCTGATTTTTTTTTAAATTGTCAAACTCTATTTCCAAACTTAAGAGTAAACATTCACATTCAACAGAAAATAAAATGCTCTTGTTCATCATCCTGTTATCGTGCTGCTCACTTCAGGAATTTCAGTCTTAGTCTCTCTGCCAGTGGCAGTGGACTCTCACTACAAATCACTGAATCATTGCTGCTGTCTAACACGGCGACTGGTGACTCTGGAGTCTGAGGGAACGTGTCATCATCCACATCAGCTGACAGGACATGCTGGTGTGTGCTTTTAGCTGCTATAGGTGGCCTGTTTATCTCAGTGTGGCTCTGAGGTATTGTGTGTATTAAGGGAACAGTGTGAGCTGTTTCCACTGTTAGTTTGGTTGTTTTAGATCTAAAAGCTGGTTTCAGGGGGAAGTCTGAAAGAGAGGTGCCCTTCAGCTTGTTTATGGGCTTGTTTTTAGCTTTTCTCTGAGGTCCAAACTGCTGGTTTTCTGCATCACTTTCCTCACCGGATGAACACGCGCTCAAGCACACACTTTTCTTGGTGGTCTGCAGCATGTTTTTGTCCTTGTCAGTTTGACCCGGGTCAGAGTGGCACCTTTGTGCTGGGATGGTTGATGATGAAACGGCTGTCCTGACAAATTTAAATCTCTGCGGAGGCTTCTGGGAGCCATTTCGTTTGTCCTTTGTCGTTCTTTGAGTGTGTACTGCAGGCCTCAGTTGCTGTTTTGAACTGTGAGTTTCTGTTTCTGCCGTATTTGTTGCACACTGCTGTTTGTCAGCGAGTGGTTCTTTTTTGTTAACAGCAGGTTTTGTCAGCAATTTACTGTCACTGCAGCCTTTATTGGGAATCTGTCCAACTTGTTGGGAGTTTGAGTTGTGAGGAGAAACGTGTTTGAGGGAGGCTAACTCGTAGTTTAGTTGTTTAGAGACCACATCGTTGGCTATCTGGATCTGGTCTGTTGCTTTAGCCGCGTTCCTCATGAGCACCCTGTCCCTCAGAGGACACTCTGTGTAGCACAGCTCCACAGCAGGTTTGGAGTCTGTTTCGGTGACGTCGCTTGAGCTTCTCTGCTTGCCACTTTTGCCCTTGAGTTCACCGTCTGCGGTTTTGCTCGTCTTGGGCTCAGTGGTGTGGTTTGTGGCTGACTGCTGGGTTGGAGAGGATGTGAAGGACAGAGCATCCCAGTCAATATCACTCAGGTGTAGAGCGTTGATGACAGCAGAGACATTGGGTGAAGCAGTGGCCTCTGATTCTGCACAAGGCAGAGGAGTGCTGGGGCAGTCACCCACACTGCTGTGGCTGTCTTTGGACTTTTTATGGTTCACTGGAGTATCCAAAATCACCACTTCTGGCTCCTCTAGGTTTGACATGGGAGGCGGCAGAATTTGTGGTTGAGTGTTGGAGGAACTTTGAAGGGTCATCTGAGCCAAGAGGACAGAAATACCATCAGAGGCATCACAGGGCTTCTCCTTTTTACTTTTTTGCTTCTTCTCTGTAAAGAAAATAGAAAAAGCAGGTCAGAGTTTAAACATATTTTAAATGAGTAAATGGGTACAGTGATCATATTCACTCTTTTACTCTTTCAATCTCACTAGCTAGTTTTCCTACACATTAGGAAGTGCAGCTCTACAGGAGCTCTGACCGGGTTGGGGAGGGGGCTGAGGGGCGCAAAGTACAACTTGCATAAGGTGACAGCAAAGCCTGTGAGCCAGACACCTCTTGGCTGCATCAAAGCTTTCAGTGTGAAACAGTTGAGCTGCCAAACTCTACATTTTCAGGTGTCAGACCTGCTGTAATAGACAGCCCTGAAAAACAAGTCAGACCTCCAAGTGCCTTTGATCAGGACGCCCTTGTCAGCTTAGTGTGGGAAGTCTTGAAGCTTGTCAAGTCTGTGGGGGGGCTCCCATTTTTGTTGTGAAAAATGTAGCTACATTTAATATCGGACATTGACAATTTGACAAAAATCTTCACAGGAAGATAATTGACATGATATTACATGTTTATGACTGATATGCATTTCTTACTCTTGGTCTTGTTTTCTTCGGCCAGAGCTTTGTCTCTCAGGTAGCTCTCCACCACCTCCGGGTAGGCCACACGGAAGAGAGCCTCCTCCTCTACTGTCCTCACCTCATGCTGATTCTCCACAGGCTGATCCTCGGGAAACACATAATGTTCTGCCCAAGAAAAAAAAAGAAGAAAGAAAGAAAATGTCAAGGTCAGGTCCAAAATAAATTCTCTCATCTACCACAACTCTAACCAGTGTGACACCAAAATCTCAACTTGTGGTCTGCCACGACTACCAGAATTTTGAGGAAATGGAACTTTTCTTTAGAACTGCAACTCATATCTGCTACTTTTTCTTCCTTTATTGTGCCCTTTATATTAAATATTTGGCTCTAAACTTCAGAAAAATGAAAACTGAAAAGAAAAAAAACAGTGATGCCAAGAAATGTATTTAATTAATAATATTTAATTTACGATTTTGTTAAAAAAAATTGCAAACTCACATTTGAGAACCTGAAACTATCAAGTGTTTGGCACCTCTGATGTAATGTACCTTGGTAATCCATTATAATCTAAATCTATCTCAAATTAACCTCAATTTTCCAATTCAGCAATATTTGTCTGTTTGGACCAAAGACAGGATGATCATGGACCTTTCACCAGGGGACTGCAGTTTACAGTAGCACTATATTTTCATTATAAAACCACACATTTGTAATGAATTGAAACAATGAAAGAACACCTGAAACATTTCAGGCATTTGTTCCTGTAGAATATTCCGTAATTTGTGGTATTTTTAAATCCTATCAATTATATAATTTTTTAGCTATATAAAAAAAGTGGATATACGATAACAAACAAGGAACCATAATCTGAATTAGTTGACTGGGACTTTCTCAGGCCAGTCATGTTGGGCGGGCTTGTTAGTGAGCTGGACTTTAATATGACAGATTTCCCATCCTGGGGAGGAAGCCAGTTTAGCACCTAGCGGCTGTTGTGACTGATCTATCACCTCTGAAGCTCACCTCACAGCCAGTCACTAACAGACAACCCGGTGACGAGCACCCCGCAAACCAACCTCCCCTTTACGCAGCAGTCATGTCACTCAACAGCAGAGGATGTTTTCTTAAATATCGCTTTTTCCTCTGATCTCCTGATCTGAGAAAAAGGCAACTGTGAGAAAACAAACTGATTACATCACTGAAAACAACATCCGTTGTTGAGCGATTTAAACTGACCTGGTGTCCTCCAGATGACTTCGAAGCAAGCGACGCCACTCCTCACTCTTGGTTTCAATATTCTTTTATAGGAAAAAAGGTGCTGCTCATTAAGCATGGAATAAAATCATGTTTTGTTACAACAATGTTACTAAAATAAAAGACATTTTGTTATTGTTGAAAATTGAACTTGTAGGATTACCTGAGAGGTTTGATTTGAGAGGACATTTCCCTTCCATATTTTCTGTTCATCAGCTCTGCATAGGTCATCAACACAAGAACTTTTTCGCTCGTGTAGTGCTTTACCCACTCCATCTTGTCATGGGCAAATTTCTGGAAAACACACATTTTTACATACAACCCTAAAAGAGATAACTAACTGAACAAGCACTTAAAAGTAAATCCATTACCTGCATCAACAGTAAATTTGGCTGTCTCCTCTTGAAATGTGACACAGGCTTGTCCTTGGAAATCAGGAACTCATTAATGATCTGCAAAATGCAATTTCAGAATTAAAACTCATCCTGTAATTTATTGTACCAGTTATGAAACAATAAGCAGGTAAAAATAGCTCTACCTCTGTAAAAGGGAACTGTTGGTTTGCCAGTGTTTTCCTAAGAAACGTAAGCAAAACACTTGTAAAATGACCAGAATGTGCACAACTTAAAAAACACTACAACCACTAAAAATGTGCAAGGTATGACTAAAAATGCTTACATGAATAAGCAAATGCTTTACATTAAACTAATTAATAAATAAACTAATAATTTTAGTACTTAGATGGCATTATAATGATGATGATAATTGAAAGACTTCTTATAACTTTACCAATACTGATCTTCTTTTTAATAATATGTTGCCTTTATGCTCTTGCTTTTTCATTCCATTACACTTTTGCTTTCAATGTTTTTGGATCTTCGGGATTTGTGTTAACTAATTTTTCAAACAAAATTAAGTTACTGTTTATCTACAGAAAAGCATATACTTTCTAATGTTTGCCTCAAGAGATGAGGCCTGGCGACTCTGTTCATAGCGATGCCAATCGCAGGGACACTGGTAGTCAAAGTCCTGTGGTTGACAGAAATGTTTACTGTCGCAGAGCACACAGCCACCACGTTCATGTGCCTTTGCTGAGCCTGGAGAAGGGAGGAGATAAATCAGAATAAATGTGACAAGACAGGAGAAGCAGGCAAAGACAAAAGAACAACAACACACCTTTAAAATCTAGCACAGTACAACTTGAGGCCCACCTCTCACATATGTGTATGTTTTAACATGACAGCTTAAATTGCTTAAAATTTGTGTGAGGCGTGTCCTCTCAAAGACACTCCTCCTTTTGCTCTTCACCTCTTATCAGGGTCAAGGGTCGGAGTTCAAAGCAGGGCACCACTTACCAGGATGTCGACAAACGTTGCAGTGAGCAACCTTCTTCACAACTTCCTTAGATGTGCCTGCGTTCTCCCCCTTCCACTGGATGAACCTGAGGTGATCAGAGAAAGGTTGCAAATACACAAACACAACACTGATTACACTCTTTATGCAACGAAATGTGCACAGAAAGGGGAAACGAATGCTCAGCTCTGATAAAAAAAATGGTGTAATAGTGTGTTTCCTACCTTTGCAGGAGTGTTTGTCCTTTCAGCATCTGGATGAGCCTCAGAGCTTGCTCCTTACCAACACCTGGTACGCCCTTATGGAAGAATGACAAAGCACAGTTATCAGAAGACATTCATGTTGGTGATTCATGGTGTTGCAAATTTCAGATTTATATGAATTTTTCTTACTTTGGGAATATAATCACAGCCGAGGAGGACAGCCAGACCGACGAGATTCTCCCTGGAGAGGTTTAACTCTGTTTGTACCCTGGAGGTCCTGTAACAGTCAACCTGAGGGTCCTAGAGGGGGGAGAGAAGAACAGCCCAATGCAGCATTAGATGGTCGTACAATCACAGCTTCAGAAGAATAATAAACAGCAGGCAAATTAAAATTATGTAAGGTTGTGGGTAATTTTCAAAACTGATTCATGTACGAGTCCACGATCATAAATGATTGTTTCCTACTTGGTGTTGATTAATTAGCTGTCACTTTGTTAATTAAAGTACTTAAAGACTAATGATTTTGTTTTTGTGTTCCCCTTCCTCCAGATCTTGAACACTGGATATTTTAGATGAACCCCTGCAGGCATTTACTTTACTGTTCATGTTGAAGTTCCTGTAGATGGTGCGGGCTCCGTACAGAAAGGCGTCGCCATCGTTGGTGATGCAGCCGTCCACCAAACCCTGTGAGTCCAGGTAGGCACACATGGCCTCCGCTTCCCCGGCCGCTGTCACCCACGGCACACCAAGATAGTCCAACATCTCTGCACACTGCAAGACAGGGGCAAGAGATGAGCAAAAGGGACGGCAGGTGCAGGGGCAGGAGGTGAGCAAGAGATGGGCAAAAGATATGCAGGAGAGTGTGTGTGTGTGTGTGTGTGTGTGTGTGTGTGTGTGTGTGTGTGTGTGTGTGTTGGTTATGACTATAAGACTCTATCAGGTGCAGAGAGAGGAGTGACAACCTCTCTGAG
>JBAJHX010000031.1:9121360-9175477 GCA_037176925.1 Amniataba percoides | reverse complement strand
GGGCAAGAGATGAGCAAAAGGGACGGCAGGTGCAGGGGCAGGAGGTGAGCAAGAGATGGGCAAAAGATATGCAGGAGTGTGTGTGTGTGTGTGTGTTGGTTATGACTATAAGACTCTATCAGGTGCAGAGAGAGGAGTGACAACCTCTCTGAGTACAGCTTTAAAGCGCCCTCTGCTGGTGTTAGATGAAGACTTGGGGCCAGAAGCCTTTTTGAATCCTCCGTATCTCGTTTCTGTCCTCTTGCTCATTGTTTCTGCTTTGAGTTTGGGCGCTTCTCCCTCCATCACAAAGACCAGCTTCACCCCCATGAGCGTGAGGGACGACACCCTGAAAAACAAATTCCTGGACACAGCAGGGAGAAATGTTAATAAATGTTAAGAACAGGAGCTAGCATCGCGGTTATGGAGCTTAAAAGTGTGCACATGTACCTCAGGTGGGGTTTGGTGACTCTTCCCATCATCGCCTGGACGTGCTGGGCCTCACACACCCACAAGCTCAGGTCGACTGCCAGCGTCTTTCCGCTCAAACTGTAGAGCGGCACCGACTCACGAACCGGCTCCACGATGGACCACAAATCGTGGACGCCCATAACTGCAACACAATTGGGTTTAGTGCGTTTTAACAGGAGGAGACGAGTAGAAAGACGGCTAAGTTGAAGAGCTCAGCAGCGGACAACGAGCAGGAGGTTTTCAAACAGTGGCGCCGTTGGGCCGCGTCCCAATTCGTTCACTCTCTCTCTCTACTACGCTCCCTCGTTCTGGTTTTAACTCTGACAGCGGTGTAAATGGAGTGATCCTGACATTTAAACTTAGCACACATCACGATAAGGATCTTAGTATTGTAAATGTAACACTTAATTCTATAACAAGTGGGATTGTAAAACAACAAAATGGGGATAAAGGGGATAGTCTCACGAAGTCGTTCGAGTCCTGACAGTTTAAGGCGGACGTCACATTAACGCGCCCCCGAATACGTGTTGCCACG
Organism: Amniataba percoides; assembly: GCA_037176925.1. Taxonomy (NCBI): domain Eukaryota; kingdom Metazoa; phylum Chordata; class Actinopteri; order Centrarchiformes; family Terapontidae; genus Amniataba; species Amniataba percoides. Next base: position 9,174,492 of record JBAJHX010000031.1, on the reverse strand, counting down.
GATACGACGCTCTTGTTTACAGGCTAAGGACTTTTATTTTGTTGTTTTGTTTTTCTTTTCAGCCATGGACTCAAAAATCCACATAGAAATCGTGGGGTTACTTAAAGACAGTAAATTCCATGTTGCCAAAAGTATTGCCGAGGTAAACAGTTAGTTTCTTTTTGGTTTCTGAGATATATATAATCGCTATGTTTATTTTTCACCTGAACTGTGCCCAACAGGGACTAAAACAGAAGTTTCCTGAGGCCTTCATGGATCCAAAGATTCAGCCTCTACTCGAATTTGACTGGCACACTTATCTGTATAACAAGAGAAGGGTAGGTCGTCTGATTATAGTTCAAATTATTGATAAAATAACTGTTAAAAAGTGCGGTGGTGGAGGTGAGGGGACTTGTGAAAAGTAAAGTAAGTAAGCAGATCTGCTCAAATACAGGACTTAATTATAATTTTCATGTACTTGTCCTTGAATACTTCTATTTTAAACTACCTTATATTTCTACTCCTCTATGTTTAAGAGGGAAATCTTCTATTTCTTAACTTAGGACTAGTTATTTTTCATATAATTATTTTTAATCATATATTACTTTCAGAATATTTAAATATTGCTGCAGTTTTAATGAACTGACTTGCATATTGCTGGACAGCTTGTTCAATGATCATATATTTTGCAAGTGTAATCTTAATCTGCCACGTATAATGATTGATAGTGGGTTTACATATGATGCTTACATTATGATATGCTCGCTGTCTTGTTTTGTTTATCCAGTGACAAAATTAGTGTGTTTTTATTAATACAGTGTGACAAAATTAGTGTGTATGATGGAAAACAAGGTACATGTGTAGATAAAATTAGTTAACAGATAAAAAGATTTAAAAAAGAAAAATAATCATCTTAATCGACAAAGTAATTTGTGATTAAAGCTCTCAAATCATCTCATACTTGTTACTTTCCACCATTGCACCACACTGATGACGTCATTCATAATGACTGATGATTACGCTGCTGTAAATAATGGAGCTGAATGTATAAACTGCAGCAGCTTGCTCCACTAGAGCTACAGCTAAACACACCCACACAATACAGTCCTGCTGTAGTTTGACGTTATTTGGTTATTCTGAAATGCTGAATCACGTTTTGTTTTTCAACACTTGTGATTCAAGGAGCTGCGTGGTGAAACGTGGCAGTACTCCAGCAGCCTGATGTGCTTTCTCAACGGCCTCCTCCTTGGCGATGAGAAGGATCTCGCCAGCTGGGCCAAGAATCAGTGGAGTTTCAGTTTCACTCGGCCTCAGGCTTTCTACATGGCTCTCACTAAAGACTACTACACCAAACACCTCCAGAAAACTGGGGCAAGTCAACCCTGTCACATAAATAACACATATAGGTGAAAAATATGAGTGTATTTTCTGTTTGTGATGGGTATCAGGAATGTAGTATTTCACTGCTCCCTTTAACTCTATAGAAATTTATTTTTTACATTTCTTTGACCTTGAAGTATTAACATGAAAGAAATACATGTCTGTCCTTTTATTATAGCATCAGTTTGTCTTCATGGAAATTGAGATAGCAGGAGAAGCAGTGGGAAGGTTACTGTTTGAGGTGAGGCAACTGTTAACAAACACTTATAACACATGTAACGCCTGTGTTTTCTTAAACCTCTTAACTATTCTTGTATCCTATATGATATAGGATATAAGAAACTGTATGGTGATTACACAGTTGCTGTGCATTAGCGGTTCACATTGTTCTCCCTCTCTTCAGCTGTTCTCAGATGTTTGTCCAAAGACGTCAAAGAACTTTGAGGCACTGTGCACAGGAGAGCGAGGCCTCTCGCAGAGCGGCTTCCCACTTTGCTACAAGGGCTCTGTATTTCATCGTGTGGTACCCAATGGCTGGGTGCAGGGTGGAGGTATTGTCCTCAGATGTTCTAGAAGTTAAAATATATAAATATATCAATCAATTAGGGATTTGAAAGTGTAAACATTTGAGATCAGCGTTGTAGTTGTAATGGATTTAAAAATTGTCTCTGGCTCTTTAAGGCTGCATTACAGCTGAGTGATATAATTTTTAAAGAATATCTGACTCCTCTATGTACAGGAAGTGAAATACGCATCTAACTTCCGAGCTACATTACTCACAATTTGTTGTTTAGATTATCATTAGTTTCAAAACACTGTGAGAACTGAGGAAACTGATAAAGAATATCTTGTAATACGTTTTTTTGCTGAATTACTGTAGTCTGGAGTCACCGTTGTCACCGTATCTTTTTCATTTTGCAGATATTTCCCCTGAGAGGAAAGGAAACGGAGGGGAGTCGATCTATGGGCCAACTTTTGAAGGTGAGCCAGAACAAATAGACAATCAAAGACATCGAGAGTATTACGATGAGCATTTACATGTTTCCTTTCTCTCTCCTAGATGAGAGCTTTGCTGTGTCCCACACTAAACGGGGCACCCTAGGAATGTGCAATAAGGGTTCACATAGCAATGGATCCCAGTTTTACATCACCCTGCAGCCCACACCCTGGATGGACAGGACCTACGTCGCCTTTGGGTATGTATCACTAATTTTGTTTGAAACACCTGTTTAACTTCCCAATTCTGCGGAATGTCAGAACTCTGAAGCTGAATGTGTTTATTTTCTGTTCTAGTCAAGTGGTCGAAGGCGTTGACGTCCTCAGGAGATTAGAAGAAGCTCCGACTTGCAATGAAAGACCAAAGTATGACTGTAAAGTGAAAGATTGTGGAGTGTTTAAGTTTTAGCACATACTCATTAATTACGTGTCTTCTAAAAAAAATTTTTGTAGTAGCTATTTTGTAGTAACATGTTACATGTAGTAAACATATAATGTATGACTTACATTCACATACATTCAACTGCAGAGAAGAATTTTGTTTGTCTACAAAACATTTGATTTTTTTGGCATTCTGTTGGAACTGTGCACTCAGATAAAATAAGTTCTGTGTCTTTGTTTTCATCACTCTTCAGGAGTTGACACTGGAATGCATCTGTGTATGTGAGAGAGATAATATTATACTTTTATAATGGTGACTTTATATTTTTGAAAGTTATATTTAATACATTCACTCACAGAACACTTACAGAACCAACAATATTCATAATATTCACCAATATCATTCAATATTGGCTGTACATGCAGCAGCCCAGAGCCTGTGCAGTCTCGTAAATAGAAACACAATGCTGAAAATGATGTGAGAAGAAATGGAAATAATTGTTACATTGCTGGCAAATAAGTAAATATTAATATGAATATAAATGGAAAGACAGATATTTAGCAAGTGGATGAAAATTAAAAAATATATTTCACATAAAAAATGCAACAACAAATTAAACTCGGACTATCTAGGGAGCCAGTTGTTGTTTCTGAAGTCACATAGAGATAACCCTTTGATTTGACTGAATTAAAATTTAGTATCACTTAATTTATTCAGAATGAACAAACAGGAGAAGACTCAGAGGTTGAGAAGGAGGACAAGAAGCTCCTGACATTTCACTTGATAATGTGCAAAGTCTGAAGTAAAACATAAGTACTTTAAGAATTGCATGCAAGTACAGGGTATGCAACTTCTGCTTTACTTGAGAATTGAGTAATCCACTACATTTACAAACCTTCCCTGTCCAGCGAAAACCACAAAACCAGAAATATGTTTTTTGTGTTTTTTTTTAATCATTTTTACTTTACTTTTAACAAAGTGAAGAATGAAGTTTTCCTTTATAGACTAAAAAAATACATCATATGTTTTCGCTAAATAAACTGTTAACTTGTTTCACGCATGAAAGGTGACTTTTTAAAGACACTTGGTTCTCACTGCACATTGACAGTACAAACATTTGTATGATGCAGTGCTGTAGATTGAATTACCAAACTTTATATAAAGTGGTTAAAATGAGCTCAGCCTGAAACATCTGAAGCAGTACAATGCAACACACGCACATTAGTGCAACAGTAATATTAATCCACAAACATAGACATTAGATATAATGTCAATAATAGGTCTATAGAGGCATCAGTATGAAAGTGAGACTGCTTCATAACAAGTTAAAACCCCACAAAGTGCTTTAAAGTAAAAAATCTGAAGACTTCTCCCACATCTACACAAGTCAGAGGCCTTTAAATTGTTATGTGTGTTAAAGGGGGGGCATGGTGCATTTGTGTCCCTGGCCCTCTCATGAGTGAAAAGGGCCACAGATATGTGAGGACTTATTTTTAAAGCGTTAATATTGACCGTTTTGCTGGCAGGTGTACTTACTTTTTTTATTGTTATCAGGTATTTGTGAGTCTCAGGCAGAAGTGAAACCCAGCAGCCCGAAAAGCCCCAACAATCTCACACTCTCTTTCTCTTTCCTTTTTTTTTTTTTTTTTTTTAAAAAACACGTGTTAGCAGCTCACTTGTGTGCTCCCACCATCACCACCACCTTTCTCACCCCTCCCAGTAAGAAACTGCCACATGACCTGTCAAGTAGGAAGTGGTGAGCTCTCGAGCAGCAGCAGCGACACACACACACACACTCTCACTCAGAGACACAGAGAGCAGGACGGGAGAAGGAAACCGTGAAATCTCCGAGACCTCAAGCCCCCCCACCGCCTTCCAGCAGAGCCTCGTTTCCCCGTGGAGCAGACAGCCCTCCGTCCCCCCGCAGACATGCTCCTGAAAACGGTGTTTTTCGCCGTGCTCGCCGCGCTGCTCGGCGCATCAGCCGCCGCGGACTCAGGTAAGTTTGTAAGCTAGCGGCTAGCTAACCTTAGCCCGGCGGAGACACACCGACACACACTGAGCTGCTTTCTAACGCCAACATTTTCTGGGCCCGCCGGGTGTCTGGTTTCATACCCCGACGGCCGCCATTCGTACTTATTTTTGTGTAAATTAAATTAAATGTTTAAAATGTCCCCTTTGGCGTTTATTTCGGCGCCGGACAGAAGGTCCTCAAGTTGTCAGGAGGAGCTAACGCTTTAGCCTGCTAACGAGCCGTTTGAAGTGTGTGTGACATTTTCTGTCTCATCATTGAGGGGGGGGGGGCACAGGGCTGAACAGAGGAAACTGGCACAACCCTCGTTGTCACATCCAGGATCCAGATCAGCTTGTTATGTAACAGCCCCCCCACCACCACCCCTCCCCTCCTTTTTATTTATTTATTTTTAAGATCATTATACTGTAATGTCTTGCTGTTTGTTTCTGCGAAAAGCTTTATGATTGAGTTCTCCCAGCAACACGTGGACCTTTATCACATTAAAAAAACACTAAATCTGATTTATTTTTACTCTCTCCGTAGATGGATGCACCAGCCTGGGGTGCGATGTTTGTGGAGCCAACAGCTTCTGCCAGTGGGTCAACTGCACGACATGTGAGTGTCTTAAATGTGTGTCAGGTTTGTGGATCGAGAGGCACAGGTTGGTCTTTACGTCGTCCTGAGCCGTCCGGACGGCTGAACTGATCGGACCTGTGACTGACCCATCCCCACCCCTCGCCCCTCCTCACGTATGGCGGTGGAGGCTGACTTTTTTTAGATGATGTCATCTCAGTTTCCCCAAAGCAAGAGCTGTACTGTAATCGTCTGGCAGCAGCAGGCAACGCCGTGGATCTGGACGGGCTGGTCTGGGAGGAAATTGCTGGCACATGGTTCATAGGGTGAAGGGCCTTGGTCGGGCTTGAGTCTGTGCGTGACTGCATACAGACTATTTATTATCGCAGTAAATTAATGGCGGGGATTGATAGTGCAGGGAAGGCAAAGCTAAGTCTCACTTTAGTTCTGCTCGTGGTTTGCCTACATGTCTGTGTTGCCGTTGTGTGAAATTTCATTACGTTAATGGGTATATCTGTCAAAGCACGAGTGCTCGAAATATGAGAAACGCTCTCTGACTTCTGGGCTACAGAGGGGGACGCGGATAAATCTGCTGCAGTGGTGTTTTTCAACCTAATTTGGAAGTCTGCTGGTTGTGATTAGAAATATGCATCATTCAGTAAAACAGGGTTTCCGTAGCAAAACAGTATGACAGATTGCTTCCTGAGTCTTTCCATTAGCTATTGTTTGTGTTTTTAGTCAGTCAGGAGAGAAGCTGATTGTTTTCACGTTGTTATCATATCAGGAAAGAAATGTTTCAAGGGTGAGGCCAAGAGCATGTGACACAGTCTTACATCTCGAAATCGCAAGTGATAAACTTCACAGTGATAAACCCTTATGATTATTGGCTTGGAAGCACACCTCTGGCTAAGTGCTCAGTGAGGTAGAGGACCTTGTTGGTGAACTCCAGAAACTGGCCAGAGTTCAGGATGTGCAGTCAGAAAACACACAGCTCTCTAGCAATGGTGAAAAAGATGAACAGGAGAGGAAACGAGGGGATGTGTGGCAGGAAGCCTGCAATATCCTCACGCTGGGGGACAGAAGGAAGGAGAGGATAATGGCACGAGTGAGAGGAAAGAGTGTGCAGATAGGATAAAAGATGAGCTTCATGTGCCCCCTTGTTCTCATAATTTGTGCCTCGGGGTGCAGTTCAGGACAAGAGCGCACCGTGATCTCGTCTTTCGTTTCAGTTGTCTTTAGCATCAAAGAATAGAAGATACTGTTAACGCGTGTGTAATCTTAACTGTATTACTCTACGCTAGACTACAAAATCAAGCTGTGCTTTAGTAGGACAAGCTCAGGTATTTTACCTCTCATGGGAGCTGAGCTTCACGACAGCATCGCAAATGAGAGAAACCCCGACTCTCTCCAGGGGAGGCCGTGTTGAGATTTAGTGATCCCCCCCGCTCTGGCTATGAACACTAAACGACACCATAATGACACATTATTTAATAACTTATTAAGTGGTGGAACAGGACAGGTGAGGGGGCAATTATGTAGCTCTTCTCGGAGCCACGGGAGAGAGGAGAGTTCCCTGAGGGCGAAATCTGAACAGGTTTACATTGCACTAAATGCACAAGGGGAAATACGAGCTCAACCGCCGACAGATGCAAAACAGCACAATTAAAAAGGAGATCTGTTTTTTTAGTGAGTTTGTAGTCATTCTCTTAAGTAAATCTACATAATCTTGTGTTTATCTTGCCAAAGGTATGTATTTCATCATCTGATCTTAGCGTAAACCAGTCAAGGACTCGTTGCTAAACATTTGAGGCAGATTTGGCTGTTTCCGTGTCGTTGGTGAATGTGTCTCCTCTGCTCCCCTGTGCTGTGACATACCGGCTTACACAGGATACAAGCAGGCACAAGTGCACTGCACAAAACTAACACAAACACACACACACCAAGTAAAGCCTGGTGCTAAAGCCTTTCACAAACTCAAGAATGGATCATCTATTTGATGTGAACTCAGCAAAAAATGGAAAGGTCAGCTCTGGCCAGCTGAGATGGCTATGCTGGACCGCAGCAGAAACCACAGTGCTGCAGAAGGCTAACGCTTACCACATTGTCATTACCAGATTTATCTTCGGTTTAGGGATTTTGTGTAAACAAGCCTTTGGCGTCAGAGGCACATTTCCCAGCAGAGCAGTGTTTCAATGCTCAAACTTTTACACGTGTGCATGCAAGCCCTGCAGCACCTCTAAGTACAGGCTGTAGTCTGCGACAGATCTTGTTGATTGCTCTAAACCAACAGGCTGTTTTCTGTGGTACGGTGGGCTCTTGAGGCTTTCATTCACACCTGTGGCTTGAAGAAGCTGTGCATGCACCTCGTGGTAATGGTGATGTCACCATCTTGAAAAAGGGTGAGAGCCAGTCCTACCTTTCACAGCTGCCTGCGAGATAGCAGCTCCCTGACCTACTGCAGAGTGAGAAAAAAATCCCCTCCTCCTACACAATTCGACACACGTGGGTCGTGTCAGATCACACAGAAAAACAACTTTCAAAATGACTGTATTTGATAAAACTAAACAACGGTTACAAAGTCAGCGAGTCATTAACTTTCCAGCTCAAAAAGGTTTGCTTTTTAAACTTGAGTATGAAATATGCAAAGCAGTATTTTTTGGACTCTTCTTTGTGCTCTCTTTTTTGTGTGCAATCATCATATAATGAAGGAGCATGAACAGTTTGCAAAAAGGTGAAAACATACATGAAACAGGAAAGAGCTGCTTTGACAAAGAGAAAACAGTAATGGGGGAAGTCGGTGCCCACTGACCCAGATAGACATCTGACAAAAGAGCTACCAAATACCACAAGCCCTCGGCTGCAGTTGTAACCACATAATGGAACCAACGGCCAAATGACACTATCACACAGAAACCTAACATCTTGAGCTCCACAAACTGGTGATTATGACTGTACATCCGTTTGGTAGTTGCTTGTGTCCAAGTGAAGTGCATTTTGATCGTATTTGTAGGAAGCCAAAGGGTGCTTTCATCAGTGGCTGTAGCCTTACTGTTATATGTAATTTATAGGCAGCCATCTGGTTGGAGTCGTTAGGTGTGGCTGCTGTGGATTATAATACAAGCCAGGAAGGTGTAGGAAGGCGTTTTTACAGCACCAGGTGCACCAGGTGCGCTACATCGAGTAGTTCCCTTTATGATGTTCCTGTATTTCAGGACGATAATGCCTCCGTATGCTGATGGAAACAAGTGATTTTTATCAACACATGCTCAAATGCCTTTAACGGCTTTCCTTGTCACTGTATTTAACGATTGCTGAAGAGTCATGGGAAATGTACTGCCTCTGACGGTTAATTTCAAGACTTGTAAAACGGCATTCCAGAGACGACTGAGACAAGTAAAGGCAAAGTACAACCACGCTGGATGTTTGTATACTGTCACTGTATTCTTATTGCTGTATCTTTGTGTAAGATCCTCTTCCTGATGAATCAAAGCATTGTTCATCTGGTATGTAATGGAATCATCACATTTTGCTTACACACACTGGACTGTCAGAAAGTAGAGAAAAATGCTCCAAGTTATTAAATTTACCACCATGTAAGACAAAGAAAAGCTTCAACTCCTCATGTTTGAGAAGCATGAACCAGCAAATTGTTTGATTAATCAGCCATCAAGATTGTTGCTGCTTCATCTCACAGTCCTCTATAAATGAAGTTCTAATACATTATCTCATCATTGATCATCAAAACTTCACACACCCAAATTTGCTCTGAAACAGTCTGAAAAATCATCTTGTGGTATGTTTTTTTAGTGCTGAATCTTTCAATAGAATCTGCTGACAGTTTAGCCTGAACAACAGTGGTTATATGAACACAGTATAACTGGGTGTGAATCTATAGTCACAAGGTGCTGTCAGTCGTGACTCATGGTTTCCCCAGTATGACGCAGGCCGAGTTGCACCATTTAAAGAAACAAACACAAATGGACATCTGTGTTAGTCGTTTAACTTATTTCGCTAAAGTCGGTCATGTCTGTAAATTAGTAAAATCGTAGCTTCTTTGGTTAATCAATAAATGCCTCAATCAATACTACGTCTGTATCTTGACGTCTTGTAAAGTATTTGGGGCAGGAAAGATTTCAAGACAGGGCAAAGTCCCTCTCTGTTGCATTTAATTAGTAATCTAATTTTACGATAAAACAGAAAACACCTTCATGATCAACCTATGACTCAGCAGACTGAACAAAAAAAAACCCCAAAACTAATTAAAAACTCCAGTCTATTAGTGGTTACATGTAAATAAATACTTTTACCTTTGATAGCCTCACAACTGGTCCTTACTTTTACTAGTTACTTTCTTTCAAGCAGGCTATAAATTAATGACACAAGGACTCGGGAACTTCTGTTGCTGGATAAAGTGCTGATGTGGTGAAAATGTGAGCAAAACAGGTTTCAGAAATGCCCAGCTTCAAAAAATCGAGGGATCTGATGAGGGAAGCAGGATGGAAGGAACGCCATCCTCCCAAGTGCAGGATGTGGGCGAGTATGAGCAACTGCTCCGACCTTCCTGTGGAGGAGATAAGAAAAGAGAATTGCCCCTCTGCATTATCATGTTGATTAACCATTCATATGCACAGAGAAAAGTGAGAGGCAGATCACCCGATGCAGCTCTGTGAACGTGGAATGTGAAGATGAATTTTAAAATGCAGACTGTAGGCTGTTGTGTTTTGGACACTCCTGTGATTATTTGGTTTCTTCTTGCTCTTTAATGACGGTGTATCTGCTGCCCAGTCAGCTCAAAATAACTTGAATGAAGTTCTTTTGCTCTTGGTAACATAAGACACCGAAATCTACTTTGACCAGTTAAGCAAATTTGATTAGATTTATTATATTCATATAAAGCATGAGTCAGGCATTTAATTCATTGTACCTTTTTGTCTTTTCAGTATCTGTTGGCTGTTACAACATGAGTTTGATGGGAGTAAACGAAACCTGCAACAACGTTAGCTGCTCAGGTGAGTCATAGTTTTATCAGTCCTGAAATTAACATTTTATATTAACATGTTCTCTTAGGCCCAAAGAGAATCAGCAGACTCTATATTTGTTTACAAAGAAACACATTTTTATGTTTCTTCTAAGCTCTCTGCAGATTCTGTTTGGGATTAGCTGTACGTAATGTGTCAGTTAACGGTCAGCTCTTCAGGTCTGTGTCTCATCTGTCGTCCATGTGTTTGTCCAAAAGACGTGGCTAGGTAGCTAACATTATTTTCACTGAGAGAGGGTTGTTAACCTTGCTGTTTGGGTGGTGTCTCTTGCTTTTCTTCTTTCACCCTGTCCTGGTGTTGGCTCCCCGTCCATTTACAGCTGGCCCCTCGCCTACTCCCCCTCACACCACAGCCAATACCCCCGTTGTCACCAGCGTCACTAACAGCAGCGCCACCACCACAGGTAACCAGTCCTGAAAAACCTCTGCTACTCCCTGCTGTAGTCTGTGTTGTCCAGAATATAAGGTGGTTTATGGTTTTATTAAGATTTTCTAAAGTAAGAATCCTTAAGATATTCATGAAATTGAACCCATTTTGCTGCAATGTATTGTCTGTGTTTTTTCAGGAGTGTATTTACTTTTGTAATTACGTTGTCATTGTTAAGGGCCGAATCCACCATCCCCATGCTGGATTCAAATTACCTTCACATGCACAAGGGATTAACAGGAAACGATGTAATGCAGCTAAATGTTTTAATTTCATCTCACTGATAACAGCCTCTTTTTACATCTTATCAGAACTGTATTAAGTTAGCGCTGATTTCAAACCCCACATTTCCAAATGCAGCTGCTGCTTCACATTAAAACCTCAGCTGGCAAAACACAGGGTGGCTTTTTGTGAAGCAGTGAAAAGAAATGCAACATATTTACCACCAGGGCTGGCACTAATTGCGATCCAAAAATTAATCTCCAAAAAAAAAAGGCTTTTATTTAGTGGTGGATCATTTGTTTATTTGGCTGCTCTATGCATAAATACCCCAGTATTTGTATTGTTGATAAAGCTGCTCATGGGGTGTTTTGCTTTGTATTAAACCAGAGTTACTGATACCATGAACAATCTCAGGTGTCTGCAAATCAATCATGAATTCTTAAGGATTACATCTTTAATGTTTGCCTAAAGTCAAATGATGAAAGGCTAATGGCCATATTCTCACTGTGACTCCAAAACAGGCAATGCAACCATCATTTCCACCGTTGCGCCCACTCACAGTGGTAACACCTCCACCTCTGCAGCTCCAACCTCTACTACAAGTAAGTCTCACGTTGTGATGGAGTTTTTAAACTGTCCTGTAATGTAGATAAACAAGAATTCTTCCCAATATCTCCATTTTGATTTTCCCCTTGTCCTTTTATCGCAGCTGGAACCAGTTCAAGCACCACACCAATTACCCCCTCTCCTGAGCCTCACAAGAACACCTTTGACGCCGCAAGCTTCATCGGTGGCATAGTGCTGGTCCTGGGCCTGCAGGCAGTGATCTTCTTCCTCTACAAATTCTGCAAGTCCAAGGACCGCAACTACCACACCCTTTGAAGCAGCCGCACTTCTGGATCCACGCCACTCGACCTTTCCCCAACCAACAAGAACCTTCCAGAGAAGAACCCCCCCCTCTCCACATGCACTCATCACGACGCACTCAAACAGTGTTTTCAAGCAGGTTTTTCTAGATCTTTGATGTTTGTGCCACTTGTGGTTTAAGGCCTGCATTTGTACTGCCGTCGTAGTCTGTAGTGAGGTGCCCGCATCGCACCAACTTGTACAACCTCACAAGCCTTGAGCATATGGAGAACATCATCTGGTGTCTTACTCCCACCTCCTGCCATTAGTCATTCTGTGAAGACCATTTTCCAGCAAATCGAGGGGGGGGGGGTTGTGTTATTGACAGCCCCTCTCTTCATGATCCCTCAATTAAACACACCACACAACAGTTGAAGAATTACTCATGTGTACAAAGTAGCTTTCTTGTTGAAGCTTGGAAGTAGTGCAGCTGCAAGTCGGTAGCTTTTATATCTTTTTTTTTTTTTTTGGTCTTGATTTGGAAACACTGTTTGAGTTATAGCTATTCTTAAACGTGACGACTGCGGTGATTTTGTATTGCTTTTAGCCTGTTGAAACGTGGGCAGTTTCCTCCTTCCCCATGCAGCTGTCTCATGTATATGTGCTCACAGATGATGTAAAAGAGGTGGGGTCAATTACAATATGAGGGAATAAAAGCAACACCCAATCATCCGGAAAAAAAACTGGCAATTTGGAGAGATGTATGTTTTGTTCTCGTTCACCCAGTACTAGTTGTTGAAAAATAACAAAAATCAACTGCCAGTAGAGCAGATCAATGCAATAAACCAAGTAACAAGTTAATCTCCCATCCTTCAACATCCCAAAAGTTCATTCTGGTCCGTACCAACATCAAAACTCATCTACTGGGGGTGGCTAACGTTGAGCTAGCCCTCTGCCCCGCTTGTGTGCAGAAGTCAAAAAGTGGCCGTTGGGTCGAAAGGAAAGATTGTAGAATATTTCAGAAATATGAATAATTCATTTGTTTCAATAATGTATGATACCAAGGATGAGGAGATAAAGAAAATGGCATGCACCTTCTTGATGTGGACAGTGATAGCAGTGAAGTGCCTTTAATGTCCGGTATGACTTAAAGAGAGAAATGGAAGAGGAAGGGTCTTTTCCTCCTTGTCGAGGCCTGAGTGATTTATCATTTATGTTTCTAAGAAAGAAACAGTATCGCAGTGCTGATATTAGTGAGAGTGGTAGCATCCCAGCTGGACTGAAGAGCTTGTTATTGTTGAAGAATACATTAGATCATTGTCACTCAAAGGCCTTGGTCAGTCAATTTTGAAGTTTCTTTCCCCCACTATAAGTTAGAAGACTCTACTCAGCGCGTGAAACCTGTGGTCTTCTCACTCGTGATCTTGTGTAAATCAATCATTTTAAAAGGTGCTCCCCTTTTTTATAGCGCCCAATGCTGCTCCCAAATTTCCTCCCATGTCACTATTTATGTTTCAGAAGTCAGCTGTAAATTGTGTTTAATTTTCAACGAGCTGGCAGGAAGTTTTGGATTGGCTGTTAGGTGCTATAAATCTGGAGTATAGCTTTTTTTTTTTTTTTTTTCTGAAGAAACGGCAAAAATATTGGGCTTAATTTAAACACTTGATCATTGTAGAGAGCTTGAATTGAGGTGAACGTGTTGGGCAGTTTTAGGGCTGGTTTGGTTATATGAGCGTTGCGCCTCTGATCTCAAACTTTTGCCGTGTAAATGAGAAGATTGTGAATGAAGTGGCCGTGCTTGAGCTCAAATTCTCGCTTGCTGCTAGATGTGTGATATTTTTTTTGTCCCTCCTGTATATAGCCACGTCCTGTTTTTGTTTATCTTCTAGGTTTCAACTTGAGGAAAGGCTAAATGAAGGAGTGTTTATCAGTACATTTTGCTCGTTGCAGCTTGTTGGTGTCAAGAATGTTTTGTTTAATGCCTCTTTTTTTCTCAATTGCATGCTGGATGCTCGGAGTTGTGATTGTCCCCCCCTCCCCCCACTGCGTATACTCTTAAGGATTTCTACTCACTTAAAAACCACTTGATTTTTCGTGATCAGCCCATATGTTAGTTGAAAGAATGCCTTGAAACAGTGTGCATTAAGCCAAAGTCCTCAGTTTTGGCATGGAAATTGAGCATTGCACTGACAAGCTTTGTTTTGTAACTTTTTGTCTTTGTAAATGTTTTCATGATTCAGCCAAAAAAAGAAAAAAAATCTGATGCTTGTATAAACACTCTTGAATATTAACTAGATAATGAATGAATAATTACCTTTTTTTTGTATGACCACAAATGGTTAGAAATTCATGAGTGCAAATGTTGCTTTTCGTTGAGGACATGTTTTCTGCTGCTCACCATTGACACGCCTTTTAACCTAATCACCTGGTGGCATTAGGCTACAGCCCAAAGACCCAACAGTATGGCGAGAAGGCTACAGAGTTCTGCTTTAGCTGCACCAATTTGTTCATTCTCTGCATGCGGAGAGCCTTTCGCCCCAGATTTAGAGAAACATTTGAGTTTTGTCCACAGCTGCTGAGCGGCGTGCTGTGTAACCACTGAATCCAGTCACTCTGACTCTCTGCATTTTCGACACGGTAGCTGCATTCCCTAAAAACGCAGCATCACATGTTGGCATCACGGTGTGTCAAAACACCTCTGGTATCCACGGATACCAAGAGATGTCCATTGTGCTGCCTCTCTGCAGCTTCACGTACCAAGTTACTTACTCAGTCTGTGCACCTCTTAAGGAAAAGTGCCTTATTCAGTTGATATTCATATATATAGTTGTAGTTTGTAAAATGATATGCCACACCTATTAAATATCAATGGGACTCAGCACTTTCAGACCCCTGTGAAGTGGTTCTCTGTGTTGTATTCTGCTTAAATGTCTGTTTTGTCACGTACAGCCTTAACTGCTTGATCAAACCCACAGAGCATTTGCTGTTGACAAGCTGTCCGGGCAATTACTAGGCTGCTTTTGTTTCTGAAAAGTTTGTTTGTTGGCTGTATCTTGTACTTAGTGGCTGGGATTTGAGCAGCATTTAAAACGCCCACATTTGGCGAATCGCACAATAGAAAATAGGTGTTTTTAAATGCTGCTGAAATGACAATAACGAGCTTGTGAGTGGCAAGGTTTTCAACTGGAGGAAGCCTGGTTGTGGCCCGGACAACTTCTCACCAGCACATTGTATTAAAATCACTAGGTAATGTTGTGACCACAGGCACAGACCTCTAGTGTACTTCACTGCAACATTTCGCTCACAATGCAAACAGTCACGCGGTGACTTTGGTTGTAATTCTTAATTGTGCTCAATGGCTCGTTTTTTTTTTTGTTTGTTTGTTTGTTTTGTTTTTTTGTTTTTTCTGTCCAATCCGAATTTGCTTTGTCATGGAGGGCTCTCCTATCAGTTTTCAGCCTTGCAGTGTTCAATTTCAAGAGCGATGAGTAAAAAGCTTTTTGATTCCCTCCTTTTGCCCTGTAGCTTTATTACTGTGTGCACACACTGAAGTGCCATATTTAGCCTTTTGTGTTCAAGGCCATCAGTCTTGTAGGTACGATTTTTTTTTTTTGCCTTTGCTCCCACACTCACAGCCATATGTAGACACTTTCAGGTGTCACAAAGCATCCTGAAATGTTTTCTGCTAATTTTCTGCCCCCCTTTCTTTCTTCCTCTCAACCCTTTTTATTTTGTGCCTTGTTTTTCTAGTGTTGCCTTTAGTTTCACAATGTAAAACCAATAAAGTTTGAATATTGTTAAACAAATCAGCGTATTTACCTTCATTTGACAGCCACGTCAACTTTCTTGGAGCTGGTCATTTACATGACAAATCACAAGTGGGACGACGGTACCCAGCCAGGTCTCCCTGTAAGGCTCCATCGCCATGGTTACAATTGAACTGCTAATTGCCTGGACAACAAAAGGTATCAAGTTCAGGCTTTGCTTTGTCCTGCCCTGTGTGCGCAGCTAATGCGAGGGCAACAAGCTCTCCTCTCTCTGAAGAGGAAAAGAAGTATTCAAGTGTTTTACTTAAGGACAGGTATTGATACCACAGTGTCAAAATAGTAAAAAGTCCTGCATTCAAATTTTTACTTAAAAGTAAAATATACTTAAAACATGTTGAATGTTGACTGCATAATGCATGTGAGTTTATCCACCAGGATCAATAAAGACTTGTCCTCGAAGTAAATAAATTTATCAGATAAATGTTGTAAAGTATTAAGTTGAGTAGTATGGAGTAGCAGCAAATATTCAAGTTAAGTACCTCCAAATGAGGGAGCAAAGCTGAATAAAAAAAATAATCAAAGCCTATTTATAGTATATTGAAGTATGTAGTTATTTAGGTATCACCTATGAAATCTAGATTCAGCAGTAAATGTTTTTACCTTATAAACAGAGCAAGGTTATCGGTTTCCAGACTTCATGATCAGTTAGGCTAACCTGCTGCTGTAAATAGCTTCATACTTACTGTGCAGTAGATGTATAGATTTGTAGTAGTGTGGTATCTCATCTATGTATTTTCATCAAACTAATAGTGTATGTAACTGGTTGAGAGCTGGCTCCTCTCTCAGTATCCTTGCAGTGTATCTGCAGCACCAATATAATTTCCAGGCATAATCAGATTCTTATTGACGTACATTTTTGATTTTGCACATGCAGAATCCACCCCACCCCATTAACACCCTCCATCTCCGTTCTTTACCTGATAATCTACAATAATTGTTCTCATTCTTGGTTTCGGACTCAAGATAAATCTGACGGTTCACCATACAATTGAAAGAATATAATTGTGTTACATGTAATAGTTTCACCTCCTGTGGCCTCTGAAAGTCCCTCATTTGAAACAGCATTAGAAGGAAATGCAGCAACACTCATCTCTGCAGGGCCACAACCTGTGACAAGGGGTCACAAGTCAACATTTTAAAGAGTTGCAAGCCCTGAGGGATTGGAAAACTGTTTACATTGATTATCTTTCACATTATAAAGTTGAATAAGTGAGAGCCAACTCCTGAACTGGTGCTCAACTTAGTCCAATGACCATTTTTAAGTACACATTAATTGCAGCATTTTGTTTTTCCTACTTAGCCAAGTTTCAACATGTTTTTGAAAAGGAAACGGGTACAAAGTTAACATCAACAGCACTGTTGCGTACTATCAGTGTGCAAACATGTAGCCAAAACCAAAGAAACCACATCTCAGTTCAAAACAACCTGCTCGCCCCCCCACACCCCGCATCCCCGATAGGACACTTTTGCGCTGTTTCCGAGGTCAAAGCCAGGTCCTGCTTATGTAGCAAAAACTGTTCGCTCCAAAGGAAATGTCGAGTCTTTGTGTGTGTGTGCACACTGAAGTATCACGGTCCGCACACTTGACTACATTCTTGGACGAGCTGTGTGTATGAAATGTGTTGTGCTGAACAGACTGTTATTCTTCCAGCGGCCCAGAGTCCCCAGCTGCCACGCTTTCCCAGAACTAAGAGAATTACAGGAGGGAAGGCTTTCTTGGACAACCACACCACAATATGTCTCTTTCTCTCTCTTGTGTCTGTTAAAAACAATCTGTAACCCTGAACTTAGTATGTTTCCAAACAGTAACCAGTCTTATTCGCTCACTAAAGACATTACTTCTTACTTTTCCTTCACATGAACGTGACTGCAGGCAAATAAACATCATCTTCTTGTTTGAACACTCCACTGTAGACAAATCCTCCTAAAGAGATGGACTAGGAGCTGTTTACAGGCAATCCTTTCACACACGCACAAGAAAATGCCTCATATGTACCCAGCCCTCCTACATACACTCCTCTCTGAACACACAACTGCTATTCAACGACAGACAAAAAAGACGGGTGTGCAGTCACAAGGTATAAGAGCTGCAGGGTCAGGAGAGTGGATGGGAGGGGATGGAGATGTCATATGTGCGCATGCAGGGGCCTCGCCTTGCCTAACCAGATTCTGTAATCTAATATGGGAGCGCTGAGAGACAATGCATTACGTTTAGTCTCTCTCTAACACACCAGCTCACTCCATTTAACCATGCAGTGAACTCAGTCATGCCAAGAATACCAGGACCAAGCAGTTTTAGCTAGATAATTAACTGAAAAGACTGAATAAAGAGAGAAATTGTAGAATAATCAGCTGTTTTTTTTTTCTCTAGAACTTTGGATGAGACAGCGAAGAGATGTTGCACTCTTCTATTTTTTATTTCAGCTGGTGGTTTGAGCAGTGACTAATGTCAAAGGTGCTTCTTGCTCATCACAAATGTGACCTGATGGAACAATAAAAATGTTGACCGAGGCCTGATAACAAGGTGACAATGCAGGAATGTTTGACATTCATGGTCATTCCTCCCATAAAAAAATAAAAAGGTTGCTGACTCAAATAAACAAGAGAGCAAATGTAAATGTCTCAGTCATGCCAGAAATGTGTCCCATCATTTGACCAGGATGCAATTAAGATGAGTAACAGCCATAATTTATTTAAGTGAATTGAGCTGTTTTAGCTGCGTGAAATGACAAAATCCTTGGTCACAAAAAAAGCAGTTCCTCCCACTATGTGATAAAAACCACATCCTTTCGATCTGCGGTTAAGCTACATTTATTCAGCTGTCCAGCCAGCTGCTGCAACTGAGTCCTCAAAGCATTTGGTCCATCTCTATTATAGGCTTTTCAAGACAGTAGGAGCTTGTTGCTTCTATCCTTACCTTATAAAGTTATGTCTTATTATAATTCATGTAACTACAGTTTGCCAGAAGTAAAAAGCTGAGCACTGCCACCTAGTGGTTTTCTATGTGACGTCCAAGTAGGTGTGCAGAATTGCGAGAAACTGTGTTGGCAAAAGTTAAATGTGGACGAAAAATGTATTTAGAATTTAGAGACAAAATAAGCTTTATTAAATTTTCAAAAATAGATTAGTTCAGCTTCAGCTTCAGGTTCATAAACTTCATACCCTCTACCTATAAAGGATTCTGTATGTGCAAGACTTCATTAAAAGCAATCATCTGTTGTTTGATTAGTTACACATTATCAAATACTGTGTAAAACACACACAGAAAATATCACTTTATGCCCTGTTTTTATTTGTTACCAAAAGTCCCAACTGTAAGATGAAAGCCAGCACTCAGAAACCTCATGTTTCCCAGGAAAGGTCGTCTTGTTTTAGGCTGTTTCTGAATTTCTGCGTCTCCTTGAGAAGCTGCAGGTTGTTGTGAGGGGTCCCGCCTTTCTTTGCTTTCAGCTTTGCCTTAACGGGAGAAGGAACGGGTGGTTTGATCCCGCTCAGCTTCTTAGCTGTTCGTTCCTCAGACCATGACTGGCTCTGGGCCGATTTATGAGCCTGTGCAGGAGCCAAAGTAGAAAACATGAGACACATCGCAATTAGTGATGCAGATGAGCTGACACGACAAACAGATGCTGGATGCTTGTAATTAGTGATGGTTCACATACTGTCTGCTGGTGTTTGCGGAGCTTGGTGATCTGGGCTCCCTTCTCCTCCATCCTGATGACCAGCCTCTCAAGTTCTTTCTGCAGGTCTTGCCTCTGCTCATGTTGTGTGGTTGCATCTATCTGACTGACCAACTCCTGATGCTCACTGACAAAAAGAAAAAAGAAAAAAAAAGTTAGGTTACTAACTGTGTAAAAGTAAAACAAACCTATTAAAAAAAAAAAAAAGCTTACTCACAAGCTCATCTGTCCTAGCTCATCCTGCAGAGCCAAGAGCAGGTCAGACAGCGAGCATCGGTCAGCCTCCTTGTCAGACTCGTGTGAAGCAGAAGGTGGAGAAAAATCCTTCTGGAGGCTTTTCTTGGCTCCACAACCAGACTTGTGCAGAGAGCTTACTCGTTCACACAGCTTAGGCTGATGGTGTTTCATCATGTGAAGTATACATTGTACGTTGGCGTGGACTGAGTGGCTTGGGCTTGTCGACTGGGGCAGTGGGAACAGGAATTAAAATACATTTAAAAGGAATCGGGTCAACTAAAAAAAAGGAAACAGTTAAGTGGATTTTAAAGTAAGCTAAGAGCGATAGGACTGACTCACCGTTCCTGCAACAAAGGGCATTTTTTGGTGCTTTGGACCGATTGGTGATGACAGCTCATTCTGTCTAGAGGTTTTCTGAGGAAGAAGACAACCGCTATCACTACTGCAGCATGTGCAAACAAATGTTTTCCTTGCAAACTATAAAACTATAGTTTAGTACAGGTAGTGAATTAGAGTTAACAGTGAGAAAAGTACCTTGTTGGGCTTTTTTGTTTTTTTCTTCGGTTTTATCTCTTCAGAAGTTGGTACAGACAGTCGAAGATTGATGTCCAGCTCCTTCTGCAGCTGTGGATGGAGTGATAATAGTGTGGTTAACGTCTAGAAAAGAAAAAAAATATTTTTCTGTTTCAAGATTCTTTCATGGCATTTTACTATCACTAGACAATAGGTTTTATGTGACTTAAAACTCACTAGAGATAATTTTATAAGTCAAAGAAATGGGATTTTGATAGAAAATAACAATAGTACAGAAAAAACCCTATTTTTTTTGCATTTATTGCAAAATATGTGCATGCTGGTGTAAGGAGGATTAAAAATGAAAAGTGTGGATTTCTGAATTATTGATACTTCAGTTACTAAAGAGTGTTTAGACAGACGGACGGACCATGTCTGCTTTCTCCTGCACAAGTTGACGTTCATGCTCTTCCTCAAGTAGTTTTTGCTCCAGGAGGACAAGCTTTGCCTGCAAGCAAAATTGCATCGAAATGATCTGAAATATCTTATCACTTAGATTCTGATGATCAGCAATTGGACTAATCACTTAGAAAACTGTGAATCACCTGTGCAAGTGCTTGAGTCTTACTCAATTTGAGACACTCTGATTCAAGCATCTCCAGCTTTTCCAGCTGAGATTGGGAATTGGAGCTGCTGTGTTGCTGGTCCTGCAGTGATGCCTAGCGGGAGGTAACAGAGAGTATATGGTGGGTTGGTTACAAATACTTATAATACTTAGAGCATGAAATGATGAAAGTGTTTAGAAAACACCCAATACTGAGTATCCTTTTGTAATAGAGTTAATCTGATTATATTTAAAAGCCTGTTTTCAGGACCACAATTTCTCTACATCACATCAGCCTCATAGTTAGCATCTGACTTTTAGTAAAGACTGGCTAATAACTTTGACTTGTAATCTTTCGGACTACCTGATTCTCCATGAGAGTCTTCCTCTCCTTCTTAGCATTTTCAACCATCCTCCTCATGTAGCCCAGCTGTTTCTCAAGAACCTTACACCGAGCCTCTGCAGACTGAAGCTTCGAGTCCAGCTCTGTTGTCATAAACACAGACACAACTATTAAAAAAAAAAACATCTGCAGAAATATCTGAGTAAATATCAGCCTCTCCCTATGCATCCTCCATCACTTAACCTTTCCGGCCAGAATGATCCGTCTCAGGCAGACTGGCTGCTGGTTTACCAGGCACTGCGGAGGAAGCTGTGAGCTCTTCATTATATTGAGCACTGTGGGAGTACTGCCTGTAGGTCCTCTCCGCTTGTTTCCTTTCCAGCTCCAACCGCTTAATTTTCTGCTGGAGGGTCTTCAGTGCATCGATGACAGCTGCAGAAGAGTGAACAAGAAAAGAAAAGCACATCTGATAACTGCAACAGAAGATGGTCACAACAAAAAAGCTGTATGAGACTAAAAGCTCAGCACGGTGGTTTTGCCGTACCTCTGCTGTCAATGCTAGGTCTGGCCTGAGACCCCCGGGGGCTGGACATCTGTGGGTCCACACTGACGGACGAGTGTGCGGGGAACTCCAGCTGTCTCTGTACTGATAGTATCCTGTCCGGAGGCTGGTAATAGCTCCCGATGTAGCTGTTTTTAGAGGGTGAATCAAGAATCTGCAGACGAGAAGAGGAGAGGGGGGGTTAAACTTACTAATAATGAAAATATGTGTCACCTGTTTGGTCCTGAAAATTAAGGACAGCCTTATTAAAATGATCATGAAAACGCTCCCACAGTTCAAGGTGAAGTCTTCAAATGAGTTGTTTTGGGTGGCTGGCAGTACAAAAACAAAGATAACAGCACATCTTTACAGGCAGCTTCAGTAAATATGTTGTGTTTAAAACTTGCATGCAAACTATCTGGCAACGGCTAATGTTACCCGATTAATCGACCTATCTATTGGCACTATATTCGACTATTAGTGAACAACCTTCTGAATCAAAGAGGATTTTTTCTCCAAAACTAGCTTACCGTTACGAACTTCAACATCGCTAACGTTACGAAAACAGATTTATTTACGAACAACTAACAAATCAATTGTTATCTTAACATTTAAATCTGTAATCACTGACATTTGCAAGCACACAAAGCACAACTTAAGATATAAAGACGAGGCACAAAACAATAATAAACTTCCTCTCTACCTAACTTTTAGCCTACCAGCTGAAGGGAGCCCGGAGTAAACACCGCCAAGCTAACGAGTTAGCCACACTCGCGGCTAATCAACGGCCGATGATCGAACGTTACCTGCTCGTTGGGAGAGTCCATCCTGCGTCAACGGAGGGAGACACTTCTCTCGAAACAAACATATGTTTTTGTTTTTAAATACTCAGTCTGCTTATGTGGGGTGGAAATTACTTCGGTGTAGCTCACTGACTTCGCCGAGCGACTCGCCGAGTTCTTCCTTGTCTGTCACCACCAGGCAGTCCGGACTTTTTAAATTTCCCTCCACTTTGCCGCCGTCGTCGCTGTGGTTCCGCCTGCGCACCTCCCGTGTTGACTTTGATGAATGAAGGTGTTGACACAATCCAAGCCCATAATATCACTTAGATATAGAAAAAAATAAAATATAGTCTGATTGTACCCTCTCTCTTAACAGCAACCACCCACTTTACATGTAAAGAAGCTTTTTTAAAAGATCAAATTAAAGTGCCAAATTAAATGTATCCAAATAACATGTTCAAATGCATTTCATACAAATTTACATGCAGGCAACTTCACGTGATGAAGTTTTGCACAAGCTATCTGCTTCAGATTAAGTGCTGTGTGTATGTCTACTGTTTTGTAATATTCATAATAAGCTTATGCTTTATGCTTTATGAAAATCCCCAAAACCTTGCTAAATTGTTGGCAGTATTTAAAAGTAGGGCTATATCCAGTTTTTTTTTCTTTATCTTTTTTCTAGAAATACAGAGGGTCACAAGCCTTGCATGTACGTTTTTATGGATCATAAGGTTTGGCTAGAACAATAAAACAACAAATAGGGTAACATTTATAATATTTTTTTCTTTAAAATGGGACCATGTGATGTGAAGAGAAACCAGAACATTAAAACAAATCTGAGTGTGACACACATTTTATGGACAGTTTATTTTGTTTTATCACTCAAATATGACAAATGCTACCAGTTTCATGTAACCACGCACATACACACACACACACACAGACACACATTCCACAAAATACAGGGGACATGACCCCAATGGTGCTCTGCACTGATTAACATATGTGATTTTAGACACTGAACATTGGATCATATTAGCTATGTAAGAACACGCTCTGCTTTCAGTGAAAAAAACAAAACAAAACTGAATGCATTTTTCTGATCAGTTTGGCTGTTGTTGGTAAGTTAAGAGTCTTTAGCCGGTGAAACAACAAATCACCTTGTAAACGCTGGCAGAACAGTATGCAAATAGCCTGCTGCAGCTGAAGACAGGTGTGCTGCACCGAGGGAACCATGTATTTTCTGTCAAACTTGTTTCAGTGTTTGTGTTTCCTCTCATGATAAGAACACCTCATGTTTATCTGTGTTTGTTTTTTGTCAGGGACACCTTTGTCCCTGACACAGATTTACATTATGGCCAACCATGATCAAATTTTTATTCTTTTAGATCATTTTGATATTATAATTTGTGTGCTGTTAATATTTTACTGATATTAACAGCGTCAGTGTGTGGTGTGCTTGTTCATTTAACCACAAATCAGGTTAGAAACAAAACAAATCAAATGGAAACCTGCAAAATCTCCTTTCTCTCCTCTCTGGCTGTCTTTCAGTTATTTCTGATAAACAAGAGAAAGGAGGGGGGCTGATGCCGACGAATCGCATCATGGGAAATGTAGTTCTGAAGAGCTGCTCTCTGAAGCGCAGAGCGAACGACGAGAACTCAACTCCCATGAAGCCGTCTACCGCGAGCCTGGCAGCCAGCCTCCAGCCAATCAGCTGTCAGAACGCACACGGCACCGCCCTCTGATGCCCACAGGCTCCTTTCATTGGCCAGCAGGCGCTGCCAATCAAGTGTTTACCCCCCTCATGTTGTTGCCTCCTGCCGTTTCTGCCCTAGTACTGGCGTTTCTGCTCAGAGCTGTGGCGAGCCGTCCCGGAGCAGGAGACCTGCATCGAAGAATGAGGATAAAGTGAGTGTTTGAGAGTGACACTTGGTGTTTTCGGTGGCCAGTGACAGGTGTGTGTGTGGGGAGTGTCGTTTTGTTCGCCGCTCTGCTGTACTTTGCTGGTTTCTTTGTTAACGGGCAGCTTGAAAAAGGCTGCACACGAAAAAAAGAGAGAGATTGAATGGAGCTCACTAGTTAAAGTGACAAGTTGTGTGTTTGTAATCACGATATATGCGACATTTTAGCGCAAAAGTCATTGACCGGACAGCGGCGTCGGTTCAGTGGCGTTTGCAAACGCAGGAGGAGGCAATAACACTTTAATTGGCAGATTACAGCATCTTATAACACCAGCAGAACAGAGTGCACTTTAACCAGGCTTTTCTCCGCCAAGGTTTTGTCAGAACAAATACCAATATGTGACAATTAATAAATGACCAACTCTTACTGGCTTTCTGAAGCCAATACTGATGTCGATATTTGAGGTTTAAGAAATATCATCACACATAGATACACGTTTGCCGGTTTATTTCTTACATAAATGCAATGTATTTGATAAAAAATATCCTAGATTTGTATTTTCTTAAAGATTTGTGACTTACTGGGCTCACTTGATCTGATAAAATACATTATATCACAATATAGATTTATATTAGTTATCTATATAATGTAATATCAATGTGCTATCAGTGGGCTGGGCTACTGTGACAGATGTATGACTTCTGACTTAGTATGACTTACTTAACATAGGATTTTTCACATGACTTTTTGTATCTCTGTGATGACACACCTCAGTTTACTGGGTATTTGATTTGCTGAATTATTCAGAAACAGACATGCCTCTTCTGCAGTTTTATCCACAAGCGTCTTGCATGTGATTTTCAAGACATGTAATATCTTTTTCAGTGAAGAAATGCATTTATCTCTGTTGTTCACCCCTTTTACTGACAGGACATTACTTCAGAAAAATGAACTTAGAAGTGCTCCCCAGTGTCCAAAGTCTGTAATTGCAATATGCTACCCAAATTGTAAATTACAGCACACAAATTATTTTATAGCTGTTTTTTCTCACTTATCAACATTTGCTGATGCTTATATTTCTGTGATAAGCTGATATTGGGCAATAGTATAGACTGGTAATTTATTTGCTTTGCTCTCATTCCTGCAGTGCAGTTTGACACTGAATGACGTTATGTGCGCATTATAGCCACACTTACCCATCATAATACCATTAAACATATTTTAAAAGGTGATTTTGTTGCTGTGATGTAAGCACAGACTGTTGCATGTTTGTTCTGTAGCCTGTTGTAAGACAGCACACACGTTAGGCCCACATCAAAAGATGGAAGTGCAGGACCAGGAGTCTCTGGGGAGGTGGGACGGGCTGGGCAGTCGGGATGCCATCTCCAGAACTGAAGCCATGGAGAACATCTGCCAGGAGGTCATGAGGAAAGTGGAGGCCATCAAGCCCATACCATTACCAGCCCCATCGCCTCCGGCCTCTGGAAGCCCTCCCAACAGTGACCTGAATAACATCCTGGCTCACCTTCTCATGCTCTCCAGACGCTGTCCCTTTGAAGACGTCAGGGACGGATGCATTCGGCTTCTACAGACCGTCCAGGTAGGAGATTCATTCAGCTTATAATGAGACCCTGGATAGGTTTTGTTTCATGTAGCATTAAGTTGCACCAGGCTGTCCTATGTCCCCCTATACGGGTGCATACGGTATTGTTCTGCTGCCATCTGCTCCTCTCTTCACCTCCTCATAAGCATTTCAAACACTGTTGAATCAGAATGTCGGCAAGAAGACCTGATGCATGTTTTGTCAAGTAGATCACATTCAGTGACACGATGAGACACTCTTAACTCATTAACATTTAAACACCACACAACCCATGGATTCGTGAATCCATAGAGTTTGGCATAATAAAGGTGAGTAAAAAGGAACGAAAAAATGCTGCCTAAAAGCTTGGTTAATCATATTTAGAAACTGAGTCTATTGCAATTTATTTAAAAATATATGTAGTAAATACTTAGTTATTTGTCATACATAAGAAGCTCATTTGACTTAATGTAAGTCAAATGTTCTGTTCTGTTCACAACCATACAGTGAGATTTCCCTATAAAAACATCCACAGTACACCTGCTGCATGTGGGTATTTTCAGAGAGCTAAGACGTGTTTACTGAAAATACCCAGTAACACCCTCCGTCATCAACATCACACCCAACATTTCCATCATTTTTTCAGTGAAGCTTATTCACCACAATCAGCATGTCCTGTCATTGAATTTCATAATTTAATTGTAGTTTTGTGATCGATAGTCACGTTAAATGGGTGTAATATTACAAATAATGGGCCAATGTAATTGGCAGACCTCATCGTACCAACCAGTGGCCTCTCTCAACCATCTACAGACACCAACATCACATCCTTAAATCTATGCAGTATGCTGTGCGGTCTCTGTTGTCATTGCACATGTGGTGGGGTGTAATTTGGATTCAGGTCACAGCATGCACATGAATTAGAGTCTGCATTCATGCTACTGTCAGTTCTTTCTAATCACTACTAACATTGTTAAGAAGTGTACAGCACTTGAAATAAAAGTATGTTTTTGTTTGTATGTGTTGATTATTAATGTTGGAGCTAAACCTTTTTGGATTTATTACTTTTTGCCAGTTAAAATGGTCATTATTTACTTGCAGAGAGGAGAATATTTATCCCGGCTTTAGCATGGTGTTAGCAGTGGCCCGTTCCACTTAATGAGTCCTCTAATAACAAACAAAACTAAGCCTGACAACTTATTTGGGGAAATAGACTATTTGACAGTGGCAATAATTCCTGTTTGTGTGGAAGTGTTTTTGGAAGATGGAGGAGAGGGGCAGAAAGAGATGAGAGAGGGAGAAAGCTGCTTTGTGGATTTAGCAGTGCTCCACAGTACACACCGTCTGGTATTTTTGAATTATGCTAAGCTGAATTTGCCGTGGGCTTGCCAAAGGGTGCATTTATGAGCCCAATGTGGCAGCTCATGTCGTTCGGTCCCACGGTTGAAGACTCCCCTGAGCTGACACACACACACACACACACACCTTTCTCATGTTGTCAGGGATGGAAGAGGGTAAGGGGGGGGGGGTCTTGGGCTCAGACAGACCTCTTAATTCCAGCAGATCCGCTGATTAAAGACAAAATCTTTGAAAGCGCAGACAGTCCTTTCCTTATGGCAAACCCCCACTCCTCTAGAAGAGGAAGGCCTCCTGCTTGGTGAGAATAATGTTCCTTAATACCCTCGTTGCTTTCAAAAATTTGGCCTGGAACTGTTTTTTGCTCATTTGTACATTTTATCAGACGTGGTAGTAAGTATTTATAAGGGAAGAAATATGCCCTCGTCAATGGATGGAGTATGGCATGAAAAAAAAAAGTTATGTAGATAGTTTAAGATAAAAAGGATTTAATAACATTTTCCAGTACATTAAAAACTAATGTGCTGGTTGATACAGTTTTACACACTCAAAGCAGTAGTTAGATATTTTGGGAAATACACGCATTCTCTTTCTTGCTGAGTGTTAGACTCTAATATCTGCCTGGTAGATACGTTGCTAGAGCTAGCAGCTAGTTAGCTCGGTTTAGCATAAAGCCTGTAAAGAGTTGTAAGGTTTCGATGGTGGTCAACCCCTACAATCTGGATGAACCAAGCAGCATGGAGAAGTAAAGCATGGCGGAACAATCAAAACAGCAGACCAGGAGGGAATCTTTGTTTCAGAGCTCTAGACTCTTTTTAATCATAGCCATGAACAAACATAGAGCTCTCACCCACACAGCAGGTAACAGGCATTGCCAAAGTGCAGCAGAATACAAAAAAGGTTTGCAGCAGAGCCGAGTAGTCCTCCAACCTGACCCCCTCCTTCTCACCCCCTGCACTACTTCCTCACCTGGTCTATATACCTGGGCTCCTCCCACACCAGTGAAACTAATTAAGCCTATTTATATGATTTCTTTTAAACATCTGTGTACATTTAACATACACAATGCACAGAATTACAGCCTGATACAAAGTTAACACATAACAGAAAGAAAATACTAAACAGAAGTCTAACTTAACAAAAATCACCTATACCCCCTCCTCCTTCCTTCCTCTGATCCTTCCACTCAGCCTAACTAGTTGATTGGCAACTGCTGGAGTCCTTTGGCTGCCTTCCCATGTGTGCACTCCATGACAACACGCCACCCAGACACGAACCTCAATGAGAAAACAGTTAGAGAGGGTACTTCCAAATACAAAACACAAATAAATAACTGTATCAGTCTGTCTAATAACTTAAAACAATCATGCATGTGCACGTTACTTTATTTAATGAGGGGGATGCTTCCCAGCTTTCTCACAAGAGTATTTCCTAAAATGTGAAACTATTGCTTTAAGACAAGTGTGCCAATACATGTTGGCGTGGGCCTGGACTTTTATGCCGCACCCTACTCATGAATAAAAGCCTATTTTATTCTTTTTCAAGAGCCTGACCCTTCCTTTTCTAGAGTCAAAAATAGTTGAAGAACCTGTATGATAAAATAACAATTTAGAAACATCTTCCATCTAAGGCCATAGACCCTCTCTTGTTTTTAACAGTTGCCCCACTCGTCTTTTTTTTTTATTGCAATCTGAGTTTGTGTTTGTTTTTCAAGGCGCCCTGTGAATTTACAGGCCAAGCTGTGATCACAGTTGAAGCAGCGGGCCTGTGGGCTCAAATGTTTGCTGTGTTGTGTTGCCCCAGTACTGCTGAGTCCCAGGGGTTAAGGGTTATGAGGTCACGGACGAAAATAGGGTCCTGTGTGCGCGTGGGGAGGGGTTGGGTTCCCATAACCCGACCTCGTGTAAGGGTCTGCTGGAGTTAACATATGGGGGCCAAAATCACTTACCTCTGCAGTCCTGCGAGCGTGGTCAACACATCCAGACGCTGACAGAGGGTCAACCTGGGGCCTGTCAACTCTTTTGACCTTGCTGAGCTTTATTGATTGAATACATGTAGAAGGACAGGGTAACGATGGGTGTGGACAAACGTACCACATGCAAACACACACAGGCATATGCACACAAATCAAGAGAGACAATAGTAAGTGTTTGTTCTGAGTCTATGAAAGGGGTGGGCAGACTCTATCGTCCCGCTCTCTCTCTGGTCACCATGTTCCCTCGCTGGATGAAAGGAGCCCAGTCTTGGGCGGCCGGACAGAGACAGAGAGGGGTTTCTTTGTGTTACGTAATTACACCATTGTGTTAGCCCTCCACCCTAACTTGAATTAAGAGCTTCTGTCTAAAGATCAACCTGTTCTTGTGATGCAGGCTGGTGCTGCTCAGATTCCAGAGACTTTGTCCACGTCTACAGCCCACGGGGGTGAAATGATGTAAAGAGCGTACAGTAAATACCAAATGGGCTTAGTGTCTCTTTGATTTTCATTCAGCCCTGTTCTGAGTACATATGGTGCACAGCAAGGTTCATAAGAATGACAGGCAAGAAAGGCATTCGGGATCTTGCTTCCTTAGCATCGCAGCTTGTTCCACAACTGAGCCTTCCTTTTCCTAATGACACAATGCACAATTCAGCATTGTGCAGGAGAGCATAGCCCTTGTTTGTGCCTTTCATGTATTATCATAACATTCACAGAGACACAGAGCTCAGCTCGACTGTTTGTCTGAAAGATAAATCCCTGGCAATCTTTCAAAAGCCCACAAGGTTGTTTAACAACATTTTCACACTGAAGGTATTTCCAACACATAATTTAAAAACTCATTTGTCCATAATGGATGAAGTATATGTTTGACCTTTTTCCAATTTGTGACTCAAATGAAGATGATAACAATGTGAAGGTTTTATTATCAGGAGTAGTTGTCTATGTTAATGATATTTTCCATTATTTTACATTTTCCTAAGTAATACAGCTTTTGTAAATGTCTAGCTACTCATTGTACAAAATGAGATATTGTCTTGTTTTATATTTGGAGTTGCAACTTCAAAATCTTTTTCACTGTGCTGCAGACATTATATTTTTTAACCTATTCTGAAACTTTCACTGTTTAAATGAGATGGAGATGGATGGATTTTTTTAGTAATTTGCACGAATCATTAACTTTGTTAGTAAAGTGGCAGTTCTGGAGGAGACTTAAGCCTGCTTGTTTTTCTTTGAGGAGGACAAAGGCTGCGGATGTTTCCAGCTTACCCTGCTCCTCATTTTTTACACATACTTATTTAGCTAATTATGGACATTTGGGATGACTCAGCAGCCCCTGTAATAAACACTTGTGTGCAATTAATTAAGTGAAATGGCTTCCTAGATCAGGCCTCCGCTCAGAATAACCCAGAACACATTTCTGTGTCCGCACAGAAAGCCTGGGAGTGTCTCCAGTCCTTGGGTGATGACGTCAGATATTGATCACATTGCTATTTGATGATTTTAAACAGCTTGCGCTGCCTTCTAAATCTGAAATCTTAATTCATGTCTAAAATGCTTCATCCATACTTTTCCCTTCCCTTCTCTGAAGGGTTTGAAGTTGGCATTGCATGGTAGCTTGTGAGGTTCATGATTTGAGGCAACAGACACGTTGCATAATTGATCGTGGATTATGTGTGTTCTCAGAAAGCCTGTTGTCTATATAAGCCTCTCTCAAAGGTGACATGCTTGTGGCGAGACTGTAAAAACAAACTTGACTCGTTAACCTTGACAGACAGGATTGTGGTCAGATGCAATATTGCTTTTTCTGAGAAGGCAGAGGCAAAGTCCACTTGCAGATGATGACATCAGTTCAGAGGAGCGTTAAAGTTTTTACTCACTGTCACAGTCACAGAAAGTTCTATAGTTTTTACATGCTCTTATGCAAGTTCTGCGCATATATGTTCCTGTATGTGCCATTTGCAAGTGTACTGTATTTGTGTGTGCGTGCTTGTGTGCATGCCTCCAGTCCTCTCCAGGCTACCTCTGCTTACTCTGTGAATAGAGTGGGGACCCACAGAGAGAGAGAGCCTTGTAGTCTGTGCAGATCTGCTGGATTATGGGTGATCTCTGCTCGAACCAGGTCAGACAAATTATGCATGGGGGGGGGGGGACAACAGCAGCAGGCAGTGACCTTTGGCACAGTAACTGTACAGTGAAATGCTCTGTGGATATGAAGGAAGTGATAGAGAAATAAAGCTGTGGATTTACAGCTGCTAGCCAGCTGGGCAGAGTGATGGGACAGTGTTGGGCAGGGGTGTGTGTGTGTGTGCTGTGGGATGTCCAATCTTACTAAGCTAGATAAAGCTTTATGTTGCAATCACATCGTGGCCACTTAAAGCGTTTCTATACTGTTTCAAGCCTCTTATAATGTGTTTGTTTTCGGCCCCGGTGATGCTGATAGTGGCGATGACAGCTGCACAATGTTGTAGATCTCATTTTAACTTTCCATTATTCTAGGATGTAATCAGCAGTTATGACAGATAATTAATCATTTTAACCATTTTTAAAAAGCCTTTAACTGGTTATAGCTTCTCCACTGTGAGGATCTGCTGCTTTTATATGTTTTGTTATTTTAAATGGAATATTTGTGGATTTGGACCCATTGGCTGAATTTTGTTCTTGATTCCTGGAAATTGGACATTTTATTGATTTATCTAAACTCAGTTAATTAAAGTAATTATGAGTTGCGGCCCTAGTTCAATTCATCTTATCATCAAACTGATAACTTTTTGGCAGTCTTCTTAGTATTATCTTCAGTATTAGTGTGAATTGTACCCTTGTCCCGCCATTGTGTGTGGATAAAATAGTGAACAATAAGAATTTAACACCATTAATAATGAATACAATCTACTTAAAACTATGCTTTTTTATGAAGTGGTGATATGCAAAGAGGGAACCTGATCTGCTGGTGCGTCTGTTGTGTCCATGAAGTATCTAGTTCATTGCAATAATAAGAAATAAACTATACAAGAATCCGAGCATTCAAACTGTATTTTTCAGGCATCAAATGCCTGTTTTGCCAGGATATTAGAGACCATTTCTAACATGCTAGGAAAGCATACTAATACACAAGCTCCCACTTTGATCCTACAACACAGACAGACCCCCACCTTCCAGCCAATGTAGCAGGCTGCCGACTGCAGACTCGGGAAGACTAGAGAGGATGGGGCATGTGGGAAGTTTGCAACTAGGTCACTGTCAATCCTGTTGTAAGCCTGAATAAATGATTTAAAAAAGCACAATTTTCCATTTTTAACTGTTATTATACATAGGAAAAATCTCTGAAACAGAAAAGAAACCAGGAATAAAGAGGAACCCTTAGTTTGTTCCTCAGTTTTTGATGGTAACGGCTGTTCCACCATGATATAAAAAGGCTGTATTATCCTGGCGCTGAGGGAGCCATGGGCGAGTGCTGGGTATGGGCTTTTGCAGAGCCTAAGCAGTCGTCATGGCACCAATGGCATGAGATGCAATGATGGGGTGGGTTGGTTGACACCGTTACTTGGGGTGTGTGTGTGTGTGTGTGGGGAGGGGGTTGCTGGCTCGTCTGTGATTATTTCTGGCCGTGCTATTCAGGAATTGAGAGGGAGGAAAAGAGGGAGGGAAAAGAAAGAGTGAGAAAGAAAGTGGAAAAGAAAATGTTGCAAAACATGCGCGCTGAAGGTTGAACAAGAGATGGTGGGGAATAGATCATGTAAGAGAGGTGAAAAGGGGTGAAAGCGACGGAGGAGGTGGAACAAACACTGTCTTTCTCTGTATTCAGTAAGCAACCTCCAGTGGAAAACTACTAGCACCCCGATCCTATGAGCCTTGCTCTCCAGAGCCTCTAGCCCAGCCTGGCTCAAATCCTGAATAATTTTCTGTTCAGTCCAGAATAAAACACAAATCATAATTGCTTTACGCGTCCCTAAATCATGGTAAAGTTCCAAATAGATATAAATAATCATTTTCCTTGTAATAGGTTGATGAACAGATCATTTTTTTCAAGAGCACTTTGTCACTAAGCCCACATCAGTGCAATCCACCTTGGCTTGAAGTTGTCTCACTGTCTGATCAGGCACACATTGCAAGGCTCAGCTGGTCTCACTCACATACCCCGAGACTGTGGAAGAAAGAGGAGGACGAGGAGGACGAGGAGGAGGGGGAGGAGGGGGAGGGTGTGTTGAGAGAGGAGGCAAGGCGGTGGACAACAGTAACAAAATGCTGCAGCAGGAGGTGGGAAAGGAATAACAAAGGCCTTTGAAGAAGAGAAACACACACTGAAAAAGACGCACAAATAAAAGAGCTACAGGCCCAGGCTATCAGTTCAGTGTGTGAAAATAATAAACAACTGTGTTCTCCTGCTCGCCATGCATGCTTCAACCTCAGGCAGAGCAGGATTTATTGTGTCGTTCCTATCTGCAGATTTAAGAACAGAGATAGGGTGATCACATGGTGCTGTTGAATAAACAAGGCTCCCTCCTTCTTATTGTCATAATGTGATATTTATAACTTGCATATGAAATTAAAGTTCACAAATTATTCATAAAGTAAAGCCTTCGGCTGCTTCGCTAGCTCCTATTTTTATTTCTTTTCCTAGCACGTCTCCCTTCTCTGTTGGTTTAATGTTGCCAGTAGGAACTGAAGCTTGTGTAACTGTAACAGCCATAAGTCACTCTGGGCCAGTGCCTAAATGTCACAGAAATCATGTTGGTTTAGCAGTTTAACACAGACCCCGAACGGGTTCATCCACAGAGGAAAACTTGATGATTCTTCAGCTCTGTGCACTCAGACAGCAACACTTCTCATAACATGGAAGGCACAAGTGTAATTAATAAATTAGCTGATGGCTGAATTCGATTTAGGTGCTCCACTTCAAGAGGCCGGGCTCTGTGCATGTTGGCCTACGGACATGTTTTACATGGACACTAATGGAATGAAGCCATCACTGATTTTCTTTATTAAACCTGTGCTTTTCTTGCTATGACAGGTTCCAGTGTCTGTAAAAAAAGCCTTTTATCTAATTGAATATTGCCAAGAAATATACATATATATACATGTCAGGTAGGTGTAATTTTCTTTGGGGAAGGACTGAAACATTTCTAGTTTCAGTTTGACTTTCTGAACATTGTCCTCTCACTGTCCATGATTCAGATGAGAGAAGAGACAAGTCGATAAATATGCTGATGTGCTCACCTAAATTGCCATCAGTTATAATTGTGTGCTCACAGAAATAAAGCAGGCCTTGACCTTATCTTAGAGTGTGGCTGTTGGCCACTTTGTTGGCCAACGCGTTGTATGAACTAGTTCTTTTAGACCACCGCGCTGACATTAGGAGCAGCAGAGGTGCTTTGTGATCTTGTTTCACCCGTGGTTTTCTTTCTCGGGCTACATGCAGTCCCCTCATACTTTATTGGTAGAGGTTATCGGGGCCGAGGAAGACCGCAAATGCTACACAGAGATGCAAAAAGTACCTCCACTTCTTCTGCATGTTTTGGGTTAAGAAAAAAAGCTACATCAATCAAAGATGACAGTAAACTCTTGACAGTGAAGTCTTTGTAGTCAATAATCAAATGCAGCAGTATTTATTATGAAGTATAGAGTCTATGCTTAGTAAATTAAACATGAGTTTTAGTCAGTTTGGTGCAGTAATAATACAAATGTACACATTAATATGGGTGGAGAAGCATGTATATTTTTACAGTCTTTTGGAAATCTTGAGTGAATAATCAAATGGTAACATGTACACACACACACACACACACACACACACACACACACACACACACACACACACACACACACACACACACACACACCAGCAAAATAAATCTTGCCTCATACACTCTGCCCCTGGTCTCGGACACTTTCATCTATCGACTTGTGTGCCATCTGTTCAGGATTAATTTGATTGAATTCATAAATTAATGATGAAGGTTATTGTCTAGTGGATCCCATATTTGAAAAAAAAAAAAATCAATATATGCCTTTTATCCTCCACCCTCATTCTCTTTAATGCTCCGCCTTTTACTTGATGAAACAGAATGGCCCATTGAGTGGTTTCATCGTTCACACAGCTTATTGAATGGCTGAAGCGGCTGCGGGTCACATGTGAGGACACAGGGGGGCGCTCTGTACCAGTCTGTACCCTGGTTTCTTGTTCTCTTCTCAAGTTGCTGGATGGGAATTTTCCATGCAGTGGGCTGAATGCATGCAATGCTGCGCATGATTTTAATTTTTTCCTTTTGCCCTGGTCACTGGGCGTTCATCCAGTATGTGTTTCTGTGCTTGTGTGTGCTTGTCTGTGTGTGTGTGTGAGACTTTTTCTGTGTGTTCACATCTCTTTTTAAGTGTGCTGGTCTGTCTGCCTTTCAATGTGAGTGTGTGTGTGTGTTTACATGTCTTCAGAGATTTATAGCAGTGAGCATGCAGGATTTAGAGACATCTGCAGATCAGGTCACAAAGCATGAATAGCCCAGTGGCTGCAGTCCAGGCCTCAGTCTGAGGTAGCCCCTATTAGGATACAACCCACACAGGCTCAACACCAGGCTTAACCAGCTGGAATACAAACACAAAAATATTCACTTATCAGATCAGGAAGTACTGTGTAACCTCTAAAACTGAGTTAATTTTGAATCTAGGTAAAAAACTATAATCCTGTATAGATTTGATCTGATATATCTGATTTTGACTTGATCAGAGGATGCTAACTAAACTGATTGTTTAAGTCATTTATCATTTCTAGCCTCCATAGTGTAAGAATAAGCTACTTTTCTTTGTTTTATATTGCATATAGGAAACTGAATACATTTTGGTAAAAAAAAAAAAAAACTTGAAACAAAAAAAACTTGAGGTGTTAACAGATTAGATCATTGCACCTCACAGCAACTCAGGTTTAAAGCTGTAGGCTATAATGGCTGTCAGAAACAATGTGGCAAAATGCCTTTAGCCTTGAAGGAAAAACATCCAGCAGTACACTTGCAGCACTTGCAGGGCTCGCTCACCTCTATGCACCTTATCCAGTCTTGCACAGACCCCACACTTTGAGTCTTGAACTTCGCTTTGTCAGCACCTGATGGATTGTTTCCCATTGGAGGCATTGTGTGGTGCTGCTCACCGAATGGTGTTGCTTCAAGCTTCGCCCACTGCCATGTTGGCTTAGGCCTGGCTACGGTGTTGTTTCAGCGTGTGTGGTATTGTTTCAGTCCCAGTGTGGAGTGTTGGAGGGTATTGTGCTCTCCTCACGGGGGTATTGTCCAGGGCTGATGTATGTGTGCTTGTTTATGTTACAGGCCAGTTTGTCAGGACGGCGACAGTTTCACGCTACGGGACCTCCGCGTTCCCACAGTCGTTCACCTCTGACCTCAGCTCTTTTGCCCCAAAGCCAGGCTGAAGTGTGTGTGTGTGTGTGTGTGTGTGTGTGTGTGTGTGTGTGTGTGTGAGCTTGCAAGTGTATGTGTGGTAGACATCAAGAGGGAGAGTGTGTGTCTGTGTGTGTGATTGACACACAGTGTTTGTAAAGACTGCCTGAGTGGGTTTGCTTCACAGTGTTTACATAGCGTAGGAAAACACTCTCCCTCACATTGACCAGTGTGTCTGCTCTAAATCTGGACATGCACCTTCATGTCGGAGGTTACTTGGTGTTGTATCACAGGCACGCGCTCATGCACACACAGATGCACGAACATATATACAGTGTGGTCAGCAGGTTTTAAAGACTATGGCAAGTTATTGTTGTGTTTCTTCAGGCACTTTGGATTTGAAATTACTTTCAGGCTGAAGTGCCAACTCATAGCTTTAATTTTAGTTTACTGAATGATAAATGACTTGTTGCACAGGGACATCAAGTAAACAGCAAAGTTAACACACACTTAAATAAATCCATATTTTTTTCTTGATGTAAAAGGAATCTGTTCTGCAGCATTCTTACTTGAATAATGTTTACCATAAAGTGTGGTTTGTGGGGCAACCCCCCCAAACTTTAGCCACATAAATAACAGCTCTTCCAAAATAAGTAGAGTAACTCAAAATTATTGTCATGTTGTATTGTCCCAAACATCCCCAAAAGTGTGTCATAGTTGCATACGCTTTATTACAACTGCAAAAATTACAGTTTTTCAAATGGCATGTTCATGTTGGCAGGTGCACATAAAGGATGATGCCCACTATAAATTGGCTATATTCGCCTCGCTCACCTTAACGGTATTTATGGCTGTGGGGTAGGGTGCAGCCAGCTGTCACGAAGTGTCTAGTTTTGTAAGTGTAACCAGATACTGTGCCAAAATACTTGTGATGATATTGATCCACCACACAGGCCACCCAGACGCTTTGAGAGCAAAGATTAATTGCTGGCAATAGATTTTCACTCTTCAGTCAAATGACAGAAGAGTGAAGCTGGGTGATATAGACAGAACATTTCTGACGAAATACCTGACCAAATCCCTGTTTGTCTTTTTTGGTTATGTAGATCATGTAGAGGCATCAGTATGAAACTGAGACCAGTTCTTCTAAAGTGACTATAATCAATATAATAATCTAAATGCACGCCTGACTGATTTAAATTCATCAGCTGATCAGGAAGATGACTCCAGGTGAATTGCAATGCTGCTGACTAACTAAAGAAGACTAAATAAATAACGTGACAAGATGTCAGTGAAGTGTTGAACTTTAAGACCAGGTAAACACCAGTAACTCCATGACAGAACAATAACCATAATCCACCCTGACATGATGTTTAGCACAGTTACAAGCATGATACCTCAGTACATCGCTCCTCCGTACAGCAGACATTACCAAATACTGTGTGTGAAAGGTGAGATGGGCTGTCAGAAATGTAAATAGGATTGGTTCACAAATGATCTAAAAATACTTCTGTGTGTTAAAGATGCAAATCTATAATTGGGGGATGAATGCAGCCTGTTAGCATATTTTTCACACTCTGCCCCTCCTCTCTGTGTGTTTGTCACACTCATCTATATCTGCCCGGCTCTGTGTGTTTCTGTTGGCCTGTCTGTCTCTCTGTCTGTGATAAGAGAAGGTGTGTTGTTGCTGTCTGTGTTGATTTGGTCACTTCAGATGCTCGTGTCTTATGCCAAACTAAAAGAAGATTCACGTGTCAAAGAGGAAATGCTGATGTTCCCTTTTTTTTTTTTTTTCTGTTTAACAGTTCAACGGTTTTAAAGTTCACAACTACATAAAGAACGGAAACTTCAGCTCAAAGGTGCAAAGCAAGTGCACACAGAGTGGGTTTTACCCTCGTAATGCTCACACACTTGTACTGCATGTTCCAGCAGGCTAATTGGAAGAGATACCGTTAAATCATGTTGTCATCCATCACACCTAGCAGGTTTATTAGACCCCCGTGTGCAGCCAGCATGATGCACACACTCTCTCTCTCACACACACACGCGCACACACACACACACACACACACACACACACACACACACACTCCCCCCACTAAGTACTCCTGGTATGTTACGATAGCACATTACCTAACACTTTCACACTTTAATACTCTTCTTCCACTGTTGTACATCTAAGAATTTCTGACATACTTCACTGACTTGTTTTGCAAGAATCAGATAACATATGAGCTGGAAGCTTGTAACTTGTTGTCTGTAAGCTGAGACCTTCTGACTCATGAGCCTTACAGGGAAAAAAAGCTCAGTGTTTTGTTGTTTGCACCAATAACTAAGGTTGTCCCCACCTTTTAAATGATTCCAGCTGTTGGCTTTAGACGCTTTGATAATGTTACAAACACACATCACAGACTTTAATGAAGACATTTGAATGTTTGAGATTTGAAGATGTCAAATGCAACTTAAATACAGCTTACCACCTGAAGAACATTGCACAGGTTGCTTAAACAAGAACATTAATGTGTAGTTAAACTCTTTTACACTCCTGTGAACCCTGACCCTCCATCAGGCCTTTTCAAAAAGTGTTACATAATGTGTCATTCCTTTTTATCTTATTTGAAGAAATTAGAGCTTGTTTTTCATTTAGAAGACTAAATTTGCATCAATTCATTCTTGTACAGTATAAAATAACACAACAGATTGAAGATTGTTTGAAGTTTTTTTGTCTGTTTGTTCACTCAGTAAAATAAAATCAGTCTTTTCACTGGACTGTAAAAATATTTCAGGCTTGTTTATTTGGACAGGTGAGGCTGCTGCACATTGTACCTGTCACTAAGGCAACACTGAATGCTCTTACACATGCAATCCTTTGTTACTTAATAGATTGTTTCATAACATGTTTTCTTACCTGCTGAATTTGTAGGAGTCATTAAGGCAGATGACTGGATTATGGCAGCCTCTCTCGATCAGACTCTCTCTGAGTCCAGAAACTCCCACGAGTCCTTGAAAGGGTCTCCAGCAAAACAGGAACACTTAACTTTATTCAAAAGAAATTAGGCCAATTAAAGGATGACTAAAATGAACTACTGGACTTCTAGAAATGACCATTTAAGACTTTTCTGAGGACTAATCTTTTATTTTATCTTTTATTCTGTGGTACTGTGGAAGTCAATTTGCCCAGTAAAGAAAATACAGACATGCATAGAAACTTGTGTTTTATTAGATAATGCATAACAGTGCACCTTTCAACCTTGGGTGTGCAGGGCTTACTGTGAACTCGCACTATGTCTCTGCTAATGGTGATTAAAAGAAAAAATGAGCCCCTCGTTGAGAACATAACGCGTAATCTGTGAGGCCAAAGTGCGCATTAGACAGAGATCTAAACAAGTAGAAACATTTGGAAACAAGGCAAACCATTGTTTAATGAGCAGGGGGAGAGTAAATGAGAGGTTGGAATGGAGGCAGGTGAATGAATGGGTACAGTGAGGTATATATGTAACAGTAAATAGGGGAAAGGAATGAGGCGCGGGTGGGATGCAACAAGACAACAAAGAAAGTCAGCTGCAAAAAATAATCTTGACAAAACAAAGCAATATCTAACAACACGAGTGAGAAAACAAGGCTCATGTGCAGGAAAATGTCGGGAAGAAAACCTCAGGATTGGATTTTTTTTTTTTGTCTGACTCTAAGTGAGCTTAGAGGTACAATAGCAGGGGTCAAGCTTGGCTAAACTCTTGAGAGAAGAGAAGTATCTAGGCCATGGGGAGATAGATGGTGAGAGAGACAAAAACAACTTCTCCATCTGGTTCCTGAATAGTCTTTGCTGGCAGGTTGCCACACCTTGTCTGTTTCTCTGTAGGTTTCTGGTCATATTGCAGTGAACGCTCTGAGGCCCTTAGGAAACCAGGCATGTAAAGGTTGGCAACCAACCAACACAAAATATACACAAAGCCTGGAGTCACACACTTCTGCTGCCTTCTTTTTCCCCACTAAGGAAAACATCCTGGTAAATATCTGCAAGCCCTTTTCTAACTAATATGAGCTTTCCCCAAACATCAAACCTTAATCTCAGATGTAGAGAAAAGGAGTCAATTTCTGCTGCGAGAACAGATCCCCCTTATGACCCACATGAGCCAATTCAGCCAAGAGCTCCCCTCAGGATGTCAATCAGCGTTCGCTGGCTTGTTTTGAGGGAGTGTCAGCTGCCCATTGGCTCGATTCTCGTCACTTGACGTCAGGAGAGAAGGAGGGTGAGGAAGGAACTCTATAAGCACCCTTTGTCATAAATTTTACACAGCACAGGGCATGATGTCAGGAGACAAAGCAAACAAGTGATGTTTGGTTACTTATGTAAGCAAGGAATTGATTAACAAGTCGAGGCGCATTACTGTGATGTAGCAGAAGCAGAGTTTTATGTTAAAATCAGTCTAACTAAGATTTAATGGGGTTAAATACTGCTGCTGCTCTCTTGATGTTGCAGTCAAACTGAACTGGCCTTCAAGAGTAGGTAGATTTAGCTGAGTGGGCAGATATGTTGGCATACAGATGAACCAATTCTTTACATAGCATATAGTCTACTTCACAAATAATCAGTGTTCCCCTTTCAGTGTCTGTATTGTCATTTTCTTTGTCACTTGCTTGCGTTTGCTGTGTTTGCTGTGTTTGCTTATCTGCGTCTGGACGCTTTGCTCATTTTTCTTTGCAGCCTGTTGTTTGTTTGCCCAGTATATATCTTGTATGCTTTGCCAGATATACTAAGCCAACTGTCACGTGTGTCTCTGCTTTTTTAATGTCTGCTTCTAATTTCATAAAGCAGGCTAAGTTGCAATTATCTTCATTTTAATCAGCTCATGCAGTTATAGTTCTGTCTGTTATTGGATACTATTAAAATGAATTAATAGGCTTAGGTCTACTGAACAGAGACTGGGCTTTAGCTGTTGATTTCTGCATCCAAATGACAAGACATGGGTAGGTATAGTCTTGAA
The DNA here is from genome assembly GCA_037176925.1 of Amniataba percoides. Lineage (NCBI taxonomy): Eukaryota > Metazoa > Chordata > Actinopteri > Centrarchiformes > Terapontidae > Amniataba > Amniataba percoides. The sequence continues at coordinate 9,132,926 of JBAJHX010000031.1, read as the reverse complement.
ATTGTGTATTGATGAGGCAATTGACTGTTCTGCACTACTCTGGTTCGCTGATTAAGAACCAGGTCTAAAATAATCTTTTTTCAGTAGGGTCCATTCAAACTTCAAAATGAAATTTAAAAGTGACCAAAAAACCTAGTCCACTTTGGTAAAATGTTTGGGCCCACTGTGAGAGAGCAGCAAATGAAAAATGTACCATTGATAACACTTATTTCATGGCTTCTGCTTGTTTTGTGTGGCACCTCGAAGCAGCTACTTAGCTTGTCTTTTCTCATGTAGGAATATGGGTCAGCAGGGCTTGGGCATATTTGGGTGAAGAAAAGCCCAGCCAGTGTTGTTTAACTGAGGAACCTCTGTGAAATACCACAGGCGCTCGCGTGTTTCTGAACGCAGGTGTGTGAAGGTGATCATCCATCCGAGACAGTTGTCCAAACACGCTGTCATCACTCCCTCGTCTCAGAAGCTTTCCCTTGTCATACACATGAGATGACAATAAGGAAAAAAAAACAGATAGAGGAGCTTTCATGCCATCATCAAGCTCATGATCTGGTTTTCAAGTCTGATTTGATGTGGAGCTTTGCGGTCACCGCACGGTGATGCTTTTTTATGACCCAGTTGCACTTTTTTATCTCTTGGTGGTATCACAGAGGTCTGAGCGGTTGTACTTCTCCTGATAAGGGCCGTGTTTGCTCAAGCTTTTTCTTTTGAGACGTTACAGTTGCAAACAGCACCCTGGTTGCTTCATTGTGCAATACGACCCCATTACACACATTTGACTATAAAAGGGAAGAGTGAGAAAAACAAATCATGAATGTTTTTCTTCTGCACCCACAGTACACGTATTTTTTTACCACTCGTGGATCAGTAAACACTTTTCAGATCGTTTGCAAATGTTAGTGTCAAATCACTCCAATAGTCAGCTCATTTTAAACTTCTATTTTTTGCTGATGTTGATGTGGGAAGTGCAGGATTATCTGTGTTTTGCTTGTTGTTGACTGGTTTGACAGGTGTTCTGTTTGTACTGGCCAGCCTGTCTTTCAGCTCTCCACACCCTCTGACCAGATATAACTAGTAAATGTGGGCTGTGTGCGGGAGGGAGAGGGAGGATGTGAATGATGTTTATGCACAAGAAACAAAGTCTGCACTGTGTGTGTGTGTGAGAGAGGGAGGGAGGGAGAGAGAGAGATAGAGATAAAGAGCATGTGAATGTTCTCGGGTAATACAAAGTGTATCTGTGCACTGTGCACATGCACACACACACACACTGACTTGTGAATTTGGGATTAGCCCCCGCCTAATTGTGGGCAAGCACTCAAAGCTTATTAATGCCTGACCTGACCTCCTCTTTATTCCCTCCATCCATCACTGTGAAGACTCGCAGGAAAAACACAGAGAGCAGCAAAACAACAACTGCCGTTAACAGAAGGAGAGACGGCTGCTCCCATCGTGATTGTGATTGGCCCAGATGGGCTGCTTGAGAGGCCTGCTATTGGCTGAGAGGAGACACACCTCTAGAATCTGTTTATGTGCAGCCAGAAAGAGAGGGGGGTGGTGTTTGGAGGAAGGGGATATTGAGGCTGGGGGTGTGATTGCGATAGGGGGGGGGGGTGTAGACGTAGATTGTGCAGAAGGGAAGAGATTTGGGAGGAGGGGGAGTTACATGTACACCCTGGAAAACAGCCATTGGAGCTTGTTCAAAAACTTCTAGGAAACTAGGATGTTTGTTTGCTTCTCTCTGTGTTTGTGTGTTTGTGCCGAGCCCCCTTAAAATCACAACCAGGCTAACCTAATTTAGTCAGCACCATTAATGAGCCAGCAGCCCTTCCCAGAAAGTTGACCAACTACTGCATGTGAGCTTTGTTGTGATAGAGGGAAATTGATGTCTTTATCTCTGGTAATCACATCAACATGTTTCTGTGGTCAGGCCTGCCCTCGCATGATACAAAGGAGCCAGTTTAGCTTCTTCGGCGGCTATGTAGAGACACACTATTTCACGGGCGAAGCATGCATGTCATTCATCACAGTGGCATGACGCGACACAGAGAGATAGCAGGGGAATGCATAGGATATCTCTGTGAGGTTAAAGCAGACCAGCCGGTTACAGCATGTGGTTCTGTGTCTGGGGAGCTGTTGTTTACTAATCATGCAAAGAAAGAGGAATGAGCTCACGATGTTTTCCGCCTCAGTTTCGATGTACAGAAAATGTACATCGAAACTGCGGCTGAGGCGAAACTGATGTACAAAAATACTCATCATATGGAGCACATTAACAAGAAATTCATTATTAGCTCTGATACAGTGAGGTGTTTTGCATTTTTTTGTGCACACACATTTACTTTGAACCTTTGAGCAGGTGAAGAAAAAATGATCAGATTCTCCTTATAGTTGGATTGTAAACTTCGGGCTTTGAAAATGACTGCCCTTTGATCGCTGTTCCCAAGACTGACTGGGGTCGAAGGTACAGTAGATGTCACAGTTTCCATACATGCGTGTCTGAACAGTGGTGGCTGTAGTCTGCACTGACTAGCTATGAGTCAGTGCATGTACTGTATGTAGAGTGTGTTTACTAACTAAAGGGTCAAGGTCAGGAATCTGTGCTAGTTATGAAAGCTGAGATCATAGCAATGCCTCCCACTCCTTGTTTACCTCATTGCGTGTTTGAGGAAGAGTGTCTGGGTGTGCTCTGAGGCATTAGTGACCCCTTGGGCTGGCCTGACGAAAGGGCTAGAGTTACTAATGGGTTACTTTCGTACATACACCCCTCTGAGCATCATATAACAGAAGCGGGGTGGGGGGTGCGTCCAAGAACCGCTGCTTGTGAAAATGCATGTCACTGCGTCACCAGTCCTCCCTTTTTCCCTAACCACTCCCCTCTCCTTATGTCACACGTGTTTTTCTTCAACCTTCAAGCTGATATATATCCATCATCTGCTCCCTTGTTGATGTTCAGGCCACAACAAAGCCCCCGTTGTTCACCTGCTCTCTGCACAAACTAAGTGAGAGTTGGGGAGAATGCAGGGAAGACATGCTGATATTTAAAACAACTGACTAAGCTTAAGCTGCAGTGATAGGCACTAATAGTTTTGAGCATGCGAGCCATTTGATGGGCTAAGCCTACTGCATGTCAGTGTGTTTGTGTGCTTGCTCCAGGGTTGGGCATGTAACACATTTTTGGTAATTATCTTTACATATTTCAAATTAAAGAATAAAGCTATCTAAACCTTCCTCTTCTACCGTGGGACAAATGTTTGAAACTTTTGAGTTCCGGCTGAAGTAAACTGAAGCAGCTTCTCATTTTAAATAGATGACTGACTCTATTCCATGAGTCGGCTTGGAACATTTAATTCTTCTTGGCTCACTGTTTGACCATCCTGCAAAAGGAGCTGAGCATGAATGGTTACCTAAAGACATGATATCAAAGTTACGCATGTCTGAATGACAAGAAACCATCACTTTAACAGACAGATGGGGAAGTCCCCTCATGTCTGAAAAGAGGACAAGCAACATAAAACAACTTTTTTTTTAAACACTGCTAAACTTCAGGGCACTATTATCTGTGCTAGTTTACATTAGAGCAGATGAACACTGTTTCATCAACTCTCTACACTTTAACTTCTGTATTTTTGGCTTTTGAAAGGCAGAAAAAAATGACACCACCTTACAAAACTCGTTTTTGAGAGTTGAATATTGGCTGTGCACAATGTTTTGATCATGCTGAGAAAAGCTTGACAGACGTGCCGTGCTTCTTAACCTTTGTAGTATTATGATTGGAAAACTGCCGCCCCGAGGGGTTTAGCAATCAGCCAATTTCCAATTAATAAATTTATTTATTTTTTTTACCTGTAAGAAGTCACATCACTCAACTCTGAGATGTTGCACAAGACACACAGATGAGTAAACAAGTGATATAATGTTAAACGTGTGTGTGGGTGGGTTGGTGGGTGGTACTTTTGGAATATTAAATTTCTTCAACTGCTCGTCACAACCTGCCAAAGACTGCTGAAGGCTGTCGTGCCCGAGACCTACATGTTCAGGCATGCTGACACTTGTGTCGTCTCATTTTCCATTCTGGACACATTCTCATGGCAACAAATTCAATATAAACAAATAATTCCAAAGAGTTTATAGGTGTGTTGTTTCTCTGTGTGCAGTAGTATCATCCCACAAATCAGGATGATCTGTCCCCTCCATAAATCTAGTTAAAGAGTCACCAGTACCCACTCTGCTGAACACATACCACTCTGTTTTTTTTTTCATAGGTTGAACATACATAGTTTTGTCATTCTTCGTTTATGTGGGTACAGAAAGTACGTGAACATTCTTGCTCTCTGTACTCGATGTTCTTCCTGCTTCTGGGTCAGTTTACTCAGTTGAAAGGTTATAGCCGTTAACAGACTGGTGAATACATAAGTCACAGTTATACATACATAAAAAGTGTGTATGCAAACAGACCCAGAGCCGCACACTTGTATAAGCTAACTGGTAAGCCATTCATGAAGCTGTCGTGCAGCAGTCTCGTGTGAAATGTGCAGTCTTTGGGCCAAATCGCTCCCATATGTGTGTGTCTGTGAACGCGCAACTGACTCTACGATGGAAAAAGGCTATTTAAATCACAGTGTGTTCATGGGATGCATGATAGACAGTATAGTGTGTGTGTTGTGTGTGCATATGTGTGTTTGAAGAGATTTGTGTGTATTGTATGAGGTCTGTGGTCTGTGTGGTGTCTATTGGCTGGAGCCCACAGTCCTTACTAGTTCAAACTAGTTCATCTGTCATTGTGGGGTGTACGGCTGTGGCCTCGCCACACAAAGCCACTTGTAATAACAGAGGGGTTTTGCTCTGCATGAAGGGTGCTGGTTGATGAAGAGAGGTGCCGTGTTTGAGGAGATTTGCACAAACCAGTTTGGTGCTGTGCTCTCTGGTGTTGCTACTTCATGGAGTACATGGAGGCATGGGGGGGGACGCAACCGTCAACAAGTGGTTGGACAATCACACAAAAACACAGGAGCCATAGCTGCACGAGAAGGAGAGAGGACATTGATTTAAAGAGGAACAATGATGCTGAAAAAGCATGCGAGGGAAAGTTTTCGTGTCTTTTGCAGGAAGTGAGGCTCTGAGTGTGATACCCCGCACAGGAAGCAGAAAGAGTGGGTAAGAGGTCGCATGAGCCCGCAGGGGGAAGTTCCTCCGAAGATTTCAGCAGCTGTGTGTGATATCGACTGTAGCGTACATTAACAAGTCAGGCATTTAGCTGTAAAACGTGTTTCACATTATCAGTGTGTAGAGAAACCATTATACAGATACACCAAGCCTTGGAGTATCTACTTTGCTTTGTTAGAGCAGATAAAAAACAATGCCATTTAACTCTGAAGGGGCACATCCCTGACATATACGAGCCAAAGACAATTTACTACTTGCAGGGAGTGCAGAGCCACATTGTCAAAAAGTCTGCTGTCATTTTCCTCCTCTGGCTACATCCCACTTCCTCAGCAATCTCTCTCAAAGACCTACCAAGGCATACTGAGGCCTTGCTCCTCAGCCTGCAAAAACAGCTGCAAAATGTCTTCTTGCTCTAGAAGGAACTTTTTCAAGTCGAAAGTGACACCATTTCTCACTTTAGTATCTTGGCCTGAGTTTAACTGAATTAATTGGATGGCGTGGAGTTTGAAAGATTGCGGTGTTTATCAGACAGGGAGTATCTCATGGAAGACTTCATCAAGTTGCTCTATGACAAGTATTTTTGCCTCTTCTCACTCTTATTAAATCTCCCACTTGCAAGATGTCCAACTTTGTGTAAGTGCATATGAAATTGATAGATTATTACTTTTGCTGGCACCCAATAAAAGTACAGACACACCTGAAAAATGTAGATTCCTCCTCTTAGTACACCAACTCTACATAAACGCCTCTTAAACCCAATGTTTAATGTGAAGTAAATGACTGTAACATCTAATAGCAACATTTGTTTTGCTTGGAAAATCAAGTATGACACATTTTTGGAGGGCAGCGTGCACTTTGGACTTTCATATTCAGCTATTTCATCATTTTTTTTTACCTACTACGAGCACCAAAAAACACGATGGCAAAGTCTATCGCGCTTATGTAAACCCACAGAGATTTCAGCTGCATTGGTCTCACTGCCAAGAGCTCATTGTTTACTTGTAACCACATACAACAATCCAGTGAAGTGTGTTTTGCCGTTATGGTTTACACCAAAGGAAAACTAACTCCAAGTGTGATTTCACTCTGAGTCGTCAGCCTGCGTACGAAGATGTGGAGACATTGCGCTGAGACTCTGGAGTGGGGTTTGAGTGATTCTTCTGCAGCGAGCTGGAATGTTGAAGAGTTAGGAGCTGTGATTAAATCTCACTGACAGACCTCAAGAAAGTCACTGATTATTGTTCTCTGCTTGATGTCCCACATGTTCAGTCATTTAAATTTCTGTCTCTCAGATCTTGGGTATTTTAATATCTCATCTCTCACATCAATCTTACATTATCACTGTATTACTTTCACCCTTACTGCATCTTTTTCACACACGACTCCTATAACACCTCTCCTCCACAGATACATTTTTTTTTACTTTCTCACATACATACATACACGCACATTTCGAGAGCAACACACACGCACACTCACTGACAGTGACTAAGGTCGGCTTGTTATTGTAGGCAGCAGGCGGAGGGCTTTCCTGTCCAAACAGCGCAAACGCTGAGGTGGCAGAGCTGTGAGGGACGGGGAGAGACACACAGAGGAGAGAGAATAGGCAGAGTGGGGTGACCACCAGCTAATCCTCGGGCCGGCCCGGGGCGGGGTGGGGATGGAGGGGTAGAGCAGGAAACAGGGGGCATGGGAGACGGGCGAAGGCCAACAAGTTCTTCCTCTCGTACCCTGAATGGCTGATACGATGGGACCTACACATTCACACGCATACAGCCACGTGTGAAAGCTGCATGCAGGGACAGTTATTTTACAGCACGAAGACCAAACTTGACCTCCTCCACCACCCACTGAGTGTGTCACAAGAGAGCCACTGACCTCTGAACTTCATCCTCATTTTATTCTTTGTTGACGTGGTGACAGGCTGAAGACTTTAAATTCATCAAATTACCCCAAACTTGCATCAATCACTTTGACGCACTCTTTAGATCCTGAGAAATATAGACTCATTTAAAGGAAATATTTAAGTAATTCTGTATTGTGATATAAGCTTAAAACAATCCCACTAAGCTGAATCCTGCTACACCACATATGAATGTTATGATTCCTGTACAGAAGCCAAAACGTTCAGTCAGGCCTCAGGTAATATTAGATGAGTCATACCACTCAATGAGTCTGACTCCCTGCAGGCAGATACTGTTGGTGCTCTCTTGACTGCTGGATGAGCAGAAGTAAAAAATAACTCTTTGCCAAATGTGAGTGGTGAGGATTCTGACTCTGCCTGCACTTTGTCCTCGTTTTTGTCAGCGTGGTTGCTTTTACTCGCCTCTCTGTATGTTGTTTATATGTATTCATGGGTGTAGTAAAGAGCAAAAATAATTAGTTGAAGAGACGAAATCGTTATGTTGATTGCAATTTAACCATTTGAGCCTTTCAGAGGCAAACGTGAGTGAACATCACCTAGTTGTAGCCTATTCATTTAGACTTTTCAGACATTTTATAAACCAATCGAGAAAACATTTGGCAAATTAATCAGTCATGAAAGAAGCTGTTAGTTGTTTAAAGATATCATAAACAGAAAGACCAGAGAACAGTTGGATTTGATGTAGATTTGCAGATTTGACATTGGATTTCACAATATGTGTCTTGTAGTTGTTTCTGACATTATATAGTCACAGTGAGTGGTTTAGTTTCAGTGTAAAATGTAAAACTTGCCATTTGTGAAACCATCTCTTCCTCCCTGATACCAGTAAGTGCCTTTCTGTCTTTATGTAAGACTATAAATGTTTATGACTGATGTAATTTTTTTGTCCAACCTCAGTCCTCAGAGTAACTCTTGATGTTTCTGCTGGAGGCGTTTCCTTCTGCTCTTTAAAAAGCTTGAATGCATCTGATGTCATGAACAGGGGCAAGGCAGTGCATCTGGACAGATATTCATCAGTTATAATGATACAGAGATGCCAACGGACATTACAAGCTGTATTCTCAGGGTACGTGACCTGAGATACAACCTGCTGAGACTCATGTGACCCTCCCCCACTCCCACTCTCCCCCGCCTCCCCATCACCACCACCACCTCAGCCCCTCTGTGTTATGTAACCCTGGGGTAAGAGTGATGGCTGCAGGGGGGTTTATTTCCGTACTGTGACGCTCCTGTGTGACATTCTGCACCGTCCTCAACTGATATGCCCTCCAGTTTATGTTTTTGCATTTTCTCTTAATGCACACACACACACATTTGGGGCAGGGAAACACACACATGGACATTGATACTGCAGTGGGAACAGCCAGAAAAACATGGAGAAAGGAAAAGGGAAGGACCAGAAACCAAACAAAGAGTGGAGCCGCCCAGGAGAAGCACTGGGAACTGTGTGCCTTCTCGACTGTATGTTTTTTTCTCACATTAGCAGATGCTTTTGTCGTACTTTTGCCCTTATCAGTGTCATTTTCTCCACTCTCTGTAGTCCCTGTAAGGAAGAGAAGAGGGAGAAAGGAAGAGATAGTCTGAGGGAAATAAGAAGAATGGGCAGACAGGGGGTTTGGGAGATGACTGATGTGAGATAATGCTGAGAATTAGAGAGGAAAAAAAGAACACATGAGCACATATGGAGGTTCTGAATAGACAATGAAAAGAGAGGATAGAGTGGGAGTGGTTGTTTTGGCAGATAGCCTGTGCAGCTGCTTTAGACAAGGCCCCTACACACCAAAGATCAGGAAAATATTAGCCACACAGATACACACTTTCTCCCTTTCACACACACACGTGCATGTCATTTTGAAGGCCTTCACCCTTTGCTTGTTTTTTTGGTTTAAATCAACCTCAGAAATTAGCAGTTGGGAGGCTCCTGCTGTCACAATTTGATGATAGCAGCAAACGACTTCTGTTGAGAAGTTACTGATGAATAAACTGATCCGCATGGAAACTTATAAAGCAGTCTCCCTATAGTAAATACAAGGAAGTCATTGTAATTCTGTCTTCCTTTTAGTTTTTCAACATTTCTTCCTCTTGCAGGAGTGAGACGAGACGTTCACTGGCTTGAAATGACCTCTAAGTAGACTATAAAGTGTGTGTGTGGTGATAATCATGGTAGTTTGCTTGAAACTAACTAATTCATACGAAGTGTCGTCTGACCACATCTGAAAGCGTAAGTGTAAGATGTTCTCAGCGGCCACAAGCGATGGCAGAATGAAAAAAATATGGGGAGAACAGTGATCGCTTCTGTCCCGGCAGTTTCACTTGATTTTACACTTGATTTTCGAAAGCTCAAGAGAGAAGTTCAAACCCTGCTTACTTTCTCACCTTCGCACAGCCGACCAATCGTGCGTGAAGTGGGTGTCGGATTGGTGCTATGACCATCTAACAACCACTTGGGATGCATGTGGATACCACTGCTCGTTCAGAGATTCACTCCAACAAGAAACGTCTTACAGTGTCTTCTGTTGATGCACGCATTAATAAAAATAATTACTTTTGGCCATTCTCCTTTTTAATGGGAACAAAGTAAGATACTGTATTTGACTAAAAAAAAGAAAGAATCCAAACAAAAAGTCAATTTTCTGGCTTCTTTTGGAGCTGTCAGTTGCATTTCACTGTTTTCATTAGTGTAGTTTTATAGTATCTTTACTTTTTTTCAATATATATTAGAGATATCGGCAGAAAGTTTGCTTCATAATATGCAGTCTGTTGCATATAATGAACGAGCTGTGAGTTATTCTGAGATCCTGAAGTTTCAGAGCTGTTGCATAACTACACGGGTGCCTGATCGTTCATGCTGCATTCGTCTGGTATAAACAACCGTCTCTCTTTGTTCAGCAACTCCAGAACATTTGACATAAAGGTGTAAAACACTCGATTGATTATTTGTGTCTGATGAAACTGGCTCATTATTACTGACTGTGCAGAGCAGCGGGAACTCCAGATGACAGTTAAGTGATACACACACACACACACACACACACACACACACACACACACACACACACACACACATACACACACACACTCACACACAGATCAGGCCTTGTCCTGACGGGACACAATGTTCTTTTTGACCCTGCAGTTGGAGGACAGCGGAGGAATATTGGGAGCAGCTATGGTGACATGTCCATTAACATGCCTGTGAGAAACAGCATCCCCGCCTAGACCCCAGGCAACCCTTCTCTGACTCTGCGGTGTGTGTGTGTGTGTGTGTGTGTGTGTGTGTCTGTGTGCTTGCAGTCTCTGTCAACATGCATTGTAAGCCTGCAGGTCATTGTTGAGGATCTCTATGCAGCGTTGTGTGTGTGTGCTATTTGTGTCCTCTGGTTTTGACTTCCTTTGAAAAAACCAAGGACCTGTGTAAATCCAGTCCTAAAACATGAAAATAGAATATATATGTTCTTTCAGCTATTCTTGTTTGTCTATGGGAAATATTCATCATCTTGAACAATGGTATTTTTATTGCCCTGCGATGGAGGTAGTCATAGTGATGTAATGTTAATATATTTCATTTCACCAGACTTTGAAGACAAGCTAGTGAGAAATTGACTGCTATATAAACAGACATAGACAATTAGTATAATTTTTCAACAATAATTGGTAAAAAAACAAAAACAGGGAGGATGCACAGAGGAAAAATCATCTTTACACCTAACACAAGTCAGTGTTGGTGTTTTTGGTGCTTTTGAATTAGTGCAATCTAAGATGACTCACCCCTTTTTCAACACCTGTTTCCGTTTGAAACACAAGTCCTATTTGGAAAGTTTCCCAGACGTACTGTAAGTCCAGGGATAAAACGAAGATCATCCCTGAAAGCTCGTCTCTCGTGTAATGAAACATTAAATCCTTCCATTAAAGCAAAATGTAAATCCCATATTTGTGTAGCTTGCCAAGCATCACACATTCTCCTGCCAGACGGTGAGAGGTGAATAGAATGATTTTTCTGATTTTGAGACTCTCAACTTACATCTCGTGTATTAGTTTTATTTAACTACAGGTTAAGGTGGACTTTCATGAATTTATTTGTGCCAATAGGTTTAAAAAATGTGATATAAAATTATTATCACTTTGAAGAAAAAACCTCAGTGTCATCTTCATTTCTACAGTCTTGCTAATATTTTCTCTTGTCTTTCCCTCTTTCCCTCATTTTTCAGATTTAGCTGACATTTTTTTCTAAGCTAATTTTAACTGACAAGCTAACAAGAATGATGAATTGGAAAACCAATGAAGGACACACCTGCGAGTTCACATGCTGCCTTTCTATTAAGGCACTTCATAAACTTATGTCATGGTCAGTGTTCAAGCTGTAACTTTCTAAATGTGTGTGTGTGTGTGTGTGTGTGTGTGTGTGTGCGCGTGCGTGCGTGCGTCTGCATCCTGTCAGAGTCCTCTTTTCCTGGCTGCTTCCTGTTTCAGATCCAGGGGTGTGTT
>JBAJHX010000031.1:9086404-9115684 GCA_037176925.1 Amniataba percoides | reverse complement strand
TGGCAGGACGTGGACAGACAGATGGACACCGCCACAGGTGAGCGCGCACCGCGAGGCCCTGAGAGGAAGAGGCTGTCATGTCAGCTCGCTCTTCGCGTTTCGCTTTACCCGGCCCAAAACCAATACTGAAAGATCGGCTGTGGCTAACCACACATTTTGCTCTCAACAAGAGAAACGTACTGTACGTGCTAATGAAACACAATTCGGTCTGTGTGGGAAAAAAAGATTATAAACACCCACTCAGCAAATGCATCTTTATCTTAGTTGCCTCAGGAAGTTAACACACTGTGCTTTTGAAATCGAGAGCAAAAGTCCGTTTTTAACTTCTTATCACGCTTCTCTCTCAGGCTGCATTAAGTGAGGGCATTGTTAGTGTTTAATATTTTTCACACCCTCTGTTTCCATTTTAGTCATGCTTTATACCCTCGCCTTCCTAGTGCACACTCGGTTTCTCTCTCTCTCTCAGGTGATGGGGGCCTGTACTGGACTCAGTAACTTTGTATCCTCCACCAAGTACTGTCAGTTCACTCACTTTGGCCGGGCAGTGCCGGCAATGTGAGAGCTTGTGATGTTGAACTCCAGACATGTAAGAGAGGAAAACAAGCCTGGAGTGATGATTTTTTTTCCCTCAAGCTTAGCTGAAAGAATGTTGCAAGCACATCCAGCTACAGTTTTGTCAATGGTGCTTAAAGCGGAGACACATACAAGACGCTTGTTTATGGGTGTCAAACTTTTATGAGGAGCTCTTTGAGTGATGCCAAATGCCTGTGTGGTTCAAAATGTTTTCAGGCCCCACTTATTCATTTTTATTGCCTTTTAACCCTGAGCTCAACCTTTATTGCTTGATGAATAGATTGAGCAAAAATTTTTAAAAAGAGTTTAAAAAAAAAGACAAAGACAAAGAAGAAGAGCATAAAGGTCGTCAAATGCTCCCGAGGAAAACAGGGGGATCTGAGAGATTAGCAGATTGGTGCTGAGCCATGCTACTTTGTTTTTTGTAGGTGTGTGTGTGTGTTTGTGTGGGAAACCTGACAGAAATCTGATTTGTCAGAGCCATTATCCCCTTTAGACTTCAACAGTAGGCCTACACCATGCTGTGGCCGCCGCTAATCCCATAATGGGCTGACTCTGCACCGGAGCCACACAAATACTGTTCCCCTTGGTGAAAACTGTGACAGTGGGTTTGTTTCTGTTAATGCTCCCCATGTATGTGCATTAGTAGTGTGTAGTGTGTGCATATGTGTGTGTGTGTGTGTGTGTGTGTGCGCCTCCTCATCAGGTGAGCGGGCACAGATAGGTAATCTAGTGTACAGAGTCATCGATTTTCCTGCCGCACAGGAAGTGGCTGGTTATTGATTCTCAGGGACAATGATGTCACTCCAGACGGTGTGGGGTGTTTGCTTATCCATGATAAGGTCCGAAGCGCTTTCTCCCCGTATGCTGATCAAATAATCCTCTCCCTCTGTCCTCCTACCTTTTACCACTTCTCTCTCATCACTCTTTCCACTCTCCATCTTTTCATTCATTGTGAATGCCCTCTTTAACCCCCACATCCATTATGTGTGACATAATCACCGAGGAGGGATCTCACTACAGATATAGTTCACAAGGATATAATTACAGTGTTAACTGCATTTCTTATCAAATATGACCCATATAAATGTCTCCCTTGCCAGTATGTTTAAATGTATGCATTAGATTTAGATAACTTGCACTGGGTGTAAGACATTTTGCATATTTATTTAGTCAAAAAAGAAAGAAAAAATGAGAAAACATCAGTTTGTGAACCAAAATCTGCGGCATTAAAGCTCCACTGTGTTGTTACACTCTTAATCCCTCATGTACAAAATTTACTTAATGATTTTTTCCCCCTGATTTTAAACTAATGTGGATTCTCACAGGTTTCATGACTGAATCAGTCAAGCCAATGTGCCAATTCAGCTGAGTTCGCTAAACCGTGTGCTATCACTCTTATAAATGTACTCGTGGATTAATAGTTTCATCGGGCATGACACCAGTAGGAACGCTGCCAGACCTCCTTGCAGTGTTAATACAATGCCGTCTGCCTGTTTGGGTTACTGCTCATTACCTGCTCACCTATTTGTAACATTAATACAAGGAAGTATAAGGAAATAAAAGTGTAAATAATCATATAAGTCATCATTTTAGTAACTTATTAGCTTCAGGAGTTGACAAAGTGACTGATCTTGTTTGTTAGCTCAGTAATATAATCAGTGAACGCTGCACTGGACAGCAGCCATCTTATCTCCTAATTACATCTTGAAAGTGAGTGAGATATTTTAATCGGACTGGAGTCCACAAGGGGAATGATACAGAAGAGTTTCGGCCGTTCGTTTGTTCTTTTCTCGCTCCCACGGGCCTGTAATTGATTAACCACAGAGCAAATATGTCCAACACTACCTGTGGCATGAGACAGAGGGCCAAACACACACACTTCAGTCAGGGTTGTGAGGTCCATGGAGCGAGTTTGTAAAAGTGAACAACCTGTATACACACAAACGCTTCACATTATCCCAGAAGAGAGTTAACAAAAAAATTATTCTGGATTAATTGTAAATTGTGCAGTATTTTCTTAAGAGAATAAGTTTTATGTTCTTATGTTTTTCTCTCCTTGCAGCTTGTGCTTCCCACAGCATGGCTGCATGAACAATCCAAGCCTACACGATATTTCAAAATTTAAACTGTATATATTGCCAATACAAATGGGTTAGAAATCACATTTTTTTCTGTATAATGTCTACTTTAGTATTAGTTTCACTGTTTTAAATAGTTTTTGTAATTCTATTTGACTTAAATTTACACATGAATGACTCAGCACACAGTTTGCATAACTGTTCCATATTTTAGGACTGGAAGATAATGTGTCTACATAAGCATTTTCTGCATTTTTCCACTGTTGTTTTGGACAGTACAAACTCATGACCTCATGTCATGTGCTTGTGATTTCACGTTTGAGGAACTTGTCGGGCACAGTCTCAAGAGAACAACATGCATGTGCATGTACTTTGAGTTTGTGTATGTTGGTACTTGCCTCTCCTGTGTTTGCACACATTGAGCCTGCTGGTTCAACAGTCCATAGTTAGAATCTGTACACCTTTGTCTGTTAAGGGCACATACGCTGTAGACGTCTTGTAATGACCTTTGATTGCATGATTGATTCCTGCTGTTTGGGAGCTTTGGATGTATATTTGGAAACAGAGTTCACACTGGAGAGTAAAAAATTAAACAGCTGTATGCAATTGACCATTTTGGAAACCCCTTCCACAAACAGCGATCATCCAATCATAACAGACCTGGCCAAGATTTGTTTTTGTTTACATGCTGAAGTGGGATAAACAATCTGATTTTAAAGAATTTGAAAGACTATTTAGTTAACCTTTTGAAAACCCAAAATCAAACAACAAAACTGTAATCAGAGAGCAGTAGAGAATTGTGGAGCCTACTAAATTTGATGTCATTATTATCATTATTATTATTAGAAACTGCATTATGTGCATCAGAATTGTCAATTTCAGCTTAAAGTACAAAATTCTATTCACACCATTAAAAAGATTGACTTGAACCTATTTATTTTTTATTGAATGTGGCAAGATTTGAAGTAAGGCTTATGAGAAAATGGTTATTAATAACATTTTAACCATTTACAAAGGCAGTGAACATCTTAATTAAACACAATTTTTACTTCATTTTACGTCATGTGAATTTCCACCTTCATTCTTTGACGTTTGTCTCCACCGCATTGTTGCCGGACACATCAGCATCTTGAAATAATATCTAAAATGACTGGAAATATTGGGTCGGTGTGGACGGGTGAAGAGGACAGAGACCAAGGTGATCGAGTTTCGACCTAATCAAACAGACATTTCATAAACGATTAAACATTAATGGGCCAGTCACCGTGACCATGACGTCGCACTCAAATTAGGTTCTGCCAGCCATTTTGTTCTGCCATTCAGTACCGGGGCTCATTGCCTATTAATGAAGTAATAGGACACGGTCAAAATGGTTCCGAGGGCAACAATTAGGCCATATCACTTCCTCCCCCCTTAAAGTACAGCAGTATCACATCCACTCTTTGCAATCAAAATGCATCGTGGTGAAGGTTACAGATTGAAAGGATAGATAGTGGAAAAAGAGAAGGGCAGAAGTGAAACTGCCGTCAGAAACAGACACAAGTGCAGATTAATACAGAGTGCAACAGTTTCTAATCTTTGCTGTAGCCTCTATGATGTATTACATCAGACTTTATCCATGTTTCTGTCTGCCGTCTAAGCTGGTATACCTCACGCTGGATCGCTGCTCTCAGGACTGTCAACCCTTATTAAATAAAAGGAGTTCACCGACTCACTTGTTTTCCATGAGCAGCTGCACAGCGATGATAAAACTCATCAGCCACTTGATCAAAGCGGCCACTCTGATTACCAGTTAAAGTGTCGTCTTCTGTAAACTGCTGGTGAGAAACGTGTTGTGTATTGCTTTTTTTTTCTTCTTTTCTTTTGGAGGTGGAGGGAGGGATGAATCATCTCCTGTCTACATTCTCACAGAAACAGGTGAAGGGTCGGATCTTTTGTGCTGGGTTTACAGTGAACATTAAGAATTGCAGGGCGATGATCAACAACTTTTTGGCCAGGCTCCCAGCAACATGAGTCATTTTTTGCTCAGTCAGCAGAGCCGAGGTCTTGTCAGTGAGTGTGAGAGAGAGAGAGGGAGAGAGAAAAAAAAAAACAGCTGTACATGCCAGGAGGCACACAGCAGCGTCAGACCAGAGGGGCTATTTTCTTTGGGGCTGTTAAGAGTCCCAATGCTGGTATAAGGTCAGCTTTGTTAGCCCCGTGTTTCTGGATAACACAAGTATTTGAGATAAGGTTGTCCTAGATTTCACCGTGCATGTCTAGAGCATCTGAAACATTTGCTGCGATGCTCTGTGAGAGTTTTTGTCTTTTTAACTTTTGGTAGCAACCCTAGAGTCGCCCCGCAGTGTGGCAGTCACCCATCAGTGAACTCCATGAATCAAACACCTGTCTGGGTTTTTATGATAGAAATAAAGATATTGAGGACAGGGAAATCTAAACTTAGGAGTTTTTTATTGATTCGAGTCCTATCATGCTAAAGATCGCAGGGATGGTTTGGTATTTTCAGTTTTTCAATGGGATCTTGGCTCTTGGAGCCTGTTGTATTGTGACAGCTGCCCTCTCCCTGTTAGAATAACATCCCCGGGAACTCACTCTTCCTCACGTGCACACAGGGGTTGCATTGCAGGCCAACGCCTTTTTCCCCTAGCTTGTAGCCTACAGTACATATAGATTATTTAGGGAACCGCGCATATGCATGTTTACGCCTGGCAGCGTAAAATCATGTCCCAGATAACCTCGTTTTCCTCCTCAATCTGTAGCTTTTCCATGGCCTCCCTGAGGTCTCTGCAGTTCCTCTGCGTTTCATGGAATCCAGGGAACGCTGCTTCCTCCCAGTGTTGGAGTGCGCTGGTCCAGGACCCGCTGGTCTGGGGGGGGCACGCCTCTTCTCTCAGGAAGGCCGGCGCTTGGCGCGACCGCTCCACTCTGATAGCCTGCCAGAATACACACAGATCAGAGAAGAGGCGACTGGGGAAAATAATGGAGAAGAAAAGGGACCAAGAGTCGCTCGAAGAGGGCCAAGATACAACTCTGATCAAGTTCATTCCCACAGTGATTGAACTCAGACGTCTTCACATTAAATGAAAATCATGGTTGAAATTACACTTGCATCTTCACTTATTGCTCTGAAGCTTAGAAACCTATCAACAGGTTGTGACAGTTTGGTTACTGCGCTGTAAGACGAGACCAAAAGTCTGCAGGTTGTGGCCTGCTGGGCAGGTAAGGGTTAACCCTGCACTGTGCTTGGTTAAATGCTCAGTGATAGATGAACAGGCTCCAACCTAGAGCTGTGTTTGAAGAGTGGGGTGGGGGATACCCTCTTAGTCTGCAGTCTTCACTCTCTGACTGTGGCCAATTTTAAAAACTACCCCTGAATCTGTAGTTCTGCAGTATTTTCATGTATTGATTTGCTGTTGAGCTGCTGAGCAAGAAAAGCCACTGCAGGTTTTAAAGTAGTCTGTTTACACGGAGGGAAGAAAAAAAGTTGTTTTTCACAGATGAGAGTTGCTCTTGTGAGCCTCTGGGCTAAGCTGAACCATGTGGTTTTCTGTTTGCTGTGAAGTTGGGGAGGGGGGGGGACATTTGTTTAGTCACTTTTTGAAACTTAAAACGGACAAAAGTTACAAGTGGGCACAACACAGTGAGCTGAATTACTTTCTATGAAACAGACCAGATTCGTTTGATCAGTGAACGTCATACCTCGGCAGAACTTTTTTTAAATGTCTGTTTTCCTTTCCTCCTTCTTCTTCTTCTTCTTTTTTTTGTTGAGAGAAACAAGAGAGGCAGAGAGAGAGAGCGGAGAAGATTGGCTCGCCTAACTCTTGTTCTGCCCCGTGATTGGTGGACGCCTGTTGCTAGGCTTGTGTCAGCGTTCAAGAGTTTTCTGCTTCCTCTCCTCTCTGCGCACTCATAGGTTGGGTTTGAACTGGTGGACTCCTGCCACTTGTTGAACATCCCCACAGTTTTTTTGCGGTTCCCTTTCGTCTCGCTGCATGAGAAAACACGCCGGCCGCAGCGCACTGAGACACATATGTGCAGAGTTTACGCCTGGCATGGCTTCCTCTCTCTCTTTTTTAATCTTATTAACTTTTATCCTACTCTTTATTGGTTTAAGGCTGTTGTTAATTCTGCTCCACGCTCATAAAAGGAACAAACAGCTGCAAACAGAAAGGAGCTGCCATATTTTTTTTTTTTTGTAAAAAGTTTAGAGAGCTAATTCTTGACAGTAGACAGTTAGATGTTAATGAAACAGCTACTTTGCTTTAAAACTACTAATTGTTAGTTCCAGATTTAGTATCCACTCAAATACCTCTTTCTCCAGTTACATAATTTCTTTTCTCATAACTGGGCTGTAAAATGTAAATGTGTAATATAAATGTGTAATACCTTAAATTCCTGAGTGCCATTTATTGAACTACTCTCAACATGGTGTTGCTTCTTTTTTGTGGAATATAATTCACACTTTGTTGAATAATACTGAGTGTTATTGAGTATTAAGCACACACTCTTTGCAGACTGAAAAGTTTTGTGAAGGTTGTCACCAAATTAGATTTTCACAGGAGATGAAATGTCAAACTTCTCAAACACGTCTCTGCTGTGTATCAGTATCCTCGCTGTGTTCACATTAGTCACCAAAATATGTCAGCAGCTCCTGCGTAAGGTGATGCTCTCGTGCACGTTCTGTGGCCACTGGTTTGTGCATTAAAGAAAGCCTGTGTGACTTTTTGTAGAGGGAGCAATTGTGGCAAATGCAAAAATGCAGATGTTAGCACAAGCTACTTATGAATTCAACTTGTCTCATTCTGTGGTTCCTGTATAATGGCATCCGAAGTGTTAATGTAAAAAAAACAACAAGATCAAAACTTTTATATGATTTCTATTCCTGACTATTACTTTTAATGGGAATATGTTTATTACCGTTACTATAAGACTCGTGGAAATGTGTCCATTGTTCAGGCCTTTCCTCCAACAGATCACTATCTAGTGAGACACACACTGTTAAAACAAGCCTGAGATGAATCCTGTTGTTTCCAGGAACCTTTCCTCAGTCATAACTACACTTCCCAATGTTGTCCTAACCTCTGTACTCTGAATACCCATCACACACTTACACACACACAGATATACACTCACACAGTTTCATCTCCCATAGCTAAAAGGTCATTTGTTGATCTCATAATACAGCTAATGAGTCTCGCTAGGAGTGGTTTATTTGATCTTCGGATAATTCCTCCAGTTTGCAGCTCTGAGATGTTTAGCAACAAAGCATATTCACTGAAGGTGACATCAAATAACTGAGACGCCCAAAGATGTCAGTCCTCAGACTCCCCCGAGACACCTGCAGTGTGGTTTCTTATATGTCACACCGTGTTCTGAACCAGCTTCAGAAGACACCCCAGAAAACCTCAGAAAACACTAAGGTTGAAATATAAGCCAAACGAATGATATTGAAGTCTGGAGTCAAATATTTTGTCATGTTTTCTGCAATTCCATCAACACCAGAGACATAAAATTAGAGTAAGTGTGCAGAGCTTGATGCATATGAAAATATCTTCACTCAAGGTGCACTTAAGCTTTTAAGAAACTTTCCAAATCTTCGCCGAGCATATTTAATGTTCAGTGGGTGACATAAACCTTTTGTACTTTCATCTGAGTCGTTTACAAGCTCTGGTTTGCTTTTGCCTGAACTCAGCTCTGGACAGCTTAAAACATGCAACTTTTCTTATCTTTTTCGTACCAAGGGCCGTGAAGATGTAATCACATCCTTGATCTCAGAAGGAGCATGTACACTTGGATCGCTGCACACACACAGACTCTCCTGATGTGAGTACAGTCAAGCCTCACAGAGCGGTCAGTGCGTGCGCTCTGACAATAGTGTTTGGCCCCGTCCGCGAGGCCGGACCACCGAGCCTAAGCGCTTTTATGTGAAAAGGTTTGGTGTGTCGTAAGCCCTAACGCTGACCAGCCTCTTCTGCAGCTTTGCTGAGCCATGGGGCTCCCGGCAGCCCTGGGAGTGCTGACTCCAGCCCTGGGAACATGTTTACCGCTGGCCTGCACCCCACCCTGTGGCATCAGGAGAGGGACCAGGGAGGGAGGGAGAGTGTGGGGGGGGCGTTTGGCTCGATCCACACAATGAACCTGCTGAACACCGTGCTATCCAGCCATCAGTGCTGGAGACTTGCAGACGGTTGCCGAACAGGCCCGGCAGGCTCTCAATCGGAGTGCACAGGGGCAGACTTGTCGTCTCATCAACGTGACCAACATTAACTCACCTGTTTCTTTTTATTGGGTATCGGGTAGTCAGTAATGCTGTCGAGATGCACTGAATAATGGACGATAAACTGACAAACAACTTTTTGAAACAGCCAAAAGCATTGTGTCGTTTTCCTAGCGTGAAAACGAGTCTGTCTCTCAGACAAGAGCAGTCTCTTCTGTTTTGCATAGAGAACGTGTTATTTTGAAATCTCACACAAAAGCATGACACGCAGATGTGCGTGTGTGTATGTATGTGTGTGTGCGTGCCCGCGCACATACCGGCCAATGTGTGGATGCTTTTGCAATGTGGCCTCTAGCAGTCTGCAGAGGAAATAGTGCTTGCCTTGCACGTGCTTTGACATGAAAATAAAGTTTATCTGTTGTTTACCAGGAATTTCAAAGATGGGTTCACCACCCCAGATCACACAAATCAATTGCTCAGTGACAGAATGAATGAAATGAACCTGATATGATACTGTGATATAAAGTTTGCAGCACACAGAGTTGTTTTCAATACATCTGATATATCATCTGATATGATTTTGAGTAATTATTGACTTTCTAAGCACCGTGGTGTGATAAACCAGTTAAATGCTGTTCCACTGAACGTGTTATTGTCAAGCTGGGATAAACAAAGCCATAAGAGCTGCCTCCCTCCCTTATCTCTGCTTCCTCCTGGCTTTTTAAAGGCCTCCTTCAGCCCGGGCTGATTGGTGGAGGAGCGGCTCTGTCTGCGGTCTGATAGGCCGTGCTGCAAAACCACCAACTGAAGGGCTGTTGTTGTTGCAGCAGGTCCCGCAGCTATCCATCTCGCTGTGTGCTGGTCTGCGCAGAGCGGACCTCCACCTTCTTCTGCTGCTCACCAAGGACAGCTGAGGGCTCAGTTTACCCCCCCCCCACCCCACCCACTTTTCACACACAGCACAGTGAAGCCAGTACAGAAGGGGAGATTGCATTGGGGTTATTTTTCATTGAATGCACGTTGCACAGATGAACTCACTCACGCCTTTTTTTTTCAGCGACAGAAAACTACCTCTAGTCATCCTGCAGGGACGGTCTCTGTGCTGTGATCAATCCAAGTATTGATTAGATAGGGAAATCAAGAGGCAATCACTTTGAATGAGTCGCTGTCGTCATTTAGCATACAGGGTGCAACATTAGTGTAAATCCAATCATGATCAATGGCAGCAGGGAACAAAAGAAGGAGAGAGAAGTGATGATGTTTTCTTAGAGGAGGGGGGGGGCACTAAACGTGAGCAGAGAGAACAATCCCCCCTCCTCCTCCTCTCTCTGTCTTTCTCCTCACCCTAAGCTCCGCCCTTTCGCCCTCCTCGCGCGCCCATTGGCTGCTGCGGAGGCTGTTTTCGTCTCGCGATTGGTCCCCGTGCCCGTCAGTCGCGCGAGCCTCGACTTATTTACCGAATGTATGCGCGAGAGGGGACGGTATTCTGCTTCAGGGCTGCAACAGCTGACTGCCGAGCACTTCACCCAGCAGTGCCTCAAGGAACAAAGAGAGGAGGACTCAGCCAGGCAGAATACCCCGTTTTTACCACCTTTTTTATTTTAACACTTTGAAATAATCTCAGTGCGGAGAGGACAAGAGATGAGGCACGCGGTCGCACCTGCAGAAAACGTGGAAAATAATTGTTTGGCGGTGACAGACCTGTTAAAGATATGTTCCCATTGTGAGCGGCTCAGCAAAAAGGTAAGAGACGCGACGGGGCTGCAGCAGAAATCCTGCAAATCTCACCTGCTTTCTATCAAACTGTCACTTATTGATTGATTTTTTTTCCTTGAAGGCGACGTGTTTTTTTTCTCGCTGCAGTGCAGGTCTTTTGTGCAGGCTTGTTTACGACAGACAGGACTTTTGGTCATCCAGCCGAGGAGAAAAAAATTTTTTTTTTTTATTTATTTAATTGTCTTCGTTGAATTTGAGGTCCAGAAGAAGCCGAGGAGCGAAGTGTCATTTGTGAATAATGTGCGTTTCATTCATTCGTCTCGCGCTGCGCTGCGGGACGGTGTCCGGCGGGGGACATGTCCCGACAAGCTGCGGAAAGTTACAGGACGCGACGGAGGCGACCCGAAGGTCTTTAGATGTTGAGAGAGGGGCAAAGTGTCGACTAATGTGTTTGGATCTCTTATTAACGATGACAGGTCAAAGTTTAATTCAGATTTTTTTACGCTTTTCATCTGTGCAAAGAGCTGCTCCCTACCTTTTACAAGGAGCAGCCTATTGTCATTTTCTGTGTAAACCAAGAAGGGTCTGACATATCTTATGGTGTCAGACTAACAGAGCCACTCTGATTTCTCAGGCTGGGTGAGACGCGAAGCGACAGCAGGAGAAATGAGAAGTGATGATCGCAGGCTGTGCTACTCTGATTTCCTGTGGTATTTAAACTGCACGTGTTTCTCGCTTTTTAAAGGACATGTTCTTTTTTTTGTCTTGTAGGACTTGGGAGTAAGGATCCCAAGACCCTTAGGTAACGGACCAAGCAGATTTATCCCTGAAAAAGAGGTAAAAGCACCAATCTGTAATCTCAGCTGAGACTTTTGACTTGGTTACAAACATCAGTAATTTAATAAACCTCATATTTATTGTTGTTTTTTCCGTTAGATTCTGAAAGTCAGTAAAGTGGACGCCAGGACACATTCGATATTCGAGGATGCGTTTGCAGCCCTCGGTCGCCTCGACAACATTTCTCTGGTGATGGGCTTCCACCCGCAGTACCTGGAGAGTTTTCTCCGGACGCAGCACTACCTGCTGCAGATGGACGGACCCCTGTCTTTGCACTACAGACACTACATTGGCATCATGGTGCGGCCGCGCTCCACCTCTGAACCCTCAAACCCACGTCTCATTTAACCGTTTGCATATCAGGCAGGAAAACATCTCACATCTGATATCTCCCTCTTCCTCTGATCCTGCAGGCGGCAGCTAGACACCAGTGTTCCTACCTGGTCAACCTGCACGTGAATGACTTCCTGCAGGTCGGTGGCGATCCCAAGTGGCTGAACGGCCTGGACGAAGCCCCGCAGAAGCTGCAGCAGCTCGGAGAACTCAACAAAATCCTGGCCCATCGGCCCTGGCTCCTCACCAAGGAACACATGGAGGTGAGAGGACGGGCACGGAGGGTGGATGTGGACATGAAGAAGGTTATGTAACAGGCTGAGATCATGGGTGGAGTGTGTAGCCTATAGCTTAAGCTGTGTAACTTGGATGGATTTGGGAATTAAGAGGCACAGTGAGAGAAAGGGGAGATGGGGGGGGGGTGGAAACTGGAAAAGGAAGAGGTGAAAGATTGGTTAGAAGGGATGAAAACATATTTTCCCACTTCCTTAAAGGTCAGTGATATTAAAGTCATTGTTTGGCTCCTGTTACTCACTAGTTTCTATTTTTCCAGCGCCTTCTGAAGGCAGAGGAGCACAGCTGGTCCCTCGCGGAGCTGATCCACGCCGTGGTCCTCCTCACACACTATCACTCCCTCGCCTCCTTCACCTTCGGCTGCGGCATCACGCCCGAGATCCACTGTGAGGGCGGGCACACGTTCAGGCCCCCCTCCCTCAGCCAGTACTGCGTCTGCGACATTGCCAACGGCAACGGTCATGCTAATCACCACGATGACCTGCTTGGCAATCAGGTGAGCGATGTTTTTTTTATCAATCTTTTTTACTGCTGCATCCCTTGTGTGAGGAGCTCCTTGTATGACTCCTTCCTAACTCCTCTCTTGTGGCCGCAGGGAGAGATGTGCGGCGAGGTGGAGGTGCTGATGGAGCGCATGAAGCAGCTGCAGGAGTGCCGCGACGACGAGGAGGCGAGCCAGGAAGAGATGGCGACTCGTTTCGAGAGGGAGAAGACGGAGAGCATGCTGGTGGTGACGGCGGAGGAGGAGGAGTGTGTCCCCTCCAGAGACATCTCCCGCCACTTTGAGGATCCCAGCTATGGATACAAGGACTTTTCCAGGAGGGGGGAGCACGTGCCCACATTCAGAGTGCAGGTAGAGATCAAATACAGTCTGTGCACTGATCAGTGGCAGCGTGTATGACTGTTACTGACTTCTCATCTGTTTTTTTCCCCCCCAGGACTACAGCTGGGAGGACCATGGTTTCTCTCTGGTCAACAGACTGTACCCTGATGTTGGTCAGATGCTTGACGAGAAGTTCCAGATGGCCTACAACCTGACCTACAACACCATGGCAACGCACAAGGATGTGGACACCAGCATGCTGCGCCGCGCCATCTGGAACTACATCCACTGCATGTTCGGCATCAGGTCAGCCAGTGGAATATCTGTCTCTGATGTAACGTAATGTTTCGTAATGTGTGCCGCTGCGACCTGTAATGGCTCCTAACGTGGTGATGTCTGTCTTCTTTAGGTATGATGATTATGATTACGGGGAGATAAACCAGCTTCTGGATCGTAGCTTTAAGATCTACATCAAGACCATGGTGTGTAGTCCTGAGAAGACCACCAAACGAATGTATGAGAGTTTCTGGAGGCAGTTTCAGCACTCCGAGAAAGTAAGATCCTGAACTTTCCTCCTGACCTTTTGGCAGCCATTTTAAATGGATTTTTTATTTATTAACTTCTTTCTCTCTCTTTTGTCCTGCAGGTCCACGTTAATCTGCTTCTTATGGAAGCGCGGATGCAGGCAGAACTGTTATACGCTCTGAGAGCGATCACCCGCTACATGACATGAAGTGCTTTTGGCGTTTTTATCGTTGTCTTTTTACTGTCATTGTTGTTCAAGATATAAAAAAAAAAATCAAGGGGAGGGGGAGGGGGAGGGAGGGAGGATTCAACAAAAGTGTGGAAGAGGTGTGGGAAGCCCTGGGTTGTGACAGAGCTTGTCGGATGGATGTTGAGAAGAGGATCAGAACAAAAGAAAGAGGGGGGGAAAAACGTTGAGGAAAGTCATGTCAAACTACAAGAGGATACACAAACTCTGTTCGTGTTGCCTGCAGTGCCAAAACTGTCCAAAAGAGGGCAGCCTGGAGCATACTCCTGCTCTGCTGGATGTCGGATGGGGAAGAGGGGCGCTGACACCGAAGGCATCCAGGACGACGTTTCAGTATTCCAGCGTTGCAGCAGACACATTTGTTGCCAGTCTCTTCTGTCTCCTGGTAGAGTGAAGACCTGCAGAAAATCCCCCAAAAGCTGTGCAGCCATAACCAGTCTGCACTTTGATTCTGTTGTCACTGTTCTATTTGTTTAGTTTCTTCAATATCTTTTTATTTCATTTTTGTATTAAGGGATGTTATCGTCCATGTGTTTGCTGTTAGTGGTAACTGGAGATGGAAGCATTAACTTTGGGCGGTGTTAATTTTTTTTTTTTTTTTTTACGTGTGCCTGAACTATCCAGCACAGTGTGCATACGTGCTGAAGCTGCTGCTCCCATGTTGTATTCAGCGGGGTCATATTGATCCCCACATCACCCAAGCCCACGACCCCATTATGTCCCCTAGACCCCTATCCATTATAAATCCACTGCATTACACCCTCCAACCCCACCCCCACTTTTTGTCCTCTACTCCCCCCTGCCCCCAACCCCAAATCTCAAATGTCAATGTAAGCTAACCCGAGGAGTGTGTGAAGACCAGAGAGGCGTGGAGAGAAACTCAAAGAACACTGTCTGAGCCCCTTTTTGAGTTTGACTGTACACGTGTGGATGAGTTCTGTGTTCATGACTGAGGTGTGGATGGAAAAAGTTTGTCTTTGAATTTCATGTGTCAAAAAAAAAAGCGAGGCACTTTGAAGGAGAAACTTCTTGCTTCTGCTGTAGCTCTGTTATTGTGAGATAACTGTTTTTCTTTATCATTTCTTGTCGATGATGTTGATTATGATGTCTTTACTTTTCTGGTAATGAGGGGTGGGTGGGAAGAAAAAAAGCTAATCAAAAAGAAAGTTAGAAACCAGGTTTTCCAGGAGGGATTTGCTTCCGGTTGCTCTAACCACACCTTATCTGTCTTCCGCTTATCCCAGCTGCCTGGTCACCCTAATACTTTCGAAGCTTTTGGATTGTGAATTTTATGAATACCTCTTCTGTTTTTCTCTAGAAAACATATAAGAAGTGCTCTTTGGTGAGCAGAGACTCTTTCCGGGCTGCCGTGTTCCCATTGCTCGGGGACCCGGCTGGCCCACACAGGGCCGACTGCGGTCGATAGCTGCCGAACGCAAAAGGTTGTAGCTGTGCTTATTTCCCTGCTGGGGAAGTCTAACCAGTGCAAAAGCAGCTTTTGTTTTCTTATTTTGGACAGAGTGTGTAAAACCTCTGCTGTTTTTGTTTTTTGTTTACTAAAACCAGTAAAGTACTGCATTCTTCTGAGGGTGGATACGAGAATCAGACAGATGAATGAGTGATTTCCCGAGGAGGAGGACAGTGATAAAAGATTGGTACATTTGGAAGTGGTTTGAGAGGAAGTGGAGTTTTTTTTTTTTTTTTTTCAAACTTCTGACTGATGTCAGTTACTGACACTTTTTTATATGAAAATATCTGAAAAAGATGAAAAAAATAAACTATGACATTAAATTGTTGTGTATCATTCGTAGTTTTCTCCTCAAAATAATTTGATATCATTGCTTCATTAAAAGAGATTGTACTGGATGTGGAGAGGCCGACACAATTCAGGAATCGAACAGTCATAGCACAATCAGCGTCGCTGTCAGCTCATTTCCACTGCTCACTTGCACAAGGATAGGAAATGAAACAACCCGTGATAATTAGTAAACATATTTAAATGTTGCTATGCAAAAGGTGACTCATGAGAAGACATGAGGTGTTACTGTGTCACCTCATGCTCCAAAGTACACTCAGCTCTTTGATAATAAAGCTGACTTTCTCCAGGCTGAACTCAGGGGAACAGTTCAGCTGGTCATCAGTGCGGTCCAGGGACCTTCATGTGAACTTCATTTTACTGTACAAGCTTGATAACTGTGGTGCGGTCGAGGCCAAAGTTCCTCTTTGCTCCTGACTAACACTTGGATCAAGATGAGAGGGAATTTGTTGTAGGAACTCACCTCTCTTTATTGTTTTCCTCCACGTCACGTCTCACAAAAAAAAAAAAAAATCCCCTCGTTTCCCCGGTGAATGTCAGTAATCTGTCTGAATTTCAGGGAGTTTCTGTCAGTGCAGTCAGTGTCAGTCACCAGGAGAAAGTGTTATCCCCGCTGACCAAACTGCCATCACATTTTCAGTGACTTTCCCCAAACGATATATGGAATAGGAAACATTTATTAAGCAACCTCGACATCAGCCAGCCAACCGCCTTTTCATATCAGAACTGAGGAGATCTGTGTAGAGAACAATGTTTGTAATTAGCTCTGGCTAACGAGTTGTTTAGGAGTTTTTGAAACATCAGCTTGTCTTGTGGTTGTTTTAAGGTCACTGTATTGTGAAAACTTGGGGGAACTGACACCGGGGGTTTTTGCATTAAGTGCCGTTTTTGATTTGTTTCGATGTAATAACGATGTGATTTTGAAATGCTGTACTTTAGGCTACTTGGTGTAACTTGTAAGCACTGCCTGGCCCCATATCTGTGTAACAATAAAGGCTGTGAGAAGCAAACAAGTTTTTTTTCCTGCTTTCTTTTGCTTTTATTATGTACAAGTTCCACAGCCAGACAATCCAAAGACAATAAAAGATTTCTTTATGAGGTCTGCCATCTATTTTGGAGACTAGATTATCACAGAACAACCTTTACAACACAGTGTAATTACAAAACACTTACCTGTCTGTTACAGAAATGTGCAAAGAGCTTGTATTAAATTATCCCTGTACGTGTGAAATGAAAGCTTCGGCAAGCTTTATGGGAATTAAAGTGCATAAAAAAATACTAAAAAAAAAGTTAAAAAAGAAAACGTAATACAAAATATAGTCGTTGGTATTCACAAAACCACAAGGAACCAAAGCTTAGAAAATAAAAATATTGATATTTAAACACACAGAATTGAGAAAAACGGCTAATCTTCACATTCACACAAATATTGTTTTACCGATTTGATACAGTTTCAGTCCACTTCTTACATTTTGCATCATTACCTTCATCAGCCACCAAAAATCTGTTGTTAACACGCTGACCATCTGTAGGCTTTACAGCCCGTAAAGTGTTTGTAGTTCAGTTCCTCATGATAAATGGATTGAATTTTGAAGTATATAGCCATCATTTTTATGACCACCTTACTACAGAACATAGATGGACATGGATAAGATGTTTTGAGCGGGTATTTTTGAAATTCCACTAATGGAATCTACCATGACTGATATGAACTCAAACTGACCTCACCTGGTTCATCCCCATAAAAGGAAACTACAAATCTTTACAGCCACCTTTACAACCTGTCAGAGACGAGCGTTTAATGGTAATAATGTGGACAGGCTGTCCGCTCCGGAGGCTGCAGCGTCCTCATCAGTTTTTCAGCCACGGGTAAGAACTCTAACTCCCAGCATGCCCTGTGGTAGTCCCTCATATCTTCATTTTCTATCCACTTCAATGCCTCTTCTTCATCTGATACATTCAAAAGAGGGGACAGAGGATCAGAGAGGGCAGTTAGAGGTTCACTGTGAATACTTTGTACTGACAGGTTTTGTGTTCAGGCAGCTCCCAGATGTGACCACAGAGGTTTCATGTTTCCTGATCGTGGGGATGCGTCCCTCCCTTCCCCCTCTTGTTATGTAAGGCTTAGTAATAACATCAACACCAACCTAAGTGAGTGACGAGGAGCTCCAGCAGTGACTCTCTGTCCCGTGAGTCCAGCACCTTCTCCGAACCACCGCTGGTCATGTTCCACAAAGCCTGACACACCTGGCCTGCGAGCTGCCAGTCACCTGGTCCAAAGTCTTTCAGACAATCCACAAGTCTGGTCTCACACACACACACACACACACACACACACACACACACACACACACACACACACACACACGGGGGGATTCATATACCAGGAGGTTTGTGGGCAGCAGCATCACTTCATTGGACCTACATCTGAAAGAGGACTCATTGTGTTTCTGGGTGTGTGTGTAAAGGGGAAATAAAACCCTAAACGTTCACAGAATTTGTTCTGCTTTGAGTCACCATGTGTTAAAAATGTACAAATCAATCTCAGTCAACAAACAAGTAATTACTACTTTGTACAGTGACTGTAAACAAATAGAATCCAGGCTGAGATGATCAGCAGCATCTTGTTCACGTCAGTGGGGTTTTTTGTGGTCATGTTTGTCAAAATGAAGACCGCGTTTACCCCAGGAAATCAGTTTTTTTTGCTCAGTTAAGTGTGACTAGGTCAATATTTTGGAAATATACATACATAGAAAGCACACACACACACGCTCCACCTGAACAATAATCTCAGTGCATTAGTCCTTACTTGGCAGCAGTCCCCTCTAGTGAGAGACTGACCCTGTATGGAGGGTCCAAAGCCAGATTGGTGAGGACCCCACAGGCTGAAAAACATATCTCAGTGCTCTTTGAGTCGAGCAGCGTCACCATGAACTGGTACACTGAAAGAGAGAGAGAGAGAGAAAGAGAGTGACAGTGGAGAAAGATGACAGCAAGAGTGAGGGAGCAGACAAAGACAAAGCAGGACAAAGATAAGAGGGCCGCTATCACTAGAGTCAGCAGGCAAGTTTATACTGACTGTGGCTGGCCTTGCAGATAAGTCCAGCCTAAACATGACATGACAGTATGCAGAGATGCGTACAGGACAGTATGTTTCTGGGTACTCCGTTTGCTGCTTGTATGATATGTGTTATGTCTTTTTAAACTTTATCCCTGTGTATAATTAGGCCTTTCAGACGCATCAACCAATAGTGTGTGGCGTAAATAAAATAAGAAATAAATATAACTGCTTATTAAAGTGAGCTGTGGATGTCATATACCTTTGTTTTGCATAATATAGTCCCGAACTTCCCTGGATTGTGACAAATTCCCATACACACGGGTGGCCTCGAGCATGGCGTCCATATTGGAGCTTAGCACCAACTTCAGCATCACTTCAGGACAAAGAAAGAATGAGCAAAGGAGAAGAGAGAAATAGGGGCGTTAAAGAGGGGAAGTGAAATTGAATAAACGCATGAGAATCAACAGTTAAATGGACATGTTCTACTGGAAGATCTGCCAGTCTTACACTTTGCGATGGTGAGCTGGCTGTGTTTGAGCACAGAGCTTTCCCCCTGGTAGTACGACAGGTTGTTGATGGTTGCAGCCACGTTCACCAGCAGCTCCTCGCTCTCCTGCACAGATCTCAGCTCTGTGTCACCCACACACAAGAGAAAAACAGTCATCAGTCATCAATGAGAGTTTATATCATTTTCAACAGAGATCTTGGAGCAGATATTTCAGAGTTCTCTTTAAAAGTCATCCTGTTTAAAATGCAGCCAACAGTGGAGGCGTCTGCACTGCACAGACAACACAATAAATTAAAGGTAAGAGACCATCTTCTGATGTCTCAACATAATGTGACAGTACAATCACAACTTTTCATTGCCTCTGAGCACTCCAAATGAGCCCCGCTCCCCATGGTAATGACTAACCGGGTGTATCCAGGTGAAGACATTGCTTCTTTTCATGTTGATGAAGGGGAGATGATAAAATCAGGGTGGATTATTAATCCATAAAACAACTGCAATGGGTTGTGTAAACTGTATGGCAATCATTGTTAAGGTGTTCTTCATATTTCCTTTTGCAATGCAAATGTAATTGGAGATGCATGAGAATTATAAACAGAAGATTTTATGGAGTGCATGCAGAAATACAGTGTTGGGTTTTCAGCCTTTTTGCATACTACTGCACAGGCCCTTGATGTGACACTGTGACATTATCATAAAAGCAGCTGTTATCTGCAGTGAATGTTGGCCTGATACAGTCGGTTTGATCATGAGCCGGCGCACAAAGGTCAATGTGACCCAACCAGCCGTGACACCGTGAGCGGTTTTGGAAACCGAGTCTGTTCCTGATATAGCAGCAGATGTAGTGAGCTCGGTCATAAATCGTGGATATTGCGGTCGACGCTTGTGTCACACTGAATTCTGTTTCTGTTTCTGACTGTAAACGCTGCTTTGTTGTGCCCCTTTCCTC
Organism: Amniataba percoides; assembly: GCA_037176925.1. Classification (NCBI taxonomy): domain Eukaryota; kingdom Metazoa; phylum Chordata; class Actinopteri; order Centrarchiformes; family Terapontidae; genus Amniataba; species Amniataba percoides. The sequence continues at coordinate 9,095,704 of JBAJHX010000031.1, read as the reverse complement.
TTGAAGTTCCGTAATGCAAAGCAGCACAGCCTGTCATGATCTCGATCAAAACAGGACATCGATCAGCCGAGTTTGCGCCTTCATCCTCCAGAGATTTTGTTTTCTGTTTCCAGGTGTCGCGCCACACTCTCTTCCGTTCACTCATTTCATGTTTCTGTCTTCAGTTACTTCATTTACTTCCCCTTTAACTTGCAGGCATCACCCTCACACCCCTCTATCTTTAGAAATTTGACATTTGTTTCACTAGTTTGACGTCCGTTTTGCTTGTTTAATTTTCTCTCCCAAACATGAAAATGAAGTGTGTGTAGGAGGCAGGCAGCAACGAAATCGAGTTTCACACCCACCCGCGTATCAGTTCAACCTGTCCTGAAACCATCTAACCACATGGGAGAATTTCACGTACACACACAAACCGAGTCGGCTGTGAGATGTGACAGAACATCCTGCTCATGCAGCGAGGCGCTCCGCTCTGTCAGGCTTAGAAAAAACAAACAAAATAAAAAACACAGCAACAGGTAAACCAAAAGAGGATGTGCTGCGTATTGAACAGAAAGCTCTCAGAGGAAAGCAGGCCCCGGAGTGAACAGACAAATGAGGAGTGTGTTTTTCAACCAAAGTCTTGTCTTGTTCCCAGCACAGGGGAAGTGGTTGGGTGAAGATACTTACTGTACTTACAATGTACCAAACAGCTATTTTTAAACTTATCAGAACTCCAGATTTCCACACGCTGCTTCCTTTGTGTGACAGACAGGGGTGAAAAGCACAAATCTAGAAATGTTACCTCTGCTATTGACTGCATCTCTTGTTTTTCTTTCAACTAATAAATGACTTTGCTAAACACTGACTGACCAAAACTCTCTGCTCACCGAGTGTCTCCATCAGCAGCTGAATGCAGGCCGTGTTGTTTGCCAGAGCTGGACCCACAGCCGGGTGGATGCACATGTTGGCCAGCACCCTGACCAGCTTCACCAGCAAGTCCTCATCCTCCTGCACGCTCACCGGGGGGTTAGGAGGCCCACTGGGGGAACATGAGTTGCCTCTGCGCTGGTAGCTGTTGTACAGCTGCAGAAGCGTCTCCGTGCAGCCCTCACACTGAAAGAGCTGCTCCCGGGCCTCGTCGCTTTTGGCTGTGAGGTTCCCGAGGGTGAAAAGAAGGCGCACAACAAAGTCCTGTGGGAGAACAGTGGAGAGTGCTGCAGTGGTCAACCTGCATCTGTCAATGATTTTAATTTCTTGATTAAAATAAACCAACACAAATGTTTTCAGATCTTTTCTTTATATTGAAAGTGGTTCTGAAAGGCCAGACTCTGGTGGCAAAGTTACTCAGTGGTTTCAAACATTTTTCAGCTGATGCCAAACTGTATTTCAGTTTATCTAATATTAGACATAAATAGTAAGTAGACAGCATGTTTTTACCTAGCTGTCAGAAAAAATGCCTAGAATAATTTTCCACAGTCTGAGATAATGTCATCAAATGTTTTGTTTTGTCAGATAAACAGTCCAAAACCCAAAGATAACTAATTTATTACCATACAGAATAGAAACAATCCTCACATTTGAGGAGCTGGAACCAGGAAATGTTTATTATGTTTTGGCATTTTTGCTTTAGCTGATGACCAAATAGTTATATTTTAACATAGTATATTTACTATAAATAAGGTCTCTTCCAAGAGAAAGATATTGTTCCTGATGAGGAAAACATTAAGAAAACATGAGAATATACATAAAATTTGAGGATCGACAGCCACTTCACCTGTAGCCTTCCCCAGAAAGATCATAGCTGTGTAGACTTGTTGGAGTGTAACTACACCCTGACATTTCAATGAGTTCTCACATGCTTACCAAGAAAAAAGGTAACAAATGACACCCTGTGCGTCACCCTTGTATCCTGACTCTACTTCATAAATAACATGAAGGGCAGGTGAGCTAAGAACACACTCTTTTCTCCCACAAACAAGCAGTGACATTGGTATGAGGACAGGACAGACTGTCCCTGGACGAGGTGCTCATTACATGTCTTACTCTCCTGTGTGGGTGTGTGTTTGCTCCATATGAGATTAAAAGCGCATGTCAGTCACGTCTGAAAGTCACACCCTTTTCTTCTCACTCCTCCCCTCCACCTCTGTGTCACCTCTACTATCTAGGATCTACTCAAACTCATCTCCTTTATTTTTTTCTTTTCCTTTCCTTGACATGCTTAGCCCCTCCCAGGATGACTGAATATCAAAACACACACACACACACACACACACACACACACCAGAGAAAAAGACGAACACTATGTGCAGATGGACACAATGTCCTGTAAATGTGCTTGGACTTGAGGGACATAAACATCTTACTCTGAGGATAAATATGCTTGGTGGAGTTACATCACAGGACTGGAAAAGCTCAACTTCACTTCTTGCCTAACACACAGAGGCAGAGACCCAAGCGCACACACACAAACAAGAGGAGGCTTGTCGACTCACCTGTTTTTGGTGATGTTTGCTCAGCAGTTCTAAAAATAGTTGGTAGCAGTCGGGGGTCTGGGCCAGAGCGAGGCGGCACTCCGAGTAAGAGGAGAGTTTACTGAGGGAGAGAGGGGACAACAAATAGCACTGATCACTCTGCTCACTGACCGCCCCACTATGCTGACTAAATATGGAGATATTAAATCAACACTGCTAATGCATAAGCAGGCCTGGGCTACGGTCTATCTATCACGCTGTCCTTATTACCTTATAAAAACTTTCAGACAGTGTTAGCTCTATTATCACCAAAGCCCAGCAAAACCTCTTTGCCTTACATTTGTTTTAGAAAAACACACTAAAGCACTTAATGTTTTATTTTCATGCATCACACACTGATGGCTGAGGCCTGGAGTGTATTACTCTGTGTATTTGTGTAGTGTTGCTGTATGTAGTATGATTTAGGTGAGTAAGGCAGTGTGAAACAAGGAAGTGTGTTTTTCTTGCTGGATGTGTGATACCTGTATATTCTTGAAATGTTGGTGCAGATGTCCTCGTCTTGGCAGTGATGACGAAGCACCAGACAGAGCTCTGATAGTATAGAGAAGGCGATGAAGAGTGGACGGGAGTCCGGGTGATCTGCAAGGTTCCTCAGGGTCGCTGTCAGCTATAGGGATCAGAGGTCAGAGACGTTTATATTTAGGCCAGCATTGTGTGTCAGTGTTACGCTATTGTGGCCTGCACACGTTGTTGGTCATATGCTCATTAAAGTTGGCTGCTGGCCTGCACAGGACGCCATACGGCGGAGTGACAGGAAACTATTCAGTATGGACATAAATCATTGTATCACAAGTGGGAAACAGTCATTTCCAACACACGGCAGCACTGGAAGTTCTGGAAAGTCACGGTCTGCTTATTTCCCTCTTCTAACAGCATAATGAGTTGTGCTGGATATCAAATGAGGCGCTGGCTCAAGATGTTTGCTTGGGCCAACTTACTGTATGCAGTCAGCAGCAATAATTTTTAGAGGAGTGAAGCAGGGCATGTTTTAGACTGAAGTGGCCAGGCCAGTAGAGAACATTATGCTCCTGGAGCTTACCAGACATAAACAAAAACATTTTGTCTAATAGGGAGAAAATCTACATCAGCCAACAAATACAGAAAGACCAGTATTTACCATTGTGCTCTTTTATATTGACTTAGTATAACTTTTTTTTTACTCATACATAGTCAAACTTTTTTTTAGAAAGTATGTATGATTCTGTTTCCACCTGAGTTGGTCTAAAAAAGTGACTGATGATGTATTGATTTATTCAAAACTTTTAAAACGTTACCTGACCTCCAACAATCGTGTTATGTCTGACACACCTGTACAAGGATGTGTCCTGCTATGATGAAGTTGGTGTCTTTTTCTGAGTTGAGTCTCTGGATGAGTTTCTGAGCCATGCCGATACAGTTCTTCTCCAACAGGAGTCTGAGGATTGCACTGTTTCCTGAGAGAAATTTCAGAGTCCCAACACAATACAGCAGAGGCTCTCCAGATGCAGAAACGTCCTCATTGCTCAAAATGCCCAGAATCGAGTCTAGAAATAAATAAAAAAAAAGTTAACATCCAAATTGGAATGATTTCATGAAAGAGGTCCCAAGAAATGACACCAAGTAGAATCAGACAGATGAAAACCATACAGACAAATAGTCACTCTTATCAGCAGTGGACATGAACAAAAACGTTGTTGTCCAATCTATACAGGCCAATAAATACATAAAGGAAAATATGTAAAACAGTGTTCCTTAAAATAAACATTTTATGCAAAATTTTGAACCCTGATGATTGTGACCTAAAATTATGTTCACCTATTATAGAGTTGTTCTGGAAAAGGATGTCGTTGCTTTCACTGCGGCTGATCTGGAAGATGAGCTTGCAGATGTTGAGCAGGTTGTTTCCACTGACACACAGCTGGAGAGAGAAAACGCAAAAAAAAAAAAGATCACATGACTTTTGAATTAAATGATTTGGGTGCCCTTCTGATAATGACTTAGTGGCAGATGTGCTGACACCCACACGCCCACAGATGACTCACAGCAAGGCAGAGCTTGGCGATGTGCAGGTTGAGCTGGGCAGAGTTGAGGTCGATGAGGCGGAACAGTGTTCGCAGTATCCCTGACCTCCCCTTACAGCGTCGGCCGAGCATGTCTGCTTCTGCCAAGGTGCCATGGAGACTGTCACACAAATCACACAGACGGTCCACCGAGCCCTCGGAGCTGCCTGGCATTGCAGAAGAGCAGATATTGCAAAAAAAGAAAGAAGTTCAAGTTCAGGGCAACATGTCAAATATTCACAGGACATCCCAACATGTAAACACCCACTTATGTGTGTTGGCAAGTGTGCATCCATATAAACACAGATGAGTGAATTTTTGTCTATGTTGTGGTATCTATGCACAATATATTTGGACTCTTACACAGGGTGTTTATTTATTACTTGCATGAGGAACTTGAGGTTAAATCTTCAACATCAATAATACATTGGTCAGCAGTAAAATAACATTTCCCTTGCTTCTGTAAGAAGCAGCTCTTAGTTTTGATGGTCAAATGACTGGGAACAATTCTGCAACAGGCAACTACAATCTTGACGCAGAGGAAGAGAAAGGGTGGAGTCTTTTCCTTGTTTTTGAGGTAAAATAAATGTTTTCTCTGCATAAATAACAGGGTTTGGCCATTTCTGTAAAAGGTTGGCTGCAGTCTCACACTCAACACTTCACTGCAATTTCCCACTGATTCTGAAAGGTGTTTTATGCATGAGCCAGAAGGCACTTGGTACAATAAATATTTAATATTTATCTTTCAAATGAATTTTCCATTAAATTTGTAGAGTGTTAAAATATTTACAGCCATAGATTTCATTTCATGACTGCCAGACTGCAGTTTCAGGCTAAGACAAGTCTGTATGGATGCCAAACATAACAGTATTTTGTTTGCCTTTCTTCAGTGGTTGAAATGACAGAGCTTTTTCATTTTTGTAAGACTTCATGCATGACTATCTGCCAATTCTAAGACCAGCCTTCTTGTTGAAAAACATAAATGTAGCGAGAAAACAGAAGTGTGAGGCACTAATAAGACAAGCTTAGCTTTGAAAAAGAAGAATGACTGCAACCACAGTAAAATTTAGATTAGTTTCAGAGAACTAAAGGAAAGGAGGAATAGGTGACAGAAACAGAAACTTTATATTGTTTGAGTGTAATGAATGGATCTGGGTAAGACTAATGTGTATCATGTTTGTATTTTTTCATTGTGTTACAACATTGCTCACACTACCTGCAGCCACGCTCTCTAGCTGTTGGAGAAGAGGAGCAATCATATTATTCCACACGAGTGACTCTGCATCCTTCTCTGTGCTTCTGGTGTTGTGTCCATTCCCAAGATCTGAAATTTGTGGAGAGAGCTGCAGTTAGCCAATTACCACCTCTGAAAACCAGACAGTCAACATGAGCGGAAAGCGTAGTTCACAAGTTCACTGTCTTAAAAATAAAACTGCAGGAAGTTTGATGCCACAATGAAAGGTCACCATCCACAGCTACACTTCCTCTGATTTCTGGGTCTGTGCAATAGTCTGCATGTGGGCACGTTAATGTGTGCATTTATGATGAAAACATGTGTGCAAGTGTCTGTGCACGCAAATGTCTGCAGTCGTTTTTTTCCCCAAACATTTGCATACCCTCTAGCTTGGTGTGATGCAGGAAACTGTGGTTGCTCAAACCAACAGCTCTCTCAGCTATTGGCTGCCTGCCTCTCATGGTGGAGATTAAACCCCTAGCAACAACACCCCAATCAAAGTTTGACACTTAGAAGGGGTGTTCAGTTACTGGGAGAGGGGTATGTTTTGCATGTTGCTGAAACACTTCTGGCACAAGCATACTTCAATTGATCTCAGTTTGGCTGCTGGAAATAAGTTACTTTCGAAGTAAAATCACTGAGTGGTTGAGTTGTGTTTTTGGAAATGCTGTGACTATATTTTTACATGGTGCGCAAAATAAATAAATAAATGGCATCAATGTTCATTTAATGTATGCAGGCAAACCTGTTCTGTGTCCTGCTCTGCACACTGTAGGTCTAATTCCTGAGTCATCACCAGGGTCCGTTATTCTGCTGTTGGTGCAAAAAAAAAAAAAAAAAAAAAAAAACACAACAAAAAAAAAAAGTCTGATTAGAAAGATGTTGGACGTGATGTTGTTACTGACCTGTTAAGTATTTAATAATTGGTTTTAGGAGGTTTGGCACCTTTTAGTCATAAAGATACACTGCACATCTCCATGAAACCCTTCTGACTTCATATTCTGCTAGCAAGGCTGCAGGTGTATTTTCATTAAGTGCCACAAGGTGTCCCTGTTGCAGCAGAGGTTGAGACTTAGGTGCAGGTGCTGTTATCTGTAATGTGTGCATGTTTCTGTATGTACAGTTGCTCTCACACAGATATGCATGTGTGACTACGCATGACTGCTTGCAAGTTTTTGTGAGTGTTTGAAACTTTGTATCTATACGGGCGTGTGTGCCGTTGTGCATTGTAAACTGCAATCCCCAACAGACAGGAACTAAGATCTCGGCTTTGTGGGCAGCTTGGTTAAAGCTGTTCATGCTTTGTCACTGTGAGCTGTCTCCACAGTCTCACCGCCTGCATGCAGTAACCGTAAAGTGCTCCCAAAAACACGCCCCTTGTCGTGCGATGCAGTGTGTTGCGGCTTGCCCTCTGCATGTCACTGCTGCATCTTACTTTCTGCATGTCACACTCAAGTCTGAACTACTCCTTTTATACGCAAATAAAATGAATGCCTCTTAAATCTCACAAAAGAGAATGAATCAAGCTAAAAAAATATGGAAAAGTCTAATCACTCCTGTCAAAGACAAACATTATTATGACCCTGATATAACATTAGCACAAAAGGCTCTCAGGCTGGAATATTTTCTTGAACTTTTAGACTCAAGAAAGCTTTATTTTATTGTCTTGCTGACAGTTATGAGACAAAAAAATGAATGGCCTTGAATAGTGTAAAAACAACAACAACAAAAAAAACTTTTTTTTCATTCTACTGGAGTATCAACAGAAGGCAGAGCTTGATGGCATTAGTCACTGGTATACACTATGTGGGTGTTACTATAGAGTGCACTTTCACTTTGATGGAGATTTAGTGATTGGTATAAGCTGGCACACAGGGCATATGCAGCAGGCAGTGCTGGCCGAAGCATGTTGCAGTGAATGTCAGAGAGGGGGCTTTGGCTCTGTATGATAGGATTAAGAGCCTGATAATAAGGCCTCTTTGTGTGATACTGCATTCTCTGAGACATGACCTCATCCTTGTCTTAGGCCTGGCCAGTGCACTGCAGTCACAACACACGCTGCTGCCAGCCTTGCCCAGATGGGCACCCAAATCTAATAGAGAGCCATTTGGAGCTATAAAGCTCCGGCTTATTGGAGAAAAAGAACCTAGTGGATGTCTAATCTCCCCTATCTTTATATCTCATCCAACTCATCACATTAATCTGTCATGCTGTGTCTATTTCCACTTGCAGACAGTGTGCTTCTGGCTTGACTATCTCTGTGATTTCCACTCTGCTTGTCTCTGTTTAATGTACCTTTTGTGTGATTCATTGCAACATTAAGAAAAGAACTTCAAAAACTCTGATACACCACTAATCAAGGGGGGTAGAGTTTTTAATCATGTCCTCATAGATCATAAATTGACCGCAGTCTCATCTCTTTGGAACTCTCTTCGTGAGCAACAAGTTATACAAACATTGCATGTTAACTTGGCTTGTGAGGGATGGGGTGAGGCTGTACTGCAGGCGATAGCCTACATTTCCTGTAAAAGTGTTTTATGGTCTGTTCCCCCTCTACAGCCCCAACTGCCCCACCCAATCGATAGGCGGATGGATTGTAACAACAGCCCCCGACCTCACGCCCAGAATTATGCCCCTCGCGCTGACACACAGCTGATGAGGTCGGCAGAAAAAAGCAGAGCTTTTAGCCTCTCTGCACTGTGAAGGTGTAAAAGCTGACACATGATAGTAATGACAGATAGAGGCAGTTTCATTGGGGATGAAGCTTGCCAAGGAGCCTGATTTAACTGTGACCAAAATATAGTGTACAGTAAAGTATACGAGGGTTTAAAACGGGTCGAGTGTCTCAAGTTGAAGAATTTGTACTATCTATTTTGTTCCATTGATACCACAGCTGGTCTAACTGACTTCATATATTCAGTTGTCAGTGGAAGAAGATGAATGTATCTTATTATTGCTGAAAATGTTCATGGCTAATGTAGTTGTAATTAAAGGAATGTCCTTTTTTGATGACACATATACTTTATTTACATCATTATTGAGGAGTTTGAGCTACAAATGGTGCATCAGCATTTTGTGTATTGTTCATCATAATATTTCACAACTCAATTATTCACTCTTAACTAAACCGCAGCTCTTCAACTTCGGTGTTTACAGAAACGTTACTAACCTAGATTTTAGTTTGTCTCGTGTTAGTCAGTTAGTTAGTTGTAGAAGACATATTAATCAATTTTAGAGTGACAGTGATTTATGGTGTTTTTTATAAACATTGGAAACAGGGGATACACACACACACAGGGAGAAATAAACCCAAACATTTATAATGATATAAAACTTATTAAGGTAATTCCTGTGAGAATTTGCTCTAGCTGAGTAGTCTGGATAAATTATGGACCAAAACGGGAACAGAAAAAGACACTGAAAACTCTGAATTTAACATAATGGAGCAAAGAGAGAGGCAAGAAATCAAGGAGAAGGCGGAAGAGGATTCGATGAAAGGCAAAAACCTAAGGCACAA
>JBAJHX010000031.1:9073079-9086304 GCA_037176925.1 Amniataba percoides | reverse complement strand
CAAGTAATGGCCACTACTGCAACCTTTGTGTTCCTATAAATCTTCAACTCATTGTCACACTGTCACTTTGGTCAAAAAAGGGAGCAGGACAGGGTGGGGGCAGACAAGAGAGAGGGACAAATCTTGCATGTCAAACAGAACGATAGAAAGCCTACCTTTCACTGGCTGTTCTGCGTGGGCCAGGTTTGTCAGGACCACTGCGGACCTCAGTGTGGTCTGCAGTGGGGAGTCGATTAGCTGACTGCTGCTTTTGTCCCGGGCCTGGATTCAATCGTTCTTTCACTAAACACAGAGGGATGAGGACAGAGGTCATTTAGTGGTTGCTGCTGTGTGCTGCAGCAAACTTTTATCTTGTCTCACTTATTAAAAGCACAAATTTCAAATCACACAGATTTCCAAATCCAATCAATGCTTTTGAGTATCTTGTGTTTGTTTGTTTTAATACTCTATCCAGCAAAGCAGATTTCTGGGGAAAAGGTCTGAGAGAGTGTTAATTTTCTGCTCAAAACAGCAGCAGTAAATTTCATCCAGCCCAACAACAGAGAATGTAAATCGGGTATAATGTCAGCACGTGAATGGCTCCATTCATTTCCCTTTGAGAAGATTAACAGCAATGCAGTAGGTGAAATAAATGGAGTGTTGTTTTCCTTTGTAATGTTTTTTTCTTTAGCTGTTTAACAAATACATAATCACATGCCTTCCGTTATTAGTATTTCATAATTAACTGACAAGATGTCATACATTTCTTTTATCTACCATCTTTTCTCCTTTGATCCTGATTTGCATGAATATTTTTTCTCCTTCCTTACCATCTGTGTGTCTCTCTACAGGAGGCAGCATGGTGAGAGAGCCAGCCCTGAGTAGGCGCGTCCGTGCCCCTGCCGAACCCCTCTTCACTTCCAGTGGGTCCGTAGGGGGTCTTGGAAAAGCCTTGAATGGATCCTCAGCATTGGCAGGGACGGGAAACTTTGGCTTCTGGTGCCATGCAAACATCAAACGTCATATATCAAATAATTGATATATATATTGCTATATGACGGTGTGAACAATGAATCGACCAATAAAACCATTCACATTCACAAGGAGATCCCCTTAATTTGGTTACTCTTATTATCTGATTTCACATATTAACATTATAATCCCATTTATTAAAACCAGATAAGCTTTCATGCTGGGGTACAGAGGCGGGTATATTCCTTATCCTGTTTTTCAGTTTTCATGGTAATACTAATTACATTAAAAGATGCAAATATTTAGTTGAGTGTCATTTAAATCTGAAATGCTGTTTTAACCACCATATAGAGGTGTGCGTATGTGAGGGGACTTACATAGTCCAGAGGAGAGAGGCGGGTCCCTGAATTAGGCCTGGAGTCAGGTGTGTCAAAGTTTTGAGCATGAAGACTGAAAAGGGAAAAAAAAAAACTTACTATTATTTCTTAAACTTAACAGTAGGCTTACAGCTTACTTGACCACCTGTCAACATAAAGGAGACTTAAGAGGAGTTTGGGACTAACCTAAAGGTTGATGGAGGCCTGTTGTCACGGTCTGCCCGAACAGAGCTCTTTCCAAAAAGCTGCCTGTACCCATCTCTGGGAGTAAACGGTTGCTGGGTGGACTGGACTCGCAGGGACTGTCTGGCTTCACTGACAATTTCGGCACTTGTTTTCCTCAAAGCGTTGTGCCGGGGAACAAACGGGCTACAAATCTCATGTTTTCTCTCCATCGAGGCCATTTAGGCCTTTATGACATTTGCTAGGACAGCCTGCAAATAAAATGAGTGATTTGATTTCATTATACCAGCGTTACAGGTTATCTCACTGATGACAGTTTTTTATATTTTCAATGAAACAGTTGAAAATATATATATAAAAAGCTAGAACAGAAAATGAACAGTAGGTATAAAATACTGAGGTTGCAATATATTGATAACATCTGAATTACTGCAAGTAGTGGTGAAAGAAACAGCCAGATGTTTTGTAAAATGAAGGAATACTTTATGAGAAATAAGCCCTGCAGACAATTTTGTTAGTGGGGTATGGAAATATTATTGACAAAACATTTCTGAAATAAAAGTAGCAGCAGAATGCCCCCCTTTAGTTTCAGTGTTATAATATATAAACATTTGCATTTAGAGATACAATTAAATAAAAACATAATTCTCAATTAATCTAACAAGAATAGAACAAATTTTGTTAATAATCAAGTCTATAGACAGAAAATAGTCAACTATGTCCATCATAATTTTGATGATGAGATGAAGAGAATTTTTGTCATTTAGTCACAAATCAATCAAATTAATTAACTGTTTCAGCTGTAACTGAATTAATCATAAAGATGCAAACAGCATTTTAATGTTGGAGCTAATAAAGGTAGAGCTTAATGTAATTACTTGCCGCAGTTTTAACACTGCATCATATTTCATAGTACAATCACAGATTTTGTAAATAAAATCTTGATCTACAAACCAGCTATTGACTGTTTACAGTCTATCCACAGTTTTGTCATTCTGATTACCCCATAATTTAATTTGACTGTTTACTATGGGCTATTGTAGAAAAGACATCTTTTATATGCTCTGTCATCGAAGGTCTAAGGACGGAGGTTGTCACAATACTGAACCAACTGCAAACCACCTTTGAATTTGACGTGATCTATCAGATGAATGTAGTGAAGTCATAAGTACAATATTTCACCCTGAAATATGGTGAAATAAAAGTATAAAGTAACAAAAAATACTCAAGTAATGTCCCTTAAAATTGTATCTAAGTGCTGCATCCCAACACTAACAGTAATATAGCATATTTTCATTTTAGTTTGTCACTTTGGATTAGAGTCCAAAAAATGACTGAGATAATCTTGATTGTTCGTGTCTCTGTGTTTAAAAAGAAATTATATCCAGTTTTTTAATTGTTTGACCTAAACAATAGCACAGCACAGCCTCTGTTTGGATTCGAGGACTCTTCATGTGAGTGAATGAGAGTCCCCTCTGCGCGTGCACGCTCCGTCTCCATGGTGACCAGATGCCGCTGCGGTCGCTCGGACAACAAACAAGAGAAACCAAATAAATAAGTCCTGTCGCTCAAAAAGGCGAGCTAAACTCTAAAAATATCCACCGTTAGAGCTGTTTAAAACTTCTTCCGTGTAGTGAGCGCAGATAACTTTTACACGAGACGTGGCGAGGAACATTTCATCGTTTATCCACTGAACGGTTTGTAAATCAAAAGTGAAAAACTCACCGTTAACCCCGCCAAAGGCCCTCCTGAGCGACACCAGTTCTCATCCCAAACCTTAAAGCCGGCGTCCACGGGCAAAACTAAACAGTCATGGTAGCTAAAAGTTGTGTAAAATTGAGAAAGTTTCCCAGCTCGCGGCGGTCAGCCCGAGGTAAGCCTGTGCACGAGCCTCTGTGCGAGGGCAGGCTCGCGCCCCGCGGTGACGCGCGAACCTGTTGTGGAGGATGAACGTGAACAGAGCCTCGCGCGGAAAACTGTGAGCATATTGACTTTATTTCCATCAAATGTGTTGATCCAAGTAGTTTTTCATCGAGGTCCTGCAGTGGTATGTGGTTTATTCGGAGCTTGGGTAAAACTAGCAATTGTACAGTGTGAAATTTCTAAAAGTCCAAAATCTTATTTAGGTGCACCAACATTTAGCAAAAGTATGAGTATAAATATTGATACATTCATGTGACCATCGCTTAAATGTTACAGCTGGTGAGGGTGAGGCTAATTTAATCAATAGATAGTTTATATAGCATTTTATTTTAATAATCTGCGAAATAACTCACAAAAATCTAGGAGAGGTACATTATTTACCACCAAAATGTAGCAAAGAAGCTGAAGATAGCAATAAAATGAAATACTCAAAATCAAAATAAGGCCAACAAGTACCTCAAAACTGTCTGCATATATGTAGCTAATGGATAAGTCCGAGGGAACTTGAATTGATTTAAATAATGAGAGAGGAGTCTGAAAAGAGTCTAAATCTAAAGCATTTCATATTGTATTGAGATCCCTGATATGCACATTAGCATAGCATATTTTCAGATTTGTTTAATTTAGCTGGCAATATAAGAACAAACTAATTTAATCACTCCCAGCTACAAAAGTATCAAGGATGATACAGTTAAGTCTAAGAGTTAGATTATATGACTATCGAAGGGAAATAATTGACTAGAATAAACTAGAAATACAGTCCTTATACTTCTAGAGAGAATATAGGAAATAAAAAATGACTTCTGCCCAATTTTAAGTTCACAACAAAGCTGAAAGACTGAATTTATTTAGCTACAGTCAGAATATCTATTTTCAGTGCAAGAAAATTTGGTCAAAAAAGTTGAACAACCAAATGTAAATTGACCTCGATCATGACTTTATAGCAAAGAAAAAAGTTGATCTGTAAATACATTTTTGTTTAAATGTTGCAACATGATGTCAGTTCCTAAGATGAGCTGTCACATTTTACAGTAACCACTACAGACTGTGACAGATGGATATGTAATGTAGAATTAGAAAGAAAAGAATTAGGTCCACTGATTGAAAAAATAAATTGGCTTAATATTTTTATTAATTTTCAAAAATGACATTTTTATCTATCACACGTCGTCAGTGTTGTTCTCTAAAACAACTGCACAAGAACCCTTATATTCTTGTATTACTTTCAGGTTCCTTCGGTCAGTGGAGCTCTGTTCTCATGCTCACACTGTCGCTGAAGGCAGTGGTAGCTGTAGCCTACTTTCACCCCTCTCGTTCATGTTCAAGATGCAGGTCATTCTCTATAATCCTGTAAACCAGATAGCTTGTACTACTGACATTGTGCTCTATGACACAGAGAGGACATGTGGGAAAATCACTGTGAGTTAAATAAAAGTGTACTATAAAAAGGACAAGAAGCCTTAATTTCATTTTTATTTAAAGTTACAAAATCCTTTTAAAAAGACAAACTGAATGAAATAGAATTCAACACAAGATTCACAGAAATCACAATTTATACAATCTCATATAAGCAGTAAAAATATATATAATCTACTACAACATTAAGATCAAATCAGTCAAAATAGTTTAGTTTAGATTTTTAAAAAGAATTTTGTGCTGTACGATGAACGTTTGGATTTGTCCGCCATTTTGTCGTCTCACAAAGTATGACGTTTCGGAAAACGAGTGGACACAAAATGGCCACAGACTTACGCTGTGTTCGTCAGCGCGAGTTTCACTCTCTAGTTATGGTCCACTGCAAGTTGATGCTACTCTCCTGCTCTGGATGCACGATGGAGAACCAATCGCCGCTTGCCCCCTCCCGACACACAGTTGTACAAAAAAAAAAAAAAAGGAAAAAAAAAATCCCTCCAGCTTTTACCTCCTCTGTCCATTTGACTTTAACCTGCGCCATCCCCGCTCTTGTCAAGCCTCACGTACTGAAGCTCAAGCGTCAGCGCGGAGAAGGAGCAGAATTTGATCGATATTCATAGATGAAGTCAGGGTTCAGGAGGAGAGCGACATACAGAAGTTCATTCATTCAACTCACGCCTCGCTGTGGGTCTCTTTAACCCGTCTAGATGGGCCGACCACTTTAAACACCAATCAGGTTTGTCTGGATTTGCACATTCATCCACTCGTAAACCTTTTCCCCTCAGCTTTTTATTTTTTACACTGAAATATACATCTGAACAATCTTGTGAGTCTCTGGTTGGATTTAAATAGCCTCACATGCTTCAGTCTCTTGGATACAGTGAAGCTGATTGGCTGAGAGTGCGTGCTGGGCAGGCCCAATCACGAGGCATCACCATGGAGCCTCACAGCCAATGGGAGGAGGAAGATGGTCCCTGTGATTTCATTGTCACTAAGGGAGGAGGAAACATACAGCCAGGACAGTTGGCACTAACATGCTAAGCAGTGGACTCCATTATAGTTAGAGTCTATATGATTGAGATAACCTGTGGAGCCACATTGAGAGCTTTTCCAAGGAGAGAGGAGCACAAGCTGGGTTTGAAGATGAGGCTCTCCTCACCAGTGGCGACACGGTCTCATGCACACGAGCGCGTAGTACACTCACGTCACTGTTATTGGTGCTGCTCACGTCACAGGAATGAATGGGTTGATTTGTGAGAGCCATCGTCCTGCTTGAAGGTGGTGTGTCTCCTTGGCAACCGGCTCCATCTCTGCCCAGAAGCTCAGACTGACAGAGAGCACTCGACTCGCAGGACGGGGGCTTCTTTACTCTCCCTCCACTGCCATTCAGTCCTGGCTTGACCCCTGAAGAGTGGGATCGCTTCTTCTCTCCATCTGTCCTCCTGTTTTCTTTCTTTCCTTTGACCTGCTTTGGCGCCAGTATTGCGTTTTTCAATCTTTCATCCCTCCTTTCATCTCTCTGTTTATAATGGGGGTGCAGCAGATTATTATATTCAGATTATTTTCTCGATTAATTGTTTGGTCTGTAAAATGTCAGAACACAAAAAAAAAAAAATCCATCACAATTTCCATGAAGTTAAAATAATTTGTATTGTCTGGAAATAGTCAGATCCAAAGATTCCTGAAAAAGCAGCTTATCCTCCCATATGAGAAACTGAAGCTAATGCATTTTGGCATTTCTTCCCAGAAAATTGATTTATACTGTACAACTGATTGATTATTAAAGTAGTCAACAATTAATTTTCTGGCTGACTAATCAGCTCAGCTGTAGCTCATGTTATAATTTATGTTCAAATACACAGACATCTTTTTTTTGTCCAGGTTTGAGTCCAAAATTATAATTATGATTTCTGCTTCCCAAGAACTCCAACTCCGCAACATGCTTATATTTTGTTATATTAGACAGTAGAATATTTTAACAACACTATTGATTAATTATTAGCAATTGGTTATTGCATATCAGTAAGATAAATTTCATCCTTTGAAAAGTTGATGTTACCTACTGTATAATATTGTGAGCTTTCCCTTTTGTATAAACCAATGGACACATTTCTTTTTAAGATAAAGCCCTCACTTGTGCTTCCTGTTCTGTCCGTTGACTCATGGGGCCTATTAGGACAGGAGTTATTCTGTTGCACTCCAGATATCTTCCTATCTCTCGTTTTTAAAAAATATTTAGCCCTTTTCAAACTCATCAGTCAGCTATTCCAGCAGTGATGTAAATAAGTGCCTGAGTAGAGACATTTTTATGAGCCAGCAGGTTGACGTTACAGCATGACAGAAATTAGCAGAGTCGTTTTTTGGTTTTGTTCTCAGTCAGCAGCTTTAGCGTGTGCTCTGACACACACACACACACACACACACACACAGACAGACTCCTAACTTTTCAGATCTGCGGCTTGTGCAAGATTACAGATTCAGCTTTTGGACTCAGTCATGAGTCTAAGATGAATTAGGCTCTTCAAGGGGGGTTATAAGGAGAGCTGTCTCAGATGGAGAGGAAAGGGCAGAACATTGTGTACTCTCCAAATTTTGTGGAGATAAAAAGATGTAACAGTAACTTTCTTAGTTGACACAGAGTACTTTTTTTTCCACCTGATCAGTGCTGACTGTCAGTTTTATTGGGAAGGGAAAGGTGAAAAGAAGGAAATGAATCACGTAATTATATATAGTCAGTGTGCAGTCTCCATGCAATAATTTTCCTTTTCAGTATTTTCTCTTTTTTCATTCAACGTTAGGCAGTCTACATTCATGCCATGAGACTGAAGGTCTTTCCACTCTGTTCAGTCAAACTCTGTCTGTTCAGGACTAAGAGTGAAGTGACACCGTAGACAGACATTCAAATAAAGCAGACGTGCTGGGCGGGCAGTCGCCGTCTTATCACTCATCTCTCTTTGTGTGCATGGAAAATAACATATCTCACACGCATGCACTCATATTACGCATAGATGAGCTTTTCAAGAACCTTACAGGCACACACTTGGGCATTTGAAGATATGGGCGTGCAGGTGCACAGTGACACCATAAAATAGACATAAAGGTATAAAGTTATCCCTGTAACAGCTTAAGAGTTGTACTTAGTACTCTTTATTGCCTATTCACAAGGACAAAATTGATTAAACCGTTTGCATGTGTCAAACGTTTTTCACAGGAAACATGTTCAGCTTCACTGGAAATAGGTTGAGTGGAAGAAGGCGCATGAAATAGACAGGAAGACACTGTAACTAGTGTTCAACATGACAGAATGATGTCTGAGCATTTACACCATAGGTAAAGGGAATAAACAGTGAATGTGGCCACATTGAAATTTGCTTCAAGGTTTTAAATGTATTGAATTTTAAGTTAAGTATTTTTATGTTTCCATGTTTCATGTTCATGTCAGATGATTTGGAACTTAAAGTAATGTTCAAACATCTGGAGGAAATATGCTTATTTGCTTTCTTGCCAAGTGCCAAGAGTTAGATGAGGAGCTTGCACCCAGTTTTGCTTAGCTTTGCATAAGAGACTGGAGACTGTCAGAAGATAATGAACTCTACTTATAAGCCTGTGTAAAGCAGCTACAGTTTGTTGGTTAAATTTTCACCAAGCTGAAGTGCAAAATCAACTTTAGGTTTAGGTTTAAGGGGAAATTATGTGCTAGATTTCTCATTTGTAATGCTAAGCTTAACTTACGGGCTGCTGGCTGTAGCCTCATATTTATCCTACAGATCGCTGTCAGTCATTCTAACTCTTGGCAAGAAAGCAAACCCGTTTCCCAAAATGTTGAACAATTTCTTGCATTAAAATCACTCAGTGGGGAGTAAAAATATCATGAAGGCCTCAGAGAAGAACTGTCATTTCCTCCTTAGGCTGCCATCAGCCTGACAGATCCCAGTGAGACATATCCATCTAATTTTGTATACTAATAAAAAATGCAGGTGACTCAGTCTTATCTTGATAGAGCTTATGTCTGTTTTTATGAATAGATATGCTGGTGTGGGCGCTGACCTGTTCTCTGTGTTCTATCCCTGCATCGGCCCTCGCAGCACTTTTCACCAAGGCCATCTGACCACACATAAACATCCTCAAACTACGCAAGCTGAAACCAACGCACTCTAACATGACAAACCTATTTCCCCCCCCAGTATTTATGAATTTGTGACACATTTGCAGACCCAAAAATGCTAATGCAGGGTGTGATCTGTTCTGCAACCAGAAATGTGATCACTCGTCATGTTGTTCAGCCTGAAAAAGAAAAAAAAAAAAAAGATTCAGTTTATAAAGTGAACATCAAGGTCTGTGTTCGGTAAGCTCACAATAGGCTTTTCTCAACACGTACTCATGGAGGCTGGTGAAGGCCATCGCTGCCTGCATCGCTCTCCGTTCTTTTTCAGGCTTTAGTGTTTTTATCAGGGTCACTCTCTCCTAAGTGCATTCATGTGTCTTTTCCCATATGCATGATGATAACTAACCTTCTCCATCTACTTGAATGCCTTTTGCTCATTTATGGCAAAAAAAACAACAGCACAATGTATTCAATTTTACTGGGAACAAAACATTAAGAAGCTGCGTGTTGCCTTTCAGATTGCCACGGCCATTCATCAATTCATCGTATTACTGGAAAGTGTAGAAGAATGTTTCTGTCCTCC
The DNA here is from genome assembly GCA_037176925.1 of Amniataba percoides. NCBI lineage: Eukaryota > Metazoa > Chordata > Actinopteri > Centrarchiformes > Terapontidae > Amniataba > Amniataba percoides. The sequence goes on along the minus strand of JBAJHX010000031.1, from coordinate 9,076,769 downwards.
TGTGAGTGCTGGACTTTTGAGTGTAAGCATGTCCCTATTTGTCCTGTTTGGGGCCCTGGAGAACTCATGCTCTTTCCACCAGTTCAAAAAAACACGTGCTTAATATTGTTTCATCACCTTGATAGTTCTGTTTTACTCAATTTTCTTGATTTTTCATAAATTCCTATAAACGTAAATGTGAAAAGATGGGCTTAATCTTCAGAATAAAGCTTTACTGTTATTTGGGGTTTTAGAAGTAATCACGTAAACATGATTAAGTGTTATGGATTGTCATATATTCTGCATCTGATATTGACAGCACATTTTACACAGGCATTTATTACAGTTTATCATTTATGTATATGTATATTCTCACTGGGGTGTATTTGACACAAAAAATAGGAAACATCAATATTTAAGATAATCTATTGTTCTGTAATTTGTAAAATTACTTTTGGGCACGGAAAGCAAACTTATATTTGCAAACTTATATTTGTTCATGAACAGCTTGTAAAACATAGAAAATATAGAATATTTCCATATTGGGTGTAATAACAGCACTTTGTGGTCACTTTAATAAAACATGCTGCACATTTTGTGGCTAAGGAGATGCATGAACTAAGGCAAAAAAAAAAAAAAACCCTAAACAAAACAAACAAACAAATGAAAAAAAAAATGTTTGGGACCCTATATAATGTGAGTGTGAATTTTAACAAAACACAAGGGTAAATGTTTTATATATGTACTAGGCCAAAGAAAACTGGATTTGCTATTTTAGTCAGATGCTGCTCTCACTACGCATTTTGAGCAACGTACACTATGATAAACAAAAGAAGCGACTGTTCTGGTTACACAATATTCTGGAAATTGGCCTGTGAGCTGCATTGCACATGCTCGGTCGCTGTTGCTGCAATTGTGGAATGCAGTGAAAAAAATTATTAGGTGCTTAGGTGCATATGGTCCTTGGGGCGACAAATGCCAATATAGAGCTTTCTTTCAAAGTGCACTGAGGCACCCTGACAGGAGAGTGTCACATCGTTTCTCAGCTTATCACATGAGAAACCATCCCCTTTGACCCCAGCTGAACTCCTCACACACACACACACACACACACACACAGAAAGGCCAAGTCAAGTGGAACATAAAACAGAGAAAAATGCAGGACACGCGACACATGCTGAGCATTCCCATCTAAACCACATCTGTCAGCTCAAACCACATTTTTTGACTCAAAGCTAAACATCCAGTAAACACCATCAACAAACTCTGTAACAGTAAGAATATTGCATAGATACAAGAAGAGACGACATGCACCAGGATGACCTCTATAGCATGCTCGTCTATTGCAGGACATTCTGCTGAGCACTTAATGGAGCTCTATAGTAGCTTACAATACGTTAACTGCCGCTCTGTATCAGCATCATCTGTGAGGTCTTCTAGTCCTGCCGTCACCCCTCCCCCAGACCTGATCTTCTTTGTTCCACTGTGAGGATCATCCATCCATCTTGGGTGATGTCTACCAGTGAAGGACCACATCTTCTGTTTTCCTTTAGCATTACAGTAAAACCCTCTTTCTTTCTCTCCCTCTGTTTTTTTTCCTTCTGTATTTTACTCTTCCCTGAATCCCGTCATGATCACCCTGTGATTATTGGTGAATTTCTGTGTCTGGACTCGTTTGGGTCTTGCACGCACATGTTCATGCAGAAACAAAAACACAACATTAGAACCAAACATTTAATGAGTTAACAACCTGTTAAGATCCTTTAATGAAAGACGACCCGCAATGTTCATTCATGAGTACAAATACTGAAACACACAGAAACAACAAAGCACAGACGTGGTATTGATCATTATGTGCGCATCTGCAGGTTTGCATGATTTGCTCTCATGCGAGGGGCTCTGCTGCAGTCTCAATAAACAAAGTCTGAGGACAAAACCACAAGTCTGTACATGGACTGACACACATACACACACACACACACACACACACACGCACACACACAAACATGTAAACACACAAATGTACACGTCAAAGCCAGAACGCACACTCGTAAACACATATGTAAAACAGATGAGAAAGAGGCTTTCAAGAGACGGAAATTATTCACTGTCACATGATCAAAAACACATATGCATGCTGTCACACATGTGACGGGACAAAGACACATAGGGATGCACATAGATATCAAAAGAGACACAAAATGCAAATAAAGTCGATCATTTCACATTTGATCATAATGATTGAAGCCAGGCAGTGTCTTATCACGTGATGGATTTAACGTCGCTTCTTGAACCATTTGGACATTTTCCAAACTTTTGTGAAATGTGAATGAAAAACAAGATCCTGCAATGTTATATCTATGTCTGATTGGACACTTCACCTCCCTGTCGGCTCATTCTTTATGGTAGATTAGCTCCTCTTTGTCTCGCCAGCCAACACACCAACGGCACTATTACTTAATGCGTGGAGAAAACAGGGGGCGGACGGAGGGAGGGAGGGAAAGATGGAGAAAGGGAGTAATGAAGCTATGTATGAGCTTTCCCTGGTGGTTTTAATGGTGAGTGCAGCCCATAATTCACTCCAATGCACCCGCACATAGACTCAAATGGATACACGCTCATACATGCATCTGCACGCACATGCACACACACACACATGCCCAAAGCAATACTTTTGACTCTCCCTTTGTGTCTTTGTGTGTGTCCTACCCTCCATTTAGGCCAGTGCAGGGAAGATATATGGATGTGTGGAACACAGTGACCTTGACATTCTGTGTGTGTGTGTGTTTGTAGGATAAGAGTGGGTGAGGGTCTCCACTGACTGTGCACCAACACACCCATCTATGAATCACTATAATAATACACCAGTACATCAATTTTCAGACTACATGATACAAAAACATTAAATGAATGCTGATTGCCACAGAAATGTAAAATTGCTCATTATTTTATTTGATTATTGAGAGAATTATTGAGCGATGAGAATTATTTGAATTGAATTATTGTAATAATATCTACTATTTTGTCTTATTTTATTATTAAATTATTATATATTATTAAATTATTATTATTATTAAATTTTCAAAAATCATGATAATGTCTGAGGTTGAGCCTATACAGTGCACCCGGAAAATATTCACGCTTTACTTTTTCAATATTTTGTTATGTTACAGCCTTATTCCAAAATGGATTCAATTAATTTTCTTCCTCAAAATTCTACACACATCACATAATGACAATGTGAAAAGTTTGAGATTTTTGCTAATTTATTAAAAATAAAAAAAAAACTAAGAAATCACATGTACGTAAGTATTCACAGCCTTTGCTCGATACTTTGTTGATGCACCTTTGGCAGCAATTATAGCCTCAAATCTTTTTGAATATGATGCCACAAGATTGGCTCACATATCTTTGGGCAGTTTCATTCCTCTTTGCACCACCTCTCAAGCTCCATCAGATTGGATGGGAAGAGTCAGTGCACAGCTGTTTTCAGATTTCTTCAGAGATGTTCATTCAGATTCATGTCTGAACTCAGGCTGGGCCAATCAAAGACAATCACAGAGTTGTTGTGAAGCCATCTTGGTTGTGTCTTAGGGTCACAGTCCTGTGGAAAGGTGGAAAGGAGATCAACAGCGCTCTGGAGCAGGTTTTCATCCAGAATGACTCTGTACATTGCTGCATTCATCTTTCCCTCTATCCTGACTAGTCTCC
>JBAJHX010000031.1:9035948-9069683 GCA_037176925.1 Amniataba percoides | reverse complement strand
CCAAAAAAAGACTTTGGTATGGAGAGCCATAAAACGTAGGTATTTTGTTGTTTGGAGCAACTGAGGGGCTCTGATGATTACATCACATGTAATTTTATAGATTTAATCATTTTAACATATAGCAGCTTCAACACCCTGCCACATCTGATTCTCTCGTTCTCTTTCTACTAACCCAACCGTTTCTTCTCACTTCCCCTCCTATCTCTATTTCTGTCATTTCATTGCACCTCACCTCTGCCTCTCACTCTTCACACCGATACTGTGCATCACATCCTCACACGTTTGTACTTGCGATGTGCCCATATGGGTCCGCACACTGTAAAATCTCAAAGGAAACGAATGAGGAGGAACTGAAGGGCCTGTGTGGATCATGTAGGAATAAACTCTTCCCACATTGCAGGAGGAAATATGTGTGAACCCATGATGATGGTGATTGTTTTCTCTGTCTGTTGGTACATGTTCATTACGTGTGAGTGTGTACGTGTGTGTGTGTGTGTGTGTGAATCTGTAATTACGACAAGGTCTGTGCAGTGTGAAGCGATCTGTCGTCCCACCACAGGCTGTGAGTCTGAGCTATAATCTGCCTTGATGACGCTGATCACAGCCTGTGAATGGAGGTGCTGCGGGACAATGCTCAACTGCTCTGTGCCGGTGTGCCATTACAGAGATGACATCATTCCACTGCAGCACTTACCACGCACATGCACGCTCACACACACACACACACACACACACACACACACACACACACACACACACACACAGAAGTATCATTTACGGCTGTTCAGTTCTCAGCACCCCCACACCACCACCCCCTGTCTTGGATCTGTCCTCGTGTGGCCAACAGCAATTAGCATGTGTGTGTTTGTGCATGTGTGTGTGTGTGTGTGTGTGGAAGAGGAGTTCAGATAAGGTACAGAGATCAGGCAAGCTTTTGAGATTAAGAGAAGCCCCACCACATCCATCAGCGGGGCAATGTCGGAGCTGGGGGACAAGCCCACTAATGGCAATATCTGAACTGATTCATCACATCTCCATCTTGTTTACACTTTGAACCCCACACCACATACTGATGACTCACTTCTCATTAGCCAGTCAGTGCATTTGTGCATGGCATCGTGTGTCTCCATTGTGTGCGTGGAGAAAAAAAATACGGCTTAAGGAGCAGACCTGTGGATGGATGGATGGATGGATGGATAGATAGATAGGTAGAACATTGCAGGATGTAATGTCCATGGCATGAGTGCACACACACACGCCCTGTGTGTCACTTTTTACTCTGTATTTAGCTGTTTTATCTTCATGTCAGAACAAACTACAAACTTGTCATCCAACCTGTCATTATGAGTAATATTACTGGAAGGCTCAGTGACTCCTCACACGCCAGTCAGACCAGTTAGCAGTCAGTTTTGTTTGTTCAACTTACAAAAATTATTAATACTTATTATATTGTAATGCTTGTTATGGTTTAAACAAAGTTGGTTGCATGCACTGTTCGACCACACGAAACAGCCAGGTTTGTCATGCAGCCAGGTTAGCCCGTTATTAATAGCCAAACTCAAAGGTGGGGTGAAAAACTGTCCACCAGTCAGCGGACAAGGATTAGAAGACTATGAATTTAGTCATAGGTCACAAGGTTCAAGGGAGGATTAGAGGCTGACAATATTACAAGATGTTATGATGATTAATAGTAGCATTGAGATTTTATTTTCTGTCCGAAGCTTTTTATTACATTTTTCTTAAAGTGTGTGTATGTGTGAGTGTGTGCTGTGTAGAGTATTTATATCATCAGTGCTGCTGTGGTATCCATGTCTTACTGAGCTTCCATAAGACCATGTCAGTGGATATTAAAGTTGTATTCTATTGTACCATGAAACTGCAAACCTGTTATGTCTTGTTGACAGTTTTTTTTAATATGGATGAAATCGATCAAACCCTAACCCCCCCAAAAAAAAATTGAAAGTAGATTTACTGGAGGCTGATTCCAGTATCAATATTTGAGAGTTTTAAAAATTCCATCAATCATTTACCAGTCGACATCCACAAACACATAACATAAATGAACACTAGGATCCTTTAAATCATGATATTAACCAAGATATGCAGAGAGAAAACAAACTGCATAAAATTGTCAAATTGAATGAATAAATGTTTGAATTTAATATTTCTGTACTGCCATTGTCATTTAGCAGCTGACCTACATGATATCTGTAATCAGCTTATATCAGCTGATGCTTACTAATACTATGTAAACCCAAACACTAGCGGTGGCAATGTCAAAGTATCAGAAAAGCAGTATTTTAAAAACATGACTTCCTTGGCATATCCCAGCTCCTGTACACTCTCACGTCTTCTCTTATCAGGTAGTAACACATCTTCTTATGTGGTCTTGTCATGATGGATGAAACTATGACTCACAGTCCCGGCATTATAAAGACCTTATATAGTGCATCACCTGGCGGACATAGAGCAGGACATTATCTAATAATAGCATGATTCCAGACCTGTGAATCACTGCATATACCTTAGGTTTGTTGGGCCACTCAAACAGAACTTACTTATTGTTTTCAAGGGTTTGAAGGCTTTCAAAGAGAGAGAGGCAGCTGCAGGCATGTTGTGTTCAGCGTGACTCACGATAACACACACCGCACGCTACGAACAGTAAACAAACACAAGACATGGGGATGTATGGAAAGACTCACATGGCGCACCACTCCCTCTTAGGTAGAGTTACATCCCAATCTGACACTTTGTTTAAAGCCACCACCCGTGTCTCAGGCTAATCAGTGGAGTGTAATAAAGTACACTTACTCAGGGATGAAACCCTCCATGCATTGTGAGGAACTGGGCTGCTTGTCTTAATATCAGTGGCCTCTGTCTCTTCCTTTGGCTGGCTTATTATACCAGCAGTATCTGATTACTGGAGTCATAGAGCCATCAACACATTCGACCTGTGCATGTCTGCCTACTTTGCTCTCTGTAGGTATTTGGCTTCCTCATGATTCTCATTTGCCTGTGGGATCCCAAAGTGTCTGTATCTGTCCTGAACATCTGCAGTGCTGCCTTCTTGTTCAACCCACCTTGGTTCTGATCATTGTCCCTGTCTTTGGTACCTTCCAACCACACTTCAAGTCGGTTTGATGTTGTTGCTGCAGGTCCTGGTGATGTGGATCAGTGAGTCGATGTCTCGCTCATTACTGGAGTAGAAGAGGTGACTGATGGTTTATCCACATCAGAACTGCTGTCCGTGGCCACTTGTTGAGGTGACCTGGCTAAGGGGGTTCAAGCAGGTTTAGGGGGGTTGCAATTCCTTACTGGGGCCTGCTTATGTTATGTACTCTCTGCTTCTCTGTTTTACAGAGGCAAGTTACTGACAGCTAGTTTGTAGGGAATCGTGCCCTTCTGTGTATCATTCACGATTATCACTGTGCGCTCTTGGATTAACCACTGTGGGATGATCCCATCTATCAGCTGTTGGTTAAGCTGTGTGTATATATATAACTTTATGTATATATATTGTTTAACAGCTGATTAACATCATAGGAATATGAGGACAGAGGTGATTTGTAATGTAATTCACTAATGCATACATACCCTCAAACAGTACACTAGCACACACTGCACACCCAGTAACTTGTTCACATGATAAACGCTGCTCAGCTGAGTTGATTTCTTGTGGCATACAGTGAGCTCTGACTGCATAGGTTAATTGCTTCCTGTATTAAAACTAAGATGACATTTACAAAATAGGAGCCCACTGACATGGAACAAGGCAGAGGCGAAAAAAACACCAGAATGTGGGTGGAGAGGAAGAAGGTGGGCATACAAATAGACACAGTCAGTTAATTATGACATAACATGAAACCAGTCAACGAGACAACCAGCAGAAATCGAAACAGGCAGTGGATTGGTGCTTACTTTCCTTTACATAAAATAACATGAGCATGTAGCTTTGGAATGCAAATGAAAATTTGAGAGCCATATCCAGTTTTCTGTCAGCTTAAAGCTTATTTAAAGTTCATCTTCACGCCAGAATGAGGATGTGACACATAATTGGGCTGAAACTCACTGGATCTTCTGGATGTAGTGGCTCTAAAACAAGCTGAAGAGACATGAAAACAACAGCTGAGTTCAGAAAAGTTTCCAGCCAAACAATAACCTCAGTGACCTCGTGCCGACTGGTGTGACTGCAGCCAGGCCAGACATGTAGTCCAGTCAGGTGACCAGCTGACTGGGAACTGCTATTGAAATGTGGCTTTGGTATTTGTAGTTGTGGTGAGCCTGTTCTCTCCGTCATAAACCATGTTTGAATATTTTGGAGTTTGCAGTCAACCCTGAGCTTTGCAGCGGCTGTTTGGAAGAGCCTCATGGATTTTTTTTCTCCCAATTCTTTCATCCATTCGAAAATGTCTCATCCTCATGAAAGAGGGCTTGCAGATACCAAGCAAACAGAAAGGCCCTTTCTGTTCTTTTGAGGTTCTTTTGTATATTTGAGTACAAATGAAAGGGCCACATTGGTAGACCTAAAGTACCTGATTCGTGTCTGGGGTTTGGCAACAGTGACAAACAGTGTGGTCATAAATGTACCATACTGTATATGACAGCACTGCTTGGGTTTCACAAATCATTCACACTGGTTTTTACTCTGACAAAGACTGAAAGCAACATGGTAAAAAAAAAGTCAGGCTGCTGAGAATATACAGTACTTTGAAGATTTGAAGTCTGTAATTGTATGTTCATAACATGGTGCATATTATAAATGTGGGTGGTGGCACAAGCTCTAATTGAACTGATGTTTTTAATGAGCAGATGTATTTTTGCCATTTTGGTGTTAACATTCACAGCATGTTGCTGACATAGAATCTATGTACGACCACAGAAATAATCAGCCTGTGACTGACACCAAAAAACTGAACTTTAAAAAACTTTTGAACATTTTTCATGTTGTAGCTTTTCATTGATCTGCTGAGACATATTTCCTGCTCATTTCATCTTCCTGCATAGTAATAAATTACATTCTTTTTTTCACAATTTAAATATGTTCAATAAAGATGCTTTCTTTCATGTGTAATTCATCTGTATTTTTTCTTACAATCAAAGACATCTGCTTTAGTTACGGTGATGATGTTATAACGGAACCACATTTTGGTAATATTTCTCAGTGGACAATCAGTTTCCAAGTGATGTTTTCATGATCTTATTTCAAGTGTGATCATATTTGAAAGTTTGAGATTTTGCTACCAAACTATGGATAAATAAAACCAAACAAATAAAAAGAGAAGTTAAGGCATAACTAGAGATGATGATGTATTTAGAGCTTTGGTTTCAATTGCAATCAGCTTGGTATATGTCAGATGTTTTGAACATTGTCCTTTCTTTCATGATAACTTTCCTTCATATTATGACTGAATGGCATTTTCTCTCACGACAGATCATCACTTAAGAAACTGACTGAAATTAATTGATTGACGTCAATACTGTGGAAATCAATACATTTTGTCTGAGAACATAAAAAAGGTCTTGTTTTCCCATCAAAGCTGCAGACTGACCAATCCTAATACACAGGATCCATGAGAAACAGATACTGAAACTTTCAGGATAATCTTAAATAATCTTTTTATGATAACAGGCTTGACCTCTGTCAGAGGATGGAGGGTTTCTTATAGGCTGTTCTGAAAAGGGGTGAGGCGAGAAGGCAGAGCGCCCCAGCCAGGGTCTGTGTTAATATTTGACGCAGAGGCCTGGAGGGAATTTCAGACCTGCAAGCGACCCCCATCCCTGACTGTTCCCCATCTCCCTTTATGTTTCGCAACAGCCAAGGAAAAGTACCCAGCCCGGTTGGATCAGAGGTTTGCCGTACGTCTGCTCTCATTTAATGCAGCTACACAAAACAAACATTGTGCAAGAGGACTTCCAGGAACTTGAGAGGAACATGGAGTTGTTTTGCTGTTCCCTCCAGACTGACATGAGAAAGAGATTTATCTTCTGGGGGGAGTGTGAGGTTAAATTTGTTCATGCACAGGCACTCAGACACACAACTGTTTTGGAAAACAGCTGGCAAGCTAACTTGTGAATTAACATCACATGTGAGGCAGGCAAGAGCCGTAACATTTTCCTTGCTGGGGCTGAAAATTCCTCTTGTGGCATTATGAGCTGTTAACAGCCGCCCTGCGCTTCCACAGCACTCGTGAAATTGATGTACTTTTAATACTTTCTTTCTTTTTTTTTAACAGCAATAAAATAAGTGAAGACAAGGACAAGGAAAGGGTGTGGAGCCTCACCAAGCTTTATTTACATGCGCACCATTTCTTATACAAACTAGATTACAATTCAAAATGGAATACACAGGAAAAATACCCACTAACATCAAGTCGAGAAGAAGCAAGATTAATAAAGGGCAAAGTTCAAAGGGCAAAGTTCAGAAGGCGTATGTTGGGGAGCTGGCCTGGGCCTCTAAACAAGGATGGAAAAAGGAGAGAATAAAAAGGAAACGTCCGAGAGGTGATTAAGGTATCTAGTGGTATGTTTCTTCTATATTTTTTTGCTTCTCTTAGCTTTAAAATCGCACGTGTTGTGCTGCAGGTGCGTGTGAGTGTTTGTGTGTGTGTGTCGGGCACAAGAGGAGATCATCTGTGCCTGAATGAAACAGTAGCACTCAGTGGTTGTGTGGAAGTCCTGCTCTACGATGACTAAGTGTAAACTATCTCCCCAGAATGGCCAAAACATTTTACACTGAATGTACAAAATGTGAGGAACACCTTCCCGCGATTGAGATTTGCAGTTCATCAAGGATCGATAACCCCTCTTAAAATAGAAAGGATTACAGGGTTCCCTGGATTCACCTTGTCAGTCTTCTTTACAAGAGGAGTAAAGCATTCTTAATATTCAGTACGGACAATGTGGACAAACTCAAATGCTTATAGCAGTTCAAGCGCTGGCTCAGGAGTCTCCCCTGCCAAAAGACATGTGATAATGCTCCGGAAACTTTAGACGTGACATGGTGAAGGATATTCCAGCTAGTTAAAACCAAACGCTTGCTGAGAGCACCGGGACGTGAACCTCCTGCGCTCCACGTGGAATAAAACAAGTGTGAAGCCGAGGAACGTCCGTTGAGGAGGCTTTCCCTGTGTCTGCATCGACGTGCACACCCTTGTAATAGCAAACCCATTAACACCAGGAGGATGAGTGCTGCACTATGAGCCCTGATTTGAAAAATAGAAAGTGTGTGTTCGAGTGCTAAAGACACAGGGTTCCTCTCCGTTTTACAATTTCTGTCACAGGACGGCACCATTGGAAGGTTTCATAGGGTGGGGCAGGGGTGGGGATGGGTGGGGGAGGGGTACAGCTAGGTCATGCACTAAACCTCAGATAGCACAGTAGATTATTCTAGCCAACCATGCACACACGCTCCTCTGCCTTGGCCTCAAAGTGATTTACACACATCTGTACACTATTATACACAGCGGGGCATACACTTCCATTCACTGCCCTAGACAGAGAAGGGATACCAGGGTCTCCAGATGCTACAACAATGGCGCGTTCCACCATGTAAAAAATCTGGTTCAACAATTAAATCGCTGGTAACAGTTTTCCCTCCAACCCGGCATGTTATGATGTTTATTATTTCTTCAACTTTACCTTCAGAGGTATCACAAAATCCAAGGGTCAAGTACTACATGAGTATATAAGGACATACAGCGAGTATATATGCATTTCACACTATTCATAATGCATAAATACATACATGCATACAGTTGGCTGTGCTGTATGCACCATGAGGGATAGTGAGGGATTACACATCCTTGTGGGATTAATTCAACAGAAATAAACTCCACAGATGAACACACACACACACACATTAACATGTACTCAGGAGATACAGGAAAGTCACCTGCAGGAGCACCAGGCGTGTCCACGAGGAGATGTGTGTATGTGTATGTGTGTTACGAGTCCGACACAGAGGAAGAAAAAAAAAGCTATGACAGCAAAAAAAAAAAAAAAAACAGACTGCGTGAAGTCTTAATCCTGACATTTATCTTCCATCCTCCTCTTCATCTTGACGGCCAAAAGTTCACAGGTTACAAGTTCACAAACACAAAGCATTACTGTTTTTTTACTCAAGAAATGTTAAAATACCATTAGAATGTGACTTGATTTTTCTTAGACGGGAAGCCTCCCTTTCCCCCCCCTGAGTGATTCTGTATATGCATAACAAGCCCCACAAGCTCATGACAAAAAAACAGCAGAGCTTAACACAGATCCCTGGTATTATTTTTTCTATTTATGTCTATATGTAATATATTCGTGTGCGTGTGTATATGTCTGTGTGTGTGCTGTGATTTGGCTGCCAGCATATCCTACTGTTTGTTTCAAGTAATTTGGCAATATACAGAGATAGCTTATTGTTTTACTCGAGAAACAAATGGCTTCTAGAGGAATGAGCCTAAAACCCCGCTCCCCTCCTGCAGGTTTCAACCTTGCCGTGCTACAAGTGGCCGCACCTTTGGGCTTCTGCAAGTCGCGGGTTAAAACAAAAAAAAAACAGGAACAAAATGAACACACAAAAATGCACGGCTTGCTCTCAGGGCAGGATTCAACACTGTTTACATAGCACCTGTTATGGTGTGGAAATGTTCACAACTCTAGGACAAAGGTATTCATTTTGGCTACATCAAATGCAGTGATAAACGACCTCGACAGAACTCACCAGAAGTTAAGAAATCTACGAAAAGACAGACAAGATCTTTCCCCCTTCCACTTTCCACTGCCCTGCACTGTACAAATATCTGAGATTTTCTTCCTCTGTCTTTTTTTTCATTTTTACAGTTAGATATACACAAAAGATAACAAATAATTTTTGTAATAGTCATCTAATTGTAACGAAACCCTCAGAATGCGGCATTTAATTTTATTCAACAACAATTTATAAAAACCAAATTGGAAGTGCATGGCATTAAGATGAGAAGAATGTAACTTCCAAGGGCTCTGAAGTCACCAAAGTTACTGTGTCTGTGTGTTTGCATGTATTGTATGCGTGGCCACTCAGCGAGTAAGTTTCTCCGTACTCATCAATATACCAATTCTTTCTGTACAGACGTGTAAGATGCAGAGAAAATTATGATTAAAAACAGAAAATCCAAAAACAAACACTGAACATTTAAAATCACTAAGTGAGAACAGAGGGAAACAATTTTTTAACACATCCCGGGAAACCCCTGGTTCAGATTTACACCACATCGCTTCTTGATTTTTTCACTTTACACTTTTGTCTTTTTTTTTTTTTTTACTTCGACGGGAACCACTGCACCGTACACTCTTCCAGTCCTTGCTTGATATTTAGTCCTTGTGTTCCACCTGAAACCCCCTCTGATAAGCAGTGTCTCTTTGATATCAACAGACTGGGTGTCAAAGGAAAATTGCATAATTCTAAGATTTGTGAGTTTGACAGAGCTTTCTTTTTGTAGTTGTTGTTGTTGTTGTTTCACAGGAGGCTTTGAGGGCTGATGTGCAGCATCTCTAGAGTCTGTTAGATCATTCATGGTTCACCGGTGTGGGAGCAAAGGTAAAGCTCTCGAGAGGAAGTCTTCTTCTGTAAACACAGGGTTTGTATTTTACGTTGTGCTGATGGCAGGTTTGGCAAAAAGGGTGTTGTGTGTCTGATCTTCTCTTGCACTACACAGTTCAGACCTGGAGAGATAAAGAACATGAGATGATGAGTATCTGTACTGCTTGAAGCTACCACTTATACTTCCTACATGCGCTTCACATACATGGACAGTAGGTCTGTTGAACTACCTTTTGTGATTACCTAACATTTCTGAAGACAAACTCCATCAGAGGATACACTTTTCATGTTAGCTTACATTTATTTCAATCACTTCTAAACAAAGACCTTATAGGCTACTTGGTGCAAATTCTTTGGTTTAGTTGTTATAATCGCTACTGGGGGAGAAAAGCAAGTATCTGTGTGTTTCCTACATCCAAACGTGTTCACCTCTGCTTCATCGCCCCGTGACTTTGCGCCCACGCACACAAGACTCAAACACACACCTGCTCTGCTCCTTCCTGGCGTGACCCCTCTCAGCCGGGTACCCAGCTCTGAGAGGTCTGCTTGGTGTTCGTGAAGTTGCCGACTCCGTTCATGTTGGCCAGAGGCTCAAAGTTAAAGTCCAGGCCATCTGCGTCCATGAGCTCGTTCTTGATGATGGAGTCCATATCACACTCCAGGCTGCTGTTGAACATGTCCAGGTCCAGATCTGTAGGGAAACGGTCCTGGCAGATCCCTCCATTACTGCTCACTGTCCCATTTAGGAAGATGGAGGTGTCGATCTGCATGGACGAGGAACCATTCCCTCCCAAGGGTGAGAGCAGGAGCTGCTGCTTTGCATTGGCCAGAGTGTTGGCCTCATTGGTTAAGTTCAGGCCTCCGTTTAAAGACCTGAGGGAGCTCTGGTTGTGGTTGTTACTTTGCAGGATGTCCCCTTGGCTCCCCTGAAGTCCCCCAGTGGTTCCAAAGGTCATTACGGGATCATTACGGATCATGAGGCTACGTCGGGAGTTCTGGGAAATGACGGCTGCAGCACTGGCCTGTGACATCAGCGGATCAGACTGGGTCATCATGACATCACTGTGGCTGTGGCTGTCAGAGTTGAGGAGGTCTTGTAGCGTCTGGCTGCCAAAGCGAGACAGGCTGATGCTGGAGAAGGAGGTCTGCTTGTTCTCCTGGATGGTCTGCATGGGGGACGGACGCAGAGAGGAGCCTGTTGTGTGGGGGCCAAAGATGGAGTTACTGTAACCATTAACTCCACCATTAGATGGCGAGTTGGAGGACGGGGAGGAGGTGGAGGAAGGTGAGCCTAGCCCGTTGGGTTTGGACCCGAAATTGAACCCCGAGGAACCATTTGGAGCAGTCGGCCCTGTAACGGTTGGCACCAGGTTGATGTTATCCAGCAACTCATTCATCAGGTCATCTGTGAGTCCGTCGTTCAGGTTCATTGTACCTGCCAGGTCTGCCAGGCGGGGCAGCTCAGCCGGCGCCGGCTTCCCGTTTGTCGTGACATTGCCGGGAGACAGTGCTCTACCAGGGCTGGAGTAAAGCATAGGTGAAAGTGGAGGCTCGTCATCGGGCACCTCATCTAGCTCAGGGTTGGCCAGAATAGGTGAGAGGCGACCACTCAGTGTGCTGGCGTTGGAGTTTGTGCGGGAGCGGAAGTCTGTCCAGGCATCCAGCTCCTCGCTGCTGCGTGACGTCGGGCTTCCAGGCCACTTTGAGAGGCCTGATGGGCTTTCTCCGCCACCTTCGCCGGCTGCGGCGGCTGCAGCCTGCAGGGCGGCCTTCTTCTTGGCAGCGCGGCCTCGGGCGGACTTGGTGTACTTGTTGCTGTTGTCCATGGAGACTGCGCGCCGGCGAGGGGCCTTTCCACCCTTCCCTCCCTCTGGGTTGATCATCCACCAGGAACTCTTCCCTGTTCCCTCGTTCTGTACGCGGATGAAGCGGCTGTGGAGGGAAAGGTTGTGCCGGATGGAGTTCTGTAACACAAAGGAGAGAAAGAAGAGATTGTGAGTGATGTGTGTAAAATCCTTTTGAAACAAGTACCCAAACAATGACTGTCATCAGTATTGATTTGTTGTATTCTTTCTGTCCTTTTACCAATACAACATTCAATGAATACCTCTCATTAAGTCCAACAACACTGATCCATAAACCACCCACCATTACTGATTCTGCAGCGATGTAAACAGTTGCTCTTGGTGACTAAGCACACAAACAAGGCAAAAATCCTATTGTTTCAATTGTTCATCCACTTACTATAGGCAGAGGCACATTGACATGCAGCAACACTTAGCGCTGATGCCTGCATTGTTCCCACTGTAGCTTGTGTTGTGGGTATAAAAGAGAAAAGAGAGATAGTGGTCTATAATCAAGCTCTCCTCGATTATGAATGACACACAAAGAGCCCCTGTGCTGCTTAAGGAGCGCATTCTGTGTCAGATCGTGTGTGTGTGTGTGCGCGGGCTGTGTATTGATCGACTGTAAGCTCCAGAGGCTCACTGGAGGGGGAGGGTGGGGGGGCATGACAGTCCCTGCTAATGATCAAAAGTTTTATTCACGACACAGAGATGTATGTAGACATTATAGGGACCACGCGCCAATATAATGCCACTGTTCAATCACTTGTTGCCTCATTGCTGGCTGAGTTTAGATAAACAATTAACACAGACAGACGGATGTTGTAGCGGTCGCACACATTTTTTTAGAGGTGTGGCTCTCAAGATGTCAAGGTCTGTTGGTTGGTCCCCCTCTTTGGTCCAGATTGGGATAACAAGCCAATTTTCCATACAAGAATCAGACTTTTGAATGTGAATACGCTTACATTTTTAACAGGTAGGTCGAACTCATGTAACCTCTGTAACATTTTAGATTAACTAATGATTGAAATGCAAATCCTGTGGGAGAACAGTTATTGTCAGAGAACAAGAAGGTATTGAATGCATGATCTGATGAGACCATTAGTAAACCAACAAGGATTTTAGATTGATGTCACAAAGTTGGGTTATATTTATACCACAACAACAAACCATGTTACTATTTCAGAAAACTACTGCCCTACGAGTAGGTGTTGTAAATTTGATTTCTGTGACCAGTCAATGTGGGTTTTCATTAGCACAATATAAAGGATTCGTGCAATGTGTTTACACGATAGAGATGTCATTTGAACACATGTTAAGTAAAGGATTGTGTTATGTAAGCTCTGGCTTTGCAGTTACTTAAGACTCAAAAGTACAAATAGATCTGTAAGTTACACCCATTCACATGTGCACCCACAACTATAAACCTTTACAAAACAACATTTTAAGGATAATTAGTATTTATGGATATGTCCCTTTTGACTTGACCTCTGTCTTGTTTATTCCACTTTCTTCTTCTTGTTTTTTCTCCTCTTTGGGTGCCCCACAACCTACTCAAGGCCTTGTTAAATGTATTATTTTCACTTAGTCTCCCTCTCTTTTCATGCCCCTTTCCTCTTCCGCAGTTTCTGTTGTTTCACAAACACATAGCTCTTATGGCTCCTGAGGGACTCTGGGGCTATGCTATATCCTCCCATATAAACAACCCAACCGCCATCCACAACATGCACGCATTTTTCCCTCTCTGTTTTCCTTCTATGTATATTTTTACTCCCTAAAACAGAACAGATTTCTGGGTTCCAAATGGCAAGGGCCAGAATTTTTGAGTTTTTGTGGGAATCACAATATTGTTTTCCATGAAGCAGTCCCGTCTTTCCTGGGCAACAGTTTACAGACCATTTGGTCTGGATTGTTTTTCTGGTCAAAGGCAGTTCAATCAGAGAGGAGAAAGAACAGGCTTAAGTTACCACTCTGAACGCTACGCTGGCAGAGGAAGAAAGTTTGATCTCTAGGGCCCAAATGAACACATGACCCTGCAATATGTTTGTGTGTGCACATTTTGATTATGTTTATGTGTGTGTTTGCAGTAGTTCTATGGAAATGCCCAGATTTGCATTTGCAGGCTCTTAAGTGTTTTGTAGTTTTAATGCAAAAGTTGTCTCTGCAGGACTTTTTGTGACCACTGCCCTGCATTAGCAAATCCATAAAATGCGTTTAAGAATGAATTGTGTGTGAATGTGAATGCGTGTTTTCCGAGAGTGTGTGTGCGTTTGTGTGTGTGCGCATTCTGTGCAATGAGGTAAGATGAGAAGAGATACCAGGGAGATCAGTGTTTATCATCTGCCAGCATCTCTAGAGGCATGACGTAATGCTTCTTTATTACAGAACATTTCACAAACACACACACACCCACACACACACTAGCTAAATGTTTCCAGCTGCCAGCGAGATGTAAATAATGGCAGAGGATGGACTTTGTAAAGGAAAAAGAGAAGTTTCTGAGGAATGAATGAGAGCAGAATGAATGGAATGTGAGTTCTCTTTTCCTGCTGCTATAAACATTTACCTGCCAACACCTGACACTTCATCGATCCTTCGCCCTCCCTTCATCCTGCACCACCTTTATCCTGAACCTCCCCCCTCCCTCCTCCAAACGAAGCCACTTGTTTCCCTTTTCCGTGCTACTGCTTGTATCCCTCAAATGTCAGGGGAGATATTATTAACTAGCCATGATGGAGCATCAATGGAAGGAAACGGGACAACTGCAACTAAAGCATGGGCACTGATGAAAAGGAAAATAAAAACCCCAAAATCTTGGAAGCCAAATGAATATATGCAAGTGATGGTGAGGAAGAGGGTGAGAGGATGGCAACTGCAGGATGAAAAATAGAAAAAGGTGTCTGCTATCTATCAGTATCACACACAATGTATGTGTAGTACATCATAGCAGTAGATCCTGCCACATGCTCTTTATTTAGTGTTATTTTCCAAAACCTTGAGTTCTACAAACATTTAGTCACTCAAGCTCGATCTTACTGGGATGGAGCAGCAAATTTCAGCTGTGCAGAACCTGGCAAATAAAACCAAAACTGTCTGCATGGCTGATACTCTTGTGGTTCTGCGAGTGGAAAACATGTTGTTTTACGATTTTAGTGGACCGACATTTTAACCATTTGTGCCTGGATATTTTCTTTGCCTCGCATTTCATGTAGACATCCAGTCTCTCCTGCAGACCACAACGTCTCATTTTGGGTGGCTGCGATTCTTACTTGCATTTAATGACGCGACCAGTCATGTTCTTCAACTTTCCGGGAGTTCATTAAACCGCTCTTAAATCACACCTGAGATTGACAACAGCCTTCATACTTCACTAAACATCACCGGACTCCGGGGGGGCAAACGGACTCAGATGTGGAAAACGAGTCTCTGAAGGCTCTGTGTGTACAAAACATTAAGAAAATTGTCATAATATACAAGGGGAAGTTGCTCAGTTTTGTGCAGTCCAGATCCCAAGTTCCATATCTTAAATTTAAAATCCATCAGTGGCCCGCCTCTCCTCTGCATCTGCATCTTCATTATGAAATCAATATGACATTACGCCTCTCGCTCTCTCGCTTCCCACCGAGGCAGCGCTTCAAGTGTGATTGAGTGAACGTGACTATTTTATGTTATTTGCAGAATGTATGCACTCTGTGGGCTGGTGTGGCACGTCGCTGTGTGAGTGGGATACTGTATGCTTACTACAGCTCCTCCGGGGTATTCCATTAATAAAAACAGCTCACTGAGACAGCAGCTCTGATTCATAACTCCTACTACGCAGCCACGAGAGCTAAATAACACACATACACTAACACAGCTCGCAGCCTTCCAGGGGATAATGACACTGCTTGGCTACTTTTGGGGATTTTTTTAAAAATATATTTTTTCTCTCTCCTTGACCTAATTTTTTCTCTCATCCCCCACTAACTTTTCCTCCTCACAAAAGGTAGACAAGCAGGTTAGTGAGCTAAGTTTGGTTTTAACAAAGGCATTTTTTTCCCCCAACAAATATCTTTGTTTTGAAGGAAGAGTGTGGGAAATATAATTTAAGAGCTCAATGAGAGACTGACACCACACTCATATTTGGGGTTATTTGTGAAGCTGCAGCAATTAGTTAACTTTGCTTAACTTAAAGACTGGAAACTGGGAGAAAAGGGTTGCCTGGCGACCTCACATTAAAAACTCCAGGAAGTTAGAGAGCCGCCCTCGGGAAATATTTATTGCACTAAATAAAACAGTCAATATATAATGTGTTAATAAGTGAGCCTCACAGGTGGTGGTAGAGTTGGTATCTTCTCACAGATGCACAATATCTGTTATTCTCTCACCCTGGTCCAGAAAACATGTGGTAACTTATTAACAGGCAACACATGGTGTTTGAATAAAACATCTGACTGATAATGATAAGTATTTATTTATCAATTTATTTAATTTCTGTTAACTGTGACTGGGCTGACAGACTAGTCTGAAAAAAAGGCAGGGTCAACAGAGTCAACCATTCATGAGACTGGTTTGCCAGGTTCACTACATATTTGACGCAAACTAACTCAAAGATAGCCTGACGAAGCTGAACTTGCTTCGTGAGACAGGCCCCAGCTGTGTGTGTGTGTGTGTGTGTGAGTGTGTGTGTGTGTGTGTGTGTGTGTGTGTGTGTGTGTGTGTGTGTGTGTGCACCAGCTGCAGCCAGAGCTCAGGAACACAGAGGCCTTTTTGTCCGTCAGCAACATGCGGGAACAATTAATCACTGTCAGCAACCACGCTAGGAATCTCTCTCTCCTTTCTCTCATTATTCTGATTTTTGAAGGTGCGTAGGTGGGAAATCGTGCATTTGCATTTATGCAAATCTGAACGTTTTAAGCCGTGTGTACAATAAATTTCCTACGGATGCATTTTAAGGAGATTTCAAGTCTGCTGTGGAGGGAAGCAGATCAATTTACTACCACAGATGCATGTTGTAAATTTGTAGAAATAAATACCTCAGACCTGTGAGGTAACTCAGGCAGCAGCTTCCATCTGATTGGTTTAGGTAATTCTAGGGAGAGCTTCCCAATTGGTTGTAGCTGTGCTAGCTCCAGCAGTGCTGATTGGTGGAGAGAAATTGGTTTGCGTAGCCAGGCAGTACAGAAAAGGGAGGGTCTTCATGGTATTGCAAGTGTATTTCATCACCCAGCTACAGCACGGATCTGAACTCCAGTGTATGAACTGGGTCAGTTTCACTTTGCCAGGTTCCTGTACGCTGTGTGTGCCAGCCCAACCCAAACTAAACTGCCCCTCTTGTCTGCTGTAAGGAAATGCAGAAAAAAACACACATAGACACACACTGAGCTGCAGGAAAGTGTGAGGTCAGAGGGTTAGAGTGTCATGTAACCTGGAGACGGCACTAAGTCAAAGGTCAAAGTGCTCTGAGGTTGAAGCTCTCGCCTGTGTCAGGCCCGCCCTCTTGACCCTACTACCACTGCTGTGATTGGACCAACTCTGTGACCTGAGCCTCACACCTCTAGTGTACTTAACCACCAACTGACACAGCGTGTGTGTGTGTGTGAGTCCTGGCCAAACATAACCACACTTTATCAGCCATTATGTAAACCAGCACTAATCTGAGTCAAATGTCAACAGCGGCCGCTGCCGGGTCGAGCACACGACTTGCACAACTTTAGTAACAAGGGACTGACAATGGGCTGGTTAAAATGAATGCTTGTTTTATCCAGTAGTGTTCCTTCTTTAGAAAACGCAAACAAGATTAACTTGTCCTGGCAAATGAATGACGGATAAATGACGACTGTAAACTGTTATAAAAGCAAACACAGAGACAAAGGAGCTTGTTTTTTTTTTTTTTAGGAATGAGGAAATGCTGATAAAAAAAACGCATTTTGACTTATTAAGAAATACATTTGGCATATTAATTTATACTGTCCATCTTAAATCAATCAATCAATGTGGAAATAACCAAATATCATATTTTAGTTTAACTGTCTAATTACAAGCTTTCACTTTTTTTATTGAAAATTTGATATGTAGTTACACATAATGTAAAGTATATTGGAAAAATACACTTTCATCAGTAATGCACTTCCTACAAATTCCTATTTTGCTGTTACTTTATTATCATTAATGGGGAATGACAGAGAACAAAATAAATATTTTGATGCTTTATCTTCAGAGATCAACTTTTCAATCAATATACAAAAAGGCAGACAAAATAAGAGCCTACTGTGTTTACTAAGCTTGATTTTATGTCTTTATGTATGTATTTTATGTCTTTATAATACTCCACTCACAAAATCTAATAGTACATAAGGTACAGTGTATATAAAGTTGGAAAAATCAGCTTATAAAGTAAAAAAAATAACAAAACAACAAAAACAAGGATGGGAAATACAATACGTACAAACAGGACACAAAAATAAATGCCCAGTTCAGCTCTTGCTGTGATTTCAGAGTGGATCGTTCTTTAACAGACTCCCACAGACCTTGAAAATCATAATTGGCTTCAAGTTGTGGAGAACGGTATAAGTGTGGCGAGGTGGTGTGAGGTGGAGGAGTAGACGACACACAGGTCTTTGACACGTATAAGGCAGTTTATAAATAAACAGAATGGCTGGTCTGCGTTAACACTACTGAGAGGACGGTTATTTATACTGTGACCCAACACACAAACACACACACACACACACTGCGTCCAGGTTCCAGCTGCCCTGAGCTCTGGACGGCAGACAGAACATTCCATTCTCTTCAATCATATGTGCGTTTCCCGGCCAGCGGCTGGGTGTCTCTCTCAGCGAGTGTGTGTTTTAAGTTGTATTTCTGTGTGTGTGTGTGTGTGTGTGTGCACTGGACGGGGATGTGGAGTTTGGCAGAGGGAATCCTGTTACACCTCATTCTGCTTATACTTCTGCTCTCACTCCCTGTCCGCTGCTCTTTTTGTGAATATATTAAGGTCTTCATGCAGACACACACACACATAGAGAAACACACTTGAGACGTCAAGTCATTTCAGGGAATAGATTTTCATATTTTGTCATGAAAAGGGTCTTTCCAATCTATAATACCTTATTGGGGCTGAGAAATCCATTATTATAGTGTGAACAGTGATATCAAGTTCCTCTTAGAATTAAATGGTGCTTAACACACACGCAGAAGCACACACACACACACACTGCTTTCCAAGAGCTGTGACCTTGTTAAATCACAAAAAAAAAGCCTGCTGTCACCACCGAGACCTTACTACTGCAATGTCAACCTCTCTCTCTCTCTCTCTCTCTCTCTCTCTCTCTCTCTCTCTCTCTATCTCTATCTCTTCCATCTGTCTGGCTCATCCACTCTTCTCTCCTTTTTTGCCTTCATGTGTCCCATGTTGTGTAAGGCCACATGCTCAAAGAACCACTTGTTTACTCTCTAAATTTCCTCCAATCAGTTAGCCTGAGGTGGGAGAGGCGGCCGACCCATCCCACCTCAAACAGCCAATCAGCGCAGGCCGATGAGGAGGCACGGTTAGTCAGTTACCCTAGTGAGGCTTCATTGGGTCAGTGTGTTTTGGTCATTCCTGGAGGGTCACTGGCTCATGGTCACTATGGAAAATTAAACACACACACTGGAAGGAGAATCAAAGTTTTAAAAACAAAAGAGCAGCAGGGAAATCAATCACTAGATACTCGATGATTTGGATCATGAGAAGAGTAAAAAAAAAAAAAAAGAGAAACCCTAACAAATCAGATTTCTGTCACCCACGCCAAGAAAACGTACGAGCTCCTGAGATACACACAGTCAGTGTACGTTCACAAACACACGTTGCTTTGTTCGGTACGTGCACGCTTTGCTTTGGGACAACACAGGACATCCCTGCTGGGCTTTATCAACCCGAGTTCCAGGACACGGCGTCCTCAAGCTACGGCGCAACTGTGCCTGCCAAGAACACATGCACACACACAAATACACACACACACACACACACACACAAGTGCACTGACAACCAAAACGTCTCAGCAAAGACAAAGACGACTTATTCAGACAGAAGGAGGAACAGGCTTACGAGAGAGTAAAGCAGCAGTGAGGAAAAGGGCTGAATGCTTCCAAACACAACAACAGTATTTGCTGTTTTTGCTGTCTTTGAAGAATTCAGGCTACACCAAACCTAAATACATCACACACTCATGCACAGGAGTGAAATCTCTCTCAAATATGTCATTTGAGAAAGTTTTTTGATTTTTTTTATCAGCAGTCAAACTCTAATTGAATACCTGAAGGTGCTTTGTCACATTAATCCTGTAAAAATCCTGTAAATATGCTGTAAATATGCCCACAATGACCTATGCTATAATTACAGTAACAAAGTGCGAACAAGGGGCTGCTTTCTTTTACAGCCCACACACCCCAGACTTACATTATAACAGATGAGCTCTCTCACCCATTATTTTTCCTAAACCAGACATGGTATAATACGTCAGTGAAATACCCCTTACTGGCAGGTAAATCTCTAATGTCTCACGGTAATGTTTTACCATCATGATGTCCAAGCCTACTTGCACATCATGCATAAATCTTAATCGGGGCTCCTTTGACAGAAATATTCAATCCGTCAAACTCGATGTGTTGTCAAAGCGGGGAAAAAAAATGCACTCAAGGCATTACCGAAGGGAACTATGAGCCATCTGCCAGTCAATAAATACAGCCAGAGGGAACATGCTCTTAATATGCTTGGCGCTAAACTGCTGTTGGATTTTCAATGATTCACTTGCGTGCGGGAAATGAATGTTGTTTGGGTTCGTCTGTGGGGTTGGGCCGACAGATCCTCTTGCCCCGGCTCGGATGGCGATGCCGCGGTGGCTCGCAGCGTGCCCTTTTTAAGAACTTGGAACATTGCAACATCTGATGGCTAAAAATAGGGAGGGAGCAGAGGGCAGGTCTGCCGTGGCCAAAGATTATCGTATTCGTCCTGGCGTTCGAGAGGCGGACGCACAAAAACAGATAGACACGCTGGTGTGGCGCTTAATGGTGGTACAGGAGCATAGAGATGCATGGATAAAAACACAGGAGTGGCCCGCGCACCAAAATGATCCCACTGGTATGCATTAAAGAGCTCCCCTATGTGAACAGGTGATTAATGAGGCCTTCAAACTGTGAACGTGTGTGTGCCACCGAGAGATTGAGAAGCAGTGAGGGGGACAGAGCCAGATAAAGAATATAGGGGGATGACAGAGAGATAGAGAAAAGGAGGGCACCCTTAGTATTAAGACTAGCAGGGTGTCTACATGATTAATTACATCTCAGTGCGATACGAGCAGCGGCGAAGGCGTGGAGGGATAGTGGGAGGAGAAGGGGGATGGGTGGAATCATTCATAATTATCAGGAAGGGGAATGTTGCTATTCCTGTGGGAAGATACGGTGCGAGCGACAAGGAATACGCTCGGGAAATGAGCCTGCCGTGCACACCTCAACCCACAGACCTATTTCAAGGGCAATGGAGTAGAGAAGTGGGAGGATTTATTTTTGGCTTTCCGGGGTTTGAAAGTTAAAGTCTTGTTCTCATTTTCTGCAGAGAGGTAACTGGCAGCTGGAGGCTTGAATGGGCATAAAAACCTCCATCGTGTTCATGTTCACCCATTTCTTGTCAGTTGCTAGGAGGCGGGACCTTCTTTCACATCAGTCAAAGAAATATGTGAAGTTAAGAGCTGCTATTTCTGTATGTTGCTGATGTGAGCAATTCAAAGGCCTGGAGCGAGGCGTGTATGATTCACCTGTTGAATTATATAGCTCATGTGGCGTTTTATTTCTGACTTCTATGCTGATATGTTCACCACAGCAACTGAGGCTCGTGGGTGCTTAGAAGAGAGTTACTTGTGGTTTTATTAATGGTGAATAAACAGCTTACCAGTGCTTCATAGATGTGTCCCATCTTTCTATGTGTCAGAGAACTTATTATTACTAAAAGAAACTAAAAGAAAACTTTCACAGGTGAATTTTCAGTGTGCCTTCATAAATGGGAAGCAAAAATAAAGAAATCCACGGAGAGTAGGATGAGGTATTTCAACAGTGGAAAACAAAGAGGACACGAGAAGCGAGGGAAAAGAGAAGTAGAGGGACAAAGTGAGGAAAGGACATGCTGTTTTTATGTGCGTAGCTTGGGTGAGGGGTTGAGTGAGGTTTATTGCCTCCCTTAACACCACTCTGGCCTGTGTGCATACTTGTATTACCAGTGAGGGCCAGTTTAAGTTCGGCACAGGAAGAAGAAGAAGAAGAAGGTATCTTTTCAGTGAGCTGAGGACACTGATCAGGTTGTGGATTCCACTTGTGAAGGATTTATGGGAGATGTGTGCTGCCTTTTCTGTAATGGTACAGGTACCACCCCAATGCAACTGAGAATCAGTAACCCAGATTAAACTGTGGTATCTAGCCACCGGCTGTAAATCTTCTGTACACACAGGAAATGTCAAATCTGTGTCATCCTGACTGTTATCTCCCCTTTCAGATCAGAACAGTCTGCTTTACTTTTTTTGCGTTCGGTTTCTTTATCTTTATTTACAGTGAAACCCTTTGTAATTTTGTGCTAAATGCATTTACAAGTAAATAAGTATATTATCAATCACAAATATAAATCTAAAAACTATTCTTTTCCACCATGATGGAAGAATGTGAACTGTAAACTCTATGACTGAATACCTCGCGCTGACATGCAAGGTCACCACAAAAGTTCCTGTTAAAGTAGGTGTGTTAATATTAGACATGGTGTCATGATTAATGACAAAAATAAACACGCCCCTTAAGTTATGTAACAGAACCATGTGTGTATATCTTGCAGCGAACTGTCTCCTTTGCCCCTGAATTACACACAAAACTACACACTCACACCTGTAACAGGAGCCAACATACAGGATTTGTTTATGCTCAAGTGATCATTGACTTTTCATTGGTGTTTTTCTTTGGTGTATTCAGACACATCTTCCAATTGTGTAAAGCTGAATGTGTACTCTGAAAGACCCTAAAAGACACACACATCTTTGCTACAGACGTTCCCTTTGCGCATTTCAGCACGTCCATGTCATTTATCATTAGACTCCTTGATCTTCCTTTGCTCTAGTGTGTGTGTCACTGAGGTGTACTGTCTCTTTGACCCAGTGTTTCCACAACACTGCCTGCTTAATACCTCGAGGCCGTATCCAGGTCACGCCCGCGGGACTTAGTTTGGGTGGAGGAAGAGGTCGACTCATTTTCTATCTGTTGACGTGCGCGGTTTCACGAGCTCTCAAACCTTCAATTAGCTCCGCTGAAGGTGAGCTATGATCTCATTGTGACTGATTATGGCGATAATAGCATGACGCATAATCACGTCGGATAACTAAACAGAAGGCGACACATCCAGTTTGAGCTCGATTGTTTGGGACCGGTGACGTGCCGCTCCTTGTTTGTAATGTGTGCGTTGGTGTGTGCATGTTTTGGGTTTGGGTGCAGCAGTGGACTTCAACATCTGGTCCGGATTAGTGTCGGGGCCCCGCTGGTGTTCATGGGGCTCTTCACTCTAATGGTGCTAAAAACAGATACAGTACACAGTACACACACTGACAGATGCACACACACACACACACCAGACCACAGGCCACTGATTCTTACCGTATGTTGTACCATGACACACACTTAAAGGATAATTCCTTTTTTTTTTTTTTTTTAACAGCTTGGGTTTTAGTCTAGTTTTCCATCATTCCTTGTCGTTAAGCAACATTAACAGGTTAATGTTCATGAAATCTGGGGAATTCTGTAGGTTTCTGACATGGCATAACAAGGAGATGTGAACAGACAGTTTTTAAACAAACATCCAGGTTAGACCAGACTTATCGTGACATCTCAATTTACAAACAAGACTTCCTTGTCTGTAAAGCCACCAATTAATGTGACTTTGATCATCTGACTCAACACTGGGTCCAATCATTGCAGTTTGCAAAATAATACTGGATTTACTCGTTCAGTGTTTTTTTCTCCTCCTCTCTCTTTTTCTCAAGCTGACTTGAGCTCAGAGGAGCTCAGTTGTACAAGAGTGTGGCTTCTTGACCTCTCCTGTCACATCTGCTTTATTTCTGTCATCTGTTTTAAGCTCTCATGTGTGTGCAGCTGATCCTGAGAATTTGCGCTTCTGCCTCATCTGACTTTACAGCAGCAAAGTTGCGAGATTTTAGTGATTGCTTTGGTGTGTGCAAACCACAACCAAAACTGATAGAAATGATGGCCAAAACTACAGTAATAATGATGAATCATGCTGTAGAAGTCTTTGTGTTTTATTTAGCAGATTTATACCAGTTTGACCTCTGCAGGTTTAATGCTGAGCCATTACAGAAAGAAAAAATGGACTTTGTTTTCTTTAATCCTCCTCTGTTTCTCTCCGACTCAGAATCTATGGGCCAGTTTGCCTTGGCTGACCCAACCAAACGAGCACCTCTGCACTAGAAAGTGTTTCTGTTTGACCCTGTGTATTTGTGTGTGTGTGTGTGTGTGCCTCATTTCTGCTGATGTCAGCACTTCCAGCCCTCTTCCTCCTACACACCAGCTGAGCAGCTGGAGAAAGGGAAGGAGGTGGAGGTGGAGTTTTTTTTTTTTTTTTTTAAACATACGCTTGCACAGTGTATCTGTGTCCTGAGTGTGTATTTAAAGTGCGTGTGTGTTTTAGCACAGGGTGAGACCCTAACCTTTGCAAGGCAAACACACTATGGCTGACACGCTCAGGCTGTTAAAACACAGATGAACTACACAAACCACACACCTTGGGAGAGTTTTCTCCCAGCAACAGTGAGCCTCTTCCTCAGCCCCATCAGGCTCCGCCCCAGTGAGGAATAACATGACTTCCTGCTTGAGACAAAAGGGAAGGAGAGCAGCAGTTTGCCCTCACCCCCTGCACTTCTTCTGTCACTATGACCTATGTTTTGCCATTTCTGTGCCTGCATTTGTAAGTTTAATCTCACGAGTGGTGTGATTTTATGAGGGAGTCTGTCTGTCAGCAATTTACCAGAAGATGTTTTCTACAAGACATCAAGTGTTGCAGCAAAATACAAACAGGTCTCCTCCTGCCACCCCTCTGTGACCCCCCCCACCCATCATGGCCCTCCCCTCTTTTCTCTTATGACTGCACCACTTCCTGTCCAACTGACCCCACAGGATCCTTTGAAATCCCAGTTTCCAGAGCTATTGTTTCATGACCGCGTAACCCACTTCACCAGCCTCTGTGTGTGCACGTGTTTGTCTATCCAATATGATTATGTCTGATTACATGCATGCATCACTGGAGCTTGTGTGTGTGTGTGTGTGTGTGTGTGTGTGTGTGTGTGAACGCCCAGGCTTTTGTTTTTACAGGTCTACTTACGTGTGTGGAGCACGTTTCTGTTAAGCTTATTAATCATTACCAAAGGAGATGATGATGACGTAGCCGTGGTGCCAAACTCCAATCTGCTGTGTCAGCTTAAATCTGCACGTCCTCCTCGTCCCACTCGGCCATTGTTGTGCACGTCTGGGTGCATATTTTGTTTACCGGACCTCTCTGCTTACGGTTTATGACTTTTCATCTCTGTGTCTTACCGTGTTTACAATCTATTCACTCTGAAAGTGATTTGGGGCCGCAGCTCGCATTACACAGGCTTTATTTCACACAGTTTGTTCACAGACTCGACATCATTTCCTACACTGACTGAGACTATGAGTGACTTAAAACCAAACCTAGATATCATCTGTGCGTGTGGTTGTCTGACAGAGGACATGAACTCTAAACAAACACTTTTAACCACAGCTGTAGGAGGGAGCGCCGAGCAGTACGCAACAAAAGCCTATTTTCTTCTGTTTTTCTGTTTTACTTTCTTTCGTGCTGGTAACGAATAGGAAGGACCAGATTGTTTGCATGGTGCTTCTGCTCTTTCAAGTTCTTTATTGCAAAAGAACCCCCAAAACAACAAAAAAGCCAGCACAGGCTGTTCTTTTTTTTTTCAATCTGTCTGCGCTTGTCATTAAGACTTTTCAGCGTGCAAGACATTTCAGTCAATTGTCACCCACTGATTTACTGCAGAAAGAGACAAAGCAAGAAGGTGACAGCTCTTGCGCCAACTGTGCTGGCAGGATACATCACTCCTCTCAGTTATGTTGCTACTCTTTCAGGGCATTCTGTTTTAATAATAAAAAAAAAGTACACAAAGGAGAGTGGCAGGAAGTCTGGGGGAGAGGGAGGACATGCTGGAAAGGTTATGAGGCAGATTGCGATGAATTTTCAAACATGCATCTCTGTCCAAAGGGACCCACCACTCCTTCTTCTAATTTCTCATTCGCCCACTCTTCAGCCTTTTTTCTTCCGCTTTGCAGAATGCACAGCCAGTGAAATCTTCACCACTTGCACGCCAAGCTGCTTCTCTCAAACAAGGAACAAATTGACCTCCATATTTATGTGCCTATACTGAATGTTATCATTATTTTTAACTGCCTGGCTAAATCCTGAACTCCACACACACACAGACACACAAACACACACAGACACACACACACACACCTCCTCTCTGTCTTGAAGTGAACTTCAATGCCATGGTGACTGCGGCGGAATTTCATTAGCAGAGTCTAAGTAGACTGTATATTGTTATCAGGTCTCAGTATTTATTTTGGTCCCAAGGGGCGACGTGAACTTAAATATCCCCACGCTCTCCCCACGGGGGTTATTTGGGGGTACAAGTATGGGCATCAGGGCCCCAGTTTACCCCAGAGCAGAGAGGGTTCATTGGGGACACATGAGGCCCTCCTGCGCCATCCTTCATCCTTCTCATTGTCCCAGCTCTCTCAGGCGCTCACAGCTTAATGCTCATACATGACAATACACACACACACACACACAAACACACTTACTACTGTTCACAGGTCAGGCTGGTATTCCCTTACACCCACTAGCATGTTGTACACATTCATAAGCGCACACACATGCACGCACGCATACACACACACACACACACACACGCGTGGAGTCAGGTGAACAGTGGCCTCTATTGAATCGCAGTGTCCCCTCCCCACCACGTCACATCACCCTCCCTCCAGTCGAGCTCTTTTCCCCACACGCAGCACTTTGTATTTATATTACCCCGCTATTAATAGACCACTGGCAACTGCACAGCTACCCCTTCTGTCTTCTGTGTGTGTGTGTAGTGTGCATTTTTGCATGTGTAACCAACCAAATGTAGTTTTTCTTTTTTTTTTTTCTGCCTCTGCTGTGTTTAAGCTTTAGTTTGAGGTTTCCTTGTTTTGAGATACACTGGCATGCATTTGTGTCAGCATGGCAGGAAACAATGCTCACACAGAAGCAGGTAATTGCTTGCGGCTGACAGCGTTACCCAGAATTATCAGATACTGACACAGTGACATCAGTGCACTTCCCCTGACCTCACCTGAGTGGGAAAAGAAACAGAAACAACAGTGTGCCTGAGATGAAGCCTGCATGTAAATTCAATTGTAAGACTTTTTTTGTGACCTTTTGGCAGCCTAAACTGAGTTTTGGGAAAGGCTAAAAGGGGATGCATGGAAGGAAAGAAGGGCAGATGAGGGTGTAGCTGAACCCGGATCTCTTTAATCTACTGTACAGGCTCATGAATGAGTCTCTATCATTTGGTTTACACCCTCCGCCCATTCCTCATTTTTCTTCTTTCTCATTATTTGTCTGTCCTCTCCCTTACAGCTCCCTTTTGTGAAGATTTTTCCTCCCTTTTTGCCCCTTCTCCTCCCGCTCTGACGTTCTCTCATTGCCCATTTCTGTATTTTTCTGTCATCTCCCACTCTTTTCTCTCCCTCTCTGAAAGGTCCTTTCTAAGTCAACTCTCCGCACAAAAGCTGTATGGTGGCACTAGCTGGCTGCAGGCCAAAACTCTGCTCTCTGCCTCTTTCTCCCTCTCTGTGTTGGTGAGCAGCAATCACTCAATCTGCCCCCCCACAATCTCTCCACTCCCGCCCAACCACCCCAATTCTCCTCTTTCCACCTCCCTTTTTATCTTTCCTCCACCACTTTCTTTTCTCTGAGGAGGCTGAGTGGATAGAAAGTGTGAGATCTCGAATGCTCTTGCTCAAATGTTCGCTTTCACACACACACATACACACTGTGAGGTGACTGAGCTATAGGGCTCAGTGCTCCTGAAAGGGGTGTGTCTGGTAATCCTTTGGAGCTTGTGTGCGAAGGCCTTGTAAACCGGAGAGTAGGGGGGGAAAAAAGAGAGAAGAAAGGAAGAGTGCAGAGGGGAAAAAAATGTGAGAGAAAGAAAGCGCTGACAGGCTTTTCAGGCAAGCGGGCCTCTTTCTGATTGCAGCCTCAACACCGCAGCTTCCACATGCTAATAAAAAGGCACACAAATGCACACATATGCGGCCTTAGAGTGGGCGATTCCTTCAAAGCGGACTCTTCAGAAGAGCCTCACCTCAAAGCTGATTGACAGCGCTTTGACCCGAACGCACATATGCATGCTCGCGGTAATGAGAGGCTCCCTCACGAATGCTCGTCACGCAACAAGTTCACATTGCTTAGGGAGTCCACGAGGAAGTGGGATGAAGAAAGAGGGTGAAAAGAGTGACGACAAGGACAAAAGCTGATCACGGTACAAATGGAGCGGCTGACAACGCAGAACACATGGCAGCCTGTGCAAGAAAAGTGGTTTCGGGAGTCCACTGTGCAGAGACTGAGCAAAGCCCGCAACTTGTGACTTTTAGCCCTGTGAACTCACATGCTGACCTCGCCTCAGTCACTATTATGTGGGACGAGCAGTCAGCAGCCGGCGGGTTCATGCCGACTGAAATAACCATAGGAAACGGGAAGTGGTGGTGTTACATTAGTTGGTTGGTCTATCGCTCGCCCGTCTGGTCACGAGATGGAAGAAAAAGCTGAACTGACTTGAGATGTGTTGTAACATAGCAATTTTTTTCTTTTTTCTAAATTCGATGGTGTGTGTGTGTTTTTCTGTTTGTGCAATCGCGCAATAAGATATCTGGTGCTGTTTCTATTGCCTGTGGTGTACATCTGTGCTGCATCATGCTCAGTGTGCTGCACAATGATCATACTGTGTGTTTAACTTTCAAGGTGTGGTCACAGTCTATATATGTTATGTGCTTTGCATGTGTGTTTCTTCGGCTGTTGCTTTACACCGAATTGTTCTATGCTCTCTGAAGACCAAAGAAGTTGGCTGATATGAAAGGAGTAGTTTGGCATTTTGTGAAATACTCTTTTTTTGCTTTCTTGCAGAGAGTCAAATGAGAAGATTCATGCCACTCTTATGCCTGTTCAATAACAAGCTGAAGCCAGAAAGCTTAGTTTCACATAAAGACTAACAAACAATGGAAACAGCTAGCTTGGCTCTGTCCAGAGGCGACAAAATCATCATATTATGTCCTGTAAAATTCACATAGTAACAAGTTATTTCTCATGCGTTTAATTTGTACAAAAACATAAGGGCAAAAAAACCCAATTTGTGGTTTCAATGGGAGGTTATGTGCCAAACTTTCTGACTTCCTGGTGAGTTCTTTTGGGTTGTCATAGTGATAACAAGACTCCAGGAAGTCTCTGCAAAGAGATGGAACATTAAATCATGATTGCGTGGATTAAACAAACAGCATATAGTTTTTTTTCTGTGAACTAAAGAGTTTTTGTTATTGTTGGGCACAGTTAGGCTGCTTGTTTTCTACCTGCTAGGTTAGCTGGCTCCAGCCTCATATCGAACAAAGTATCAATGTATTAATATTGATACTGAGTCAAGCGATGACATCACTGGACCAACCAGTACCCGACTACTCGACGGCGCCGCAGCAGACGGTGCGTTCCACCATCTGCATGATCAGAGTCTGAGTAAGCTTGTCTACTATGCGTGTCTGTGTTTGGTGTGTGTGAGTGCGTATACATGTGCATCTTTTGTTGTTTTTTTAGCTTCGTTTTTTTCCCGGTGTCCTGGGGTGAAAAGCCTGCTGTCCGTCTGATGCGCTATTCCACACAAAGTGGGTCAATGGCTGGCTGAGTAAGAGGGTAAAGTCAGGCTAAAGTCACCCTGTGTGTGTGTGTGTGCGCATGATTGTGGGTGGGTGGGGAAACGTCGCCTACATCCACTGTAACAAGTTCAAAGCCGGGGCAGAGTGAGAAGAAGACAGGAGAGACGGGATTTAAAAAAGGAAATAGAGAAAGCCAGACAGGCGGGAATGCGCTTTACCTCATGTGGGCAGGGCTCCATCTGAAATGCAGCGATTGCCACTGTACAAAATGACGGGTTCCTAATAAAAGAAAATGCAGGCGGGTGTAAAAGGGTAAGAGGTGTAGATGGAGAGACAGACAGACATGGAAAGGGAGGGCTGAAGAGAACACAAACTGCTGCGGGGTGCTTTTAATGTGAAGTATGCAGACAGACAGGGCTGCATAGGGAGTAGTAAAGTGAAGTGTACACGACTTTATTTTGTCTGCTTTTCACAGTCTGCTTGTCTGGGTTAGACTACTATGGGCAACGCCTTGGGACCATCACTTACAGGGGGTGCTCGAGCATGTGTGTGTGTGTGTGTTTCTGTGTCTGTGTGGGTGCACTTTAGGGGTAGAGTACACACTGTGGAAGAATTTAGGTTAGCGTGAATTATTCACTGTCGTACAGCAGCGCCAGGCAGGCTTCTCCTCGGGCGGGACACTCACTTTAAAAGCTGGAGCGGGCCGTGTGGGGTAGCCGTGACAGGCCTGCTCTGCGTATCAATGGGTTTACTGTGTCCACAGAGTCACAACCTGGCAGCTTAGATAACCAAATGATCTTCTATCTAAGCCTTAAGCGGGGACGCCCTGTGATGGCCAGCAGCTGAGGAACTCAGGGTAAACAGGGTAGCAAGAATTGTTTGAAATGGTACAGAAATCAAGCCGACGGCTCCATCTCTTTCCCTTTGTCCATCTTTCATGCCACCCTTATGCATGATACTCTACCCTTCCCACCCCACATCTCTTCCCACATTCAAACAGAGAGAAAATAAATACCCTGTGCTGCTATATTCGCCAGGAGGTGCCTGTTTGGATAGTGTGTGTGTTTGACTGACTAACACACTGTACTATTGCACTGTCGAGTGCAACAGGGCACCCCATGTTAAATCATTCCCTCCCCCACCAACGCTCCTCTGCCCTCTTCCTTCTCCTCCCAACATCGCCTCTTCAACTTCCCTTCCTCTTTTAACCTCCCTGCTTTATTCCCCCTTTCCTCTCTTGCCTCAAGTCTCTCTGGGTTTGAAAGTTGGAACGCGGCCAATTAACACAACAGCCGGTCCACCAAACCGAGGAGGTGGAGGAGGGGAGCAGAGAGAGAGAGAAGGCTCACATCCCTACACACTGACCTACATACACTTCCACCCAGCTGATTGAATCTTACGTTGAGGCCTGCGGCCAATCGCGAGTGGGGGTGGAGTGCCAGCCAGCCAATGGCGTCGGCCGCCCTCCGCAGAGCTCTTGCACTGTCTCCATACAGTTTTCAGTAATCATACAGGGGCAGAGAGAATGAGAGAGACAGAGAGAGAAAGGGTGAGCTTGACAGATGAGAGTCACAGAAAATGAGCGAAAGAAAGAGACAGAAGGGGGTGAGGCGGAGAGGCAAAAAATAGAAAGGCAAAGCGCGGAGGCAAAATGTGGCTCAGACAGACAAAAATAAATGGTTGCTTCTTCCTCGTTTGCTCTCAGCATCAGCGTCTTACAGCGCTACAACTGCAGACTGATGAAGGCTAATACTGGCTAATGTTAAAGAGTGGATTAGTGCCCCATATTTGTCCCTGCTCCTTTCCCAGCCCGAGGCCAGGTTAGCCTTTTCTGAGAAGCCTGTGCTCCACCTCCTTGCTCCTAAATAGTCCCACAACATTATTAAGTCCTCAGAAACATCAAAATCAGCAGAATTTATTACTGTTGCTGTTTCCCAAACACTTCATGAGTCAAGGCTCTGGTGATTTTCATACTTTTTATGAACTGAAGTTGGTTTCATGACCCCTTGGTTTGTATGAAAGTCAGACAGAACCTGCAATTAAACTTTAAAAAAATGCTGAATTCCTCAAGAGTCAACTCTTTGAGGCTTTGTGGTTTTCATTCAATACTAGAGAAAGGATTTGTGTTGTCCATTTTTAGCAGCAATCCACCTCGTGACTAGTCGTACAGTAGCTGCTAAATCTTGTAATCCCATGACAAAGATAGGAGCTGTTATTGCGTTAGATTTTCTGTTATTATCTGCACCTTGTTGTTATTCCTCTCTGACTTACTGAGAAAAAAATGTGGACTTTGTGCCAGATGTAACAATCAATAAGAATGTACAAGACTTACTTTAGTTAACTGTGACTGAGGCTGACAAGAGAAACACTGAACTCATCTCAACACAGCCTGAAGACAGAGACAGTGAGATAACGCTCACCCACAAACACACACAATAAACTGCAGACAACGCACACTCTCTACGGACGCATATCACTTAGACACACACACACACACCTCTGACAGCGCGGTGCTACCACAGAGAGGATGAGGGCATCCCTGGCAACGAGAGAAATGGAAAATTCAACTTGGAGCCAACTAACTGCAGGCTCCAAGAGAAAACATTAGGTAAGTCTTATTTAAAGATTTAATCCCTAAGATTTTCATTCAAATAAATATCTGTTCAGTCACTATCAATCAATATCCAAATGAGGCAACACAATAGTGACAGACCCTATGGCCCACTGAATCCCTTGCATTTGAAATATTACAAACTGGATGTCTGAGGCAAAATTCCTGGTAGGTCTTAGGTCAAACTTCAAACCTCTAGGAAGAAAGGTCCAAAAACACACATGCTTTTACTGCTTATTGCCACAGGTGCCATTAAAGAAAACAAAACAGAGATCTTCAAAGTCCCACATGGATGATGCATCTCTGTTCTATTCTATTGTATTCTATGCACAATCATTTTGCTGTGGTGGCAAAAATCAGTACAGGAAAGAAAAGGTGTCTCAAAACCGAGACAATAATAAAAAAAAAGCCAAGAAAGGCAAACTGAGGGAAAAAGAGGGGGCAGTGGGGAAGTGCAGAGAGAGAGCGTGAGGCACACTAACCCATATTTAAATAGATAGAGGCTTATACGGCTCCCACAACAGAGCCAACACTCTGGAAATGATGGATTATGGGAAAGAGAAGGGGAAAAAAAGCTATAATGTGGTGCCCAAGAACAAGGACGGGAACTGAATCATTGGGAGAGAAACATATTGAAACATGTGCACACATGCATGCACCAAGTAAAATCGTATGGGTGGTTACACGCACTCACATGCAAAAACCGTCTCACACTCCAGATCTGTATCTGATTCAGACGTTCTGGTGCACACGCACATGCAAACGCACGCTGTACATTAATCAGACTAAAAGCCTTTGCACCACAGGGTGATGTCACTGCACGGCAATAATCCATCCCCGAGGGTACAGCGGTCAGCACAGGTCTGTTTCACACGGGCGGTCCATACACAGTGTCCCCTGCTGCACTTTCCTCTGTTTTCATTGGACAGCTGAGCCAATCAGGGGTGATGGGTCTTCATGAATAATGCACACATCGACTCAAGAGCTCATATGAAAATGGATTCCTGACCAATATTGACCCGTCTACTTGAAATAAAAAAAACGAGCAGCACTCAACCTGCTAAAGTCTCTCCAGACTGAGGTGTCTGGTGTAATTATACTATATTGTGAACGTTAGAGGGGTGGAGGGGTGGTGTGACCCTCCAGTCTGAGCACTGCATCATTAGAGAACACTCTCAGGGTGAAACAAGAGGGTCGTACCACACTACGGTTTGTTGTAGTGTTCATGTCTCACTTTTCTCTGTGTGGGTGAATATGTTGTGTGGCCATTTAGAACAGCTTGGATACAGTAAGTATGATTACACGTAGGTGAGTGTTTGGTTAGTCAGCACTACCTGAGAAAAGTTAAGTGTGTTTGCTGCCACTTTTTCCTTAATCTGCTATAATCACCACTGTTTGACGTAATTACTTCCTACATTTACCGAAATGTATGTTGACAAAAAAAAGAAAAAGAATGTGCTTAAACCTGCTTCTTTTTGCTGTAGGTGCAGATCGTACTGTAATACTGATAGTAATTAAATAAAAAGAGCTGATAGAAGATGAACTTTTGTTTGCATTCTGTTACACTCGTTGGTATCTTTGCTTGCTCTATGACAACTCTCCCTCTTCTTGATTCTTAAACATACAAGGCAACAAACAACTTTAAACTGTGTTATGTTATGTTATGTCATGTTATGTTACGTTATGTTAAATTTTCAGTATTACGTAATGTTAAA
>JBAJHX010000031.1:9022453-9035848 GCA_037176925.1 Amniataba percoides | reverse complement strand
AAATACCGGAGTCAAATTCCTTGTATGTGCTCACATACTTGGCAAATAAACATGATTCTGATTCTGATTCTGATTCTCAAAGCACTGGTGCTTTAAGTCTGTGGCACATCACCGACGACTGCTATATAAATCTATGTTGAAGTTTCTGTTTCTTGTGGAGTGTTTTTCCTCTGGTACAATTGCGCGCAGTGTGTAGAGCCTTTTGCATACGGAGAGAAACAGGGTGGGACTGCACATAATGTCTGCTCGCTTGACTCTCTAGCCAGATCACATGAGCTCCAACACTGTACATACCCCTCCCCCACCACCAACATGCTGAGGGAATGACAGAAGAAATGGAGGGAGACATAGGAAGAGGAGGAGAAGGCAGAAAGGCGGGAGGCCCACTTTCTTTCCCCCCCACATGTCTGTTGCTTTAAGTCCTCGTGGATCACAGTGACCTGAAGGCTTCCTCCAGAAAGGAAAGCAGGAGAGAGAGTTGACTGTGCAGGGAAAGTGAGGATTTCTCTGGAGGGAATGTGTACAAGACCAGCTGAGGCCAGGGCTTTCCCCCTGCAATAGCCAGCCCCATCTGCGTATGGTACTACACACACGTGCCTATATACCCAGAGCAAGCACAAAGCCTTCACTATGTGGGCCCCTTCATATTCAAATGCCTGGAGCAGAGCATTGAAATAAGAACTGTGCACTGCAGAACGTCTCTGTGCTTGCAATGTGCATCACTCCACTTTCTAAGGTGTGTATATATGTTATGTATGTGTGCTGGTGCTTGCCTGTTTCCCTCCAAATGTATGTGTGTGTTTTGTGTGTGCGTACGCGGTTCTCTGTCCTTGCCATGGAGCCATTTTGAGACCCTCCAGGTCTTGAGGTCAGCGTCTCTGGATATCGGTTACTCTCCCCAGCAGCACAGAGGGAATAAGTGATTGATGGACAGATGGGTCGCTGGTTGGGATGAAGGTCGCCGTGGGAACAGAGGGATGAGCTACAAGTTGAGAGGAATCACACATGCATGCCCCCACAATGCTTACAAACACACACACATCGCCGTGCGGGGCGAAGACGGAGGGAGGGCCGAGGGAGAGTGTGTAGAAACAGAGAGGGAGGCTCTGCGTCTGGGTAGAGCGCTGCCCAATGTGCCTTGGGGCTTTGGAGCGATTTCATGCCCCCATAAGCAATGAAGCGCACAGACACACACACACTCACTGCTGGGCATTCTCTCTGCCCAACTACCCACATCAGTTAAAAAAAGGAGCATGGCACGTGGGGAGAGACAGAGAGAGACACAAGAACAAAGATAAGCAAAGAGGGAAATCTGGTACAACATGCATTCACTAATGGTTGCAGCAGCGTGCTCTAACTATTCATACAGCGTTTTCCTTTCAATGTTATTGGCTAAAGAGTGCATATTCAACTTCCCTGGGTCACCATGAAGAGTCTTGCAACTTATTTAAAAAAGAGAGAAGTCCATGCCAAAGAGAGAAGAGAAAGAAAGAAGTCTCTGGGATTCAGTTCAGTGAAATGAAGTGAAGTTCATTTATGTAGCCTAAAAGCATTTACATATGTCTTAAAGGGCAAATGTAAAAAAACAAAAAACAGCCCATATGCTTCTGTTTATACTACATCTGTGCACACTGCCAGGTTCACACGGATTCGTGAGAGAACGGCCACCCTAAATATATAAAAACATTACAGAAAATTTAAGTCAATGGGCATCACTGCCACATGGATGTGCAGAACACTAATGGTTTCTGACTTAACTAAGCTCTTACAGTACGTGCAGACAAAAATATCTGCACAGCTCAGTGCCTTGCTCCAGGACATCTCCCCAGCAGCTGCTGAGCTTTTCAATATTTCCTCCTGTATGCCTGGTCGGTCCAAGCATGTGATTTGATAACCTTGTTTGCATTTCCTCAGTGTAGTATCTATGTTTTAGACTGTGATGTTGAATTTCAACAGAGCAGAATATACAGGAGAAGGTAGAGGAGAACGAGCTGCCTGAGGTCAAACTATGAGTTTTCAGGTGAAAGGTCCTCGTCTTCTCCGGGTTACTGGGCCAGCAATTGAGCTCTGACCTTTCCCTTCCTCAGCTTCAGGTAGATACGCTCCTGCCCGTGACCCTGGAGTCAGATTTCACTGACTCCACAGTCCCACCCTTGGTCTTCAAAGAGCTGAATTTACTTGCAAAACTGATTCTACCATCTGCTCCTCTGCCCTAAAGTCTTTTCCCAATAGTGCAAACTTGTCCAAAAATGATTTGGCTGAAGGTCAAGTTGGTTTGTGCACTGTCAGCAAACACATATGATCATGCTTTTTAGATTGACCCATATCTGCTGTTGCTGCTGTACTCCCAGCGTATCTGTCGACCCTTATCAACCCCCCCACCTCCCCACTCTCTCTTATAAAGTCCAGGTGTGCAAACACAAAGGTTAACGTAGGCCTCATAAACGAGAACAGATAAGACGATAAATGAAAAGGAAGGAGGCCAACTCCTCAGATCCACAGTGACCCCCTAATCTGGGTTGCGACCTGGCCTAGTTTTTCCATCCCAAGATGACAAAAGGCAAAAAAACCTGTAAGTTCTTGCACAGATACAAGGTCATTTACTGCTTCATCTTCTCTTGAGCTAAAGATATAATTGTGGTGACTGGGACGTAATCACTTTAAAGAGGTGACTGGTATCTACATTGTCATCAGAAGGTCGCAGGTCGGAATACTGACCTGAGGATTTGGGAATCTGACTCAAGGT
Source organism: Amniataba percoides (assembly GCA_037176925.1). NCBI lineage: Eukaryota > Metazoa > Chordata > Actinopteri > Centrarchiformes > Terapontidae > Amniataba > Amniataba percoides. The sequence goes on along the minus strand of JBAJHX010000031.1, from coordinate 9,033,102 downwards.
ATCGACTAGGTCTCAACAATACTTAGTCTACAGCCATTCTGTTCTTATGCACAATGTTGCTTTGAGCTGCTCAAACTCTGACTTAATGATAGCGTTTCATTAACAGCTCACTCAAAGCTACATGAGGCTCATGATGACACTGGAGGAAGAGTCCGGGGATCACCATCAATCGTTGAGAAGAGATATTTACAGGATAAGTGTGTAAGTATAAAAGATATGAAAAGAGTAAGGCCAAGCCAAAAGATGAGAGATGGTGAGAGTGGGTGCGACGGATCTATGGAGCAGCTTTTAAAGAGCGTCTTGTCTAATTGAAATCCCATCGAGCGTTTTCTCGTGTAAGCAAACATAAAATAAATGCCTGCCATTTTCATATTTGATACATGTGGAAAACATAAATTACACAAGACAAAGAAGAACATTTTTTTCCTTCTCTCTGTTGTGTGAAACCTTACGTACGCCAACAAAGATGAACACATGAACACGCCCTTTGATGTGAACTCAGCTGCTGCCATCGGCCTCGTCTTTCTGCTTCAGTGTTCAGTGGCTAAAGCAGGCTCAACAATGGCTTGCCTTCATCCAATAGTAACCCGCCTCCGCGCACACAGAGACACACACATGCACACACACGCACACACAATCTCTGAAGTCCAGGGCCATCGTTGTGACTTCATGAAGAGTGGGATTAATGCTAAGAGACTGGTTTGTGTGGGACCTTGAGGCCGACTAACACAATGGGCCTTGGACCGCCAGTGACATGCAAACATCTGAGTAGGCCTTGAAAGGTTAACACATACACACACAGAGACTGTATTTTGTGCAGAGAAAGCACCATGGGGACATTATGGGAACTATTATCAGATGCCCAGAAAGAACTGAAAACATAATTCCCTTGTTTTAATGATGCATGGAGGACGTGGAACATTGGAGCCCAGCATGTGTACAGAAACACATCTCGAGCTGTGTAATTCATACCAGAAACTGACACGCTTTGCATGTGTGACTCTGACCTATAGGATTTCACAGAGACAAGAGAATCCTGTGTGTCCAGAGAGAAAGCCTGTGGGTTGAACAGGTGGCTGGCAGGCAGGCTGCTTGATGGCACTCTCAATCTTTGCTTATCAAATCTGGGAGTGCCGTCTCTGTGGTTGGAGAGCTTCCCTCCAGCCTTTAGTTTAAGCATGTAAAACTGCACAACAGACTATATTATGGGAATCTGTTTAAAAAAAATCTATCTAACACTTGTTGATTTTTCAGACAGATCGAGATAACTTCCTGCAGCAACTACAGTTAACAGTCCAACAGCATGTAATTTTCTAAAGGAAAAATGTGAAGATTTCCTATCTTTGTTATATGTGACAGCAAAAATAATATTTTTTCCAAAGACTGGATCAAAAACTGAAAACAACGCCTTTAAATCTCCAAAGGCAAACTGATGTACATTATTCACTATTTTCTCAGCACTATTGACATCACTATAAGGTGATTAATCAATTTTTGGTGAAATCTTAAATGATCGCATATTGTACCTCCTGTGTCCCACTCTGTGTTTCCTTTCTTTATCTCCTTTCAGCTATCCAATTTAACTAAAAAGTAAGTAAATAAGTCATTGTGTTATATGAGGCATGTAAGAGTAGCAAAATCAAATCTTAAATAAAAATGGCAAATTAACTATGCAAAATGCAATTATATTTCTAGAGTTTGCAATTGCACCCTTCATCTACAATCAGTTTAGCTGCTTTTGAAATAAAAGTACCTGAACTACTGACAAGTGTGGTTATGACAGCAGATGATCTTAGCTTTAAGAGCGAGTGAAAGCAGTGCAGAAAGAAGAAAGTGATTTTTCCTCCATGATATTTCAGCAGCATTACACTCTCACCCCCATCCCCACCCGCATTCGCTGCCTCTCTTCTTCTTCTGTCTCCCTCCTCTGACAGAGAGAGCTTTATTGTAGTCAATTAAATGTTAATCAGGAACAGTAGTTCAGCCCGTCCTTTGCAGACTCAGTGATGCCAGATAGGTGGAGAGGTGTAATTGAAAGAAACAGGCTCAGAAGAAAACAAATGAAAGATTAAAAGCCAAGAGTCATTGGCGGGCCAAATTCAGTGACGATCGCTTCAAATCATCCACGCGCAAATGACTGGTGACAGAGTTTGGGTGACGACGGGGGACAGAGAGGGAGATACTAAGACAGTCCCCTGCTTCTCCTTCCCCCAAAAGACATAATACACAGCTCTTAATTTCAACTGCTGCCTTAAAAAAATACACACACTATTAATAGCTTATAAAAATATGGCTGAGCAACACACACAAAGCAGAGGGTGTGTGTATGGTATGATTGTGTGTGCGGTGGTGGAGGGAGTCGATTACAGAGGAGGAGGTGGCCGAGAGGCAAGGGGCCCACTTCAGCAATGTGGTTATCGGAGAAACTGAGAAGCAAGACCAGAAAGGGAGGTATGTGCAGTCTGACTGTGTGTGTGTGTGTGTGTGTGTGTGTGCGTGTGTGTGTGTGTGTGTGTGTGTGTGCGTATGAGCAAAAAGGGGAGGGGAGATGCGTTCAGTGGGTCACTCTGTTATCAGCTGTCACCCAAACTGTGAGTTGTCCCCCCACCTGCTTGACGAGTTATCAGTTGCTATGGAGACAAACAGAGACAACAACCCCCCCACATCACCACCCCTGCAACTTGCCCTGTTGAAACAAGTACGCGTGCCTCTGTTCATGCACATGTATGAACGCGCACACACACACACACACACACACACACACAGAGCAGTTGAGGGGCCGGCAGTTATTTGGATAGTCATTAACTGTAAAGACTCTCATTAACTAAAGACTCTCCTTTTCTGCCCAGTGAGACTTCCTGTGCTCCCCTGCCCATTTCCTGCATGATATAAACAAAAAATGTCCTTACTGTATTCAAGTCTGCTGCTTTGTATCAGGGTAACAACAAAAATGTCTAAGTGTATAAATCTGAGTTGGTGTTATGCGTTGGTCCAGAGAAAAGAACCTACCTTTTACTAACCATATATAAGCTACAAGACATAACATGTTAATGAGGGAGCTCAGAGGTGCTGATAGGTGGATTTTATTATCTTTGAACTGAAACGAGCTTGCTTCTGTGCCCTGCCCTGTTTCTGGTATTTGTGCAAAGCTAAGCTAAAATGGTGAGTTGTGTCTCATCTTATTCTTGGTGAAAAGCAACTAACTAAATTTCCCAAAAATGCTGAACTATTCCCTTGAGATTTACACATTTTCTTTAATGGAGCTCAGTGTGATGCTCGGGGCGGCTTGAGTGCTGATGGTACAACACACTAAAAACCTAATGCTGGCTCGTAACTCACACAATAACCGACACACAATAGTTCAGATGCATCAGTGGAAAGCCCGGACGATTTTGTTTCATTTAAATGTCTCTGCAAGCATGTGAGAAGTGACCGCAGTTGCTTATTTAATAAATACTGGTGGGATTTTTTTGGCCACAACTCACTAATATATACCACAGACAAAAATACACTTCTACAATACTGTGCACTGTGTTGTGAGTTGAGTTATTTTTGTTCACTTTTGTTTTGCATATGTGTATTTGCAGAGATATCTTATTTAGACAGAGCAAACTGGGCCAGTGGTGATGCGTAATTGCTCATTTCCTAGATGTTTTATTCATTTTTCCAGTGGCAGGCATGTCCATTGCACGATTTTCCAGTCAGACCAGTGTTTCTGTACTCACTCTGACGTAACTAAAACTTCTCTGCCCCTTGTAATTTATTCATCCTGCTAGAGAAAACTGTTAACCTTTTTTCCAGAGAGGTCAAAGGTCAAGGTCAACAACGGAACAACAAGTCTGGAGCTGGGAGGAATTCAGTGGCTCGTTTTTAAAGACACTTCAGCGCGAGCCGAAGTTTAACCCCGATGCTCCAGTTAAAGACTTGTCTCCAACCACTAGACAACCCACTGGAGTCTCTGCTCTACTGTCCTGAGCGGGTGTTGTGTGTTTGTTTGTGAAGTTAAAAAGAGGTCTCTACTCTCTGCATTTCCCCTTTATCTTTTGTGTTTCTAGGGAGTTTCTCTCATTCACTCAACACATTTCTTGCCTACACATCAGTATTCCCATTCGGCGGCTCTTGGTGAATTCTTGCAACTTCAGCTGTGCGCTTTGCCCCAGTTATCTGGCTGCAACACCAGTTTTCATGCGCCAACAGTTGGAAAAGATCAGTGTAATCTGATGTTGTATAAACTGCTGAGCAATTGTTTTGCTGGATGAGGGTGCTCTGATAGCAGGATCAGAGATGGTGGTGATTCAACAGACTCTGGAGAGATACTGAGGAATGATAGTTCTTCTAGATCTGGTGTTTTACACTAATGAACAACTTTATGCCGGTCCACTGGGAAAATTCCACCTAGGATTTCTTGTCATGCGGGTTGCAGAAAATTACAGCATCAGCACATAGCCAGTGACGCTCAGTATTACTAATAAACTGAATATTACACAATGTGCTGATTTTCATGCAGGATTTTTTGCTTACTGGGATTATGAAGCATAGTGCCTAATACACTGCAGAAGAAAAGTAATCTTTAAAATGTTGGGGAAATATACTGCTTGCTTCTTGCCAAAAGTTTGATGACATGATATGATGCATGACCATGTCTGCACAGTTAATATGGAGCTATCACCAGGGGCCGGTTAGCTTATCTTAGCATACAGCCTGCAAACAGAGAGGAACTGCTTGGTCGCAGATGTACACCAATCAAAATGCCAGTTTAAATCCAGAAGGCACCTTTAAAGGGTGATCAGTGTGTGAGACATGAGAGCTTGTATTTTAGATGCTATCTAGGAACGGGCGTGTGCAGGCAGCTGGTTTCTCTTTATCACTGTGTATGTGTGTCTGTTTAACACAGTACAAAACACACAGTACAAACATATAAATCCTGTGTCTGCCCTTAACTATAATCATCATGTGCAGCAATTCTAAGGCAGCTCTAAAATCTGCTTCCAACTCTAAGATTTTCTGCAAACAGCTCAGCCCGGCTGACACGGAGCTGACACCGAGGTTTTAAGACCATTCATTTCTTTTACAATCTGCATATTTTCACAGTGGCAAGAACAGTGCGGCTGCAACATCTCAAGTGTCTAAAATTAAAAAAATGCTGCAGTGTTACCATGATGGCCGCAAAAAGACAAGAAGGAGTCAAGGGAGTGTAACAAGAGCACAAGGCACAAGATTTATCTCCATTCATTAGAGCCCACAACAGTTTTCAAGAGTTGTGCTTCAGAGCAGCAGCAGCGGCGAGCTACGGAGGGATGGCTTGTTTTTTTGCTCACCACAGAGTTTTACATCCAGACAAATGAGGGAGCTGGCAGGAAAATAATGAGGGATGGCATGGGAGAAAGAGAGTGGGGTGAAAGAGAGGAGTTAGAGCGATGAAAGGGAGACAGAAACTGTGAAAGAGGGTTAGCCTTTAGCCAAGAACAGGCTCTTAAAAATTAATACAGTGATCTGAATTCATCCGAGCGCATTGAATAATTGAGAGGCGTCTTTGAGGAGGAACAGATTGTGCGGAGTGCGACACGGTCGGGATGGTGAGGGCGCGGAAAGTGATGGGAAAATCAACAAGAGATGAAAATCTGCCTTTCTGTTGTTCTTTCACGCAGACACAAACACACAGGAGACCTCGGCACCGAATGGCCCATTAGATTACCGTATTTCTGAAAGTGTCAGGACTAATTATGACAGAATATTTGACAAATTATGTGGCCATTCTCACACATGCAAAGAGATGGACAGATGAAAGAGTGAAAAGGAGACAAATCAGATAGAGGGATATAAAGACTTGAAGAAAAGAGAGTCTTTGCTGACATATGGCCGAAAGTGTGTTCACTCCCTTGACCACATACTTCGACAAAGTTTTGGGTGGATCCTAGATGTAGCTCAAAATTTGGGGCATATATGTTAAATTTCTTTCAAAGAGTAAGATGACAAACATGACACCCTATGTTCTTACCTTCAGACAGAGTCTTTGCGCATTGCTAAGCTAAGCTAATTGCCTACTGGTGGTGGCCTTACGTTTACTGCACAGATATGAGACTAGCGTTCATCTTTTCATCTAACTCTTGGCAGGAAAGTAATTACGTGGATTTCCGAGAATGCTTAACAATTCCTTTAAGGGGAGTCTTAATGCCACAGTATAAAATCATATCATTATACTGTACCTCCAAACATTATAGAGTTACCACCCAATGCACTAATCTGGGCTGCACAGGGGTTTGACCTGAACCTCATCCAACACCTTTGGGATCAACTAGAAATCTGACTGTGAGGCCAGACACCCAGCACTGTGGCCAACCTCTCTGATGCTCTGGTTGCTGAAACTCTTGTGGAAAAACCTTCAAAGAAAAGTTATGGCTACACATTAATGTAAATGTTAAATGTTCAGCAGTCCCACATGGGTGTGACAATCAGGTGCCTGTAGACTTTTGACCACAAAAATAGAATTTTCAGGTGCAAACTCTCAATGCAGAGAAGCTCCTCGTGCATCTAAAGAAAAAAAACATGTCCTTTGATTGGAAATGGAACAAGAACAGGGCCTGAGGGTTTGCATCCACGCAGAAGTTGACTGCTCACCGTGATGCTATTCAGACTTAGAGGGCTGTCTGGAGCTGGTGGGTTCCCATAACCCGTCGCCCCCTTTAGCCTCACACACCCACAAACCCCTCCATTGGGAATCACAGCCAGAGGGCAGTTGTAATACACCAATTTAGAGCAAAGCTTGTTAATTTACTCCCTCAGCTCGCCCTCCCTTCTCCTCCTCCTACTGTCTACACGCCCCACCCGAGACCCCTTCTACCCCCCCACCCCCCCTTCTCACCCCCACCCCTCCCTTTCCATCCCACCCCTTTTTTATTGCCTTTTTGCTTCAGTTCCTTCAGCTTGGCACTGTGCCAGCTCCGTCCGTCAGGCCTCCTGATTGTGTTTGGAGTACCTGAGTACACACAAACAGATTCATTCAGACGGCCCCATTTCCCAGATAACCTTTTTTTAAAGCATTATAATCAGTATTATGAGTATTTTCCTTACAAGCCAGTCATCTTGTACAGACCTCAGATAATTACAATTTAAAATTCCAGCCACTCGTAGCCATGTCACGCAGGGATATTCATGGCAGACCCCGGGCTCTTATTGCCACATATAAAGCTCACCCCTCTGTATTGACTGACAGCCAATGAAAGAATGAATGTTGTTTTCTTTATTTTTTTTTTTGGCAGCCCCTATCCCTTTTGTCAACCCCGTCCTGCTCTGATGGGAACAATAAATAATTTCAGCCCGAAAGAATCAACACTTTCAGCGTGCTAGGCCATTAAAATGATAATCAACATGCCCGGCGGGTTTCTGAGGGCCTGTTTTCCATACGCTTCCAGACAAAGTCAGATGGGGGGTGGGGGGTGTGCGGGAGGGCTGCACGGTGGCCCCAGTGTATGTATCTGTGTGTGTGAAGGTTACGCTGTGGATGAGCCTCTGCTTCTTGGTCTCTTTGTAAAGTGATGGATCACATGAGAAAAGATGTGTTCAACACTTGTGGTCGTGACTCACTGGTTCGTGGTTTGGGCTGAACACAAAGCACCTGCAAAGAGCCATCAATTAAACACGGACATTGAGACTCATGTTGACAAGGATCACCACCTCACTGCAACCCTCAGGGTCTTAAAGATTAAGGTCGTCTCATGAATGAATTCCAGTGAGTCGAACTAATTTGAGACCCACGTATATATTAAGACCTGCAGCAGACACTCACAGCCATGAACTCCGGCGATATGCCTGAACATGACCGGGCAAGTGTGCTGCGTGTGTCTGGGCATGTCTTTCTTTGCGGGAATGTATAGCAGGTTTAAAAAAAACATACACACACTCAAGCTGTGGAGTTTATCCGGACTAGAAAGAACTGTATGTACCATGAATGTGAGTATGTGCGGCTGGTAAAACCTCATAACCTTAGGTGAGAATCTAAGACCTGTGTGTGTGTGTTTGTGTGTGTGTGACACAACTAGGTCTTGGCCTGTGATGGGCAGCTACTGGGAATAGGGAGCCTGTTACAGCAGGATTAAGTAACACTAGAGCACAAAGTTCACTGCAGCCAGGAATACTTGCACGCACACATATACTTTCACTTGTGAACTTGCACACAAACACACACAGGTGCACCTAATCTTTCGATTACGCAAAGGCACAGGTGAAAGACGCACACTCTGAGTATTGCAGGCGTGTTTACAGGTGCTATTTTGAGATGCAGCCCGTCACTCCCCGCCATACCAAAGCTTATCTTAACACACATTTCACCAGCTCCAAATCATACCTGCTTCTCCGGGACATCACTCCTACTGGAGAAGTCTTAGGACAGGCTGTGTACAGAGTTTAGATGAGGTCATAAGCCATCCATATCTGTTTCTTAAGTTTAATTTCTTGTCAGTCTCAGTTATTTATTTGATGGCAGCCTTAAAAAAAACAATATACACAGAAACTTATCACGTTGGAGGTCTTTGTATCTGAAAAGTGGCCCTGTGTGACTGTGGAGTGCTGATAGATGCCGAAGATTCATTAATAACAAAAACCTTTTTTTGAGACTTTACTTTGAGAAACATAAATTGGTTTTATGACAAAGATATATTTTACATTTAACAAAAGATCCACATTTCTCAAATGTTCAGTTTCATCCAAACACAAGTTTATGTGCGAAGTTAACTTAAACTGGAACTATCTGATAAAAAAATAATGTATGCTACGTTTGTCATTGTGTAAGAAGAACAAGTAAATGACCAAACAGCGTATCACTAGTAAACAGTTATACAGTAGCTTCTCTTGATCAGTCTATGGTGATAAAAGATTTCCTCGTGTTATGCTTGGTTGTCTCAGCTAATGTTTGCCAGGGCTAATGGTTAACTGACAAAGATATGAAAAAGAGTGACGTAAGTGGGAACCTGTGAGAGAAACCCAGGGGGATTACTAGGATTTGCTCAGCAAATCTCCTCAACAAAGGTGCTCTGACTACATGAAACTGTAGGTGTTCAAGCCTGGCTGTGTGTGGAGGTGAAACCAAAGAGTTTCTAAGATTGAAATGGAGAATGAGGAGACTCTGAAAAAGTCTCTGTACAGGAGTAGTCCTCTGAGCACTTGACTCTACAAGGGCTGTCTTTGGTTTCATGGATTTTTTTTCACTAAAACCTAATAGCAGCTTGTGTCATGCTCAGACCTCGATGCTGAGGAACCTGCGCGTCGGTCCGGAGCTGCAGAGAGCCGTCACCCTGCAGAAGAGTCTGTTAATGCGCTTCGTCCAAACTGCACTCACGGAGAATGCGATGTGTTGCCACAGCTCTGTATTTAAAGAGGAAGCAACTAGAGTATGCAGTGAAAAGAGCCTCTTATAAGAAAAACTAAATAAGGCATAGGCTGTGAGCTGCAGCTGAGATTTATTGACAGACCGCACGTAACACTAAACCACCGACAGCCTGGTCCTCATGCCCGAAATTCCAGGAGTAACAGCCCTGCGTGGTGACAGTGAACCCTGCCTTGACTTAGCGGGGCTAGACGCAGACTCCCGTCTTTGCTCTCCACTGAAGCGTGTCACGCAGCAAAACTTGAGAAGCCCTGACAAAATATGGACTATACTCCACCCCCTCCCACACCTCCACCTTTGGCAGGACTGGGCCTCTGATGGGTGTTAATCTCTGCTCTCTGACCTTAGGTGCCTCCCTCCTTCCATGCATCTTTTCATGGGTCCCATATGTCTTTTAGGTCACCAGATAGCTTGCTGCCTTAATGAAAAAAAAAAGCTCCACCCTTAACAGCTCAACCAAATTGGTTATGTAACTCCCCCTGGCAGGATCAGCAACCTTGGCAGTTGCCTACCTGACCCAAGAGAGGGACAGATCCTCGCCAAGGTTTACATAACAAATGGCAAACAGGGCCATGCCACTGTGGTTAAAAGTAGCATGACAGAAATGTAGCTTATAAATATTACAAGAAAAAAACAAACAAACCCATGAACTAAAAACCATAAAAGCACTATTTACAACCACAAAAGGACTTTGAATGCACCACATGGAGTCCTCACAGTGGAGGTGATGCCTTCAGGGGAGCCAGGATTCGCCCCCTCTCTCCGCAGCTTTATTGTCAAATCGTTTTGTTTACATCCAGCCCCTTGTCCCATTAATGGATTAGCTGCTGTTCAGTAAACTGTCTTATGTAATTGTATCATTCCCAGTCTTAAACAGGGAGGGAGGAGGAGGAGGGGGGTTGCGTCATACAAAATAGGCTACTGTGTTTCCAGAAAAACCGGTTACAACGTGTGTGTTTGCTCTAATTCCAGCCATGTGACTGGGACTGCGGCCTCGGAGGCGCACAGTGCACACAACTCCCCACAAACGCCAAACGAGAGAGGAGGACAAAGGACACCTGCGTCTGCTGCATTTCGGTTCACAACTGCACGACCGCATTTGTCCGATAAGTGTCCGAGAGTGAGGGCAGGACGCCACGTTTTGGTCAATTTATAAGATAATCGTGTGTAGGTCAGTGAAGCCCGCGCTGCTTAAAGAGATTAATGATCTTAAACGCCTCCCTGATGTGATTTTTTTTCCTCATTCGCACGTTTTTTTCTGACTGAT
>JBAJHX010000031.1:8998652-9017029 GCA_037176925.1 Amniataba percoides | reverse complement strand
AGAGTTATGGTAGGATAGGCTTGGGGCCTCGATGTGGACTCAAGCACTTTTTAATGATACACATCATGTGCATGCATTCGTGCACACACAAAAACACAGACAGACAGACAGAGACAGAAAGACAGACAGACTAGCCACTGAACCATTTACTGTCGCTTGATTCTAATGAGATTATACATCTACTCTGGTGTTTTTGTACTCGTGCCATGATACAGGCTGCAAACATAGTATCTTATATAACGCTCTCGTTTTGGACATTGTAGGTGCTGCTGACTGTTCTGACTGTCAGGGTGGGCCGGTCCAGGCTGGAGTGGTGCACCAAGATGACCTCATCCTTACATGGGCCCAATAACAACTTTGCAGTGATTGGTTGCCCTCTGCTGCCACCTAGAGGCTCAAGGGAGGAAGAGCTAAAACACCACAGTCTGTGTCTTTAACTGCATCCAAGATGAAAGACAAGAATACTTTATAGTTCATTTGGCAAAATGAGATTATCCATTTTCCCTTAAAATGTACTGCAGCTTGAGTTATGTGGTTATTTCAGGAGACAATACATTCGTTTTTCATATTAATTTGGAGTGACAATGATAAACTATTGCTACCGTGGGACCTGTGTTTGTTTATCTATTATTATCTCATTAAAAAAACATGCTGGCACAATGGCAAAAAAGTAAAGAGGATTCAAAAAGAATAAATTGATTTAATGCAGAAAAAAATGGACCAAATGTGACAAAAAGTGAACGTTTGTTAGGTTTGTTCACATTTTGTTACCTTTTGCACATAAAAAACCCCAGAAACTTCCTCACCCGGACAGTCTGTTGTTTATTGATGAGCATTTTTTAAAAGTTAGATTAGACTATTAATTATTAATCTTAGCTACACACCAACATGATACCACATCTCAAAAAGTATGGCTCCAAACAGTTTGGTTAGACTACTTTCTTATACTGAGGCTTTTTTTTACTGCAATAGATTTACTACTGAATTCTAATGTCATTCATTAAATACATGGATTAACATCATGCTTAACATTTTACACTTCTATCAGGTTTCATCCAGTTGGGGTTTCATTCAAATCCTCACAGAGATTGATACTGTTTTATAAAAACAGGAATAGCTAGAGAACGTTTTACCTTTTTCATAATCACCCACTAGAGGGCGGTAGACAACTTTTACTGAGGGACGCTTGTCCTCCCCCTCACGCTCTGTGAAGTGAGCACCTGCTTTCCTTGCGGTTCACTCACATTGGAGAGGTTTAAAAATAAATAGACCACAAGGGGGAGAGAGCACACCTCACAGAGGACGACAGTAAAAGGGTATTAGACCCACAAGATGACAGGAAGTCAGATCAAAATCAAGCAATACTGTATTTACTAAGCTGCTGCATATTCCCAAAAGACGACTGATCTTTTGTATTTCTACCCTTAGTGTCTGCAGTAGATGAGGTACTGTGTTGTCTGGAGGTATTGTGCTTCTCAGGCGGTCAGCAACGGACGTTAGGTATGTTTTTTGCTGCGACTGCGGTCTCCCTCTATCCAGTATGCCTCCGTTTGCATCTCCATCAGTCGGGAGACGGTCCTCTGGAAGGCGAAGGTCTCCTCCTCAGCTGTGAACAGAGTCAGGCGCTCGGCTGCTTCCTGAAGACAGGAGCAGACAGGAAAGGGTTAGCGGCTGTCACTTATCAAAACACATTTGGCTGGTTAGAGAAACAGGATTAAGATCAGAAAGTGGCCTGTTTGATTCCTGCAGGGTCAACGAGTGTGTGACTAAGTAAGTTTAAACATGGTATTTTTTTGAAAAACAGTAAAGGTTTCAATTGGACTTAATATAATTAGTAAGATTAATGTTAAAGTTTTGAGTATCTAATCAAATTGTTTACATCAAATATTCACCATCGTATGCTGTTGAAAGCCCCTTAATGTTATTATAATGAACTAATTTAATTAACCCATTTAATAAGTCTGCAATCCACAAACAGCTCATTGATGAACTGGACTGTAACTTAAAGACAAATCTGAAGATTTAGAAACACAGTGTCCATTCTCCACTGATAAGATGGCCCTTCCTGCTGTTTTAACTAGTCATATTCTGTTGCAGCATGTGTGCATTTACCCCGCTGAGGCCCAGATCATCCAGCAGCTGTCGGTCCCTCTCATTGTCCCCTCCAGTGTGGGCGAACAGCCAGTCCACGGGAGCCGCCGCCTGCAGCACCACTCTCACCTGGGACAGAGAGGGAAGAGTCCAGCTTATCACTTCTTGTATCATTATTGATCAAGTGCCTGTTTCCTGTGATCAATATTAAAAGCAGAGTGGTGAACCTTACATCCATAGCCTCCATAAAATACCAGTACTTTCATTTCTGGCCAAGTTCAGTTGTTTTATTGCACCTGTGAGAATATTTTTTTACACTGCTTTCTGACAATAAAAAATTTGAATGATACAATTACTATCACAGATGAGCTAATGCGAGGTTGGCACAGTAAGACTACACTGAATGCAGTGGTGCTAATACTTTTTGCAGTATTTTAGCCACAAATACTCATTTCTGTCATCAAGTTGTTTCATTTTAAGTGTTTCTGGCGTGAGATTTTTTTTTTTTTAAATCATGCTTCAAATGTGTTGCACTTGTGGTTCGGTGCATTTTGTAGTGTAATTTTTAGCCGGCCTGACTCCACTTTGCCAAACAGACGGAGTACCTTGTTGTCGTAGAAGTTGTCTATGAGGGTGGTGAAGCGCCTGGCCTGGTCCTTCAGATCCAGAGTCAGCATGGGAACATGGCGAATGAACACTGTGTCGAAGAGCCGGGCCATTTCCAGGTAATCACTGGCACCCAGAGCCTAGTATAACAATTGAGCATGTTACATACGGGAACAAAGTCAAACTTGACCTTCTAATCTACAGCAGCACGTCGGGGTGGAGAGTAAATAGTTTCAGTTTAGTGCAGCTGCCTTCATACACACACACAGACGAGTGCACTGTGAATGTCGCGGCTTGTAGGATGTCATTTTAGTCGCTGTCCTTGGTTCTTTGCCTTTCATGATGATTGCTCTCAGAATTAATGTGGGCGTGCCAACGTATGTCATGGAGTGGAAGAAGCCTTGAAGCCTCGGATGCTTGCAAAAGCTCACCACTGTCCATCAGGCTTCAGACTTTACATGCACGAACACACACTCGCTGCAGATTACTGTACCACGGGTATTTATTTGAGGCGCAACAGGCCCAACTATTCACAAAATTGTCAATAGACTTGCTTTTTGACATTGAGCAGAAAATAGGAATGAGATGGAGGGAAGGTGATTCAGTTTGAGAGCAAAAGGCTCAGGACAATAAGTATACAGAGGAGGGAAGAAACAGAACACAGAGGCAATAAAGAGGCAAGAGAAGTGCTTTGAATTTGAGCAGTTTTGATTAGTGGTGAGTGGATTTTGTTTGTGAGAGTGTAGTCTCTCTGTGTGTGTGTGTGTGTGTGTGTGTGTGTGTGTGTGTGTGTGTGTGTGTGTGTGTGTGTGTGTGTGTGTGTGTGTACCATTGTTAGGACTGGCCGTGAGGTAAAGGAAAAACAAACCAGGATGTAAACACTCACTGTGCCACACAGCTCATCGAAGGTGCAGTCGGCGATGGAGCCACAGGTCTTTTCCAGAGTCACGTCTCTGCCCAGCACTGTGAACGTCCGGGGGCCTGTAACTATGGCGACACACACCCAACAATATATCTGATTTTTTATAAATCACATTTATAGTCAAATAATTACATGAAAAACTAATCTGTGTTACAACCCTCTGTTACTAATTAACAAAGCCTAGAGTGACATGCATGATATACAGAGACAGATAGATATATAGTTAGAGAGACGGATGAAAACCAATTTCTAAACCACAAGTAAACCTGGAAAATGATTCAAACAAAAAAAAAAAAACAGACAGAAGATACACCTTTTCTGAACTTTTTGAGGTCTTACTTTGTTCAGGATAAAGCTTAATGATAATGATAAACGAGAAATCATGTCAGTTTCGCACAGAAATACCTTTTTTGTACATCGCTCCACTATATGATACTGGACTGTTACTTTAAATACCATATCCCCGGAAAATTACCCCCTGTTTGCTGAAAACTAGTATAACTTCTTTGAATAAAAGTATATATGAGGAAGCACAAAGAACAACAGTATTAAGTGATGAAGAAGACACAAACATTTGGGAGGGTTTGACCTGTTCATTGGATTTTTGAACAAAAAAATCTGCCACCTTGATCGTTTAATGTGGAGAAAGTACTTTGCAGACAAGCTACTGACGTTTTAAACGTTTTAAAACGCTCCCTTTGTGTTACTTTACTGGATTACATTATTTGTCTAACGTCACTCAAGATGTATACTGCATCAGATTTAATGACTTCCTGGCAGCATACAGGAGGTATAAATTTGACATCTCTGCGTGTAATAGAGTAAGCTGACTGTTTGATTAATTTCTCCAAAAGCTGTGTTTTTCTTTAATGTTCTTACCACTTTTTTGTCTTATGGCCAGCTCCTCAAACAGTGTATCTAAGAAGGCCTCCGCACCAGGCTCTCCTGAGCTGAACAAGACACGCACGCACACATTCAAAAACACACACAAACACATGCACGCACACAGGCAGCGAAACAGACAAGACAAAATGGGATATGAAATTAATAATAGTGAAGTGGCCACATCAAACGGTGGCAGCAAGGAGTGCACAGGAGGAGGGTACTTAGCTTTTCACTCCATCAGTAAAAAACAGGATGTTGGGCTCTAAACACAAGCATTAGCCCGTGAATGCACGTCAAAATGAGATTATAAAGTGTGCGTGTTTGTGTCTGTGTGTGTGCTTGTGTTTTAACTGCAGGTAAAAGGGTGTGATGCGCTCTATTTACATACAGTGAAAAGACGAAAGCACTTGAAAGCTCCAGCACAGGGATGAGCAACAGCAGTGTCATTCATACCTTGTTTGTCAGCGCGCGTGTGTTCCTAACAGCGTATACGTAATGAGGAAAATAGAAAACTAGCTTTTAAAGCTCCTCCATTTTCTCATATTCTATTGATTCCTCTTTCACTCTTTTCATGGATCTCTCAAGGTAATGTAGGTCTTTATAAACCTCCAAGTCTGTTTCTTTCCATTTATCCGTCTGTTTGCCTTCTCTTTTCTGTCCTTTAAGAAAAAAAAAAACCCCAAAAAACTAACTCTATGTTGTGCACAAACATTTCCTGTGTGTGTGTTGTGAATGCTTCTGTGTACGTCGTGGATGCAGCTTAATGTCGACTCTTTACCAGACCTCTACACAGCCTTAGAGCTAATGTGGATTGTAAACAGAGGAGCAAAGGGGGGACCAATATTAGTGTGTGTTTGTTTGTCTCACAGGTAGTAGAGTTTCCCCGCTGCAGCCTTGTCCAGCCTCCTGTAGTCAATCCCAGAGTCCAGACAGATGGTATGGCAAAACTCCTGCACACACAAACACCCAGCATATAGAGGAACAAATCAAAAATTGGTCAAAATGCAAAGGCATAAGGCATAATTTGCATATATAAATTGTATTTGAATTGTATATTTCAATGTGTTAGAAGATGACAATGTTGAGTTTATTATACTGATTAGAATTTAACATTCTCGTAGTTAACCAAGGACACGTCTGCTTTAACTCCTTCTTCAAAAGGAAATCATTTGTGCTACAGCGTATTCAACCTCTGCGACATGATTGATTTTACTTCACACATTCACGGCAAACACAATTTTTCTTATTGTTGACAAATCACACAAACGCCCCCCCCCCCAACCAAACCAACATTTCATTAGTCCGTCTCTCAGTGTTTGTCTTCATGACCTTGTCTGGCAGTCAGCCCTTAACCCACTGGTTCCTTCTGAAGATGTAACTTTGTTAAACTACCTGGACACTGTCTTTTTTTCTTTTTTTGCTAAATGTTACTGCTACTACTGATACTGCTGCAGTTTTGGGACTATTTTTAGGTGTGAATTTATTTCCCTAGCAAGAACATATAAAGCAGCAGAGTGGTGCTTATGGGACTGACTTTGGGTAAACCTCAGTGTGTGTGTCCTTGATAATGAAAGAAGATGTCATCGAGTGCAACATTGTGGCTCGCAGGTGTGTTTTTAATAGTTTTCGGTGGAGTTCTACGGCACAGGGGAACAAAATTACAGACATTTATTAATCGGATCAATTTGGATCTTTAAATATGAGAATTTGATGAAACTTCTCACATTAAAATGAGTCTTTTATGTAGTGCATGCTATTTCACAACAGTATTTGTATTTCAAATGTTTTAGAGGTTTTTCAGATTTTGGATTTTTTTTTTTTTGTTGTTTTGTTTTGCTTCTGCTATTTCATTTCAGCCGTACAGTTCAGATTTAAGGTTTTAATCTACTTAAGATTTAGCTTTGTTTCTCACTTAATAAAATGTGCACTCTCTCTGTAAAATACAACTTATAAGGTGATGAGTAAATCATAGCAGAAATACAGAATATCACCAAAACTTTACTTGAAATCTGATTCTTTTATTTACAAGATTTTTAAGCCAGATCTGTGTTTCATATTAATGTTACCTATGGCATCGAAAATATGAAAAGAAATACTGAAAAAATACACCGCATTAATAGAATAAACCTTTAACTACCATCAGTCTTTTAGGTTGAGTTTGATCATTTTGTGGAAATCTCTGAGATAACAGTTTGTGCTGACAAGTCTGATCTTTGCTGTTCTTAAATTCTTGCGTTTCTTCGGGATACATTATCTTTGTATCACACTGTAGTGCGCGGCAGCGTTCTAACAACAGCTCTGCAGTTCTCTGCTGCTCATCTTGTCATGTGAAAAGTGGACAATGAAGGCTTTGTGTTACTGCTTCTCTCTAAGCGATAATCAAAAAAAGGACAAAGAGCAAATAAGGAACGAGCGAACGGATTCAACAACAGTTCATCGCAGACGGCAGGAGACATCTTGCTTTCCTCTGACAGTGCTGGGATTTTGTGTCGCTCCTTCGCAGTTTATTGAGCTGATCTATTGTTCCTGCAGCTATTCAACTGTGTTACAGCAGGGGTGAACTTGTGATGCAGGGTTCAAACTTTTCCGGATAGTGTAAAACGTCAACAGGATTCATGTCAGGGAGTGCAGCGCAAACTATAATCATCATCTCCACCATTCTATCAAAGAAAAGAAAGGAATTGCATATCATCCCATCCAAGCCATCACCGGCTGACTGAGTATTCGACGACAGCTCCGGTAAATTATGAAATCAGTGAATTTCTGCCACTGGCCTCCTTAAGCTGCAGGATAATTAGTAATCATCACAAAGCAAGGGGACGGAAATACTCTATTCTTCTCCGCTGTCAACTTTTTATCTCCATGTCCGCTCACACAAACGGGGTTCCCACTCTGAGCCAATTGGCTGAATCAGGCTTAATAACAACCTGACAAACTCGCCCTCCCCCACGCACAAAAGGGAGGTGTCATTTCATCAACCTACGGTGACCCCACCAACGGGTAAATAGTCCCTCCAAAATGGGAAAAAAAAAGAAGAAGGAGGAAAAAAAAAAAAAAACTTGTCACTATCGCAGCCACATCATTAGAATCTCAGTTTGTCTTTTCTCCTGCCATCTTCTGCTCCCTCCCTTTATGAGCCGTCTCTACCTACAGTAAAAGGCGGCTGATGCGTTTTCTTGACGGAGGAGCGAGGTACAAATAAGAGAGGGGAAAGAAGGAGGAATGGAAACACAATCAGTGATGATGATTCCATTGGTTATTTATAATCAGATGAGGCTGAGGCCTTGCGGGTCATTACTTGATTATCCATCTTGAGAGGATTGTCAAGTTCTCACTCCTCCAAGATTTCATCCGCCTACACATTGTGGTCTTGTCCCCCTCTCGCCGCCCCCCCACAACCCGTCCC
The DNA here is from genome assembly GCA_037176925.1 of Amniataba percoides. Taxonomy (NCBI): domain Eukaryota; kingdom Metazoa; phylum Chordata; class Actinopteri; order Centrarchiformes; family Terapontidae; genus Amniataba; species Amniataba percoides. Next base: position 9,009,119 of record JBAJHX010000031.1, on the reverse strand, counting down.
CCTCCTCCACCGCCGTGCTCGTCTCACAGACTCCAATCTTAGTCAGTCTACTTTTGCAACTTGCAGCCTCATCTCAGACTGTCCTTTCAGCTTTTTCTGTACATCTGCTGCACTGTTTTTGTCAGGTGTGCTGTTGAAACGCTGGGGCGATTAATCAAAAAGCTGATAGGAAATTCTGATGGTGAACATTCATTGTGTTCAGCTTCTTCAATGTGAGAATCTGCTGTCTTTCCCTGTTTTATGCTGTTGTAAATTGATGTCTTTGGGTTCATCTAACGCAAAAGCAACTCAGAGCTATTATGTGCCATGATACAGTATTTTTGATGGTATTTTCAGGCTAATCAACTGATAAATTGAAACATTTTAAATGATATATGCTAAATGGACAAAACATCTGGGATAGTCTACTCGGAGTAGACTCATGGTAAATCAGAGATGTATCTGTAAACTTTAGGGTCTTGCTGGTGTGACTTTAGTGAGGCCAGCATACTTTGCGTAGCGCATTTCTCATTCTTCGTTCCTGACTCCAGTTTTTTCCCCATGTGATGCATCTTTGCCCTCCCTTTGCACCAGCGTTCAACAGCCGCTGTGACTGTTTTACTTTGTGAGTTCATTGGAATCTAATGATCACATCAGTTTATGGGCTAAACTGAATGTGAATTCATCTTTATAAATTGACAACATGACAAACAATGAAAAGGGCACATGGAAACGTGTGGAGAGAGTCTGGATAATTTCAGCTTCAGTGATTTCAGCTTCGCATATGTGAAATTTACTTTTAGTTTTCTCTTTTTTATTTGATTGCAAATTAATATTTTGGGTTTGTAATATTGTCATATTTCCTTTTGAACTGTTGAAACTGGTGAAAAACAAGCAAGCGCTATGAAGACATCACTCTGGAAAACTAAGGGGCATGTTTATTGTCTGACATTTTAAAGACTTAGCCCGTCATCAAAAAGAAATGATTGACAGATTAATGATGATTAATGATGAAGAAAATAACCATTAGCTGTGGCCCTGTCCTTATTAGCAACATTAGCTTTGTGTACTCGTGGTGTAAAAAACTGGTCTTACAGAGTGTGCAGCTGACTCACAGAAAAGCAGCATGGAAGAGGCGCAAATTAAGAGTTTCACTACTTGCACGGACGCATTCACAAACTCGCAGACACGGGGGAGGATGGGGGGGGCTGTAGAGGAGAGAGAGATGACAGACATGAGAATCAGAGTCTCTTTAGAAAGAAAGTCATCCAAACACATGTAGCTCCAATCATGTCATTGTCCAAGCTGTCCACTACTCTCGCCGGACAGCCGTTTAGCATAAAAACAGAGTGGGGTTTTTTTTTCAGTGGCTGCCTCTGCTCCCCTCTGCGCTCGCTCCCTCTACGCCATATCTTTCTCTATCCTTTACTCCTCAAAAAGTTGCTTTTGAGTTTTTCAAAGAGCGCGGTGCCATTGAGCTGCAACAAAAGCCAAGGATAGCTGACTATTGGGCCCTGATGAGGTCCACTCCCTCATTACCCGGCAGCAGAAAACATTTGATGCTTTTTTTGTTTGGCCCGGAGAATTGACCAGGCCTCAAAGAAATGCGGGGTGGGAAGGCTGAAAAAGAGACGAAGGGGAGAGAAGGGGGGAGAGCGGGGGGGGTGGGGGGGGAGAGGGGAGGAGGGGAAAGGTTGTCGCTCATTCAGCCGTGTGTGTCTTACAGCCTTGTGTGGAGGGACAGAAGAAAAAGAGGGAGGGAGGGATGGAGGGGTCGATCGAGAGAGAGAGAGAGAGAGAGAGAGAGAGAGAGAGAGAGACGGGAGAGAAAAGAGAGAAAGCTTAAAACACTGCCTTTATCCTGGCAAGTTCTGGACGACTCTTCTGACATCAAAGTGTTTTCACTAACTGGGGAGCTGCTGTGTGTGTGTGAGTGTGAGTGGGGGGTGTATCTGGTGATTTTATTCATTCTTGGGCAGTCGGGAGGGGGGTGGGGTGGGGGAGTACATGACAATGTGAACACCCTAATTACACCTAATGATCTATTCCCTTAAAGTGTGACCGCCTTGGGCCAGCGATGGTTTGTTCTGAGAGGTCGTTCTCACAACCTCCCCCTGCCTCGGCTGCTCCTCTTGGGGAAACATCTTTTGAGTCAGAGGCCCCACCTTTCGTGATCCGGGACCCCACTGGACCCCCCACCCTCAACCCCTCTCCGACACTGTTGAGCTGCAAAAAACGAACCCGGTCCAAAAAAAAAAAAAAAAAACGCGGTGCAGTCTGTGCTACCTGCACCTGGCCGACAGAGGCTCTACACGTTGGAAAGAAATGAAATCCACGAAGCTCAGTTCATCACTTCAGTACAGAAAGCGCTAAACCGGCTTCCTCACTAATTAGAAAACTGTTACCATTTAATAAATCACCACCTGTACTAGTGTAATATCAACTCCAATGATTTAGCATTACATTGCCATAACACTCACACTTGAAAAAACACAGACACAAAAGGATCTAAACTACTGCAGCCGAAACTGCATTATTCCAGACATTCTTCTTCTCTGTCAAAACCTGGTGCTTTCATTACCCACAATGCAACTTGACTGCGGACAGTTTGGTTAGAGATTTGGGTGTGTTGCAATAGTAGCGGCCAATGTAGCCCGAGGAGCAGGTCTGATAAGCTCACTTCTTCCTAACTCCTCTCTTACTTCCAGCGTTTCGAAGTCTGTTGTCGTCAGTCTTTCCACAGTCCTCATTTACTCACAGAGGACTGAAATAAGCAGAACGTTGTTTCACACACAGGTGAGTTGAAGAGTGAGCCTGTTGCGTTAAAAGCCTGACTGTTCACTGTTTGATTTTTCCAGAAAAGTCGCCACCTGGATCATAATGCTGAAAACACTGCAGGCTTTCGTCAGTGGGCCATAAGCTCAATCACCACTGTGTTATCTGACTTTGTGATAGATTTATTTAAATTAAAATCTTGAGATTACGACTTTAAATTCATAAAACACAATTGTGCATGCTTTTGACACTCTGTATCAGACCTGAACCAAATTTTAAATGTCCCTTAACATGTAACATTACAGAAAAAAAAGATTAGAAGAAAACATATTTGAAAGAGCCTGAAGATCTACATTAGGTCAGACTTATTTAATTTTGAAGTGAGTATGCATGCTAACAACATCAACTATGTGCTACTGTGGTATAAAAACCTGTTTGTGTTACTAACCCCTTCATAAAGAGGCAGTCAGAGAATCTGTTTCTTAAAAGCAACCATCTTTTCAGCTGCATGTTGCAAATATAAAAACAGGGCACAACATCAAGAGGTGAGTGCAACAGAGGCAGAGAGCTCCACAAATATAGAAGAGGGCCTTTAAACGTAAAAGTTAGGGAAGTTAGAGGTTCAAAACTATTCTGTGAATTGTTGCCTTCAGATTGCAGGTGGCCTGCTTTACAAATGAATACATACAGTACAGTAAAATGCACCTGCACGCACGCACACACGCCTGCTTGATCAAACACGTCTGACGCATGCACACACTTTTATTAAATCCACTGGAACACATCAGTCAGAGGGAAATAACAAGGCCCGGCGGACTGGATCGATTTAAAATTAACGTGATAAATAAGGAGCCAGAATTCATTCCTCGTATTCAAAAGGAGCTAAATTGATTAGCCATTTATTAATTGTTAAGTTCTGGAAAAGCGAGACACCGATATGAAAGAAGTGAGGCGTACACTGAGTGGCACTGCCCTGCCATTAAATTCTCTGGAAGACAATGACAGTCATCAAACATCAACATCCATTTGATTTGAACTGGCAGGCTGCCGACCCTTCACAGGCAGTCCTTCTCACCAAGGTCTTCACTGGAGGACCACATCCCTCTCATTCCTCTATTTTTTTTCCCCTTTCTCCATCATCCAGTTTTTATTTATATATTTCTTTTTGTCTCGTCACCGACTGCACGGCACACAGCAAATTATTAACAATGACAGGAAAAAAAGGGGGGGGAAGGAGAACGGATCAAACAGCAGGAAACCCAGAGGTACTCAGTTGCCTCAGGGTTGTTGTCATGCCCCCCTCCACAACCCCCACCCACTCTCTGGGCAGCATTGTGCGCAACTGCAATCGAACAAGCGGAGGGAAAATAAAGTCACTATTCTGCTACCAAAATATAGAGACCTGAGACCTTGGGTGAGTAAAGCCAGCGAGCAGAACAGGATAGTAATAGAATAAAGAGCGGGGATAGAGGGGTACAGAGGATGGGCAATGAAAAGTGGAGTGGAGAGGGAGGACAGTTTGTGAGAGAGAAAGAGTGTCTTAGTTACAATACTGGCAGTGTCCATTAAAAAAAGCCCTTAAACCCTGTATTTCAGAGAACTCTGAGCTTTGCCATGGCTACAAAGAAAAAGAAGCCTAAACAACTGAATAGACTCCCTGATGGAGACCACAGAGCTGCTAAAAAGGACAAGAAATTACAAACGACAGAGTGGATGGAGAAACTAGTAAACCAACTCAAAAGGGAAAAATATCCAGGGAAAATTTGAGCTCACTGAAGTAGCTTATTTCCCATTTTGGGGAAGTGGATCTACTTAAAAGTTTGTATTTGATCTAATGACTACTTATTTTTAAGATGAGTAAACTGGATCATTTAAAGGGGGGTGGGGTGCTGAGGAAAAAGGGGTCCCAACTAATCAGAAGTCAATGGCTAAATAAAGACATCAACCCAGGCGGACAGAGGCGGTGGATTAACCCCTTCCACTCCAGCTCAGGTGATAGGGAGGAAAGGTCAGAGGCTGTTTTTACTTTCTTTTTTTTTAACGCCGTCATTCACTCCCTCGCTGGCTATAGAAACACACTCAGGCGCGCACATACGAGAGCGAGCCGCATCGAGGCGGACGAACAGGTCCCTGTGAGCATTAATTCAATCCATTAAGGGTCAGCTAGTTAGCAGCGTGACCCCGCTAAAACACGCTTTAGCTTTACAGAGCAGGCCGCCATAGAGGACGCCTTGCAACCCCACCCCACCCCCTGAAAAAAAAAACAAAAAAAAACCCGACCCCAAAAAACCAGATGGCCTCACAAAGGGGAACATGGAACCCTGAAAGAGAGGAGGTAGTGCGGGGCAGAGAGGGACAACAGGCATTCAGGACCTTGATGAGGGTGGATTAGAGAGGGCAAGGGTGCTGCTGGGAGAGTGGGTGGGGAGCATGGTGACTCCAAGGCCTCCCGGGTTGTGGTGTGTCGACGTGTGTGTGTGTGTGTGTCAAGATACAGTTGTGGTTTCCTTCTGTTTTTTTCTTATTTGTACACAGTGGTACTCACGTGACGTTAAAGACAACAGGCACATGTAATGGGATCATAATAAACGTGCAACAACATACTAACTCTAATATCTAGAGTCGGAACAATAATGGAGTTTTGAGGTGAGCGAAGATAACAGGTGATATCAACTAGCACCATGTTATACAGAATAATAACTCATTTTTTAGCTTAAAGTTGACCCACAAAGGGCTGTGAGTAATATGTGGATTAAAGGCAGACTTTTATTTATGGCTGTTGCATATCATTCTTAACAGATGAACCTAAACCTGCTCAGATTTGAGACAAAGTTGAGCCGATCTATGTGCCGATTAGTGGAAAGAATTCAACAAGGCAGCTTTCTAAATGTTCCTGCATTATGGGCTGTATTTTTATAGCATATTCACCATTATAATATGAATAATTATCAATATAGCTACAGAGATAAATAGATAGAGTTTACTGATCCCTGGAAGGAAATTATGGGCTATTGATTTAGTTTGTTTTAATATATATCTATGTAATATATCAAATATTTTACACCACAAACTAATCATTGTGCTATTGGATTGTTAATAAAGGTGTTAAATAACAGTGTTTTGTCACAGCAGTGAAAGATATTTCAACATGTCTATCATCTATAATGAATATTTATCATTGAAAAACCGGCTCCTTTATTAAGGCATACAATTCAAGCAGCACTATGCAGGCTTATTCTCAGTACTACTACACCAAAAAAGCACTGATCATGAATAGTTTATCTTGGATTTTCTGAGAGCGTATATATCTGTAAATAAATCTGTATATAAATCTATTTAACAAACATTTACTGAGTATATTTTGGAGAAAATGCTACTCAAAGTAGTCAGGTAACACCACTGTGTAATTCCAAATAATTAAATCAAATCTAGGAAATAATGTCATACATTTAACTTCCATTAACCTGCTAATGGTGTCATGTTAGTTGTGAAGCCAAGGAAATATTACTTTGCCCCGGTCACCTAATAGTGCCAGATCAGCATATAGTGTTGTTATGCATCTATAGTGCTCCTCTATAAGCTGCTGATACTCTCACAGCTGGTAAAGTATAGTTACTGTACTTCATATCCACCCAATCATGACTGATTGTGTTTATATAATTGAAATGAGCGCAGGCTGAGTGGGCCTGTGTGTCATATTAAATCTGTTTCTGTCTGTTGCTGTTTGCCTCCGCAGAGTTATTATTCATCAGCTATTTATTTTATATTTGTGAACTGTGAAGAACACGCAGTGCATCTGTGGCCTACCGCACTACACGGATTTCGCTCGCCTTTACTATTTAGACTAAATACCAATAAAAGATGCAAGAATGCTGTCCTTCTCTGTTGCAAAATGCATGACAACAAATTATTATGCAACTATTTATGATCATGATCACTCCAAACACATCAATGATCATCTGAGATGCAGGCAGGATAATGGTGCTACCTGCTTAAATTGCAAAGTAGATTTTTCACTGGAAATGCTAACCACCGCATCGCTCCTCTCCTCTCCCCCACCACTCCCACTGCCGCCCCCCCTTTTTACTTTTGAAATGCAAGCAGTCTGGGTCAGTCACTCAGCTCGTCGGCCCGTCTCTCATTCACATTACCTGTACTTGCTCACCCTCTTTCCATCTCTCCCTACCGTTCTCTCTCTCTCTCTCTGTGAGTCTTTCACTGTGCCCTGGCATGATCAAAGACAGCTTTGTGACAATGTGTGAGGCATCCAGGAAGCAGAAAACATCAAACTGCTAAAGAGCAACTTGCAAAAAAATAATTAAATAAATAAAAAGAGAGAGAGAGACAGACACAGAAGGACAGAGGCGCACATGCAAGGGCGTGTGTGCGTGTTTATGTGTGTGACAAACAGATGAATAAATTAACAAGACAAGAGAGAGGGATGACTTTGTCTCTACCTTCAGCACGTCGATGAAAGGTAGGAAGGTGTCCCTCTGAAGTCCGTTTTTGTACAGATCTGAAAGAGGAGGGGAGGGCTTGTATTAGAGCTGCTGTTTAGCCTCCTAATAATGTCATTCCCCCGCCACAGATTGGCAGATAAAGTGGCTATTGATGAACCGAAGGATGGGTGGGGAGGCACGACAAAAGGACTGGGACCAGGAGAGAAAAATGGATTTCTCTACCGGCAGCGGCAGCAACATAAAATTCATTACATTCCCAAACAATGGTGGCGAGAGAAAGGACTGTCGCCTTTTCAGCGCGGACAATGTCCACAGCAGCTCGCTGAATAGAGGTTTCAATTAGCTCGGCTGGAACAAATTACATCTGAAGTAGCATCCGTGATAGACAGATAAAACAGATAGGGATTCACACACAAACATGGACAAAGACACACACACACACACACACACACACACACTGGGGCTTAAGCTCTCTCCAGCTGCGAACGCAAACAAGTGGTCGTCGTTGATGTTTGGGCTTCGGCTTACTACAGTGGGACCTGACACACAAATAACACCCGCTTGATAACTCCTATACTCTAATGGAGACTACAACTACCATCAAGGTTAAAGGAATATACTTCGATATTTTGCCACATCCCTCAATTTCTTTGTTGTTTTTTTTTTTTATTCAGGAGGTTGATACAACACAGATGTCTGTACATCGAATATAAAGCTGGAAACAGGATACAGTTAGCTCAGACTAGGAAAGGCTACTCAGACTCTGTTTAAAGGTCACAAAGACCAAGGTTTGCTAATCAATGTGTTATATCTTGTGTGTTTAATGAATACAAAGTCAAAGAGCAAGACATTGTGGTTGTACTGGGGGTGGTCATGTGTTGGACTATGTCATGGCCGGGAGCAGTTATTTCCTGGAAAGAGTATATCACACACAACCTCCCATAAAACCAAACTGTGTCATTTTTACACTGAAACAAACAAACAAACTGTCATGTGTTAATAATTGAGCTTTAGAGTATTTGTAGGTAGCAGTTTCCCTCCCATTTCCAGTCCAGAACTCACCAGCTGATGAAGGCAATTTCGTATTTACAGCTCACAGATGAGCAGTATCGATCTGCTCGCCTCGACTCTCAGCAGGAAAACAAAAGCCCGTCTCTCAAAATTTCATACTATTTCTTCAAGGCCACAAAGTGTGTCATGCATGCTTTTAAAAGTGTAGTAAAAATCACACTGACCCAGCTCTTTTTCATTTTATAAGACCATTTCCCGTGATATTGTACCTCTGATTGCTCTTTAAAACACATCCAGGGCTTTTTGATACCGGCATCTCCACATCAATAAACATGGAAAATGTATGCCTTTCATGTCCAGTTGTCTCTTATGGCTTTCAGTGTTCCATTAACCATGTAATTAATACCAAGTAGGCCCTCTATCAAGTTTGCATGGTTTGGCGCTTTGTTCTTAATAGCTAGTAAATATCAGAGACATGCATCTTTGTCTACGAGAGCCATTTCGCTGCCATCCACTTTGTGCCCACTCGAGACTTTGAGACATCTTCTCCCCGCGATAAAAAAAACACAAAACAAAGACGTCAGATAGCACATCATGCATTTATCTCCACCTTGTTTACCGCCTTGTTAATTCTTTCTCCAACCTTGCTCCTCTGGCAGTAAATGCAACATCAAAGCGTGTTTAAAAAGGTTGTATTATGTCACTGAGAGCTGTATCAAATGTTCCTCGCCCCTTCCTCGGATTAATTGCTATAAAAAAAAAAGGAGGTGCAATCTTGTAAAGCCCAATTGATTCTTGCTGAAGCCAAACACCTTTGGATACAAGTACTAAGTGAATAATGTACACCTATGTAAAATAGCTGGAAAATTTGGCTGGTTCAAGAGGAAGAAAAGCAAACATTGGTGTTCCAGGAATATTACTTGTGATTTTAGCTGCTGGGAGATGGAGTGCTGCTTGCTGAGCAGTTAAATGAACCTTCAGGTCTGCAGCATTGTTTGACAGCATTTTACTGTTAGCCTCGTACGTCCTTTTGAGCTGAGCCTTCTATAAAAACTAGATCTCTGAGCATTCTTGCATACTCGCAATAAATGGTAAAAGCTGACATTTTACAGTCACGGCGGAAGCTCTTATTGATGTTTCAAAAGAGAAATTCAGATACCACCCTGATGAAGGTTACATGTTTGGGGAAAATCACATGGTATTTTGAAAAAGCGCAGCAGTGTGTTTTGATGAATAGCTGGCCATTAAAAGGGTTATATGCTTCAACAATTCATCAATAATTCTTTTTTGCTTCAGTAGAGCGCTAGAAAGATGTGCTGGGGCAAAATTTTGGTTGGTTTGATTTTCTGGGGCATATAATCATCATGAAATGCATGCATCAGTAAAGTTCTCTTCTCTTATGTACATTAAATATAACAGAATATGGCTATGGGCATATTAGATACCATCCTCAAGTTAATTGGCCTAACTTCAGAGCGTGCACATTAAACACATGGTGATGTTTCCTACTGTCCTATTAAACCTTTATTTTCTTCCACTGCCAACACTGCAAATGTGTAAAATAAATAAAAGGTTACGTGTGATCCTAAATTTTTTTCACAGCTATCCTATTTGTTTGTCAGATTAACAGTAAGAAAACTAATGATCAGATATTGACACAAAATATAAATATTCTGTACCATTATGTATATCTATTATGATGGTCGTGCATCATTAGTAGAACTGGACACAGAGACTGTAGACTGAATCTTACTGATGTGCAACTGCACTTTTACAGGTAAACCTTTAAAACTTATTTCATGATTTCTGAAGGTCTGTTTGCTTCATTGTTTTACACTGATTTAATTCTGAGAACAGAAAAAAGTGCTTTTACAGTGTTACTGATGGCTGCCATCTTGCACTAAACCATCCAATCTATTGGCTGAGCTCTGTGATTATAATTAGTGAATAATATAATTAGTAAGAAACAGCAAAAAAACAAAAAAAAAAACAAAACAAAACACAAACACCCAAAAAGTCCAGTATGTATAAGGGACTCTGGTTGCCGTACCGTCAGGTGGTCTGTTGGAGGTGGCCACCACCACCACTCCAGTCTCGAACAACGTCTCAAACAGCTGCTTCAGGATCATGGCATCGGCAATGTCGGTCACCTGACAGAACAGAACCACAGAAGAAGAAGAGAGAAACATTCACACACTGTATAATTTACCTTTTTCTTTTTGCCACACCGTGTGTGTGTGTG
>JBAJHX010000031.1:8985976-8998608 GCA_037176925.1 Amniataba percoides | reverse complement strand
CACACACACACACACACACACACACACACACACACACACACACACACACACAGACACAGACACAGACACACACACACCTAAACCACTTGAACTGACTGCAAATGGTCACGAAGCAGCTTTCTGCTGAGGACAAGTAGCTGAGGCAAAGCAGCGGTCCCGAGCTAATCAACAGAGCAGACGTGAGAATGACTGAACGCGAGCGAGAAAACAAGAAGAATAAAGAAAGAGTAATGAAAACGGAGCAATGTGAATCTACATGGGGGTCACGATGGCAGATAAAACCTCTGCCCGAGACGGCCATATAAAGGCAAACAAAAGGCGCGTGTGTCTGTGTTATGTGAACTACACACCCAGCTATACAGGGTTATAATAAATAAATTCAATTCAACTGTCCGCTGCCTTTTTCATCTACATCATTTCCACGACTCTGCAATAAACAAAGGTCGATGACAACACTGAAGCAAGGACATTTATGAGTTGCTGGCCGTTAAATGAAGAGCTCTGACCTTTCTATCAGTGATCCAGGGCTCTCACTTTTGTTCTTATTCTCTCATCTCTCTCTGTTTCACCCCCGTTGTTCTTTTGAACATCCGGGAAGGGAGAAATCATGTTGCCCCACGATGCACAGAAATCAGAGCGTGTTTATTAAATGTTAAACACGATGGCTGAGTTACACAAACATGTCGTGGAAGAATTACTTTAGAATTACTTTAATTTAATACATAAATAAATAGTTTTCTTCCAGCATGATACAGATGAACCAAAAAAAAAAAAAAAGTAACGCTCTTTGGCATAATTATCGCTGTAAAGAAAGACAACACACCATCCACATTTTAAGTAAATGTAGTACCTTTGTCATCATCCTAAAAGACTGAACACGAAACCTTTTCAAGACCGAAGATGTCTTGAATAAAAAGGAAGACTTCTGTCCCGCCCTCTCCTCTCACTCCCTCTTACCTACTTTCCTCCATATAACAGGCACTTCTGACGGCCATACCCACAGCATATGCCTCCTTTCATACTCTGGAGAGTCTTCTGCTTTTGCATATTAGCCCCACTGCCCTTGCCAATACTTGATTAACATTTGTGTTAAAGCCTTGATTTCGCTAAGGAGAGGTGGCTGGGGGCATCAAATTAGTGTGTGCGCGAGTGATTGTGTGTGCATGTAATGAGAATCAACAGAAAGCCAAGGCTCTGTATCTCTCTGAAGGGGCCCCCATTTCCTCCGACCGCAGGATTTTATTTTCATTTCAAAAGAATCATTTAAAAATGACCTTTTATACAACCTGGATTTGTTTATTCATGTGCCCTCAACATGGGCATAGTATGAGGGGCAATATTGATTGCTGAATGAGTAGGGGGAGAGGGAAAGAGAATGGGTACCCACAGAATGAGAAAGGTGGAGGGGACTGATGTAGCACTTGTGGAACACGAAAATAATGGCGCAATCTCCGTCAGCCAATGCTGATATTTAAATGAGCATCCAATTACTCAAGCGGCTGTCAGTTTACAGCGAGGCGCACGGGTGCCAAATTAAACCTCTTTTGATGTTACACCTCTTTATGTACACAACCTATGAGCAATTTCAGAGGCTGCACAGTGACTGACGCCCTGAGACAATGACGCTCAAGCGTTTCCTTCTCACTCTTCTCCTTCCTTGCTCGCTCTCTTCCCCATCTTTCCATCTCGGACCTCTCAATGGCGAGTATTCATTAGGGGAGCCGGGTGGGGGCCGTAAAAGGAGGGAGGGGGGCTACAAATTACTGATAATGGCACGGCGCTAATGAAGAGAATGGAGAAATGTCATTAGCATTTAAGAGGATAAGATCCATCTGACCCGCCGCCGCCAGTCGCTTTCTAGCTCCACTCACTTAAGGAAGCAGGAGAGTGCGACTGATACCCAGAGCCTCATTTGCATGGCTGAGTGGAGGAGGATGCTGATTGGTATAGGCCCCCCCGGCCCACCCCCGCACCTCCACCCCCAACTCTCCCAACCTCGCAACCTCTTGTTTATGCATCACAAACAACGCGCACATGTCTGCTTGTTTCCCCTCCATTCACCGGTAGCAACAGTCGACAAGCGAAAACAGCAAAGCTGGCGACAGCAAACAAAACAAATCAATGAGAATGCACAAACAGCGCCGCAGTTTAAAATGTGAAAGACGGGCGGATGAAAGGAGCGGCTCTTGATCCTCGCAGATGCATAGAGAGTGATTAGAGGGAGCAAGCGCACCTTCTGTGACCTTTGACCCGCTGGCATTAACTGTAATGATATCAGTGAGAGGAGCGACATTGTGCTGTTAACAGATGTGTTTGGCTGGCTAATGATAAAGACAGAAGTGTACGTCTTTCTGTGCTGTGGTGAATGACTAACTACCTTACAGAAAATGGAGAGGGCTTTTTTAGTCGCTCGCCTCCTTTGAGGGCGAGATAAAATAATGAGAAGTTCTGCAGCGCTAATGGCTGAGAGTGCCTTTTAGTTGTGCAAAAAACAGTGTGTAAAACCGATGCATGACTTGTACTTGCATGAATGGTGAGCGAGCGTGGGTGCATCAACAAGCAACAGGAGCAGATCACTGACTGAGTTGACTGCTGCAGTTTAAAGGCTGTGCAGGTGAAATGTTACATCTTGATGCATGTGAGATTACATATATATTAACTACTACTAGTTCTACTACTACTAGTAGTAAATTACTACTTTACTACATACCAAAAAAGAGGAAGAGGGTTTCAGTGCTTCCTGAAAGTGACTTTACAATTATGCTGTTTTCAAAAAGAACCACTAGGTGTCCCCAGTCCTGTTTTTGTGGTTACATCAAGATCCGAAGCATCCAGTTGCCCAGTAGTTGCCGTAGTTGAATAGTAACAGTGATCACCGATTGAACATTCAACACTGAACTTAAAGATTTAACACGTTTTTCCCCTGTTCTTGGTCTGGTGGGAAATAAGGCTAAAGCATGATGCAACCACAGTGACCCACAAAAGAAACTCGCTGGAAATAATCACTTTGTTTACTACTACTGTTGAGACACAAAACCTCTGATCTGTGAGTGACTGTACCTGCCAGTGTCTCATGTCCTGTACTGACTCTATTCAATATATAACATATCTGCTGTTGTTACTGTATATTAATAATGCCAGCGTGTTAACAACACATATTTGTGGAACAAATAATATAAATATCAACTTGAGAATGTAATGAAACAGAAATGAGACCACCTGTTTCTGCTATCAGCACATTGACTGTAGTTTAGATTGACTCATGTAAAAATATATTTTATCTGCAACATTATTCAACATTTTAAATTAGATTTATCTCAATGTAAATGTGCTTAAAACTTTAAAATGTATTATTTATACTACGTACAAAATGCACAAAGATACATATTTAATTCATATCTATGGCTGTTTAATTAGTTACAGTCACAGTCGGTTATTTTTTCTAAGAACATACCTAAGCAACAGCATGCCATTATTTTATAAAGTTGTACTTTCAGTATATTTACAAGTGTCACGTATTATTTTGCAATAATGTAAGAGTACCGCTGTTTTAATTTTTCAGCTGATACATAAAACATGAAACAGTATCCAGAATTCTTATTGTCTCGTCTGCTACTTGTATTAAATGTCAAGCGGTTTTTAAGACAAACACACACACATGCAGCCTGTAACACACTTGCTCACCTGAAACTCGTCAAAACACAGGAGGCAGGTTTCATTGCTGATCTCCATGGCAACCGGTGATATGGGGTCATAGGTGAACATTTTCCCTAGCCTTCGTTTTGGCAGGCTTTGTTTCCTCCGATGGATCCCTTTAAGCAGTACACAAACGTCAGGCACATCTTAAAGCACACCTGCATCGGCAAACCCCAAACCCAGTGACAATACTGAATAAAGCGGTAATTTCACCTGTATGCATAATGGTAGACAATTAGCGGGAGGGCTTCAGGACAAACAGAGGGATAAATATAGATTCTCCACCGCATGAGGAGTCAGAAAACTTCCGTGAAGTCAGGCAAGCCAACCTTCAGCAGTTGGTGCTATGGAGTGGGAGGATGATACTAACTTTTGTGGATGTCCAACATGAAGCCATTGAAGTGGACTCTCCTTTTGCGGGTGTTTTCGACATGGGAGTAAAACAAATCCATGAGCATGGTCTTCCCTGTGCCTGAAAGGGAAAGGGATAAAAACAAAAACAAAAAAACATTAAACATTTGTGGAGATTTCGTAAAGCAGAAAATACTAGTGACATATTTCTATAATAAAAAAAAAAGACATTTTACACAGATACAGATATCGATGCTCATCTCACCAACATCTCCATAAATGTAGAAACCTTTGGGTGGTGGCGGCGGAAGTGGCGGAGCCGGTTCCTCCTTTAAGGGGGAGGATGAGGAAATGACTGTGAAATGCTTGTTTTATATTGAATCTTTTAACAGCTGCTCATCGTCATAAAGAATAAAGCACAACAGTGAACTAAAAACAAATAGGGATATTCAACATTAATGCATAGATGGATTCCTTATTAAAAGTACCAAACACTGTAGCTGGTGACCTAAATAAACTTCGTTATATTCATTACCATATAAGACGGAATCATCGTTTAATAAACAAAGTATGCTGAGGCATTAAGCCACCACTACAGTGTGAGGTTTCACATTCTCCAGACTAGCCCACTGCAGGGGAGGAAGACAAAGGGGATCTAATCAACAAGACAAGCCAGGGTTCCCACGAAAGAAAAGCATCATCAGAGGAACAATGGGGGGATTTGTCAGACAAAACGGAGAGGACTGGATGAGGCTCCATACGAGATGGAGTGGACTTGTCTGTGCAGCCTGTTTAGCGCTGCTAATTGTGATACGGTACTGTTGCATTGAGGTGCTGCTGGAAGTCATTGTGCTGCCTGCCTCCAATCATCAAAAGGTCTTTGCTTCAAAAAAAAAAAAAAAAAAAAAAAAAGAGGGTCTTCTGTGCGACCAAGCTGAGAATATCTAGTAAAGCCAAATATCTCTAAAGAGGACCCAAGCCATGTAAACGTATGCATCATCAGATTGATCATGACATGTGATGATAACTTGGCACATGACAACTTAAAATGTTCCCTATGAGATTTAATAAGATGAGGTTGAGGATTGTCCATCCCTGTAACCGGGCAACACCAAATAGCTTTGGAATTAGCTCAGCACTAAATAGAAAGGTCTGTACTCTTAAAATTTAATTTAGCAACTATTTCATGCAGACAATCCTCTGTGTCTACTGCACTTGGTTTCCAACGCACAAGGGGCACTTGACTCTGCTAAATGTAGACAATGGCCAATTGAAGACTAAATGAAAAAAACAAACTTGTTACCCATCCTCTCTCTCTCTCTCTCTGTGCCCTCTCCCCGCTCCTCCCCTCCGCCCTCTTCATCCGTCCATCCCCGCCTGTCCTGTGCTGGAGTGAAATACTGGAAGAGCAACAAGCCTTTCCTGTCTGCTCTGGCATAACAGTGTGTGACTTCTCCCTGACTTCCCAAGCTGCCCTCTGGCATGGTGGGGTAATTGTCAGTGGTGGCTGGAAGCCATTCGGCCACGGCAGAGTGGAGAAGGACAAGGCTGTCCCTCAGCCACTCTGTCTAGCAGAGCTTTGTGGCCTTGTCTCACCTCCCGGTGGAGGATATAGACTGGCACATGAGTGAAAAGTTCACATGCAGGACATGACCATTTTGGCTTTGAAATGGCATCCGAAAAAACTGCTTTTGAACATGTTTATTTACCATCAGAGATGTCATGTCTCTCAGTAACAAGGTTAATGGAGTGACTGTGGGAGGCTCAGTCTGGTTTAACTGGTACAACAGTCCTGCTGGAGACCTCCAATGTACAGGACTCTATGATGCAGGTCTGACTTGAAGAGGGCGGCTCTCCCTAAACAATGGCCCATTGTTAGCCGACCATCCGCAAAACCACGCCACATTGGGTCAATATTAAGTCAAGTGTACTCTCTTCACAGACTTGGTCAGTTAGTGAGGACAATGGCGGCACTTTCACAGAGAGAACAGACACCAAAAGGACAGTGGAATGACCTGATTCAAACCAGAATAATTGCATAAGTACTCCAGCCGGTGTGTGTGTGTGTGTGAGAGACAGAGCAAGAAACAAGGTGCAAAAGGAGAGGGGGGCGGTGGTGTTGATAGCCTAACACCAAAGTATTTGTCAGAGTCCCGAATCAAAAGCAAAAAGGACAAGAATGGCCCAGACAATGGGGATCCCCTCATTACTGCATGGGGACGGTGAGAGAGTGAGAGGGGTGCCGGGACGGGCCCAGCGGGAGGTCTGCCCTGCTGCCTTCCAAAATCTCTGCCTAACCCTGTGTGTCTGTGCCAGCCAACCAACAAAAAAAAAAAAAAAAAACTCCCACCACCAAATAGTAGACAGTCAGCTCCCCTGACCTAAAAACAACAACAGCCCCCTACATTACGCCGTTCCAAAACTCACATGCACAATGCACTTCCCAGACCCCTACCCTCCCTTTGACCTGAGCCCCACGGCCACCATCAGTGATACGACTGGAGCGCGGTGCTGTGGGCTCGGTGAAGTCCCTCCATATGTTAGATGTCAGTGGGGCTTAATAAAAGAATAACAGTCCAGATGCCACGGCATACAAAAAAAAACAAAACAAAAAAAATGCCTTACCACAATTCAATGCTGCCAAACTGTGATTGCTCACAAAATCCTCATCCAACCTCTTGATTTCATGCTTCATGCTCTGCTAGCCTGGAGCATGAAGTCTAATTTTTTAACTGGAAATAGCAGTTTGACAAAATATAAACCCGCTCTAAAGGTCCCGTTGCCACCTTTTTTTCCCCTGAGCTGTCAACCGCATCACATGCCCTTCATCGGGGACGGGAGGCTGCTCAGTCGTTATTGAGATGATGGTCTGTGTATGGCTGGTTGATACCATCTTTGTGCTTTTTAAAAACAGCTGCCGAGTCAAAAGTCTGTCCATCATAATAATCATAACAATCACACACAGAGCTAATTAAGTTAAAAACTTTGTTGCAGGGAGGCCGGATAGCTCAACCAGTTGAGTGCATGCCTATGGATGTAGACCTTTAGAGGCCAACACAGGGCTCATATCATCCTTTCTCCCTGTGGCTGACTGGCGACTAGTCCAGAGGTGTGCCCCGCCTTTCGCCCGATGACAGCTGGGGTGAGTGAGACAGGATAAGTGGTACAGAAAATGGATGGATGGAACTTTGCTGTCTAATGTTGAATATATTTTACAGGAGATAATAGTTTGGTAAGAATACAGAGTGTTAATTGGCAGAACATGCATCAACATGATATAATAACTCCCCTACCTTAGCAGTAGGTCCATCACCTTTGTTTTCGACTGTTTCAGCAGGGAGGTCTTTATTTTTGGGGAGCTGGTTGCTGTTTGCTTGTTTTTTCGGCGGAGGTGGGTTCAAATAGATGCTGTTGCTGTAGCCCTTCAGGGTGTGCTGCAGCCGAGCCAGCTGGCGGACAACATCCCTCTGCTGGGTGTCTGTCCTCAGGGTGCCACTCTGAACCAGGCGATCGTACCGTCCAATAGTGTCAGTGAAGCCACACACATCTGCTGCTGGAGACTGAGAGGAGCAGGAGGGTGCGGACGAACTGCAGCATCTCCAACTAATGTCACCTTGAAGCGTTACAGTAAACGTGTTAATCGTCGGCAAACACAAAATATTTTGACTCTATTATGAATGACTGGAGAGAAGAGGGTGATCCAGAGGTTATGGGTGCTGTTACCAAACACGCATCACCTCAGTAAACAAGCTGTCACACACTACATCTCGAGCCTGCGTGGACACCGTCACCCACGACGCGCCGGGAAACGCGCTCACCTTTCCCGCTGCACCTGGCCGACAGACGGCCGAGAGTCCTCGAGGTCAGAGCGGCGTGTTTGAGCAGAAAAGTCACCGAGCATCTGGCAGCGGCAGGGACCGTGTAAGCCGCCATGATGTTTCAAAGAGCGAAAACTTTATTGAGCTCGACACGCACAAGCCGCAGAGCACGACTCGAGCACAGACAGGGGACACGTCCTAAATGAATGTTAGCAGAGATAATAAATGGCTTCATTATTTACATTTAAGATGGTAAACAATGGAAACATCGTAACATCTCGGGCCTGTAAAGATATCTGTTGATTATATAACGAGATTGTTAAGTGATTAAATGAAATGTTCCGCACATCGCTTTCCCAGTATATATTTTTTTTAATAATTTCCCTTTTTTAATAGGTATATAATATCATTTTATCATAATATCATTAAATCTTGTGCATCTTAACAATGCTGGCCGTTTGATCAACTGTGTTTTTAATATTTAGCAGCACTTACTGACTTTGAAAGGTGTGGTTGATCCGGTTTATGTAAATAAAATGATTACAGAGCTCTGCGCCGTCCTCAGACATGTACTCGGGCATTGTCCCAGTGGTGGGTTGTAAACAAACCGAGCAGCAGGTGGCCGCGCGCCGTCAGCTGAACCTCAGCTGATCGGAAGTGACCCTCAAGCTCACGACTGTGACACACGGAGCAATACCGGAACTTTTGTGATCTGCCTTCAGTATAAAAGCTAATAACATTTTTTTAGGTATGTAAAAGACAAACTTCTATAAAATGACACACGTATAAATATATATTATTATGAAGTACAAGTATTACTCTAAATTAACATAAGCTTTCGACGTATTTTTGATTTCGCGGACAAAACAGTCGATCAAACATTTTATTCTGAAGGTTATGAAGGGAAAGTACGCGTTTGTATTGTGACTAACTTCACACTGTCGCAAGCCGCTGGAAGGACAGGAGAGAAATGGCTGATACCATAGCTGATACAAGAAGGCTTTGCTCTAAGCCTCAGAACTTAAACGACGCCTATGGGCCCCCGAGTAACTTTCTAGAGATTGACGTGAGCAACCCAGAGACCATCGGGGTGGGCAGGAGCAGATACACCACATATGAAGTCAGACTGAAGGTGAGCCTGCACCAACTACTGCTAACGGCGCTAGCCACTGAACTAGCTTCTTTAGCTAACAAACGTCTGTCCTGCAGTCAGAGAAAGTTATAACTCACTGACACCGGGGCTGCCACGGTCACAAGGACGCACTGAGTCGTTGTTTATGTGTGTGAACTGCTGTCTTCGAAGAAAACGACGAATTTGTGAAGCCGTGTTAACGTTAGCCAACGCTAGCTAGCAACCGTCATCAAAACTAGCTAGCATTGCTTAGCTTCTTGACATTTAACCAGTGATTTATCTCAAGATATTAATGCCACTGTTAAGTTATATAAGTAATTGTAGACGTAAGTTAATTCATCTTATATTTACTTTTACAATAATGTTAACAATTACAGTGATGCTAATGTTTGCTTTAGCTGAAGGGAATTTGTTTACATTAGCTTAAGTGTTTTTTTTTTCCATCTTGGCATGTCAACGGAGTTATTCACCTTCTCACACAACTCGCATGTTCTCAGATAAATTGGAGTTATATAACCTCGGCAGTAATCTGTGGGATGAAATTACTCCTCCAAAAAGTTGAAGACTTCCTGAACAGTTGAGAGTTGACCTCCAGCCACACCCCACTGTGTGACTGCAGAGATAACAGCATTGGTCACACTTAAACCAACATAATGGCAGGTCTGAGCAACCAAAATGTACTCTCTTCATATACACCTTGTACATAAAGTAATATTAGCATGATTTTAGTTTGTTTAAGCATGCTTTATTTTGTAGCTGTCCTGACTGATCATTCACCAGAAGCCATCCTCGTTACTGGAAAAAAAAGGGGAACACGACTCAGCAAGTCAGCTTCTCTGGAACTGTCGACAGGATGCGGCATCCTGCCTGATCCTCTCCTATTCCACCCAGCCCCCACTCCCCGTCCCCAAAACAGCACACTTCCTTCCTCCTACTCTGCTGAAGAATATGAAGAGGTGTACAAAAGTGTTTCTTCTAGGAGAAGTTCCCCTCGTCCATTGATAAACTAGTTGGTAGGGTCCGTGTGTGAAGAAAAATGGGAGATCGTTTTCTAAAAGGTTGCCAAATGTGACATGTTGTAGTATTGGCTGTACGAATGTTTTTCACTGCTGGGCAAGCCATGATATGAGCAACAGTTTGACAGTCCCAGCTATTGCAAAACACGGATTTGTGTCATGTGTATTTTTCTGTGTCACAACATTAAAGTCAAGGCCAGATCAGCTTAAAAAGATTCTCAGCCCACTTTTGAACAATGCTATTACTGTATTTAAGTGAATAGATACATTGCAGACAATTATCATTCTAAATTATTATGAAAAAAAAAAACCTCTCAAGGTCCACCGGCCCACTTGTTCTGGAACTTTCAACCAAATAACATGGCCTTCACCAACAGAAAGAATTTGCTCAATTGTCATCAGACTGTAGATTTTGGAAGCTATTGAACAAGCGACTCACTGGACCTTGAACTGGGATTGTTTATGTCATCTGCTTTTCCACTAAGATGAAAAATGAATACTCAAGCTTCAGTTGTTTCAGTACTTAGTTACAATATACCACAGGAGTCTTCATCTGATGCAAACATGAGATGGAGTTGCATTATATGTCATTGAGTTTGACAAGGCCTTTTCTTTCTTTCTCAAAGACAATTATGAGTTTAATTTTTCAAAATCATCACATACAATCGCATAAATTGAGCCATTCCAGGACTCCACCGTGTCTGTTCTTGATGTGAAGGCTGCTTCGAGAGTCTGAAATTGTCAGGCAGTCACTAGGCTCATCTGATTGCCTCCTCTCTCATCTTTACATTGTCATTTCACTTGACTGACACCCCTGTAGTTAAGTGGCCTGGTGTATTTGGATTGGTGAGCAGCCCTGAAGTATTTATAGTTCCCCTTTACCTTAAAGAAATGGGTCGAGGGAAGAGAAGCCGTCTCCAGGCATTAGCGTTGAATATAAGGCTACTGTACTTGATTAAGCGTGTAATAATTAGCATATGCGTGTAATCAGCATTATTGTGCACCTCATAGCCCTGTGTGACCCTGCTTTGCATAAGACCACAGAATAAAGTGGCGCATCCCTCACTTCTCAACAAATGTGGTGTCAACTTTGCTTTGCTTCTCTCCTTCTCTTTTCTTCGGCTTTCTTTAGAAGCATTTTACTCCATCTCTGGCATGTTAAGAGCGTTAGCCACAATGCCTCAGCCTGGAATGCATAGCTGGTGCTTTGCTCTTTTTGTTTCATTCTTACTTTATAATATTTAGAAGTACTTTAATTTGATCTAATTATGCTATACAGTTTCTGTTTATAACTCATTCCTTTGTCGCCCCGTTTCTCACCGCTGTCCCGCTATCCATCCAAAAATTGAGAGAGCCCTTGTGGCCGCACTGAGAGAGTCTGCCTAATCCCCTCATTGAGAGAGGAGAAGAATGAAACAGGCCAGGGTGTGGGGGAGCTGTAGCGTTTATTCCCCATCCTTACCCCCCAACCCCACCCCCACTCTTCCACCCATGGAAGGGCAGAAAGCCACCCCCTCACTAGCCTTCAATCCATTGCCCACTTATCCCATTTCACTCCCAGCTGTGTGCGGTCACTAGTTCATAGACATTGAAGTATCCATGATAACTACATATGTTGTACTGTAAGGTGTAAACACCCGAGCAAAGACTCATTCTTTCTGTGAAACTGTAATGTACGCTGGACTCTGTCTAAATAAATGTCAGATTCAATGACATTTCACTTGCGAGTCATTGGTAGATTCCGAGTCAGTGGCAAAACAAAGCGTGTGAAGACTGGATAATCGTTGGAGAGGCCAGCTGGTTGCAATGCGGTACATTCAGGTTGCACAGTCACTTGTTGACAACCGGACCCGCATTTTGTGTTTTAAAATCAATGGGATCAATCTCTGTCTTTCATTCGGGTTTTTGAAAGAGGTGGAAGCTAAGTTCATACTGAAAGGAGGCGGATATCTCATTTTGCCTGAGCAGACTCGTAATGTCCGGGGTCGTGTTGAAACAATGGATTTTTGTTCTCACCTAAATCCCTGTCGTTTTTAGTGTATTTTTCTGAAATGCCTTACAGATGGGAGGAAACTGGTATTTTTTTTCCCCTGCCTCTGAACATGTTTTTCACATTCTCTAATGGACAGAGTTGTTCTGTAGAGTCCTATCATACCACCTTCATGTTCTTTCTGCTGTTTTCAGAGGACCCCCTCAAGCAGTATAGTGTATTTGTTTGGGCCCTCAGCAAACAGGGGGCTGGAGTTGGGGTGTGTGTGTGTATGTGTGAGGGGGGAGGATAGGGTGTTGGGTATTATCAAAATTTCTTGTCTTTAGTTGGTTCCCATCTCATCCAGAGAGCACATTCAGGGAAGCGAACTTTGGGATCTCACTTTGTTTATGGATAGGAGTACATAAAAGGCCTCTTATAGCTCTGTCGCTCACTCTCACTCAGTCTTCTACCCCTCCTCTTCTCTACTCCCATAGCTTCTCCCTCTCTCTTTCTTTCTCTTTTCCATTTGGGCATTGGGGCGGGGGCCTTTGGTCATTAATAAAATGGGGAGAGATGGTGTGTGTGTGTGTGTGTGTGTGTGTGTGTGTGTGTGTGTGTGTGTGTGTGTGTGTGTGTGTGTGTGTGTG
>JBAJHX010000031.1:8948304-8985876 GCA_037176925.1 Amniataba percoides | reverse complement strand
TGTGTGTGTGTGTGTGTGTGTGTGTGTGTGTGTGTGTGTGTGTGTGTGTGTGTGTGTGTGTGTGTGTTGGGTGGGGGGTAGGAGGTGGGAGGGGGGGGGGCTTGTCAGGCACAGTCAAGTGTAATCCAAAGTCTACAGCATCCTCTTCGACAACTATTTTAATGGAAATAGGGAACATATTGTATCAAGGCTACCATATCCTACTTGAAATGACAGTATCAAAAGTGGGAGTTGATACTATGGCAACAAAGCAGCTTTTTGCCAGCTAGGCGAGTCGGAGAGAGGGTAGGCTGTCAGGCCGCAGGGGCCGGCAAGCGAGAGAACGAGTGTGAGAGTACATGGAGAGGCGAGAGCAAAAGACCTATAGCCCCCAATGCTTTTGTTCTCAGCCCCCCCCACCCCTCTTCATTTTGGAATATGATGCAATGAGGTGGTATTATGTTGCTATTTTTTATGCTGTTATTGTGAAAGGAGAGTATATGGGAGGGGTAAGAAGGGGGCATGGGGGAGGTTTAGGATGCGCATTCTCAAACTTGACTTAATCCATCCTGCTAAAAGCTAATGCATGGTGGCCTTGAACTGTTCTCTCAGGAGATGAGTGATCTTTGTCCCCTCTCTCCCTCTTTCTCTGTCTCGCTGTTTTTTTAAGGGTTCTGCCTCTTTTCAGCCCATTTTCAATGAGTCTAAGGTATTGTGTTCCACACATTATGAATCAGATGCTCTTCCTATGGAGCGTAGATTGCACTCACTCACTCATAATGGAAAAGTGAAGCTAGGAGGTCCACTTTGAAGGAGCTACATCCAGCTTTATTACCTTTATGCTTTTTTTTTTTTTTTTAATGATGCAACACCTGCTTTTAATATAACCACTCATTCTTTATTTGTGTGTTTATTTAGCTTTTCCTACATTTTTGTATCTTATATTTGTCACTTTTGACTTCAGTTTCTTTCATCATCCCGTCCTTTATCTTTTATCTTATTCCTCAGAACCAGAGAGAGAGAGGCAAAGTGTGCCTTTTTTTTTTTGACAATTAATGAAATGCTAAGACGCGGCTGGGTGTGGATCGGTCCCATGTCCCAATCACTGCAGGGGCCAGTAAGTTGAGACACCGAGGCCCTAACCTCTAACCAGCCGTGAAGAGAACAGAGGCTGCGGAAACCTGATCTTTGACTCGTAGGGCTCTCACGCACCGCCTCTCTCTCTTTCTCTCTCTCTCTCTCTCTCTCTCTGTGTGTGTGAGAGAGAGAGAGAGAGAGAGAGAGAGATTGAGACCTCTCATTTTTCAGTTCTGTCGTTTTTGTCCCTCCCCTTGTCCTGCGAGGCCAATCTCTTAATCACAGGGTTTGGGAGGGCAAGAGGATTGAAAGGCCAGGTGACTTTCTTTCCTTACACTCTCACACTGCCAGCCTCATTGTGTGGAGAGGAGCGGTCCAGGCTCGACTGTGTGCGCACAAACGGGCTCGAATGCTCCGGGCTATTATATTCACATTGTTAACTGTGTGACTGGTCAGATCTTTATACTTAACACCTGTGCGTGCATACTTCGTGTACATCAGTGTGTGCTTGCACGTGGTTAAGTGTTTTGCTGTGCGCACATGATGGGATTAGAGTCACGGCGGTGGCAGATTACCTGTAACTGTGATCTGTTGTCGTGGGGATTAACTTTGCAGCGCTCCATGCTGTGAGGTAACATGACGCAGCAGGGGCAGACCACGGCAAGGGGAGAGCTGAGTTAATGCTAGAGCACCGGGGCGATAAAGCTAAGATAATCCACTTCTCCTGTGACCTGGGAAAGGAGGAGGAGTGAGGGGCTCGTTGACAACTTCACCTGGAGAGAACTTGAAATAAGTGGGAAAGGGACATTTTCAGCGATGGGGAGTCGCATAAAAACACAGTGGGGAAAAAAGGGAGTGGCTGTGAGTTTACTGGCACACATTTTTAATTATAACCAGACAATGGACCCCTTTTATTGTAAGGTTATTATTATTTTAAGGTTTTAAGCGCAATAAACTGACATAAATTATAACTCTGGTAAACTTTATTATTATTCTGGTTTCTTTGTGTGTTTTGATTGTGTGCCAAGAGAACTGGATACGAAAGCGGTTTGTTTGTTTATAAAAATGGCTGTGAGGTTAGTGGAAAAACACAGAACTTGTGTCATGAGATTGAAAGGAATACAGCTTTAGCTTTACTGCCGACACTGAAGTTAGGCCCTAATTAACAGATTTTTTTCCATTGAACTGTTAAATCACAAAAGCACATTAAAGTAAAATAAACCATCCTCTCAGGTGTTATTAAAGGTATTGCACATCTGTCCACTGAAAACTATGCCTCACCTATTGAACACAGTAGTATTAAACATATCTATCTCTATCACTGCCACATACCCACACAAAGTTGGACACATGCATATAGTAATTTCAATCTCTCTTTCAAGTTCTGTGTTTTCCCTGAATGTGACATGAAATGCATGTGTTATATTTTTATCCTCTGTCACTTTGAAAAACCCACATTTAATACACTGCTTAACTACTACCTCAAACTGCACCCCTCCCACCAGCGAGCATCTGTCTAACGTCAGCTTATGAATATCATCTTGTAGAGAGCTCCTGGTTACACTGCAACAACTCTCACTTCGAGAGCGTTACTTTGTCATCGGTGCTACTGTTTATAGCTAAAGTTAGCCGTTTTGGTGGACCAGTTTGATGTACATGCAAGATGAAAAAGACACCACAAAAACACTCAAAAATCTGTGTACGTTTTTACTGCATGGCCTGCAAATGTATTTTGGTAAATTGGTACTCCTCTGACAACCTCTGTTTAGAGGCTGAAGTTAGTGCCTGATAAATAGTATTGAATTACGTAGAGGAGCAGTTCTGTTGTTTAGCCTCCCTTTGTTGATGTTATGGGGTGGACCAAATCATAGAAACACCTGTCGCATCAGTACAGTAAAACTCAACAATACTGCAAGCTTCCAGAATGATCATAGAGCCGAATCAACACATCCCTAAAGAAAAGTGAACAGTGTAGCCTTCATGAAGGGAGGGTTTATTGCAGTACTGTTTTATTAGCACCTAGTGAACTGGCAGCTTAGTGTGTATTGTGACATAAACCAGGATTCTTCTTCTGTGTTTAGCACAGATAGCTTTTGCTCTACAGTCAGATATGATGGCCAGGACCCATCATTTTGTGGACTGGAGAGAGGACAGAAAAAAAGGGAAGAGGGAATAAAACGAACAGCCTCATTTCCCCGCCATTGAAATGGCAGAAGAGGTGTCTCAAGGGCAGAAATCTGACTTAGTATCGCAGAGCAGGAGAAATAAAGAGGAACAAGACTGAAAGGGAGAGACCACGAGAGAAAAAGACCACTCCTGCTCCCCCTTCTCAATTAGTCCTGTGCAGACCAGATGAAGCTCCCAACCACTCCAGTTTTTCTGCTCTTCCTTTATGACCATGTACACCCACTCCTTTTCTCTTTTGTTCAGCCATTTACTCAGCCTTCTGGTTAACTCTGAATCTCCTCTGCCGCACACAGTCGCAGCCGTCCCCTCATCGATCACGCCGCTGCTAACGCCGTATTTATGCTGCGCCTGCTTGTTTGATTGCTTTGCTCTTGTGATTCCTCCTTCCATGAATTCTGACCTTCTGTGAATGCTGCCCGCCAATGAAATGCTCCTTCACCCCTCCTTGTTTGTACATTGTCATGGGATGGCCATGTGCTGTCAGGACTAGTGAAGAGGTTTGGCATTGTGCTGTAATGTGCTCTTTGCTCAATGTTCTCTGTCAATGTCGAAACATCTCCACTTTTTAATATGAAATTTACTCTCAAGTGCTTGTCAACAGCAACTTAGAATTACGCACATCTGTTCGTTGGCGTACATGAACACACACAAAAAAATGGCAAAACATCCTGAGTGCGATAGACCTTGGTGAGCAAAACATAAGTGAACTTTTTTTTTTTTTTTTAGCCTGGAGGCCAGTTTCAATTTTTCTATTCAGTTTGCTTCAGTTTGAAGGAGTCTTTGTTTTTTTGTTCTTTCTCGTCCTTTTTTTCCTTTTTAATAAAGTCAGAATAGATAACACAAGGCTATACCCCAAACCAGTGCAATTAAACCTTTCACTCTGTCTTTTTCCTGAAGTTGGCACGGTCTCTCCACAGTGCTTTCCAATGATATATTTCTGCTTTTTATACAATTCAGACAGGAAGCACAGCATCTGATTGGTTTGTAGTTGTCTGTTATATTGGGGTGTCTCGAATTTTTTTTCCTATTAATTTTTTAAATCTTGCCCAAGGCGTTTCAACCCAAAGACAACCATAGCAACAATACTGAGACATTATCGAGTGACCGTCACTAATAACACAGGGTATCAAATGTGAAGAGGCATGCCAAGTTCAACCAACTGAGTCCCATGATGCTAAGGGAAGTAGGGCTGCAGCAAATTATTGTTTTGTTTATTGATTATTTTCTCAATCAATCAATTAAGCATTTGGTCTATGACTTGTCAGAAAATGGCGTCTATCATAATTTCCTAAAGTCCACCACGTGTCTTTAAGAATACAGTTGATATTTGGCATTTTTAATATCATTTAAAAAAAATAGTGATTAAACGTTTGTTGATCAAAGAATTGGTTAGTTGTTGCTCTAAGTGGAAGTATATACAGTTTAATAGACAGGTGGTTAATGGGCAGTTTTGATGATCAGTTCATTAAGTGAAGATCCTCAGTCATCTGGGTTGTAACATTTTTAAGATTCAAGAGAAAGTCAACTGTGTCACATTTTATCTGAGTCTTCTTCTTGATTAAGTCGTTTATCAACTAGACATTCTCTCTGTCATGTCATTGTGAATGAAATATGTTTGGGTTTGCTATTTTTGAATTTTTTTTCACATACAAAACAGTAGGTTGAGAAAATAATAGCTGGATCAATAATAATGAAAATAATGTTTAGCTGTAGCCAGATATTCCGTATACGACAGTAGACTTGTACTATGGTAGCATGTACACACACTTTGTTTCTGACTGAGCTAGCTAAACGTGGATTTACAGAAATAAAGACTCTCTTTGATACTGATTCAGTTAATTATTAACTGCAGGGTTTGAAGGAAGGTTCCTCAGTGATCAAGGCAACATTTAAAAGTGACACTTGTTACATTTTTCCACCTGTGTGTGTGTGTGTGTGTGTGTGTGTCTGCAGACCAACCTACCCATCTTCAAGCTGAAGGAGTCTTGTGTACGGAGGCGGTACAGCGACTTTGAGTGGCTCAGAGCGGAGCTGGAGAGGGAGAGCAAGGTGAGCCATTGAGGTGAACTCAACACAAAGGCTCTTGAGTACTTGGCAGATCAAATCAGCATACAGCATTAACCACATCGGTGATGTTTTTGTGCTGGAGAGAAAGTTGTTGAAAAAAACAAAAAAAAACAAACCTTGTTTGTTAGGCAAGATTTCACTTAAATGTGTGTGCTTTGTCCTGCCTTTAATGCGAACCATGAACTGTCTGAGTTTTAGCTTCAGAAATAGCAAATGAAAATGTTTTTGACCAGATTGTACTAAAAATTATTTCTCTACAGGATCATAGTTTTGTGGGCCATCTTTTTAAAACATGTTTAACTCTGTTAATTGTGAGCATTAAATCACCACTGATAAGTTATTTATGCGTCTTTAACCGCTGCTGTGTAATTTTTCTGTGGGTGCTCTTTTATCTCAGGTGGTGGTCCCACCTCTCCCGGGAAAAGCTCTTATCCGACAGCTTCCATTTCGAGGGGATGATGGGATTTTTGATGACTCTTTCATTGAGGAGCGAAGACAGGGTCTGGAGCAGTTTCTCAACAAGTAAGCCTTTACACATTGTCCTCTGTCTTTCACTGCTTTGCTGTGAGGTTAAAACAATTTATCCTCTAGACTTCTTTTCTTTGTCACTGCAGTCGATTGCAGCTTCTACCTTGGCAAGGTTTTATTTTAACTCCTAAGAACAATGAAACACTTTGTGCAATAAGTAGATTCAACTTTTTCACTTCTCTTCATATTGTTAACAAACTGAACCTGCGGAGACAGACAGGTCTTTTTCTCACTATCCTTCTTAATTCTCTTTTATAATTACCTCGCAAATGACAAGAACAACCAGAGAGGACTCAAGTGCGCACCCCCACAACATAATTTTTCCCACATTTGTTTTATTGTTGATGTGTAATTTATGATAATTGCAGCTCAAATTACAGCGCGTGGTTCCGTGGGATGGTGTGTGCACCTCTGCTTATTTTTGATCCAGCATGTCCCCATTTTCAGCTGCGGAACAATAAAAGTTACAGTGTGATTGTAATTATTTGCTTTGATTGCAGACTTGGCCATTATCTTTGTTTCATGTGCAAATGCATCAATGTTTCCTGTTGGAATATTAAGTGTGCAAAGACAGTTGAGAAAATTAAAATCCATAAATATGTTTTTTAAAGAAGATGAGACTGTGTTAGTAATTAAGATTTTTTTTCCTCCTTTGCTTCCTATGAATGAAACGCTGCTGTTGATCATATCATTGTTCAGACTTAATACTGGCCGATGTGGCTGGCAGCATTGTTTATTCTGTGATTGAGAGCATTGTGAAGGAGAAAGCTTTTGGAACGGCAAACATGATTGTCGCCGTGAAACAAGTGAGAAGGAGTATAGGAGATAACCATCACTTTTTGATGAGGCTAGTCAAACATAATTCGTGCTTCAGGTAAAGGAAGAGGAGGCTCACATCCCCCCTCACTTCAAAAAGCAAGCCAGGCCTTGAGATTTTAACATGCTTTGGCAGAATCTTGTCCTGAATGTCAGCGTTTTTAAAAAACCTATTAAACAGGGTTTGCATGGAGGGCCAAGCCTGATCTCTCCAGTGATTGCGTGGTAGTTGACCTGCAAGCACACCCGCCTGCGGGCGGCTTAATTTGTCCAAAACATTTCCCGTTAAGAGGTTAAGATGTTTGCATGTGTACGATGTCATCATGTTGATCTGGCCTGAGATGTTTCGGGGTCTCAGGTGCACTTGCTTATTCTCGTTAAGCTCTTTAACGTCATCTGAAGGGACATTCAAGGAAAGCCCGATGTCCAAAGGGGCTTTAACAGAGTAAAACACTGTTCCTGACATTCAGTTTGCTCCAGATGTAGTGATAACACACAGCTGTAATGAAGATGATATCAAGTACAAATGAATTAAACCAATCATACTGCTTCATGAACTTCCCCACCTGCACCCTCCAAACTCCCCCACATGATAGTGGAGTTCACTTGTCAAAACATCAGCTGCGACATCATCTTCTGCTCATTTACTGGTTGTTAAAGCATTTAGAGCAGACTCGACATCTAATTGACTCTCGTTTCTTTTTTATGGCTCAGAGGTGAGAGGAAAAAAAATCTGTATTCATACTGCTACTACTAAGTAATGAGAGCCAGGGACCACACATCCATGAACCAATATGTGTTTAAGTGATACTGAATGAACAGTAATTATGTGGCTGATGCAACTAGTTGATTGTCATCCCTGTGTGGACTGTGTAGGGGGTCTCTGTAATGCTGGGCAGTGTATATGGTCAATATTTTCACTTTATCACCATATACTATATTTAATAATGACATATTGAAATAAATATTATGGTTTTCGTGTTGTCCTGCCCTCTCCCTCTTCCCAAATCCACACATCACATTGATTCCAAACAGATTTTGACTGGTAGTGTATTCATTCTGAAAAAGTGACAAAATAAAGTGTATAGAAAACCCAACCATAATGCATACCAAAAAAACATATTTTACCTCTTTAGCTCTTTGTGCCTTTTTATTTTAGAGACAGTAGAGCAATGACAAAAAGACCGACACATTTAAACCCTCTGTTAGGATGTGCTTTGCACAGAGGAACTGGAGAACGTGGCTCCAGGAACGGCTAAGAAAATGAAAAAACTTGTTTTTGGATGCACTAATTGGCAGTAGCATTTTAGAGTGATAGCTTGATTTCTTTTTAATATGAAATACAACATTGGTTAGTATGGAATTCGGGTACAGTCCAGGACCTATCTCTTCTTTTTACTACTTCAATTTTTTTTTCTTTTTTTTTTTTTTTTTTAATTCCACAAATGGCAGCTCTTATATGCTCAAATTGAAACACTGGAGATATTGACTGATCTCTTGCCTCACTTGCAGCTCATTGCAGGTATGTGATCCCTAACCTTCATGCTAAATCTCTCCCTGATTTTTTTTACTTTAAAGTCAGTCCAGTGGTCCTGTCAGTCCCTGCCCTCTCTGTTCTTGTGTCCCTAAGTTATACTCTGTTGTTATCTGCCACCCAACCCCGCCTTTTTGCTCTTGTGTGTTTCAGAGTGGCAGGTCACCCCCTAGCTCAGAACGAACGATGTCTGCACATGTTTCTACAGGACGAGTGTGTGGACAAGAGCTACACCCCGTCCAAGATCAGACAAGCCTGAAAGAAAACGATGGCTCTGCTTGGCCTGGTCTGGCTCAACCCTGCACAGCCCAGCTTTGCCCGACAACCCAAAGCTCTCTTCACTGCTCCAGGTTTCTCTCAGACAATAAACAATTCAGAAGTCCCGCCCCTCACCCAAAGTAATATTGTCCACTGCCTCTTTTAGTTTAATTAGTGACCCTGATCGGTGTTTGTTTTCACCTTCTAATTGGAGTCAAGAATGTTCGACACATAACTGTGGTTGAAAGTAATTTATAGTAATCTCTCTCTATGTCTGGAAATGCCACTAACATGGATATATTGTGTATTTATCATTTAGCTATGTCTTGAATATATTCGTTTATATAGTAACATTGAATGAGCGTTCTATGTATGCAAAGCTCTCTTAAAGACCCACAACGTTTCCTATCATATATATACATATATATATCTATATGTATATATATGTGTGTTTATATATATATCTCCCCAGTACTGGCATGTTGCTCACCATAACTAGCAACTAAAACCACACACACACGCACACACATGCACACACGTATATTTGATGGGCCTTTACTTTCAAATCACACTAAGTTGATCCCGTCTTCGAAAGGAAGCACGTGTGTGTATATCAACCAGCACCTGCCCAGTTATCACAGTGATTTTCTAGCAAGAAAGAAGTAATTTACACAGAGGGAACTGCAGTATTTCTACTGGCTATATGCATTTTGAGATTTGTATACTGCTGTGCCATTTTTGTTTATTTTGAAGATTTTCCAATAAAATAGGTGAAATGTCTCCACGCATAATTACATTTGTTGATTTTGACTCTTAACCTATCTTAGCACTCCCACTTTAGATAGTCGACTACTGCGAGCTGCCACAACAATCACGGCTATCCTACATTTATTATTACATTTATTTTTCAATAAATACATAATCTGCTGTCTTTGTTACAAAACGATGAAGGCCCATGGCCAGCCAGAGAATTTATTAAAACAGTCCTGAGGTTTTTATTTAGAAGAATCTAGGCTACCTCTAAAAGAGATCTGTGACACTTTCTAACAAGGGTGCCAAACATGCTTTACTAATGTATGATGTGGTCATTTACTGGAGAATGTATCGTGATCAAATCAGTAAGAGTTAAGGCCATTTGATAAAGCTTAATGGATCAATGCCAGTGTTAATTTACAGTCAGTTCAAATATGAATGTTTATGCCACCAAATGACCTTGAATCCTGTCACATAGAAAATTGCATTTCGGGTTTAACTGTCTCATTAACATCTCAGTACCTCTTCATATTCACACTTTATGCAATGTATATGAACAGTTTGCTAATTTGTATAATGACATGTTTTAAAGGGACACACAACAACCAGGCAACTTGTAAGAAATAATGATGTCATGTGATAAACACTGAGTCTTTCTTACTTACATTCAATAGTCACTTTATTTGGTTGGCCCGTGCCACCCCAAAGATGAGCAGCAAGGTGTAAATTTAGCATCAGACTACCTGTTTGATTTTTATTTGAGAACAGGTGCTGTCATATGCATGGATCAGCTTGGCCCTCATTTTTAAATTGAACTGAATTGCAGCTTATTTGGTGGCACATAAAGTAACTATCGGCTCATTTTTAATTAAAAGTCATTAATTAATGGTCCATGAAATGATAAAAAATGAAAAACTGGCTGACTTGATCCTTTCTTAATGGTGAGCAACAAGAACTAACCACATATCCCACATTAAATAATCATTACATTAGTTATTAATCACTTCAGCATGTTTTCTACTCTTACGTAAAAGTGTTTCTGGGGAAATCTTTTTGAGATCGAGCTCATTACTGCTAACATATATCGAACTGAGAAGAGCATCACCACTATCTGCAATGATGTGTGGCATAAACAAGTTTCCAAACCGCAGCCTGTGGTTTTATATCTAGATTATTTGAAAAGTTTTAATTCAGTGTCTTTTATTCTCTCAGTTACAACTCTAAATAGTTATAACTTCCAGATATTTACAGCAAAATGAAAATATCACAGCCCACAAAAAAAAAAACTTTTCCAAGTGCTGAATATTATTTGATCCAGTGTTAGTGTCTAACTTCACAAAGTCGACCTAAACATTGTTTAATGCCGCGCCTCAGACGGGACACACCAACACAAACAGGACAGTAACCACTTAAATACAAACACCATATGCAGATGAATGTAGTTTTACAGTCGGGAGGCAAAACAAACACGTTCTGTTTTTTTAAAGTCTTTTTTTCGTCCTTCCTCCTCCCTAAATTCTTCATAGAAATGGCACCTCTTCTTCTTCTTCTTCGTCTTCGCCCCGTGCGTTTGGTTTCAGCACCGGATCTAGGGACAGAGACTCACATGCCTCAATACGCATGCGCCATCTTTTGTTGTTTTTGGTTTCCTCCATTGGGATTGAACACAGCAATAAAAAGACTGAATTGGTCGTCAAGCTCATTGGTCTCATAGACACTCGAAAAAAAAATCTTAATATATAACATTTCTTTGTCAGACACACTCGGGAGGTTTCTCTCAGAAGAGTCTGTGTGGGGGGTTTGAAAACACGGCGGGCTGTCCGGAGGCCGCAGTTTGTTTTTGTTTGTTTGTTTGTCAGCATCACACAGGTAAATCTAGCATGAAAGTTACAGGCTATTCCTCAACTAGTGCGGCTGTTAACGGGCTGGATCCGGCCGCGGTGCAGACAGGCTGTTTTAAAGACGGCAGAGGAGATTTAGTGCGACCCCTCCATCGGTCCCACCTGCTGGAGGATGGATGGGTGTGTGTGTGTGTGTCTGTAGGGGTGTGTGTGTTGGGGGGCTCAAGTCTTTTCCAGCCTGTATAGGAGAAAGAGAGCGGTGTTCGGAGGGGTCTAGATGTCGCTGGACTTGTACATGTCGGACAGCAGCCTGGTGATGGGGACGTTCCCGATGGTCTTCTTGAAGAAAACCTCCTCGATGGTGGACGGACCGACCGAGCGCAGCGCGGGCAGCAGGAGGAGAAGCTTCCCGAAGCGGCAGGGCTGCGTGGGGTACCTGCAACACACCGCGGAGGATGAGAAAGGTGGAGAGTGAAGGAGGAGGGGGGCGGGGTTACAAAGAGTCTTTCTCACTTCCTCTCTGCGTCACTCTTACGCGCGCGCGGCCTGACAGCCCCTCCAATTAACGCACACCTGTGACGCGCGCGCCCCGGCCGCCGCACCTGCTGGTAATTACAGGAGGCCTCGTCGCCTCATTAACTTTCTAATCGGTACCTGTAGAACAGGCGGGTCTCACCTGGTGTGTATGTAGCTGTTGAGCGTCAGCTGCGCCTCGTCCTGCAGCGCGGCGATGGCGCTGGCGTTGCGGAAACTCCTCAACTCGGTGCTGCCGTGTGAAGGAACTGTGGACAGGGAGGGGGGTTAGATAGTTTAGCTTTTTATTCCCAACTCTGTTAAAAATGACAAAAAAAAGTGAGATAAGGCGGGGCTGCTCACCGGCTTTGAACGTCACGATGCATTTCAAGCAGGCGAACTCGGTCGCGTCCAGGCGCATCTGTCTGAACCTGGTGACCACCTCCTGCAGCGCCTGGATCTCTGACATGATCTTATTCATCCGCTGGGACTCCGTGTTTTCACTGTTCATCCCTGTGAAGAAACGCAGAGGGAGGGAGGGTTTTATTTATGTATTTATTTATTTCTAATTACCCATGATCCCCTTGGTAAGCAGCGCTTGTTTGCGGCTCATACCAGAGACGGCGAGAAGAGTAGTGGAGTCCACCGGAATGGCCCACTGCGCGATGCCCAGAACAAATAGTTCCCTCCACGCGTCCTCCAGCAGGATCAGCTGCACAGAGGGATTGTTTTTTCAGCGTTAACACCAAAACAGTGAAGCTTTCTTGTGCTTTTTAAGCCTGTTTTTAAACTGACAACGCATTGTGGCCCAAATGACAGTCTGACTCTTTACAGTGTCCTTTACTCTTCTTGCTCATGTTAAAATTGGCCCTGCAGGATAAAGTGAGGATCCCCTTGATTACCCCTCCCCTCCTTCTTCTCCTCCTCAGCTCATCAAGAGGAAGCGTACCTGGTCAGACAGGGGGAGGGTGGAGAATGCGGGCACACTTTTTGCCCACTTGATGCTCATGAAGAGGAGGCGCGCCGCAGACTCGCACACAGACTCCGTCGCCACCTCGTACAGGTACATGGGGGTGCCGCTCACTTCGTGGGGATACTGAGGGAGGAGGAGGTCATCATCATCATCATGTATCAGCATAATGTTTTGATGAAAGTGGGGAACAACAAAGGTCAAATTCCAAGCCCCTGCAACTGGTTTTATAATTATTAGCGTTGCTTGTGGAGGATTTGCAGTGAGAAATCTAATAGGCGGATTTGTTAAAAGGCTTACAGGCTGCTAAACGGGACAAGAATTTCAACTTCTAACCCTTATGAAAAAAAAAACTGTAATCCTATAATAACATTTGGGAAGGCTATAAATCAGATATCCACAGAATGTCAAATACTGTTAAAGAAACTTTATATTATGATGAATCTAGATTTATTTAAAAATAACATTAAACACTATAAATTGTCAAGTAAAGACTTCAGAGAAAGCACAGTGCATCGACTGATCAGTGCATGGCTGGAAAACTGCTTAAAAGCTCAGTATCTATTAAAGCCTGTGAAAGAAATCCTTTAAAATAAATAAAAAAGGCACTCTGTACCTTGGGGGTGGGCTGCGCCAGGCCCACGATGGCCTGCCTCTCCGGCGTGGTGGCCACCGAGCTCATCTCCAGGTTGTGGGGCTCCAGTTGCGTGACCGTGGTGAAGAAGGGAGGGCCGGGCAGAGAGGATCCCGGGAAATGGGTCGACGATCCGTTCACCTCTTTGTGGCCCCGGAAATATAGGGCGACCTGTTTGCGGATGGTGGACGTCCGCGGCCCCCTCTCGTGCTGAACGGCTGTGAAGAGGAGCAGCAGGGACACCCAGTGAAGAAATGACCCCCAGGAGTGATTCTCATTTCTTTATTGCTTTTCTTTTTTTTATTCCCTCCCCAGCGACTACAATTACCAGTTTATTTTATCTAACAGAACTGTCCCTAAAATTAAGGACACACATTTAGTTTGTGTGAAAAGAAAATTAACTGGCTGCAAAGAGCTGTAATCTATTAACTCACAAAGTATAAATAATCCACCCTAAATTAAGTAAAGTAATTATCAATCCCTTCCTTCTTTTGAACCTCCATTAACACGTTTCCGTCGCAGTGGCCCACCTCGAGCCTGCCGAAGTGATAATTCAATTAAACCCATTTACCGTCTTTATTCATATTCACTTCCAGGCACTTTTTCAAACGGCACGCTCGGCACTGGTTTCTGTGAGTTTTGTCGACGGGACATCCGCCCTGTACAGACAGACAGACAGACAGAGAGAGGGAGAGAGGGAGGGGAGGAGGGGGAAAGGAGTTACAGTCTCGGTTAACTTTCTCTCACGGTAGAAGGCTTCTTGCTCTCATCTTCCCGGGAGGTCAGTCCTCAGGTCAGAGATCTGCTTATTATCGTCTGGTTATCGAGCTGCTCCCCTGCGGCTCCGGTGCGGCCTCATCCCGGAGGATAAGCGCTCCATCCCGCCCTCTGCTGCTTAAATCCCTCGACTCATCGCATCAGATTGGATTACACCTGGTACATTACAGCAGCGCGATGTTTAAGCCAATACTTAATGGTAGAGGCATGACACAATTAGGCTCATCAAGGGAGACTTAACGCAGCGAATCAGAGGGGAAGAGTCTGCGCGTAAAATGCGCACTCCGTGCGTAAAGCTGCTCATGTTTTTTTTTTTTGGATGAGGCCCAGATCCGTCGTGTTACTTAAATCCTTCCTCTAAAAACACATGAAGTACAAATATCTATTGGGATCACTCGCTAACTGCAGCTGAGTGATGTAATTTAGTGGACGTGGCAGATTGTGAGGCACTCAGTTCACACGCTTCCAGTTAAATTTCTTCACATCGCTCGTGTCTCCAATTTGCTGTATTCCCCCCAAAAATGATTAAAAACGACGTGATTAAAAACATACTGACTTAACGAGGAGGTGAAAAAGAGCCTGCAGGATTAAAAGAGACCTCACCTGAGAGCCGGATTTACAGACGTAGGTCCTGTTTCTGCGGATGCTCCTCTTGAAGAATCCCGAGCAGCCGTCGCAGGCGTAAACGCCGTAATGTTTCCCGGAGCTGCGGTCGCCGCACACTTTGCACGGGATGTCCAGAATCCGACCTGAGAAAGGCCCAAATGTCAATTAGACACCATCCACCGGATCAGCACGGGAGGGAGGTGATCACTTTTCAATCAATAACATTTCCTGGCAAGTTGCTGCTGATGTTTATTTAAAATAAATTGCGAGAACAATTCCCAAAGTTGACTCAAAAACTCGAGAGAATCGTTGCTTTGCTGCATTTTTTTCCGCCTTTTGCACTTTAATCGTGTCACCCAATGAAGTGAGTTTCAGCCTCGATGCTTGAACTGTGGACGTACAGTAAACGCCAAAAAAATGAACTCGATTTAAACGTTTCACACTGTGGAGCTTCGGACAAATCGTCCTACAAAATGACTTGTTTTTGTTCCGACCACCTCACAAAACACACACACTGGACAGCGACCCGCGCCTCGTCGGACCATGGGAATTCACGGCGCACATTTGAAGAATAAAGTCCGGTGGGAAGCGTCATATCTGAGCTCTCTAAGACAATGGCCCGAGGGCGCACAATGGAGACATTAGGGGAAAGTGTTAACTTAATGATTTTCCCCCATTGAACCTCGTCTGACTGCCTGGATCTCGACAAGCTGCCAACTCCCCTTCATAATGGGACTCGACAGCTGCTTTATCCCGCAGGTCTATAGGCCCCAGGATTAGGGAGTGACACTGCACCATGAGAATAATGCGCACCAACTCGTTTCACCAACTCAAATGAAGTGTATGTAAATCGACCCCGGTGTAGATGAAAAAAAAAATTGATTTTTCTTTTTTTTTGTTTTTTTTGTTAAGATTTTGTATTCAAATCTATAGAAGTATATTTGTATGCATATGAGGGAGTCCTTTTTTATTCTGGAGGGAAAACGCCGTCTATGTAATTACACTGACGTTTTGCCACCTGCTCATTGATTCACCAGTGACCCGTCAAAAAGGGTAGCATGGGAATAACCACTCAGCAGCAAAAACAGTGACTTCAGGGGAGAGTTATAGAGCTTCAATTGCCAGATTATTAAGAATCAGAAGACCATGTAGACTGTTTGGCTGGTCGTCACAGCCGTGTAATTACAAAAAGATAGAGAAGTTTTTTTTTTTTAAGCATTTTTGTCTGCTGTTGGGTCTCACCCTCTCATCATGAGAGTAAAAAACAAGATAACTTATTAGTATATATAGTATAATAACTTACATCTCCATTTGTAATAGCCTGTAGGTTGGTTATCATGTCGGTTTTATTTTACTTATAATAAAAAATGTCGATTCTGCTCATTGGAGTCGCTTACTGATTAACACATATTTAATAAACCAAAGAGAAACAAGTCAAGTTTAATTGAGAACTCCCCCCCTCCCCTCCCCCCCCAAAAGAAATAACACATTAAGCGCACTTCAGTTTAAAATGAAAGAAATGTGCGCAAGAAAAAAAAAAGCTCGGGCAAATGTAAAACTGTCGATTGCTGCGAGTCAATTAAATAAAATGAGGCGCAATTTTGTTGTGAAGGGGGGAAATGTATTTAACTTCCCGCTGTGGGGGTCCAATTCGTCTCCATTGTGTGCAGTAATTGCCTGAAGATATATGGCATATTCTATTAACGTAATAACCATCAAGGCGCAAACCTGCTGCAAGAAGCGGGAGCTGAGTTTCACCGAGGGCAGGAAACGTCCCCACTGACCACCCATAACGTGGGGCTGAACTTGAATGACAGTGGCTGCGATGTGCTGCCGTGCACTTGTTTTATTCTCATTTAAAACGCGTTTCTCATGTACAGCTATTCGAGACGCTGAGGACAAAAAACACAAGAGGAGCAACAGTCTGACACTTATGTGCAAATAGTTAACCAGACTGAGAGAAACACGCAGGCAGATTTCAAATTAAACAGAAATGTCCCGTCATTTGAGACAGAGAAATTACCCACTTCAGGCCTTTATAATAATAGAGTGGGATTTAATCTGAATTCAGTGTGAGGCCTAACACTTATAGTTGGAAACATGAAGAAAAATAAAACACTCATTCCAATTTATTCGAAACCCTTAAACTAAAAGAAAATGTCCAGTTTCTTCAGAATAAAATACCTATAAATATAAGTGAAAATCACTGTACACATTTATAATTAATCAGAGAAATGAGAAGTTTTAACTGGCAGGCTGCAGAAACGCGCGCACGCAGACACTTGACAGAGAAACACTTTTTTATTTTTAAATCTAAAAGAGCAGCACAATCACAGGACAATCTCTTATACGACCTTTTTTTTAAAATCCTTGTTCCAGTTTTTAAAATATGCCTCATTTGAAGGCGCCGCCGAAAATGAAATTACAGGCAACAAGTGGCACCAGCCGGGACGCGAGTCCGGACACACACTTTCCATCTCTTCACCTCTCCAGCGAAAATGAAATATTTCTCATAAATCACCATTTTCCAGGTGGGCCGAGGGCGCTTTAATTATCACACACGGACACAAGTTTACGCAGCCACCTATGTGTGTGTTTGTGTTCGTGTGTGTGTGCTCGGAGGGGAAAAGAGAGACAGGAAAAAGCTCTTGCTCACATTTCTGCCACCACACGAGGACCGAGCTGACTTATCTGCTGCGGTGAAGCTCTGCTGACATTACAAACATCAAGATGCGTAAAGACGGTTCATGTTTCTCTGTCCACGCCGGAGACAGAGGCCTCCCTCACACACTCCTTATTCTCTCTCACACACACACTCAGTATTCCCCCCTCAGAAGCACCCCGGGGAGAGAAAAGCGACACTTACTTGATTTGACATTCAGAATATCCAGACAGCCACTTGTTGAGCCTGCGGGTTTGCTCATCGTGGATGCTCGACTCAATAAATAAACTTCAGAATTAAAAAAGAAAAGTCCGCTCTCTTCTTATTGTCGCTGATAAAAGTTGTAAAACTGGCGAAAGCGCAGCAGTTTCCTCTGAGTGTTCACCGGCAGCGGTGCGATCGGCGAGTCAAAGTCCCGAGTTGCCAAAGTTGAGACGAGATCTCCAAATTTAGGACGCACGGTTGGACATGATATCAGACCGTCTTTGCCTCCGAGGGTCCCTGTGAGGTGGCGGTGTGGGTGAACCGGACTGCAGCCCGGGACAGAGACCGGTTAACGGCGACAGCAGCAGCAGCAGCAGCAGCCCTCCAGCCGGCGCACAAAGTTGGAGTTGGGGGAAAAAAACGCCGCCTGGAGCGCATCCGACGGTGGGGAAGCCAAACCGGTGAGTGGCGAAAAAAAAAGGGAAGAAAAATATCAATTTTGTGCAGGTCTGACAGGCGGACGCTCGTTAAAGCCAGCACACGATGTGACTTTGTGCTGCGAGTTCCTCAAATAAGCCTTGGTAATATTTATGAGAAGTGTCAGGGGGAGGCTGGAGGGTGGAGATCTCCACTTCCTTCATCCACTTGGCTTTCTACTCCAAACTCCAGCCTGACGTCACAGGCGTGCGAGGGAGTGTGTGTGCCTGTGTGTGTGTGTGACCGATCGTGTGAATGTGTGTGCGAATGATGTGAAGTGCCTTGCTCATGGATCAAGAGGCATTGCAAACCAACCAAAAAGAAAAAAAAAAAAACACGTGTTGCATGCTTGTTTCCTGCAGCATTTATAGTTGTTTTAGCTCCAGTTTTTTATGTGGCGATTTTTTTCTTCCATCAAAAAGGCTGAGGTGGAGTTTGTTGTAATAATATGCTGGATGTGATACAAAAACACGCGATCACAGATTACAAAGACCAGAAGATGCAGCCAGACTGACTGATTTTCACTGTAAAGCACATAGTTTAGCGCATTAGGCATCTCTTCCTGTTTACTGGCTTATTGATCACAGTGTTGCAGCCTGTTGTCGGTTTGGCACATTTACCAGCGTCCATTCATCGCCATCGATTGATTAATGCGCTCATTGTGCAGTTAGAGCTCGTTATTTGGACAGTAATGCAAACAGAGCATGAACATCTTTCACAGTGTGGAGACAGAAAAAAAATCATGCAGACTTCTCAGTCATGCAGGAAAGATAAAAAACCCATTAATTCTGCATTTTAAAGATTACAGTTTATAACAAAGCACACTGGATAAATAAGAACCCTTAAAAGTATTTGATAACTTTCTAACTCTCAGTGCAACTGATTGTTTCCTCTTTTTTTGTACGCAGATTAACACACAAAATACTTAGGCTAAATGTTATTTTCCTTTTTTCACTACTGTCACACTTTTTTATTGATATTCTTCTGCATTCAGTGTTGCCCCCCCCCCCCCCCCATATTCAGCACAATAACTGTAATTGTAATAAAGTGTACAATCAATCACACCATGTCCAGAACATACACGTTAATAATACACATTAATAAAAATATTGGTAATAATAATTCGATACAGTGTTTATTTCTCTCTCTCTCTCGTGCCACAGTTCCTCCCAGTTAATGACTTACTGCACTAACTCTCAGTGACTGGAGTTTTCGCCCCCTGCAGTCTGTGGACTCTCCGGCTCTCTCTCCGGGTCTCCCTCCGGTCCGCAGGCCCGGGGCCGGGCTGCAGGCCCCGCTCACTGACACCCTGACCTTGACAGCTTGCTGCGCTTTCGCCGGGTAACTCCAGAAATCCATATTCTTGCTTTTTTAATTGTCTCCATTCCCACGGTACACTGGAGGCCATATGGACTCACAAAGTGTCGATTTAAGCGGACAGGGGCGAGGCGGAGAGGCGTAGTTAATTGCAATCATCCATTGTTGTGTCTTTCAACCTGCCCTTTTAGCTGAACAGCCAAAGCCTGAGACTAACAAGCCCGAGGAGAAATCACCATAATATTCCTTTGATTTTTTTTTCTTCCTGCAGGGACACACGGCCCGCCTCTCCTCCTCAGTGGGAAGTTTTTAGCCACATATTGTGTTTTTACTTAATCTAATAATAAAGGCAACACTACAACTTTATTATAGGGACTATTTTCCTGATGTCTCCTGTTTTTTTTTTTAAAGGGGGACATTATTCTCTGCCACACCTGCTTTATTGGTGAGTCATGAACGAAATGAAGCAACAGAATTATTGTTTCTGTGCTGGAAATCAAGTCTCTATCCTCACTGATCAATAACATTTTCATTCTCATTTCTAAATACGTGCGTGTAAGTGCGTGTGTGCGTTGTGTGTGTGTGTGTGTGTGCGCGCGTGTGTGTGTGGGTGGCTGCCGGGGTGGGTGAATGGTGAATGTGTGACATAATCTCCTTAACTCGTCCTAATCCTCGTCATTCACTGATAGCCTTTACACAAATATAACCAACATCATGGTTGCCGGGGTTGCCTTCTTTCACTTTTTTTGCATTAGTGACTCTCTTCTCCTCCAACAGTCAATGAAATGACGTTAACAAAGGAGGCCAGTGGATTGTGTATCTGTTTTTTTTTTTTTTTTTTTTTTTTTGAGGGGGGGCTCAGCATCAGTATGCGGATACTTGACATACTAGAGAACAGACTTTAACAACGAGGAGCGAGTGAGAGTCCAACAGAAGTCAGTGCAAAACAATGCAGAGAGATTATCTGAGTGTTAGCATCTTTTTCTGTTTGAGCGACGCTGTGACACCTGCAAATGCACAAGTCACGTCGAAATAGGTTGTTTTTCTTCTCAGTTTACACACCTGTTGATTTTTTCTTTTCTTTTTCTTTTTTTTTCTTTAAATATAAATATATAAATGATAATTATAATGACAGCCCTTGGATACAGGATCTCATGATGGTAGAAAAGAACAGTTTTTGCTCTGTTTGTGGGGATTCCTGCTGTAGACACGCACCGACTGGAGGCCCTATTTAACCATCTTTATACACGCAGTCATCAGCGCGCAGGCCCCCTGACAGACCAGGCGTAAAGCAATTGGCTTTAGGGAGAAGTCACAAAGCTCCAGAGAGCAAATAATGAGGAGGATTCAAGCCGGCCAAAGAGCCACGCAGCCGCGCATCTTTAAAAAAAACTGACCGGGGAGGAGATTATGGCCACTCACCGCACACACACACACACACACACACACACTGCTGTTGCTGATGATTGTCTCAGCAGAGGAGAGTCGCTCAGCTCATTCACGGCAGGCGTCAGTCAGAGGATGAGATCTACTGTCGTGAAAAGGGCCGTGCAGATGCTC
Source organism: Amniataba percoides (assembly GCA_037176925.1). NCBI lineage: Eukaryota > Metazoa > Chordata > Actinopteri > Centrarchiformes > Terapontidae > Amniataba > Amniataba percoides. Next base: position 8,965,116 of record JBAJHX010000031.1, on the reverse strand, counting down.
AGATTCGCCTCCCTCATTCACGCGTGACTGTCCCGGATCTGATCACACTTTCAGAATAAGTAAGAAGCAAATATGCAGCCTGGTTTCAGCACCACGGACAGTTCAGCAACAGGAGACACCGAACAAAGGCAGGTCACCTGTCCGCGTGCGCGGTCCACCTTTAAAGGGGCCCAGATGATTGATTAATGAGTGATCACGCGTGTTTAATCAAGACACGCTTCCGTTGAGATGAGTTTAACCGTGACGTCATTGGATTTGATTAGATCCGTCTTTATTCTGGGGTCAGTATTTCAGGTGTGATCTCGACTGTGTCCCCCTAATCCAGTAATTACTCTGATCCCGACAATGAGGCAGGCTGAATTCAGCCAATCGGGGTCCAGTATTGTGACTGTTCTCCCATGAGGCCTATTAGGGATTTAACTTTAAATACATCAAATAAGATGGACCTTTTAGCCTCCTGGTGATTTATTGATATTGGACAGAAACAGACTTTCGAACAGAAGCTGGAGCCTGAACACCTCTACAGACTTCTGTTTAATGTGTTTTAATTGTCAGTTTGTTTGTTTTATTGTGTGTAGACAGGAGTCTGGTCTAGCCGTGTTGACTTGGCGGATCGGCCTTGTGAAATGAGGTGAACTGAGTTGAATTGAATCCAATAAAACTGATTAATACGTTTTTATGTTCCATATGTTTCATCTTGTGCAGCTTCATCCTGCCAGAGAAGGACACATGTTGCATAATAGTGTTTGCTCATCTTATGTCCAGGCTTTAGTGAATAAAGCTGCTCTTTAATTTACACACACACAAACACAAACCCATTTGAGACCCAGGCAAGAAACCTCATAAAGGACAACATTATCCTCAAGTATAAACACTGCAACCTATCAAAGGAGGCTCTCACAGGTCTGAGCAGCTGAAAACATACACTACATGTTTCTCTTCAAGTCAACAGGTGGTTTCTTTAGCACTGGAGACTAATGTTGGAATGTCACTAAACACTTGGTAAGTGCAGTTCATGACTCAAGTGCTATTTCAGAAGGAAATTGCACTTCTTCTCCCACCACAGTGATCTGACATCTTTAGTTACTCACTTTTCAAATTATTATTATAGTTTATACAAGTACAGAAACTATTCTTCAGCTTAATTAACAACTCTCTGATAATCATTTATTTTCCTCCAAACACTTCATGGGTCCAGCTTCTTAAATGTGAGGATTTCTTCATTAATACTTTATCACGTTACTTTAATAATGCGAATTTAATGGTAATAATTTACAGGTTTGGACTAAAAGCACTGAAGGTGTCACTTTGGGTTATTGCTAGAGCATTTTTCACCACTTTATTTTAAGTAGTAAAAAGACACAATTAGTCTATCATTAGAGAACCCAATTCTGCTGCAATCCTGTTGTTTAATATTTTGATATTAATGCATGAGTAATAATAACCCAATGATGATGATACCTGTCACTTTGAGTAATTTTGCTGCTTGAAATACATTTTCCTGAATTTTACTTTAAACTTATAATCAAGTTTTGAGCGCAAGACTTGTGCTGAGCGTTTTCACAGTAGTGTGGTTAGAACAGAAAGTGCAGAGGTTCACTCATCACCCCACCACCACACGTGACTCCCAAAGGTGAGACACCCCCCCCCCTTCTCTCGAGACCACAGCACCAGTGACCTCATCCAGCCTCGCCTCTCCTCCACCTCTGCGCGCTTTTACGCACAGACGCAAACTCCAACCCGCGCGCATTTACGCACGCGCCGGGGCCTCGCCGTGGAGCCGTCCCAGAAAGCGCAGACCCAGGAAACCCAAACCCAGAAACCCACAAGTCGGTGCGGTGCAGTTGGACGCTCTGACAAATCTATTTGGGGCAAATTGTCAGTGAGAAACTTCCGCTCGAACTGCCGTGGACAAAACTGGCTGTTGGGGAGAGCAAATCCCGCTGCATGAGGGTGGGGGACAATGGGGGGCGAATGTGTTGATGTGCGGCCGGTGGCTGGGGAGGGACAATGGACGGATTAGTCAGTCCTCTGGCTGACTGATTTGAGATGGCTCCTCTCAGCCTCTCACCGTGGGGAGTCCCATTGTCCCGCTTCTGATTCCCACTTCTCACAAACTCCAAACAAAAGTCAATCTCTTTCTCAAGGGAGGGGGGGCAGGGGGGAAATATCGACCCGTGTTTCAGCTGGGGAAAGTGACTCAAAAACTTATTTGCGAGAGATGGCTGACTCTCTAACTCCCCTTCCACTCTTTATGCCTTTTTTCTCCCTCCCTCCTCTTTGCCTTCATCCTCCTCATTTGCAGTCTTTATTGCCCGGTGGTGCTGCTGGATAGTTGGGGTGTTGAATGATCCCGGTTTTTCAGACTGGAGTGGGGCTGGGGCACCTGTTGGAGGCTTAGAGGCGGCTTTGCGGCCGGGGTCATTAATATTAAAATATACAGAGATGCCATCACGGGCCGGTCTGAAATCGGTCTGATGTCGCCCCTGGGTTCCCTCTCTGGATGGACCTCTGCTTTCAGTCACTCGTGAAGAGCCTTCTTTTCTTTTTTTCTGTCTTCTCCCTTTCTTTTTTCCCTCCCTGAAAGGACTCGTTAACAAATTATGACAGCTGAGTAGAGGGGCTTAGTCTGTTCACACTGCAAAGACAAACATGTGGGAGCCGAGGAGCCCGCGATGTGATCAATGTATCTACAGTTCACTTCATGTTCAGTCTGCATGTGGAGAGTGAAAGTGGCAGGGCTAAAAAAAAAAAAAAACAAGAAAAAAAAGAAAAGCAGGTTTAAGGTAGTTATATGTGAAATGAATGCGAACCTTTCATGTTATAATGGTGAAAAGCTGACAAAAACATATTTTATCATATCATATACTACTGAATGGTCATCACTGACATTCTTCATTACTATTAATGTGTGTTAATTATTGTTGTGTTGACATTTACTGCATTGTATAATGACAAATCAACCGAGAATTGTTGGACTTTGTTGGAAACAGCTGTTCTTCATGTGATCCCTTAGACTGGTGTGTTTTTGTAAATCAAACTGAATCTAAAAGAAAAAAAAAACATGCAATTAACAGTCTCCATCACTAATTTACCAAAAATAATGCTTCACAACAACAGTCATTATTACAGTTTCACTAATGAGGGCTTAAGAGCTTAAATTAACATTATGCATAGAAAGACAAAAGTATGCTTAGATGAACTTTGTATGTTTATGACAAAGTAAATTTAACACCATAAGTAAGACTTTTTAATACTTTTATATGTCTGCATGCATGTTATGACACATTATCCTCTTGAGACCCCACGTCCACATATGTGGACATTACATTTATTTACAAGTTTATTCTACTTATCAGGTCTTACAAATCCAAAAAAGCCAGGGTGAATAAAAAATTGCACATCAAAAGCTTGGGTCTCAGGAGGTTAAATATGATGTTGATGAAAACAATGTTTATTTATTATACTTATTAGATCCTAATAATATTAAAAATGGCCAGGATAAATAAAAAATGCCCACCAAACAAAAACTTGGGTCTCAGTCGGAGTCACTGCAAAACTATAATTTGACATCACATCTTATGAGAGAATATCTCATTATCTCACTGATCTGCTGTGAGAAATGGTAAAGACCTAAATACTTTACATTTATCCTGACTTATGTGTTGTTTATAAAGCTTTTTCTTCATCCTAATGAGGGATTACTGTGTGTAAATTCTATAATATTTACTCATCTCATTTACACATCAGACTTTGGTTTGTTGCTGATTAACATCTGCACATATAGTATATTTATATGATAATTAGACATATTTTAATATGTATCAAATTATTTTGCATGGAATAAAATGTTGTACTTGAAAAATTCTGAAACCATGAATATGCAAATATTTTTAATTTCAAAATATCTAATTTAAAAGGTTGTTTGTCCACTGGAAGTTTCAAGTTTCCACATCAAACTTGTGTGAGTTACACATCGGACCACGATTGGCCTCAGACTAGTTGCTGATTTCACAAAACCAAAGGGTGATGAAACTTTCCCCCTTGAGCAGAACAATAAGAAAACAACATTTAGTGTCAAACTCTGCACAGTAAAGTTCAAACACTGAGGTGGAGAAACAATTTGCAGAACACATTTTTGAGTGGAGGGGATGTTTGCACATCACAAAGAACGAGGGTCTCATGCAGACGCACACAACTTCTGAGTGACTGTCTTTAAAAAGAGGCAGTGGTGTGAACAGCCGTCGCGGTCGTCAGACAGATTAACTGCAGAATGGCTGCCGGCAGCTCCCTCCACAGCAGCGCTTCACCTGCAGTCACTCAGACAGTCATTCTGCTGTTTATCCCTCTCTGTTCGGCAGTCAGTCTTGCTTCCCCTGATGTTATCCTGCCTCCTCTCACAGGTCAGGTTCAGCGGTCACGGTCCGGGGTCACCGTTTCCACTCGTCATTAACCCCCGGGGACCCTGCAGCACAGGAGCTGTCATCAGGAGCCTCAGACTCACCTCGTGGGTCTTAATACACCTCCTACACCCGCAGACACAGAGGGGCGACTGGTGATTCATTGATGGAAACAGGGCGTGTGACCCTCCCTGTGCTCAGACTGGGGTATAATGTGTGTGATGAGCAGATCTAGGTCAGTGTAAGAGTCTGTGTCAGGTGACATGATGAGAATATTGATGAGTTTGTGCATTTGTGGGCGATGGACCAACATACTTTTTGTATATGGTAGCTCATATAGCACTATAGGACAGTGTGGTCAATTTACCAGACTAAAATCCTTTAAAATCCTTTAATTTTCTCAAAAATCGACAGTGCGCCTTATAATCCTTATGTATTAAATCTGGTTCTGACCTCAAACAGATTTTAAGAAGTACATGGTGCTCAAAAATCTGTTAAAATAGATGGGACTCCTTTGTAAGTCAAGCAATGATGCCAAGTAAAAGAACAGAAGCTAAGTGGCATCTAATGAACACGTGGTGTGAAAGAAACAAATGAAATCATGTGAAAGACAAAGGATTTATCAGAGGAGCCACATTTTGGTGCAAAGGTTTGAAAACTTATCTTAATCCCAAACAAGACAAAGGCCTGCTGACTGCACACCCCTTAGAAGGGCCAGACAATCACTCGTGTGGACGAGTGGGAGAGAGCGAGATTCCTTCACACATGCAAGACACTTGTAACCACCCAATGAAAGAGGTAAAACTAGTGAAAATGTACCGCATTTTCTAGACCTTTTTTAGTCATTATTTCCTCATTTTATTTTTCTTAGTCAAATTTAGTTACATTTTCACCTTTTCTTTATTGTTTTACTCATCATTTATTGCTTTACAGTAATATGTCACATTCAGTTAGTTACATGTTCAAGATTATAGCATGGACCAATAACAGAAACCCGAAGCATCACAGTTGTCATAGTTAGGTGGTTTGCAATGCCTCTGCCTAGACTGGCATTTATAGAAATACTGAACAGCAGATGTAAATGTGTTTTTTTCTTATCTTTGACACAGTGTACATCAATTGATGGTTGGTTACAGGTGGAATGAGAAAGCCAGATGTTGCTGTAGAAATTCTCGTGTGTGATTTGAAATTGTGCTCATTTAACAGCATTCATTCATCTGGTTCCTTCTAAAGTCAGTTTCTTACTACTGTTTACTTTGATAAATGCCCTAAAGACCCATTTTTGATAAATGCCCTAAAGACTGTAAATGAATATTTCTAAAGAACGAAGAGACTATTTCACGGACAACTTCATTTCATGGTTGCCATTCACACACACAGAAATCTGCCAGACATCCCAAATATGTCTATTAGAATCAGAAACTGTTTTATTGGCCAGATATGGGTGTACGTGCCGCTTCTGACCCTGATTTTTACCCCTCTTTTAATATACAAACACAGAAATAGGCATACTGCTTAAAATAGGAAGACAAGCTTGGTGAGGTATATTAAAACATTAAACCACTGCGCACAGGTAAAATAATAATGTGATATAAATATAATAAACCAGGCAAAAGTTAACCATGCTTGAAGTTTTTTCTTGTTTGCATGAGTACAAACAGGACAGTGCACACAGAAGCACTCATGTGACAAATAAACCACTCTACAGAATTCAGATTATTGTTTGTGATAAAGAACAAAAATGTGATGTATGGTGGATTGATCTATGTTAAATCAGGAAACGGACGTGGTGATAACAGTGTGAATGTTGTGTGAACACCTTTCAGATGCAGTTGAGCTTTTTCTTTTTTTTAACTTTGAAAGATAAAGATGAGGAGTGATGAAAGCAGCTGGGAGACATGGGGTCCTTTAGAAACACCCAAACAATGATGAGGGCAAAGAGGCACTTGTTTTTTTTTTCTTTCTTTCCTCATATTCACCACATTTTCTCAATCATCCACCCTACCACCCTGCAGCTCAGTGCTTTCCCATCCTCAAATTCCCTCAAAGTTTCAGATGCTCACAATTCCACAATACCCAGATGCTGTCCTTTGGCCCTTTACCCCCCTCAACCCAGAGCTATCATTCATAACCTTTCTGTGGAGCTGGGAGTGAAAGAGGTGGGATAAGGGAGAAAGAGGGGGAGCGGAGAGCAACATGGCAGCTTATTTAGAAGACTTCCTTTATTGGAACATGTGCAAGCAGTTCACTCACAAAGGACTTAAATAGGATATTTTCTGTTCCCTATAGTTGCTTTCCCCTTTTAAGTGCCGAGGCAAAAAAAGTAAGTTTACAACTCCCTCCTCAATGGGGGCTCTTCACTCTCAGGTTGCGGGGACCTGAGTGACCTAGGAAAGTTAATTAGGAGGCGAACAAAGAGCGAGCTGGAGCAGAATGCCTAGCCTCTCCTCCAGCCAAAGATGTCATCCATTAATTAGGAAAATCTTTAAGGTGGCCTTATTGAATTTACAGAAAGCCCTGTGGTTGGCGGGCAACAGTTTTTTGATCAAGCCCTGACTCAAACAATGCCTTTCTGGGGGTTAAAAAAGAAGAAGAAGGGAGGAGATTGGTGGTAGAAGAAGAGAGGGAACAGGGGGTGAGGGGGGAGAAAAAGAAACGTATGGGTTTGCGGCGCAGTACAGTTTAATGCGGGGGTGGGTGGTGGTGGCTGCCGATTGTGACAGCTCAAATTCACATGGGTATGGGGGGCATAGTTTGGGGATGATGTCATGCAAAGGCAACCTGGGGGCTTGGGAAGTAAGGAGGAGGGGGTGCCGAGCTTGAGCCACAGGGGCCACTCAAAGTTAACATCGCTGCCTGCATCTGGGCCAAATCCTTTTCTTCTGGCCCAGGAGAGGCTTTCCTGAACGCCAGGCCCTCCACCACTCCTCCCACTCCCTCGTTCACAAATCAGGGCTTGCTTTAAAGCTAACCCCTTGCTAACTGACTAGCTAACTGCCTTTTCTTTCCAGTCTAACTGCCTATTCATCCCCGGCCCACTATGAATAATAACATGGAGCAGCTCCTCTGCTTTTACAAACTTTGTCTATTTAAGTATCAGCTTGTACTTTGTGTCCACAATATTCAATATTCAAACCTTGATCCTTGAAGCTTATTTTTACAAAAAATAAATTATTTGCATGCAGGATCCATTGATCAAATGCTAATCTAAATCACAGTCACATTTACTATTTGTCCTCTGGGTTTATAAAAACTCATAGAAGCAACAGGTTTCTGTAACTTGTTTCTCACTTCACTCAAAGGTTCCAGCATATTTTCATTCAGCATTGAAAGACAAGCAGAAGAATAAAAAGTGTGTGATACTGTTACAAAGAGTCTTGTTTGTTAAATGTTACATGGTGTAAAAATTGTTGGTTACGCTGTGGGCTTGCAGTACACACGTTTGTTAAATAGAGCTGAATGTAAATCAATTCAAAACTCCAGAGCAGATCTTAATCTTAATTTGTGTAATAGGTAACATGTATAGAATAGTTTTTCTAAATAAATAAGATCATTTTGTAACCAATAATAAACCTAATGCTTTAAAGTGAGATTGTCTCCTCAGTGGCCTTAATCCTACAAAAATTCTCCAATAACTAATTTAGTCTCAAATTATATATTTTTTAGTAAATAACTGATGTGTTAAATGAATCAAAAAGGAATTTGAAAAACATTTCATGTTTAAAGATTTGTTGTTGATTTACAAAGCAGAAAAGTTTTCGCTCTTACATTTACCACATCATACACATGTTTTATTCACTTATGCTGCACTGGTGAAAGGAAGCTGTTTAAGGTGGAAAACATCCGTTTAAGTTTAAAATAGTTGCTGTTTCTGTATCATCAACTTTGGGTCACTGTAACCCACTTTCATAATAAACCAAATCACTGCGACCAGTAAAGAGCAAAGAAGTCAGCAGTAGCTTCAGATGCTGACAGTCACATGCATGTTCATGCTATATGCTGGCATGTCGCCCTGACCATGCGTCTCCTGGGACATGAACCCCTCACCCCACCCCCTCCTGGGGGACTAATTTGAGGGGAGGGACGATGTGTTTTGTTGCTTGTCAGAAACAATCACTCCCGGCCCATTACATTTACAGCACGTCGCGCTTTCATTGCTGTAACGCGCTGAGCTCTGAGCGGGGGACAGAGGCCTTGAGAGGACTGGGTAGGACAAATCATAAATTTACTCAGCAGGGTCATAAAAAGTTGACAAATACCTGTGAAACAAGTCCAGAAGAATCAAAATGCAAATGTTGCACAGTGGGCCTTTTGGGACGGGAGATTTCATTTTTAACCAAAATTGCATCAGTGTTTTTCCCTCCCAAGTTGTTAGATTAAAGTGAATAACAACTTTATTTAGAGCGCCCTGTGCCGCCCCCACCCCTCTCTTGTCCTCTGTGCCGGCCCACCCGTCCTCTCCCTGTTCTGTTTGGGCACTGGAGGTTGTCAGTCGGGGTTTATGTCCAGTTCACTGGAGCTGAAAGAAGTCAGTTTCATGTCTTGTTATGGAACAAGACGTCTCTGCCTCTCAGGAGTGATGAGAAGTGGTCTGGGTGAGCAGGGTGAGCAGGGAGCGGGACCGTCCCCTGGAGACGACCAGCAGTGAGGAAGTCAAAGCGGCTTTTGTGTCGCTGCTGTCGGCTGCGTGTTTGGTAATTATCCCCCTCTATACAGGCACAGACCGGGCTTTCCAGGAGAGATCCCAACCCAACCGGCCCACGGAAGAGTGCACAACACACCGTCAACAAAGATTAACTTCTCACAGTGCCACAGAGATGCCTGATTGGGGGAGACACGGCAAATACATGAGACCCTCTCTTGTGCGATGTGCTTGTGATGAGCAGCTCTGCAGAGTCAGACTGTTTCAGGCTGTTGCAGTGCTCAGATAGTGACACCTGTAGAGCTGCAAAACCTGTAAACTAGTCACAGTCCCACACAGTAGTCACAGTGGAGGAAATATTCAGGTCTTAAGCTGAATTAACAATACCGCACCATAAAAACACAAGTAAAAGTGTTCTGCACTTTACAATCCTACTTAAGAAACATACAGAAAAAAAATGTAATCTCAATGTACTTTAGTAAAGTACTCAAAAAAGTATTCATTCTGCAGAAAATGGATGATATAATAAATATTATCAGATTGTTCCTACTGATGCATCAGTGTGTGAGCAGCATTTTAATGTGGGGGAGGACCTCATTTTATAACTAAATTATAACCATGATAGGAGTTGGACCATCCCTCCCCCCAAAGAGACACAAAATGAATGTAATGACCTTTAAGATGATTGAAGAGGTAGGAAAGAAAAAAAGAACACAACTGCCATTATGGTGGAATATTTATTTTTTCCATTTGAGGATGAAATGGTTATTTATTTAATTTAAAAAACTGAACTATCAAACCTTATCTTTATGAGACTATTTAAAATGTTTTTGGGGAAAATTGCTCTTTGGTCGAACTACAAATAACACGACAAGGGACCCTCACCAGACACAAAAAGGTTGAACACTACTTTAACTCTGGATGCACTTTATTGTATTGTACTTTTTGCTGCACTTAATGAAGTGCAGCAAAAAGCATGACCCTGTGCAAGCATGACCCTGTGTGCTCAGGATAAAGCGGGTTAGAAAATGGATGGATGGTACCCCAGTGCTGTAAGTAAGTGCAGAGTAAATGTACTTGTTTCAGCCTTTACTTTAATCTATACATCATGCAAACATACTAATATATGCAATAAATATTCCAAATATTGTGTATATATTATGGACCTTTCATTTGAAACTCTATAACTCAATATTTATATGTATAATTTTCGGATGCTTACCCACATATATATAGTTATAAGTTTATTACTTAAACTTTAATGTTTGTTTAGCTTCTCCTTGTTTTGTCTTGTATTTCTTAATGTGCAGAAATTCACCATCAACCATAAAACCGGAGTAAAATTAATTTGCGTGTAAACACACACAGCAGATTCTGATGCTATCTTTAGCCTCATTGTCCTCATCCTCATCATCACTGATCCCTGTCATTATCGCCATCCTTGCCCCGTCACTCATCATTTCCATAATCTTCCTCATCCTCATCATCGCCACCACCACTTCCATCACCATACATATCATTGCCATCATCACTTTCAACACCATCTCTACACTTACTCTCATCGGCATCACCGCCATCATTCTAATCATAAAAACCTGATCCAGGTCATCATCATTCTCGTCGTCATCATCCCCACCACCATCGCTCTACGCATCACACTCACCATCATTGTCCACTTATCACCCTTGACATCACCATCATCAGCAGCTTCATCGTCTAACCCCACTTTAACCATCGTCATCCTCACCGTCATGCAGTCTCTGGGTCCGTCTCTGCAGTGGTTTATATAAGATAAACGTAAATAGTTCAGTCTTTATTGTATTAAAATATTTAGTTCACAATATTAACCTACAAAACCTTCAAAATCTAGCAGTTCATTTGTGGGAGGCAAACTGAGGAGCATCCGTTTCTTCCATTAAAACTCCCTCATTTTAACCCGACTCAGATCAATCCCTTTCAAAGGCGCAGAATAGGCCTGCCTTGATCTGCATCAATTGTCATCCTGGGGCTCGGGGGCACTTCGGCGGCCAGTATAGCGGGCGAAGTCAGGGCTAATCCCTGGAAAAGGGGAGAATCACGGGAGAGGAGAAAAGCAACAATAACCAAGTCAAGCGTATAAAATGAAAGCGAAATCTCTATTATCACTCCCCGCAATTCCCAGCAAAGTGGTGAAAATCAGGGTTAGTTTGTGATTCGAGTCAGACGCGGAGGGAAGAATATGGGGGTCCCCGCGGGTTGGGAGACTCACACGACGAAAAGGGCAATATTCTGGAGAAAAGGGGAAGAAGAAAGCCCCTCTCCCATCCCGACATAACCATTAAATGCAGTCTGACTTTATGTTGTATAGAGAGGGGGGAACAAGAAAGGAGGCACAGTTCTCCGATGAAAGAATGAGGTTTTTGGCGGATTAGGGACGGCCCGAAGGATGAAGAATAACTTCTGCATAACTTTACAGCTATTTTCTCTCCCCACGCCAAGAGCCAAGTTTAAGGCTGAACCGGTTTGAGTTAACCCCTTTGTGATTGTCCAGTCAGACTTTCACAATGGCGGAAAGGACGCATATCACAATCTAACGTCCACAAAATTGAACTTAACTTGCATATTCAATGAAGCGACATTAAATGTGTAGGGCATAAATTTGGAAATGCTTGCATTTTCAAGCAAAGACTTTATAGTGGCCTACATGAAATAGTTCATTAAGTAGTGTGAAGTACTTGTACTGCCTTGAATATTTCTGTTTTATGCAACTTTAAACTCTTACAACCCTACATTACTTTTCACATGAATCTAACAGGTGCAATTGATGGTTACTTCTCAGATTCAGATATTACATTAAAAAACACGAGGTCATCTTACAAAATTAAGTGGAGCCATGTTTGTCATGTTTCAGAGCTGTTTGCAGTTCCAAAGAGTGATGTCGTTTGAATACGTCTTGACAACAAAACTAAAGTATGTACTATTACTATGAGCAAAGATTAGAGAAAAGCCATCCACAGCAAGAATGAAAACAAATCTGTGCAGCTTAAGGTTGTTTCTTTCTTGCCTTAATGACTTCAGGACCACCTAGACTTGACTGATGTCTCTTTGGAGGGGTCTGACCCTTATGTTGAGAACCACTGGACTATAGGCTACACATTTCCTTTTTAATATGATAATGTGTCACTGATTGGGAGCATTTTAAAGCAGAATTAGTACTTCTACTTTTTAGTACATTTAGCTTCAACACATGTATTGCAGGGATTTTGTTATCTTGTAATGCGTTATCTTAAATACCCCAAAGCGACTGTTCATCAAGCAGCATAATCAACAGACATACCTTCCTCCTCTGTCCACTTCCTTCCTCGCGTGGTTCTGCTGTATATCCAGATAAGGGAGAGTTTTCGCCATCTCTCCTGAAGAGCTCTCCTCATCACCATCATCTAATTTATGGGCCTAATTAGTGATTTTTGTCCTCTTGGTTTCTCTGTCTATCACATGCTAATGAAGGCATTTTCTGCCATCTGACAATGACGGTCATCTCCAAACAGTAATGATATGCCGATTTCTCTTGGTGCTCTGCTGATTAGAGGACAGATCCCAAACTTGGAGAATAATGTGAACAGCACAGACTCCCCTATGAGCCTATACATCTTATTGATACCTTCATACTAATACTAATAATACAAATAAAGATAGGTGCTCTTTTAAAAAAAAAAAAAATGTTTTTTTCAAAGTTAAGGTGGAGCCACAAATGCAGAAAAAGATAAAAAGGCATTGATCACAGAGGGTTTAGGTTGTAATCACGTCTTCTTTCTGAGAGCCACACTAGAAGATAATAAAGGAATGGGGAACATCTGAACAATTAGGTGAACTCTGGTCAGGAGAAGAAGAGTTAATGAGCTGCCGGTGCCATGTGCAGTGAGAGGAGCATTAGAGGCCAGAATCCATATTTACCGCCGGAGTTGCGCGCAGGCACCAGAATAGGCCGCTAATGCCGCCGCGCGTCCTCTCCCCCCTTATTTTCATTAGGCTCTGATGACTGCGGAATTGATGCGGCCTGCGAGTTATCAAGAGCCACTAATTTCACATTAACGACCATTGACTGCGGTTGCTTGATTCGAGGGGGTTTTTGACAATTATCACAATCAGGATTGGAGCCCAAATCGTTTACCTTGACTCCGTAATTATTCGCTCCGAGCCGAGCGCACATTGCAAAATTGTATGGTGTCAAAAACCCGGTAAATAATGAGGGGACCGTGAGGAGGAGCGGCCATCTCTCTCTTCTCTCTCTTCTCTCTCTCTCTCCCTCCAGTGCGCACACACATGCGCGCACAGCGACCACGTTACACAGACAGTGACCTACAGACAGGATGTGATCAACTCAACTCTGGGATAAACTTTACTGACAGACAGAGAGATGGACCATGTGTGTGTGTGTGTGTGTGTAGGCTAATGGATGTAGAAAATATATAATAGATTATGATGATGGTTCATGAATATAATTTATGGATTATGGATTTAATTTAAATGTAAGGACGAATGCAGTTTTATTATTATTATTATTATTATTATTATTATTATTATTATTATTATTATTGTTGTTGTTGTTGTTGTTATCAATATTATTATTAGAAAGGACAGGTGTTCTATTATTGATTAAGGCTTTTTACAGTGGTAAGAGTATGAGGAGTACGCTTTGTAGGGAAATATTAATATGCTTACAGTGAAAGCAGAAGTCAGGTCAAATGAATGTAAAACAAGAGTGAGATGAGATGAGAACTGCTCAAACTTCTGTAGTTTATACCTAAGTACAATACTTAATGTGAACCTGTTATACTATAATGTTATGTAATATACTGCTACAGTTTACAAAATGAAAAGTGATACTGCATACTTAAATCTTGCCCTTAAAAGCTGCACTGTGTGCTTTGTAATATAAAAAATAATAATTCCCACTGAGCCTGTGCAACGAGATGAGGCTGCAGTGCTGACGAACTCTCGCGAGTTTACAGCGCCGTCACATGATTACGTCGGTGGGCGGGGCGTGGAGAGGGCAAACCAGGAAGTGATGGTTTGTTTGGAGTGACAGGAGAGGAGTGGACCCCCTTCTCTGCGTTCCCATCATGTCTCCTCACAGAAACAGCTGGCTCTCGACTCTGCTCGTGTCCCACATTTTCCTGGCAGCGTCTGTCGGCGGAGTGAACCTCACTTCTTCAGAGTCAGCGGGCCGCCCGGAGCAGAGCCCGGCTGCGGGGCTGGTCAACCCGCCGGCGTTTCAGCCTGTCCCGGACTCGCTGCTCTCCGTCAACCTGCTGTCCTTCCCCGAGGACCTGGAGATCTCGGACTACTGCCTCGACCTGCTTCGCATCTTCGGGCAGCGGTACGTGGCCTCTGTGAACTGCCTGGTGCCCGCAGCCCGGCCTGTCAAAGTGTGCCAGAACTGTTTCTCCAGCTACGGCGGCCTCCAGGACATCTACACCAACATCTCCTCCGACCAGGTGCGTTTGCAAACACGCAGTCACTGTCTGTGTTTATGTGTGTGGCGAGCTGTCCTCCAGCCTGCCTGCAGAGAGGAAGGACAGGACGGGACAGGCCTCGGGTGTGCGCAGCTGTCTCATGATCACGAGTCTTGTGATGTGACTGACTGACTGGTGGTGACACATTTGAGGAAGCACCAACTTTTTAACCCTTTTTTGTTTTTGCAGTGGCCGATCTGTTCAAATGGACAAATGAGACGTGTTTTGATGGTGATGTGTGTCTGTGTGTCCTCAGATGGGTCCTGGTAATGTGAGCTGCAGGGACAGTCTCCTGCGCAGCGACCGGCTCATGCTGGTTTATCTGCTCTACAGCAACCTGGAGGACGTCTGGGAAAGATCAAACTGTGACAGTAAGTCCTCTTCAGGGTGGACGGGACACAAATAAGTCATTGGATGTGGGTGGGTGGTAGTGGTGGAGGAGTGGATTAGTGCCTTTTGTTTTCAACTCCTGTCTCACACACACGGTTGAGCACAGAGGTCAAAGTGCAGGTCAAGAAGAGGCAGCATTCTCTGTTTTTATTCATGCTTACAGGCCTTCAGGATTCCCAACATGAATAATAGTAGCTTGTGACTTAGGTAATTGCATCAGATTTCATCTTCTGGAGGTTTTTCTCCAGGGAATGTGAGTATTTGGTTTATGCACTGGCAGTAAATAATTATTAGGAGGATTCATTCATTCAGTTTGTAGGTTAAAAGGCAAGAAAATACTCAAATATCTCCATTAAATTTCACAAAGCCCCAAAATGCTGCCATCAAATAGCTTGTTTTTTTTATATGTCTTTGTTTTTCCTGTTGTTTGCTGTAAGTACTTTGGTTTGTAAATGGTAGTATCTACCTGTGGTGAACAACTGTACTACTACTACTAGTAATAAAGGTTTACCATCACTTAAGATGAAGAAATGAAATACATCCTTACAGTTATGAAGGTGGAGCTGTGGAATCTTTGGCATTTTTGCAACAAAAACCAAAAAAAATAAATACATTAATATCCAAATAGTGCGATTGAATTTCCTGTCAGTCAGCTGATGAATCCACCTACTAACTTTTCTACCATTCCTTTAATCAATTCATTTATTTTTTGAGGTGCTGAAGTAAGGATTGTTAAACCAGACTAACTGAAACCTGTATCAGATCATGGATAAAACCTATAAAAGGCATTTTAATTGACGTATCTGATGCCTGTTCTTATTTCCTGTTGTGCAGACTGCATCGCCAAAGGCTTCCGGAGCCTGACTAACGACACACTCTACTACATGGCCACCCTCAACCTGACCATCACCTGCTTTGAGAAGTATCAACAGGTACACCACAAATGAGGATATAATGTCCATGTCTGTATTATTAGCTTATGCTGAGACATTAACTGAAACTTTTTTCCTTCACAGGGGAACCATTCAGAGCTGTGCAAAAACTGTAAGAGCACATACAAGGACCTGAATGAGCTGTACGGCAGGATGGAGAGGAATCAGACCATGTGCATTGATATAGAGGATGCGGTATGTATGTCAGGAGGAGAGATTTAAGATGGGAAGAGTGAAAGCTGCACCCCCTAGAGGAGTCTTTAGACTTTAAAGGACATTTAGAGGTCTTGGCCTACTTGTAGCTGCAGGAAAAGTTGTATCATTAAGTGTGAAAGTTTAAGAATGACCTAAAACATAAATAAAAGCCAACTAATGTGTTATTTCAGAAGCTTTCAACTATATATCTGGCCTTTTTCAGAGAATGGATTTGCTTATTGTACAATATATAGTTACAGTTATACTAACAACTACTGTATGTAGTGTAAATATAAACAAGTAGAGGTACATATGACATATAGCATAATAATTAGTACAATTCAATCCACTAAAGAAGGCTACAAGATGAAATAAAAACAAGTAACTTGGAACTTGTATTAATTTTTTATTCTTTTCTATCAAAACATGATTTCATTGATAATCAAGGGGTAGAATATTGAAATCTTTCAGCTCTTGATGGCTAGTCAGTGGTTGTTGGTGTAGAAACAGGAAGTGTGTTTTTCTTTATTCCATTTTAGATGAGGGAAGTTGATCATTTGGCCTTCATTATGAAATTAGAGGAAAAACAAATCTTGACACAGTGGGATGAAATGTAAAATTGAGCTTAGATCTTTGGTTCAGGAACAGAAATGGAAAAACCCTGAAATATGTAAAACTCATTGTAGTAGCAGGGTCCTGAATCCTCTTCTAGCCTTGTCAATAAGACATAGAATTGAAAACAGGTGCCTGAGAGGGTT